>CM069908.1:11918307-12190487 GCA_036172215.1 Camellia granthamiana | reverse complement strand
GGTCATAAGTTCAATAATATTACAAAATAATCTTCAAAATATAGTCCGCACTTCAATAATGAATATATATATGATCATAGATGGTCCAAAAACTATTAATTAAAATAATCACAAATTTCCCACTTTATAAGTTAAAATTGCAAATAGTAATTACTTCACATAAATTGACTCATGTTATCTTACAACTATTTAATTAGGGAACCATTATATGCTCATTAATCTAATTGTTCGCACTTACAAGACAATTTGATGATACAACGTAAAGACTTGTGATGTACATATTATTTATGAGCCACAAAAGATTATGTTATAGATTAGGCAATTGTTTCCATCAAAACAATCTTGATTTATTTCAAGATAATGTAGAATTAGCAAGTGTTTGACGTTAACTAGAGGACAATCATATTGCTTTGAAAATGTTAAGAATTTTAACATTTACCAAATTTTTGAATAATGAAATTGCTTTGGGGGGAGGCTTTCAGCCTATGTATAAGTTTTTAGAGGGCAAACTTGGAAAGGCATTTTGGTAATTTTATATAAACAAGTGTCATATTCAATTCATCATTTGCGTAGAATCTTATCAAAGGGAAATTTTATTTCCATACACTTAATTACTTTAGTACACATCTTTTCTCAATACATACATCTATTAATTTGATTATTAATTAATTTTCTCAATCTATATACTAAAAGTTACAATTACACCCTTCACTCATAACCATTGTACACACACCAAACACTCTTTTCTACACACTTATTCATTGACCCAATGTCCACAAGTGTATCCGTTGAAGACTTTGGTCTGAGACACTTTTCCTCCATTGAAGAAGACCTCCATTGAAAACCATATTCAACCTCCATTCCAAAATATTGTTGAAGGTAAGACATTCTTTCCATTTTGTTATTTCATTTACCATTTTATTATTGCATTTACCATTTATTGATCTGTTTGCACTTCATTGCCATAAAACTCGCTGTTTGTTCCTGTGATATTCAATTTGGGGATTTCGGCACTGGTTTTCTGAAATTATATTATGTAATTCGGAACTTAACTTCCGAATAAAAGTAATTATTTTGACTGATTAGTACCGAAAAAAATTAAAAAAATCGATTGTTAGTTTCCGAAATGAAGAAAATGTTTCGGATTTCTAGTACCGAATATATACAGTATTTTCGACAGTTGTGTTCTAAAATTTATGTTTTGTTTCAACACTAAAGTTCAGAAGTGATTTTTCAATTATTTATTTATTTATTTATATTTAGACCAAGTTACATAGGCCACCAAGATTGGTTTTACCTTAGGTTCTTTTCCAACAATATTATTTTATGGGTATATTTATTTATTTATTGTGAACTTCAATACATAACAATATAAGAAGAAAAAAAAAATCTGTGCAGTATTGGTATTCCCACATTATATTGGTAGCACAACTAGTTGTTATTGCTATATTGGTTGATGACTACAATTTGACTATTTGATTGTATATTTGTTAGTGTTTTCACTATAAATGATATTTGGGTTGATAAGAAAAATTTTCCTTATGTAGATGGATGTCGGCCCCAGTCAACGTCAGTCAGTAATAGCTTCGAATAGAAGACTCCGTGAATTAGAAAATGTTGAACGTGGACATGGACGTGCTCAAGTGCATGATGATGATGAACACATTGGCATGGATGATGATCCCATACATGAGGCACCAGTTAAGGATGATATCAGTATGGATGATGTTGCACAACAGTCAAACTCTTCTTGAATGATGCTTTTACTTGAATGTGCTGCAACTCAAGTAGATAATGTATTTTTTCAAATGAAATCTTAAATGTCATTTGACTTGAACCTAATTGCCTTTTTAATCTAGCATGAGTACTCTCAACCCTATTCATATAGATGTAAACAAAAATAGTCAAGCATAATAATTAAAAATAACAATATGATTTATAACAAAATAAAAAATAAAAAACTATTACCTATTGGTTGTAACATTGCCAAAATGCATACACATGTCTGTATGTACCGCAATGAATTTTTCTTTATATGGATTCAACCAACTCACAATAACATACTTGATTGCCTCAGAATAGTTACTGAAATCCTTATGCAATATTGTAAGGTAATCATTGCACTCCTCTTCAGTCGATGACAATACTAAATAGTTCGATGCAGTGTTAGACTTCTTTCATTTTTCTTTTGTCTCAAACATTTTCTTGCATTTCGCCAATACATTCTTATTAATATGCCAACGACATAATAAATGTCGAGTATTCAGAAAGGTGTTGTCAATGGCATTCATCAAGGCAAGCTCTCTGTCTATGACAATAACTTTAGGTAAAACACTGTTGTCCATAAGATCACGCAATGTTTGTAACGCCCATGCATAATTATCAACCCGCTCAGTTTGCAAGTATGCAAAAGCCACAGAGAATGTCAAATGAGTTGATGTCACTCCCACAATTTCAAGAAGAGGAAGTCAATATCTATTTGTCTTATATGTGCAATCCATAATCAACACACGAGGGAATGTACGAAGCAAATCCAAGCTTACTGGATGTGCTCAAAACAAGTCTGTCACAGTCATAGAGCCTTCATCACATCAATGGCACTCAATGTACTTATGTTTTGCTAATTCACCCAACAGTTGTTGCATCTGGGATCTACTAGCTTTCTGTAGAACCCTACACCGATGTCGTACATTGTAAACTATTTTCATTGTGCTCGTATTAAGGGCATCCCTTTATTTGAGTGTAATGAATATCTCTTTTAGTCTTACCAGGCTCTTTGACATATCTACTAGTAGTGACTTCTCATTAGCTGACAATCTCCCTACATATGAATGTCTTTGCAGATGCTCCGCAATTGGATGATTATACAGTCCACAAACTACATTCAATGTCCATTCATCATTTGTTTTCAACTTGTATGCCCTCAAATCAAATGGACATTCGCTCTTCTTCGTACCAGTTTGTCTCAACAAGTCTTTCGAGCCATCTTTCAACTTGTTATGCGATCTATACTTGCCATTCCGCTCACAAGAAAGATAAATTCTTGGTCTCTTGCGACCGCCACCATAATCTGGCGTTCTAATAATAATAACAAAGCCATTAATCCTTCCAATATCACGTACCCAAGTAAGTGATTCATCCTTATTGTCGAAAATCTGTATATAATGTCATACAACTTTCATAAGAACAAACTAAACAAATTAACTAATAAAAATTATTAACTTACGACATTCATGTTAAAGGTTACTTGTTTTGCTGTAAAATAACTAATACAATCCACCATAATATCAGATTGAACCTCAGTTTGTTCAGTGCATGGAATTTGACAAGGGGGAAAAAAAATTATTTATGTCGGCAGTACAAAGCCGAATATAACAATATAATTCGACACTTGATAACCGAAATAAATTACTAAATTTGATTTTCAAACACTAAAAAATTTATTAAAAATTGATATTTAAGTATCAAAAAAATCTATTATTTTCGATCTTAGTGTGTCGAGATAAATTAAAATATTTAGCAGTTGATATCCGAAAAATATTAAAATATTTCGACACTGGTTATCTGAGTGAAAACCGTGAAAAGAAAAAAAAAAATTGTGCACGAAAAAACTAACCTGTTTATCACTGATTTTGCTGTCGCCAGACATATTTTTGCTTGAGTTTAAACTTCCATTGTTTTGCAACTCTTCCATAACAAAATCAAGGAAAAATTGTGAAACTAATAAGAAACAATATAAATAATAGAGTATAAACATACAGATCAAACCAATATAAGAGTTGTTATGAGAGTATTATTTTGCAAGCAATAGAAGAGTATAGAGTGTGTAGCAAACAAAGTGATAAAAAAAAAAAAACTAGGGTTTAGTTTTTTTTTTTTTTTTTAGTCAAAAGGTTTACAATACTTTTTTTATTTTTAAAAGATGTGTACAGAGAATATTTTCATATAATATTTTAGGTGTTGATAGATGTCCATTATAGTCGTTTTAATTTAGGATATAACTGTTATTAAAATAATATTTCATTAAATGTGTGGAATAGAATTTCCCTTTATCAAATGATTAATAAATACATTAATATTGTTTGGTTGAATTATAATATTCATAAGGGTTGGCCATTTTATTAAGGTAGTGGAGAGTATTGTTGGGTCTCCGATAGGCTCATCACAGAATTCACATCAATAATCTGAATAATTTAATGTGTAAAATTTATTGAGTATTTCATCCTTATAAAAAAATCATGTTGATAAAATATCGATAGCCACTTAATCAGATCAAATTTGTGCCAACAGTAAGTATGATTTTAAAAATAAATTATTGATACAAATGTGATATGATCAAGTGGCTATTACTGTCTGATTAACGTGATTTTTATAGGGATGAAATACTTAACGAGACCTACATATTGAACTGTTTACATTATCAAGATAAATAAAACATAAGCCCCAAATAGATCGAATTAGAATGTCCAATTGAAATACCGAACCAAAAAGGATCCAGTTCCTTTCATTAAATATTTAGTGTTGAATTATATAGGGCAAATTACAAACACCCCCTCGAGATTTGGTAAAAATACAGATTCCTCCCTGAGGTTTGAGAAATTACCTCCCGCCCCTTTGAGGTTTATATTTCCATAACAAATTGCCCTCTGAGGTTTTTATTTTCATACAGATTTCTCCGTAATTTGTTATGCAAATTTGACCTTTAAGGGGCAATTTGTAATTTCTCAAACCTCAGGGGGGAATCTGTATTTTCACCAAATCTCGAGGGGGCGGTTTGTAATTTGCCCAATTATATATTAATTCATTTATGATGTCAATTGCTGTTTTCCAACAAGGAAAGGCCATTAACATTCTTATCGAACTCACAATTGTTAAAATATTCCCATACACATTATGAAGAGGGAAGCTTATGTATAAGATTCACAAGCACAAAAAAAAATAAAATATAGGGATTAATATTCAAATTAATTATAGTGTGATCACTTGAAAAACATCTCAATATGTAATTTTATACTTACTTTTATCTGTATTCGTAACGTTATTGCAAACATAATGTGTGAAGTGATTTTGCTCAACCATATTGGTATTTGATTAAAGTTTGAGGAAATTCTACTCTACATACCTTTTACCATGTACACCATTAAGTTATGTCCTTTTTTTATTTAGTTATAATCAATTTTTTTCTTTAGTAATGACCTTATTTTAATTATGACTCAGGAAAACTTTGATTATGTCTCATATGTTGTTTGGTTATGATTTTTTTTTTTAAATTATGACTCAAAAAGTATGAAATTATACCATTTTTTTTCCTTTAGTTATAAGGTGTATATGGTATACACACATTAAGAGATGTGTACCATAGCCTTTCCTGTAAGATTGAACTTCTCTAAAGTTCATAACTTGAAATATTGAAGAGAGTTTTTGAGAATTTTTACACAAATTTAATTTAAATTTGGACTCATTTTGATATGAGAATTTTTACTCAAATTTAATTTTGATATACTCTGTCATTTGGATATGCACATAATTGTTAGAAAATAATGATTTGTTAGTTACTTTAATGTGAAATTAAAGTGGTACCCAATTGTTGATTGAGGTAGATCGGAGTGGGTCTAGATACTCCTAGGTGAGGGGGTTACGCCACAAAAAGAAATGAGCCACAACCATTAAGAAATGAATGAAAAATTGTCTCATAAAGTGAGCATAATAAAAGAGATTTTGGGAAGGTGAAAAGTCACTTATCCCACATTGATTAAAGTTGAAACCATTAACGAGTATTTATATCCCAAGGGTTTCCCTATTATTTGGACCTTTTGAGTATTCAAATTTTTCGAAAGAATGAAATTATGGATAAGTAATGGATGGACTTGGGCCAAGATTATGAATCAAATTTGTTAGGCAAAAATTGCCACACCCGTGCCACTTGCCCGAACCAGGCCTATGGGCCATCGGATCTTAGATTTGAATTGTGTTATGATTGGGCTTGCCCAAACCAGGCCTATGGCCCATGGATCTTAGACTTTGACTTTGTTATGATTGGGCTTGGGTTCGAATCGGGTCAGCATAACCTCAAGCACTTCCGGTGAATCTGTTTAAGGACACCATGTGATATGTGAGCCTCAGTTTGCATTTCTGTTTCATTTTTCCAGATTCAAGTCGTTTTCTAGTTCTGCTTTGTTTTCGAGTTTCTGTTTTTTTTTTGTTTCTCTCCTATTAATTGAATATGTTTGATCATTAAACTATTATTATTTTACAATTTGGATAAAAATAATCGTTTAGACCATAGACAAAGTTACCTGACTTTTTTGGTGTAGTTTTTTTGAAATTAAAAGTTAATTATCAAAAATCAAAACTTAAAAGCATTTCTTCCACAACTTTCAAATAATCAAATTATTTAAGTTATTTTTGCTTTCATGAGTTATAAGAAGAAGTCGCATTAAACATTTTGACACAAAATTCCAAAATAAAAAAAAAAATATATATATATATATATTTATCTATATCTATACTATATATAAAGGGAATACATTTATTGGTGTCTTGAGCCTTTTTTCTCCCCCATGCCAAATGGATTTTTATATCCCCTAGTATCCTTCTTCGTTTTTTAATATATGTATACTATTCTTCTCTTCCATTTTGTAACTATTCGTAAATTATTTGTAATAACTTACATATTCATACTGCATATTTCAAGCACACTCATGTGAGTGTGCACATCTACTAATATATAAATGTATATATGGATTACGATTCTCTCCATTCCATAGTTATAATGGGAGATGTCCATTGCTTGATAAATTACATCAAAAAAGAGCTCTACGAGGCTTCGTCACTAACAAAATGAAAGTGAACTATATCCAGCAACATCATACCATATAATTATGCTATTTCAATTTCAACACATCTCAATATTCTCAAAATGAAGAATATTTCAACACGTCTCAATATTTATTGAAGTTTTTATATTTCCTCCCAAAAAAAATATATCTTCGTCATTTCTATTGTATTGGTTATGTACAGTTTAGTTGTACATAGAGAAAATACGGGACAATTCATATCATATGTAGTAGTTTTAAAAATCCAAAAAGTGCCCAGAATTTGTAATCAAAGACTGAGATTTACTCATAGTATGGCCCCACAATAACAAGGTCAACATATACACCAGTGATTACAAAATATGAGTCAAAAATTCTGGTTTGGTTTGCTTGACTTTTTGTTTCACATGTCAAGATTTGAATTAGGAAACAGGGCAATTGAAGAGGGAAGGTAGTGTCATGTGTTTGAAACTAGTTACCAATCTTTGAACAGGGGAGGTGGGGTGTCATCTGTTTGAAGCTAATGAATTCTAAGGTCATATCTCTTATCAAAGTAATACTTGATGTTACCAAGATGTCCGACTGGGCAATTGAGCATGCCAGGAAAATCAGGGGACTGGAACATCCATACAAAAGCAGAGTTCTCTGAGGCTTCAATGAATGAATTTATGTTGAACAAAGTCATTCGAAAGCTAACCTGGTTACTTGAATCAACACCCCACACAATACACCCGGCCTGCAAGAAACAGAGCAATATATATATATATATGAATATTAACATCCGAGTTAAAACTTATTCGGTCATTTTGTATGAAAATTCTGTATAGTTACCCGACATCTAATCTAAAGTCATTCCTAAAACTGCAATACAATACAAAGCAAAGGAGAGACTGAACTTTGATGATTTTCTTACCTCTTTTGTAAGGATAAGGTCTTCAGATCCTGATCTGAATGTCAAAACTTCTGCATTAGTTACAATCACATCGACTGCAAGGCCACACTAATGTTATAAATTCCGAGGAAAAAGAAAAAGAAAAAGAAAAAGAAAAAAATAACTTCCTAAAATAAGTATATAAAAAAGCGTAATGCTATATACGCAGAATTTATGTATTTTTTGAAGGGAGAAAAAATAAAAAAAAAGTGTTAATGCACTAGATGAGTTTTCTGTGTAAATGAACCATTGGTTGCCCAAGCGTGAATGTGTGGCTTTTAGTTAGGGGATTTGGAAAGGGAAAAGAAAAAGGTGTGTCAAATTAGGTGTGTCAAACTAAGTGAAATGTAGATATATTTTATTCACATTTCACCTCATTTTTCCCTTTCTTTTTCCAAATTTCTTCCCAAATTCCTTAACTAAACACAGCGTTAGGATTGTTGGGGCATGGGCGCCTCACGGGCATAGTAATTTTTCAACGAAACAAGGAAACTTCTGACATCAAGACTCAAAAAGTTTAAAAGCAAACCAAACAAACTCAATGTGCCCATTGCACAACACCTATCAATGTTTCTTCTTTTTAATCTCTTGAAATTAGGCATTTATGCCTTTAGTTTTGGTGATTAAGAATTTCTAAGACATGGCTCCCGTAAGAGGAAAAAAAAATCAGTAAAAGTTCAACTGTTGACATAGTTGCAGTGAATTGTCATCATCTTCTCTACTTGTGCAATTTAACAGGCTAAAATTAAACCGAAACATCGATCAAATCGCTGCATGCAAATAGATAATTACCTATGAGCGTTGCAAACTCCCTTATGTACCTCAAAATCTGCCTAAACTCTTTTGATGGTATCCCCAGAATGACTTGATATTCATATTCTGATTCATGGATGCCCAAATAATTGTAAGGGTTACCAGGAGTGCGAGGTTCGTAGTACAAAAGAAGCCTAGTTTGATCAGACTCTGAAATGTAGTCAAGTTTGAAACATAAGAACATTTTTCAAAAAAAGCCTGTGGGATATTGCAAAAACTTATAAAACTCAAAGCAAAACAACATCTTACTGTATGTTTTTCTGTAATTGAATTTGCAGTCACAAAAAAAATAAAAATAAATAAATAAATAAAATAAAAAATAATTAAAATTAAAATAAAGATTTTGTGAACTTCTATGGGTTTTCCTGAACTTTTTGAGAAATCAATCCAATTTAACATAAACAGAAATTTTCATATTTTAACAGATTTCCAAGAACCAATTTGAAACCAACCATGAACCATCACATAATTGAACATAAATATGGCTTCACACGTGTGTATATATATATATAATAAACACATCACATTATGGTTATGAAATGAAAATAGAAAATGGACTATAAATCTTATCCAATGGTAAGGGGATTTTCAAGAATGAATTCTAGCAAACACAAGCAACCATGTGTCTATACACATATCTATACATATCTATTCTATTATATAAAGCAAGCGTACACCTTATTTCCTATAAATATTGTCACAATTTTTTTTTACCTTTTTTTTCCTCCAAGAATACCTTCTACATTGAAATAAGTGCTAAACAACTTTTCTTTTTTGATTGGCACTGGTGTCCTAATCAAAGCCCGACTAATCCCCTGAGGTGCACAGCCCTCAGCAAGGAGTTTTGCACAAGTGTACCACGGTTAATTCAAAAGTTTTCCCAGTCCGATGACCCCAAGGAATTGTTAACACCTACGAAGTTTCGATTCCTAAATCTTGGAGGGAGCACACCCCCAAGGCCTAATGCCTTGCCACCACGCCAGCCCTTGGGGTTTAAGTGCTAAACAATTTTTCTCATTCATAAAACTATCCAAAATTGTTAAACAGTTTATTTATTTATTTATTTTTCTCAATCTTCAAACCACCCAAAAAATTTTAAAATACAAAATTACAAACGCATTGCATTTGCACCAACTACATATATGTATGCTCATGAAGTCAGAATTCTTGAAGGCGAAACTGAGTATTATAACTGATATTCAAATATCGGTTAATAAAAAACAAGCAATTCAAGAATCAATTAATAAAAAATACGTAATTGAACGTAACACATGAAAATCGAAGGCATCACACATGAGTCACATGAATTAAGGTTTTGGGACCTAGAACAGAGCAGAGCGTACCGAACTGAGCATTGTGATGAGTATTGTTGAAGAAGTTGAAATAGATGAGAGTTGTGTCACGAGAATAATTGGCGGAGACAATGAGGGATTCTAGATCGTTGGTAGTAGAGAGTAGAGAGTTGAGAAAAGAGAGATCAAGTGATTCAATGCAGTTGGAATTGCAGCGAAATCTATGGAAATTTGAAGAATTGATTTGAAGAAGTACCATAACCATTCCAGAAACTGATGGAGGTGAAATTTTCAGAGAAATACCATCCTCTGAGCAGATCGCTGTGGCTCTTGTTGATATCTGCAAGAGCGGCGACACCGCTTTCTTCAGTAGGATGGCTTGAATTAGGTGGAACACTAACATCTTCACAGAGGGAGAGAGAGAGAGAGAGAGAGAGAGTTTTGTTTGGGAAATTTGGCGGGGAAATGAAGTGGTGTTCGGCATTTTAAGCGAGTTAGTTAGGAGACGGTTGGTTTATAGGAGAAGAGCTTGTATTAAAGGCTCTGTTTGGATTTGATTAAAAAAACAAAGGGTTATTTTTTTGACATATTTAATAAAAAAATAAACTAGGATTTATTTTGAAAAAATAAACTAGGATTTATTTTGGATTTATTTTGTTTGGATTGAAAAAGCAAACAATTGAAAAATGAGAGATTGATCAATAAGTTCTATATTTTGAATTTATGATATATATAGTCTTATATTTTTTTCATGTGATTCATTTAGTCTTTTTGGATGTGTAATGACTCATTTGCCTACTATATTAGAGTGTTACATTTGAAAAAAGTATACTAAAGAATATTTTAGTATTACATCATACCCACTATGTTTGGAGTGCCATATTTAGGAAAAGTACACTAAAGAGTCATTAATTTTTTTTGAGTGTTACATCATATCCGTCACATTAGAGTGTTACATGTTACATTTAGAGAAAAATATATACTAATGTTGTGTTTGGTTGAGAGATTTAAGGATGAATTTGGAAAGAGAAATGAAAAAGGTAGGTGAAATGTTAATAAAATATACATACATTTCATCTAATTTCACACACTTTTTTCTTTTCTCTTTTCAAATCTCTCCCCAAATCCCTCAACCAAACACAACATAAAGAGTTTTTAGTTTTTTTGAAGTATCACACCATATCTACTACGTTGTCACATTTGAAAAAAGTACACTAAATAGTTTTTAGTTGACACATTATACCTACCACGTCGTCACATTTAGAAAAAATACACTAAGAAATTTTTAGTTTTTTTGAAGTGTTACATCATACCAACCACATTGGAGTGTCATATGTTACAATTGGAAAAAGTATACTAAAGAGTTTTTAATTTTTTAGAGTGTTACATCATACCCGTAATGTTGTTACATTTAAAAAAAGTATACTAAGGAGTTTTTAAATTTTTTAGAGTGTCACATTATACCTGCCACGTTAGAGTGTCATATTAATATCTGCCACATTAGAGTATCATATCATACCTGTCATATTAATAAAAAAGTATAGTCGTCTACTAAAATACTATCAAAATAGAAAATAAGACCACAAGAAACGAAACTCTTCACTAATAAGACTTAACAAATTAATGGAAAAAATGTAGGACTAATTGGAGTACTTGTTTGTGAAATGAGATTTATTGGTAAATATCCCTTGAAAAGTAAAGGGTAAATTACAAATACACTCTCTGAGATTTGTTTAAAATATAAATTGTCTTTTAAATACCCTTTATCAAAAAAATTTATTTAGCATTATTAATTGAAAAAATATAATTTCTAACTGCTCTCCTATATAATAATAAAATATTTAACATTATTAATTGAAAAAATAAAATTTCTAACTGCTTTCTTATACAATAATAAATTACTTAAATTATTAATTAAAATACATTTCTGACATCATTAAAAATTATTAGTTGATTTGATGATTTATTAATAAAAGAGATTATTTATTATGAAATTAGAAACTTCAAGGGCTGTATTTATAATTTAGTCAAAAATTAAACTAAGGAGCCACACAACTTTTCCAATAAGAAATAAATAAATAAATAAAACTATTTTTTTGACATTTATCGATCATATCATCTGTATTTTTTAGCAAACTTTATCTTAAAAACTAAAGAGTAAAAAAAAAAAATAACGATAAAAAGATAATTACCAAATCAACCCTGGTTTGTTTCAACTGAAAATATTTTTTTAAATTTTTTTTCACAAATTTTTTTTATTTATTATTGTTACTATTATTTTGTATTTGTTTACAATGCTAAAACTAATTTGACAATAGTTGTGCTAATGGTGATGGTGGTGATATAGGTAGTAGAGGTGATCTAACATTTATAGAGACCTAAGGCAAGATTTAAAAGTGAGGTTTTTTAGTATTTAAATATTAATTATAATTTTTAAATAATTTCTTTTTAGCTAAAATTAATTTTATTTTATTTTTTATTATGCAAAATAAATAACTAAATTTCGTTTTTAAATTTTTTTAACATATCTTTTTCAATTAGTATAATTGGAGTTGCTCATTTTTTATCTATAAATGTGTAAATTATTTATGAAAAAATTAAATTAATGGGATAGTTATATCTATTCAATTTCATCATTTGTGGTAATTTACTGTCTATTTTTTTACAAACAAATATATTAAGATTGCGTAACTAAAACTGTTAAATGTTCATCATTCTAATAGCCTTGTTGTCAGCCCAAAACATTAGACAAAAGTGAAAGAGTGTCCCTTGTGTACAATTCTCAATACACTTTAGTGCAGTTTATCTAAACTACGTATAACTTATTTTATAGCTTATAAGCCAGAATTAACCTAAATAAGTTTAAAAAACTAATTATCTAGAAATTTAGAGAGGGGTCCTTTTGACTTCTAATTATGATTATAACTTTTAACTTATAATAATAAGTTGTATTAAACAAACCTGTATATCTAGTGATCTCTTTAGAATCACAAAATGATGTTTCCCTAGGACCCAAACAGAGCAATTTACAAAACATACAGCTTAATATTCTCTACATTATTAATTGAGCTGAAAAACTTGGGATAATAGAAAAGTTATAAACACTCAAACAAAATACTAAAAAAATTCTAAAGAGATCACACAACAACAAAGACTCCGAGATGCTTCACCACTAACAAAATGAAAGTGAACTGAATGTCCTAAAACATAGTCATCATATATTCTTCTATATCAATTTCAAAAATTTCAATATTCATCATCATTCCTATTGTATTTGGTTATCTAGAGTTAGTTGTACATACAGAAGAATATGCAACTACTGATCATTTCATATGTCAAGGATTGAATTAGAAAACAGGGCAATTGAACAGGGGAGGGTGGTGGTGTGTCATGTGTTTGAAACAACTAGTATTCTGGGAATCTACGGTCATGTCTCTCGTCGAAATAATACTTGATGTTACCAAGATGTCCAATCGGGCAATTCAGCATGACAGGGCATTCCGGAATGTCAGACCAAGAAGGGCAGTGGAACATCCAGACAAAGGTAGAGTGTTCTGAGGCTTCCATGAATGAATCCATGTTGAACAATGTCATTCGCAAGCGAGCAGTTCTATACCATTCAATACCCCACACAATGCATCCATCATCCTGCAAGGAAAGGAGAAGGGAAAAAAAAAAAAAAAAAAAACATTTTAACATCCGAGTTAAAAACTATTCAGTGAGAACATGAACATGCCACTTCATTTTGTATGACAATTATGTATAATTATCCGACATGTAGTGAAAGTCATTCCTAAAAAAGCAGTACAGAAAGTGGAGGACAGACTGATCAACTTTGATGATTTTCTTACCTCTATTGTAAGGACAAGATCTTCAGGTCCTGATGAGAATGTCAAAGTTGATGCATCGGTTACAAACACATCGACTGCCAGCAAAAAGAAGAAAATAAGAAAAAAGAAACAAGGACTCCTTTAAATAAGTATTTAAACAGGGTAATGCTATACAAACTGAATTTATATTTAGTGCTTTTTTTTTTTAAGCCAATGCACTGGATGGGTTTTCTAGGTAAATGGATGAACCATTGACTGCCCAAGAGAGATAGGGTAATGCTATCAGTGTTTCTTCTTTTTAATATCTTGAAATTAAGCACTTATATCTTTAATTTTAGTGGCTAAGAATTTCATGAACCATTGACTGGCCAAGAGAGATAGGGTAATGCTATCAGTGTTTCTTCTTTTTAATCTCTTAAAATTAAGCAATTATATCTTTAATTTTAGTGGTTAAGAATTTCTAAGACATAGTGTTGCAGTGAACTGTCATCATCTTCTCTGCTTGTGCAATATAACAAGCTAAAATTAAACCAAAACATCGATCAAATTGTTGCATGCAAATAGATAAATTACCTATGAGACACGCAAACTCCCTTATGTGCCTCAAAATCCGCCTAAACTCATGCGATGGTATCCCCAGCACGACTTCATATTCATATTCTGATTCATAGTCGCCGAAATAGTTGTAAGGGTTACCAAGAGTGAAAGGTGCATTGTACACCATGCTCCTATTATGATATGATTCTGAAATGCAGTCAAGCTTGAAACCTCAGTAATTTCAAAGGCGCTCAATCAAACATTTTTTTAAAAATAAGCATGTGGGGATATTGCAAAAACATTTAAACTCAAAGCAATCTTCATATGAAACAACACATCAAGAATCTGCCATCTTTAATTGAATTTGCAGTCACAATAAAAATTAAAATTAAAAAAAAAAAAAAAAAATCAGGAATGTACTAACTCCTATGGGTTTTCCTGAACAGTGAACACAAAATTTTCATGATATATAACATATTTCCTTCAAATATCAATCAGTTTGTCAAGAAAACTATCAACAATTAAAAGAGATTATTATTATAAAAATTAAAAAAAAAAGAAAAAAAAAAAAGATCTTACACAGAACTTTTCAAGAAATCCATCCAAGTTAACATAAACAGAAAATTTCATATTTTAACAGATTTCCAAGAACCAATTTGAAACCAGCCATCACATAATTGAACATAAATATGGCCTCACGTGTTTCACATTATGGTTCTGGAACAAGAAAATGGACTAAACTTTTTCGACAATCAATTCTAACAAACATAATCAAACATAGATGTGTGTCCACACACACGTGCACATATATATATATATATATTCTGTCAAACCTTTTATTTTCCTCCAAAAATACACCCTAAATTGAATACTGGCTAAACTACTATATAAATTTTCTCACTCATCAAACAGTCCAAAAAATATTAAATGTAAAATTACAAATGCTTCAAGTTTGCCCCAATCACTATCTACACATGAAGTCATAATTCTTGAAGGTGAAAGTGAGTATTATCAAATGTTAACTGATATTCAAGAATCAATTAAACAAAACAACCTAATTGAACATAATGTGTTATATATATATATGAAATTCAATGCAACAAATTAGGACTGTGGAGCAAGAACAGAGCCTATTGACCAATATCAATTCTAACCAACACAATCAAGCATTTATAAGTATTATGATCAAATCTTAACTGAAATTCAAGAATCAATTAATAAACCTAAATAATTGAACAGAAATGCATATATATATATACACAAATGGAACTGAACATATCAATCTCATTAATTAGGGTGTTGGGACAAGAACAGAGCCTACTGACCAATATCAATTCTAACCAACACGATCATTCATTTATGAGTGTGTATATACACATACACACACACGCACATGAAATCATAATTCTTGAAGGTAAAAATGAGTAATATGATCAAATGTTAACTGAAATTCAAGAATCAATTAACAAGTGTAGGAACAATCTTCTGTGTAAATAAAATGAACTGAAATAATTCAAACAAAATAATTAAATAACATACCGAATTTATTTCTTGAACCAAATAAAAATTACAAGACCAAGTCGAGTGTGTGACACTCTGTCCTTAAGATAGATTCGCCCCGCTACGGTGCTCACGGATATGTGGCGTCTATCTCCCAGGATACAATGATCTTCAAAAAACTTGTAGTAGCACTCCACACAAATTTTTTACGGCGAACCAAACCTATGTTCTAACTCTCTGAAATTTATTCCTAAAATATAAATGAAGAATAATGAAAAAATGCAGAATTTTTGGACAGCAAAAAGACCACAATTAAACTGAATTTTTCATCACCAAGACTGTTGAAAATACCATGTATTTATAGGCAACAACAATGTACCCGAATAGGTGCAAAAATGGAAATGAAGAGGTGCCCAACAGTTTTGACCGTTGGGAAGAAAAACAATTCAAACAAATTTGAATAATGATCAGAACAGTTTCAAAACCAAATTTATCCGGGTGCTTTATTTGGACCATACCAACTGTTGTGGAATTCAAATCCAAAGTGTTTGAATATAATAATTAAACTATTTAAATAGTTTAATCTAAATAAAGGAAAAGGTATAAAATTTTTAGGATACCAAAAATTAAATTTAAATTTAAATTTAAATTACAAACTTTAGGAAACCACTCAGGAAACCAAAATTTAAATTTAAATTTATATTTAAATTAAATTCTCACAATAATTTTTTATTGAAAAATTCAAAAGAATTTTGTTTAAAAAATTAAAGTTAGACCCTAAAACGACGTTAATTTCCCATTCACTCAAAAATGGTTTTGACGTCACGTCTCCACCGTGTGCCTTGCCACGCGGCAATGAACACGTCACCTTTTCGGACCTACCCCAAAAGACGTTTGGGGCCCACTCAATTTTGGCCTCAAAGTCGGCCCAAAATAAGCCATATAAAACACCATTTTTCCAACAATCCCCCACATGAATGGAATTTGACGGAGAGAAAATGCAACAACATGATCTAATCAGAGAGTTAAGAAATTGGAAATATTCTGTAAAGGATAGGTAGCTTTTGGCTTTGAACCTTCCCTTGTGAGACACTATCGGATTTACTAGCTAATCAGTGAACACGATGTCTTGAACTGTTCAGCCGTTTGTGTAAACCAAGACAATAGAACTCACACAGTATATCCCCAGACACAGTTTAGTTCTCACTATTGTGTTCATTTTGGCCCTGAACAACCTGGTCTTCATGAGTGCTTTAGAGAATTGTAGCCCTTCACAAATCTCACAGAACCGGCCCAGTTCACACTCACATAGGTGATTCTTATGAAGAGTATCCTGCCATACTCCACTAGGTTTACCTAGATATAAGAATCATTAAAAATTTTACTTAACCTAAAACGCTGCAGACATCACTATTTCATCATAGAAATGGGTAGGAGTTAGACTCCCCAGTGATCCTTCTGAGTCAATCACAACTCGGTTGTCCCTTTGAACCTAGATCTTGGGATCTCCAGTCAACTAGGTTGGGTTGCCGTTGTGGTAACTCTTAATTAATAGGCTTAAGTCCCATTCCCCTCGATGAATTCTCAACTAACTCTCTTGCTAACCCTTTGGTTAGTGGATCCGCTATGTTGTCTTTAGACTTAACATATTCTATGGAAATAATTCCATTAGAGAGTAGTTGTCTTACGGTGTTATGTCGACGACGAATGTGTCGTGACTTACCGTTATACATATGACTCTGTACTCTACCAATTGCTGATTGACTATCACAATGTATGCATATAGCAGGCACCGGTTTTGGCCAAATTGGAATATCTTCAAGGAAGTGGCGAAGCCATTCTGCCTCTTCCCCTGCTTTGTCTAAAGCTATGAATTCAGATTCCATAGTAGACCTAGCAATACAAGTCTGTTTGGAAGATTTCCAAGATACAGCCGCCCCACCAAGAGTAAAGACATACCCACTGGTGGATTTCGAGTCTTTAGTATCCGATATCCAATTTGCATCACAGTATCCTTCAAGTACTGCTGGATATCTAGTATAATTCAGCCCAATATTACGAGTAAATCGGAGATATCTTAGAACCCTTATAATTGCTTTCCAGTGTTCTACTCCCAGATTACTCGTATATCTACTTAATTTACTTACTGCATAAGCTATATCTGGGCGAGTGCAGTTCATCAAGTACATTAAGCTTCCAATAATTTGGGCATACTCTAATTGAGAAATACTTTCCTGTATATTCTTAGCAAGATACAAATTAACATCTACAGGAGTTCTAGCAAGATGATCATCATCTTTGCTGAATTTGTCAAGTATTTTCTCAATGTAATGAGATTGTGACAAAGTATAACCTTCTGATGTTTTGGTAATTTTCATACCAAGAATTACATCAGCAACGCCTATGTCCTTCATGTCAAAATGTTTATTCAACATTTTCTTGGTAGTTTTAATCATGTCATTATTACTACCTATGATAAGCATATCATCTACATAAAGACATACAATGACATAACCTTTGTCTGTGTTTTTAATATAAACACATTTGTCACACTCATTAATTTTAAAACCATTTGACATCATTGCCTTGTCAAATTTCTCATGCCATTGCTTTGGGGCTTGTTTTAAACCACATAATGATTTAACCAATTTACACACTTTCTTTTCTTTTCCTGGAACAGAAAACCCTTCTGGTTGTTCCATGTAAATTTCTTCATTTAACTCACCATTTAAGAAAGCGGTTTTAACATCCATTTGATGAATTTCTAGATTGTATAGAGATGCTATGGCAATTAGCATTCTAATGGATGTTATTCTAGTAACCGGTGAGTATGTATCAAAGTAATCTAGACCTTCTTTTTGTCTAAAACCTTTGACTACAAGTCTTGCCTTGTATTTGTCGATTGATCCATCTGCTTTCAATTTTCTTTTGAAAATCCACTTATACCCAAGAGGTTTACAACCTGGTGGCAAGTCCACTAATTCCCAAGTGTGATTTTGCAAGATGGATTCAACTTCACTGTTGACAGCTTCTTTCCATAAAGGAGCTTCAGGACTAGACATAGCCTCTTTAAAAGTTAAAGGCTCATTTTCTAACAAATATGTTAGAAAATCTGGACCAAAAGATTTTGAGATTCTAGCACGTTTACTACGCCTAAGTTCCTCTTCCTCATTTTGATCTAACTCTTGTTCTTGATCATGTTCTTGATCCTTACTAGTAATAGCATCAAAAGATCTCTTATTATTACTAGTCTCTTGTCCAGTCTTATTTGGAAATACATGTTCAAAGAATGATGCATTCCGAGACTCAATAATAGTATTTACATGCATTTCGGAATGTTCTGATTTATGAATAAAAAACCGATATGCACTACTATTCTTGGCATAACCAATGAAAATGCAATCAATGGTCTTAGGACCTATCTTAATCTTTTTAGGACTAGGAATAGCCACTTTAGCCAAACACCCCCACACTTTTAAGTATTTGTAGGATGGTACTCTTTCATGCCACAATTCATAAGGTGTCTGATTCACTTTCTTTCGGGGTATTTTATTTAAAATATAATTAGCAGAAAGTATTGCTTCCCCCCACAAGTTCTGAGGTAATCCAGAACTAATTAACATGGCATTCATCATTTCTTTTAAAGTCCTATTTTTCCTTTCAGCAATTCCATTTTGCTGAGGTGAGTAAGGAGCGGTGGTTTGATGAATTATTCCATGTTCTTTACAAAATTCACCAAAAGGTGATTCATATTCACCACCTCTATCACTTCTAAGTTTTTTGATTTTCTTACCAAGTTGATTTTCAACTTCATTCTTATATTGAATAAAAGTTTCCAAAGCTTCATCCTTGGTTCGAATTAAATAAATATAACTATATCTAGTATAGTCATCTATAAAAGTGATTACATACTTTTTCCCACCTCTGGTTTGAATTGATTTAAAATCACAAATGTCACTATGAATTAATTCAAGTGGTTCCGTACTTCTTTCAATTGAATGAAAAGGAGTTTTAGATAATTTTGCCTCAACACAAATTTCACATTTATGATTTGAATCAATGTCAAATTTAGGTAAACAATTCATATTAATTAATCTACGCAAAGATCCATAATTAACATGTCCTAGTCTACCATGCCATAAATTTGAAGACTCAAGCAAGTAAGAAGAAGATGTAGTATTATTAATAACAGAGGGTACAACAGTCATTACATTTAACTTGAAAAGGCCATCAGACATGTAACCTTTTCCTACATACATCCCGTTTTTGGTAAGTACAAACTTGTCACTTTCAAAAACTAGCTTAAACCCATTCTTACTCAACAAAGATCCGGAAACTAAATTCTTGCGAATGTCCGGTACATGCAGCACATTGTTGAGAGTGAGTTCCTTTCCTGATGTCATCTTGAGTACAATCTTTCCTTGTCCTTCAACTTTGGAAGTTGAGGAGTTGCCCATAAAAAGTTGTTCACCATTGTCTACTGTAGAATAAGATGTGAACATCTTTTTGTCGGCACAAATATGGCGAGTAGCACCGATGTCCACCCACCATTCTTTAGGATTTCCGACAAGATTTGCCTCGGAAACAACTGCAGAAAGATTTATGACATCTACACCATTGGAAATTTTATCCATTTCGGTCATTTTGGCTTTAGCAACCTTCTTACTTGATCTTCCTTTACCTTTGCAAAGATCAGTTCCAGTAGCCATAAATTCTAAATTATAAACCACAATTATAATTAGAATTTAATACTACACGGAAAATTAAAACCAAATAACACAGAATTTTAAATTCTGTAAATAATAAAAGAAACAACAATTGTAACTTTTATTTCCAATTAATTTGAAAATAAAATAAAATTTTATTTAAACAAATTAAACCAAAACTACAGAAATAAATTCTGTTAAAATAAAAGAAACAAAACAAAATGTAACTTTTATTTTCAATTAATTTGGAAATAAAATAAAATAAAATTTTATTTAACCAAATTAATTCCACAACTACAGAAATAAATTCTGTTAAAATAAAAGAAACAAAACAAAATGTAACTTTTATTTTCAATTAATTTGGAAATAAAATAAAATGAAATTTTATATAACCAAATTAATTTCACACAGAAAACTAATCCAAATTCACAGAATTAAATTCTGTAAAAATAAAAGAAACAAGAATGTAACTTTTATTTTCCAATTAATTTGAAAATAAAATAAAATTTTATTCAACCAAATTAATTCCACACATAAAATAAAAGAAATAAAAACTATAACTTTTATTTTTCAATTAATTTGGAAATAAAATAAAATTTTATTTAACCAAATTAAATCCACACAAGAAAATTAAATCTCTTTTTACACTCCAAAAATTAAAATACTGAAAACAGAATTTTAATTAATGAAAACTTAGAAAATAATTTCTAAAACCCAAAATTAATTTCTGAAAAAATTTCACAAAAATATATTCTGAATTGTTAATGACACCAGTATCGTACTACTAGTTGTTGTCAAAGAAAAGAGACAGTATATTACTACTATCTGTCAAATAGCATATAATCACTATTTGTTTTTCCAACCAGAATATTATTTTGTAAATCCACAGAAATTAATTTTTTCGAAATTATTTACGAAGAATGAAAAAGGAAACAAACGAAAAATTCTGTAAACAGAATAATTCGAATCTGTCTTAAGATTGTAGGAACAATCTTCTGTGTAAATAAAATGAACTGAAATAATTCAAACAAAATAATTAAATAACATACCGAATTTATTTCTTGAACCAAATAAAAATTACAAGACCAAGTCGAGTGTGTGACACTCTGTCCTTAAGATAGATTCGCCCCGCTACGGTGCTCACGGATATGTGGCGTCTATCTCCCAGGATACAATGATCTTCAAAAAACTTGTAGTAGCACTCCACACAAATTTTTTACGGCGAACCAAACCTATGTTCTAACTCTCTGAAATTTATTCCTAAAATATAAATGAAGAATAATGAAAAAATGCAGAATTTTTGGACAGCAAAAAGACCACAATTAAACTGAATTTTTCATCACCAAGACTGTTGAAAATACCATGTATTTATAGGCAACAACAATGTACCCGAATAGGTGCAAAAATGGAAATGAAGAGGTGCCCAACAGTTTTGACCGTTGGGAAGAAAAACAATTCAAACAAATTTGAATAATGATCAGAACAGTTTCAAAACCAAATTTATCCGGGTGCTTTATTTGGACCATACCAACTGTTGTGGAATTCAAATCCAAAGTGTTTGAATATAATAATTAAACTATTTAAATAGTTTAATCTAAATAAAGGAAAAGGTATAAAATTTTTAGGATACCAAAAATTAAATTTAAATTTAAATTTAAATTACAAACTTTAGGAAACCACTCAGGAAACCAAAATTTAAATTTAAATTTATATTTAAATTAAATTCTCACAATAATTTTTTATTGAAAAATTCAAAAGAATTTTGTTTAAAAAATTAAAGTTAGACCCTAAAACGACGTTAATTTCCCATTCACTCAAAAATGGTTTTGACGTCACGTCTCCACCGTGTGCCTTGCCACGCGGCAATGAACACGTCACCTTTTCGGACCTACCCCAAAAGACGTTTGGGGCCCACTCAATTTTGGCCTCAAAGTCGGCCCAAAATAAGCCATATAAAACACCATTTTTCCAACAACAAGAACAGAGAGCGCGAAGTTACCAAAATTGTCGAGGAAGTCGAAACGGATGAAAGTTGTGGGACCGTGAGAATCGGCGGAGACATAGACAAGCTCTCGATCAGTAGTAGTAGAGAGTATAGAGTCGATAATAGAGAGATCGAGAGATTGGATATTTTCAATGGCAGAGGAACTGCAGCGAAAGCAACTCAAAGACAAGGAATTGATTCGAAGAACTACCATAACCATTCCATAATCACTGTGATTCGGGGGAACAGTTTTCAGAGATATACTATCCATTTCGCAGATCAATGTGGCTCTCTTCGATATCATGAAGAGCGGCGACACCGCCATCTTCAGTAGGATACCTTCACCTATGTAGAACGCTAACATCTTGAGAGAGAGAGAGAGAGAGAGAGAGAGAACTGTAATGTATGTATGTATGTATTTGAAGAGAGAAAGAGGCGGGAAATGAACGGTGTTAGGTATTTTAACCGAGTTAGTTAGGAGAGTCGGTTGGTTTCTTGGAAGAGGGAGCTTATGCTTAGAGCTCGTTTGTTTTGACACAAAATATTATTCAAAACCATTTTTTACACAATGTTCATTTTTTATAAGATATTTTATGTTAAAACTATTTATTTTTGTGTTTGATTGTAATCATAAAATTAAGAGGGATTTACGAGTCGATCCCATTTACAAAACTTATTTATTTTTTGACTTATCGATATCTTAAAAAAAAATGTTTTGGCAAAATAAAAATTTTAAAACTTATTGCCGTATTAAAAATATATATATACGACGTATAGATTTTTAAATTTATCATATAAGACTTGTCATTAATTTATTTTAAAATTAATGTGATAATAGTTGTGTGATGGAAGTGACAACATGTTGATGGGATTATTGGTGAGAACACTGGTGACATAAGCAAGTACGGATTTAGGAGGCCTACTATACTTCTAAAAATTTGAAAAATATTATATATTATACTTAAATAATTTAAAATTATAAAAGTTTACACTTTCAAATATACTTTCGCACCTCATAGTGATAATATTAGATCCGTCCCTAGGCATAAGTAAAAGTTTGGGGCAACTTTATCTTCCAATTCACTCGATTTTACCTTTCTCTCTATATATATTTTTAATATTTTGTATAACTTTAAGAATAATGTCTATAAACACTAATTTAAGAGCTCTAATGCAATTCTAATGATATGGAGAGTATCCATGTAAAAGTAGAACCAACACTCCTTTCTCTATCTCTCTCTTCCACTTACTTAGAGCTCCATTTAAAGCTCTAGTATTAAAGCTATATATCATTACTATAACTTTAATCTAATCAATAACACTTGTTATCGTTTTTTAGGAAAAACAACTGCGTGCCTTACTTGCCATTTTTGTAGGAGCAAAATAATAAATTCACTACAACCACCCGTCTTATCTTTTTGTGACAACCAACATTTACCATTACCACCAACCACAACTATTCCTGCCACCACCGCCTTCACCCTTCACCAAACCCGCCACCACCCTTCCTCATATCCTTGTTTCACCACTTTTCGCAACCCACCACCATCCACAACCAACCGACAACCATGAAAAAGCCCCCAATCCTTGCCACCAGGGCCGGCCCTGGGCATAGGCCCACCAAATCATGGCCTAGGATCCCTCAAAATAGATCTTAAAAAAGGCCCCCCTCCTATTATAATTTAGTGTAATATATTAGGTATGTTTTAAGTCAAAAAAAATAAAATAAAAAAGGCCCAAACTAACTTAAAATAAACTGATTCATTAAAAAATTGAAAAGCCTATTTAAAAAAATTAGCATTGTTATCCATTGAAAGTAGATCGAAAAAAGAGCCCCTCATATTATAGTTTAGTGTTATATATTAGGTATGTTTTAAGTCCCAAAAAAATTAAGAAAGGCCCAAACTAATTTAAAATAAATTGACTCATTAAAAAATTGAAAAACCCATTTAAAATAATTAGTATTGTTATTCATTGAAAATGATTTTGTAAAAAAAACTAGACTATGCAAGTATGATTGATTTATTTGCTTCTAAAAATGCAAGAAGAGCGAGAATCAAACGATACTTATTAATTTTTATAATGTAATGCCAAGTATTTTTTGTGATTTTGTCACAAATCTTTTATCCTTTGACTTCAAATTGTTTTTTCATTCAATGAAAAAAAGAAATGCGAAAGCCCCAAAAAATTATTAGTTGATTATCAGTTTTAGGTCTCGAAAATGTGAGGGTGGGGCCTGCTTGACACCATCCCCAAACCCTACTCCCACCACCAACCAACAATCAGAAGTTAAATATTTTCTTATATTTGTTTACAATCTCAAAGCTAATTTGATAGTTGGGGGTGACGATGGTGATGTAGGCAGATTTAAAGCAAAGTTTTAAAGTTAGGTATTTTAGTATTTAAATATTAATTATATTTTTTAATAGTTTATTTTGGGGTATTTATACAGAAGTTTTAATTTATGAACTTATACTCCATTAAGTCCTGCTTAAGATTTTTTGGACCTTTAAATCTCATTAAATTTTTAATAGTCGGAATTACCCTTTAAATAATGATTCTTCATCATTTATAATTATTTATAAAGAAATATGATAATTTGATATTTATTTTGATTTTCAAAACTTTAAAATATCAACTTTCAAATTGAAAAAACTAAAAAAAACTAGCATTTTTTTTTGAAAAAATTGAGTTATTTTTTTGTGCAAAATTAAAATTTTTGTGTGTATAAAGGAGCATGATGGTGGAACATTGATGTGCAAAATTGGGGGAAAAAAAACATTTTAAAAATGAAAAAAATAATAATATTCTTCGTTTTAAAACTGGAAAAAACTGATAATGTTATCAATGTTATTGGATAGTTGAAACAAACCAGTAAGTAGAAGGGCAAAACGTTTGTGCAAAATTGATAATATTCTCATAGAACTTATTAGTACAAAAAATTTTAAATAGAACATGAACTACCATAACATTTGTAAATAAGACTTTTAGATAATTAATTCTTTTATTTTTTAACTAAAATTAAGTTTTCTTTTTTTTTTTTTCTTATGAAAAATTAAAAACTAAAGGATGTAATTAAATTTTTTAAACTTATCTTTTTCAATAGATAAATAATTAATTCACTTAATTTTTCTGTGACATAATTAACCTTAAATCAAATTTTATCATTCTTAATTTTGAAAAAAAAAAAAAAACTGCAGAAACAATTGTTACAAATATTTTAAGATGTTATTAGTTATTTTTAAACAAGGGAAAGGCCATTCCGTGAAAGCATGAAAATGTTTTTATAAAATATTTCTATTGTCATTTCTGTTATCAATAGCTATATATTATTAACTTGATCATAACAACAAAGTAATTTTTATCATATTTATGAGACTCTTATTTTTTTTAGGGGTTTCATGGAACCCACACAAATTATTATTAAAAATTATTTTAGGACACTGCCACATAATTTTTCAAAAATCAAACATTAATGCACCTTAGGTAACCAATTGAGAAAGTTTATCCCTAATTGGGCCTTTGTGCATGATCCTTAAGTAATAATAATAATAACTTAGTAAACAACCTAAATATCGCTAATATATCTTTTAAAAAAATATTAGGGGTGAATATTAAATTTTTCAAAAAAAATAAAAAAAATCTTAGGGAAGGATGTATTGTCATGTACAGTGAGTTGTACATACAAAGAACAAGCAACTATTCATATTTGAAGAATTGAATCAGAGAACAACTTTTGGAGGTGAGGGGTTGTTTGGGAACTACTTATATAGATCTAATCATCTCTTTAGAATCACAAAATGATGAGTTTCCTGACGACCCAAACAGGGCAATTTACAAAACATACGGCTCAAAATATTCTCCATTCTTAGGAACCAAACAGGGAAATTGAACTGGGCAGATTTGAAACCAACAAACTAGTAGTCATCTTGGGAGAAGTAGTACTTGATGTTACCGAGAGGTCCGATCGGGCAGTTCAGCATGGCAGGGGAGTCAGGGGACTTGAACATCCACACCAAGGCAGAGTTCTCTGAGGCTTCAATGAATGAATTCATGCCATGCAAAAAAATTCGAAAGTGAACCCAGTCATTTTCTTCAGTACCCCAGAAAATACACCCATTCTGCAAGGGGGAAAAAATGAATAGGACACATCATTTTGTATCAGAATTTTGTAAAATTACCCGACATGTAATGAAAGTCATTCCTAAAAGAGAAAAATACAAAGAGTTTGATGATTTTTTTACCTCTTTAGTAAGGTCAAGGTGTTCGGATCCTGAAGAGAATGTCACAACTCGCCCGTCAGTTACAGATACATCGACTGCAAGGCCACAAGAGTGAAAAAAAACAGTGAAAAAAATAAGCACAAAAAAATAAAAATAAAAACTTTAAATAAGTATTTGAAAAGAGCATTTATGTATAATAATTTTAAAAATGTGTCATTTCACTAGGTGGGTCTTTCTGCAGAGCTTTGAAGTTGTTCTTAATTTTCATGAAATAGCAATTCATGTGTGGCTCCTAGGGTCGTTGGAACATTAGTGCCTATCAGTGTTTCTTCTTTTCAATCTCTGGATGTGAGGACTCGAAAAGTTTGACTTGATTGAACCTTCTCAAATCGAGTTAAAAGCAAACCTCACTCAATTTGCTCTAGCACAGCAGCACCTATCAACATTTCTTCTTTTTAATCTCTTGAAATTAGGCATCTATATCTTTATTTTTAGTATCAAAAGAAAGACAGAAAATATCAGTATATTTCAGCTTTTAACATAGCTGCGGTGAAGAAGAAATCATCATCATGTTCTCTACTTGTGCAATTTAGCAGGCTAAAAATTAAACCAAAACATCAATCAAATAGCTGCATGAAAATAAATAAATAATTACCTGTGTATTCCTCATAAAGCCTCAAGTGCCTCAAAACCCTCCTAAACTCTTCCGATGGTATCCCCACAATGACTTCATATTCATATTCGGGTTCCTTTATGCTCAAAATGTCAGGGGTACTAGCAGGGTGAGGTACCTTGTACTCTATGGTCCTTATCCCCAAAGCGGCTGGAACGCAATCAAGTTTGAAACCTGTTTCAAAGAAGCCCAGTCATCAAAATTAAAAATCTAAACATTTTAAAAGCAATCTTCATGTGAAACACACATCAAGAATCTGCAATCTCTAGTTGAATGTGCAGCCCCAATAAAAATAAATAAATTAAAAAGAAACACCCATTTTTTCTTGGTTTATATACATTTTCCCGTCAAATATCAATGAATTTGTCAAGAAAACTATCAACAATTAAAAAGATTAAAATAATTGTTTTTTTATTTTGTTTAATGAAAAAAAGTCTTATACTGAAATATTCAAGCCATCCATCCTACTTAACATAAAGAGAAATTTTCATATTTTGAGAAGTTTCCAAGAACCAATTCGAAACCAACAATCACACAATCAACCATAATAGGCACATCACATTATGGTTCTGAAACAAGAAAATGGACTAAATCTCATCAAATTTTAAGGGGATTTTCAAGAATCAATTCTAATCAACATAATCAAAGGAATGTATGAATGTATATATGTGTGCACATGAAGTCACAATTCTTGAAAGTGAAACTGAGAAATTCAAATGTTAACTGATATTCAAGAATCAACTAATAAAAACTAGCAATTGAAATTGAACACATCAGATTAGTGCTGTGGACAAGAACAGAGCTGACCAGTATCAATTCTAACCAACTTACTTAAACATATATGAGACTGTACACACACACACACACACAAACATATATATATATGTACATCAAATCAAAATTCTCAAATGTGAAATAAGTAATATGATCAAATCTCAACAGATATTCAAGATTCAATTAATAAAAACTAGGTAATTGAACATAAATGCATTATATGAGTAATATGAACACGAAATTGAACACACAAGTCACAGTAATTAGGGTTTTGGGGCAAAAACCAGTATCAATTCTAACTAACTTAATCAAACATATATGAATGTGTATACATATATATGCAAAATTCTCGAATGCAAAATGAGTATTATGATCAAATCTTAACTAATATTCAAGAATCAATTAATAAAAACTAGGTAATTGAACATAAATGCATTATATGAATTATATAAACATGAAATTGAACACATTAATTAGGATTTTGAGACAAGAACAGAGATGTACTGACCAGTATTGTCCAAGAAGTTGAAGTAGATGAGGGTTTTGTCGTCATCAAAATAGGCGGTGACGATGATGGAGTCTCGATCATTGGTAACAAAGAGTATAGAGTTGAGAACAGAGAGGTCAAGCGAATCGACACCCTCAACGCTTGCATCGCAGCGAAAGTCTTCGAAACACGACGAATTGATTCGAAGAACCGCCATGACCATTCCGAAAGCAGATGAGGGTGAAATTTGCAGAGATATACCATCCTCTGTGCAGATGGCTCTGGCTATCGCCGATATCTTCGTAAGCGGTGACACCGCATTCTTCAGTAGGATTGCTTGAACTAGGTGCAACAATATCATCTTGATTGAGAGAGATTTTGAGATTTTAGAGAGAGAGAGAGAGAGAGAGAGAGAGAGAGAAACCGAGATGTGTGTGTTTATGTACTACTCCAATATTTGGAGAGAGCGAGAGAGGCGGGAAATGAATCCGTGTTCGGTATTTTAACCAAATGCGTTTTAGGTGCAGAATCTGTTAGAGCTCCTTCAACGTTTACTATTTTATATTTTTTTATATTAAATTTAAATTTGATGAAATAAGTATTGTTTTACTGCTATGATATTAAACCTATATTAAATGAGAAAAAATTTAAAACTTTTATAAAATTGAAGGAGACTTTAGTGTTTCATCAAATTGTTGTAAGTAGCCGTTATTATTGTAGGTAGTCGTTATAATATCACAGTATACCGAATGATCAGTCAATTGTCCTTGTGCTTATAAAATTGCCCATAACTGACCAAAAGGACATTCTCAAATTTACACAAGTCAGGTGACTGTCTAGACATCCTCTCAATTGACCGGTTGTTTAATGAAAATTAAAAATTAACATTAAAATATTTGATATTAAATGAAAATTTTAATCCAAATTTTTATTAAAATTTTTAAAAAAGTAAGTATTGAAAATGCTCTTAGTTAAAAAATAATGTCAGATGTTAAGTTTTTAAGTAGTTGAGGTTAGAAAATTGACTCCAATGGAATAAATTTGTCAGATGTGAAACTTAGCAAGTTAACCAGCAGGGGGGGGGATTTCCGTGACTATGGCATTTTCAAAATTTTAGTCTCCCTCTAGAGTGTG
Organism: Camellia granthamiana; assembly: GCA_036172215.1. NCBI lineage: Eukaryota > Viridiplantae > Streptophyta > Magnoliopsida > Ericales > Theaceae > Camellia > Camellia granthamiana. Next base: position 12,160,788 of record CM069908.1, on the reverse strand, counting down.
TTTTTTATTTTATTCCCATTATAGGATGAAACGGTCTTCCTAAAGCCGTTTTCTGTAAAACGGTTTTGCCAATGCCTTTTTTGGAGAATAAAAAAATAATAAAATTTTCCTTCACAAAAAGGGTTTTTGAAAAACCATTTTTACTTAATGTTTAATTAATTTTGAGTTTATAGAAAATAGTTTTTCTAAAACCATTTTTTAGTAATTTTATTTCCCAATATTTTTCAACATAAATATAAATTGTTATAAATAATGTAATTCAAAAAACGAGTTTCCTAAAACCGTTTTCTAATACGCCTTTAGTGAAGTTGTTTTCATTAAAAAAAAAATTTTGTCTTCGTTTTGGGTTAGAAGGTTGAGAGGGTAATTTATATCTAAATTGGGCCGAGCTAAGGAGGAGACTTCTTTGGAAATTGGGCCGTGCGACGAACCGAGGTAAGAATAGATGTACTTCGGTCCAAGGACTAAACGGATGTGGGCCACGGTGGAAAGGGCTTAGCAAGTTTTCTGCGGTCCAAGTATTAGTCCGGTCCAAGTGTAAAGGCGCTTGGAGAGTGGTAGCTCGGTCCAAATGTAATGACGGTCACCATGGTCGGAGTGAAGAGTTGTAGATCGGTCCAAGTGTAAAGACGGTCACCACGGTCGTAGCGCACCATAGTTAGCTCGGCCATGGCATTCGCAGCCGAGGTATGATGGCTCCTCTTTGTGGACTTCACTCTGGATAGCGTGGTGGAAGCTTACTCCGGTTAGCCCGGTCTCAAAGGACCCAACTGAGGTACCAAGTTGGAGTGTGTCAAATCAAGGTACACGCAATGAAAGGAAGAACCGAGGTGTGGAGCTCGGTCTACTCTGTGGCTTTAGCATGGTCATGGCACAGTACGGTTAGTTCGGTCTAAAACCTTGCTAAAAGTTAGTTCGGTCGTGGTGTATGGAACCGAGGTATGCTGAGCTTTCTTAAGTACTTAGTGCCAGAATTAGTTCGGCTCAACTCTCTTATGGATAGCTCGGTCTTAGCATGTGAAGGCCGAGGTAAGAGAAAGGAAGTAATAGCCGAAGTAACAGTTAGGTCGGTCGTATGGTAATCCGACCATGGTAAAACCATCTCACTTGGTTTAAGCAGTGAGGGGGGTGTTGGAGGATAAGCATTATCTTCCAGGAGTATGAATCCTAGAAGGACTCTACATGGAGGAGTAAGAGTCCTACTAGGATTGTGCCACTCGAAACCTATAAAGGTCACCAATATCACCTAAGAAGAGGTAATGCAATTTTTGCTCCCTGACTACATTGAGCTTTTGCCTATTTGTCTTGCTTACTGACTTAGGCATCGGAGGGGTTTTCCGGCACACACCCGCCGGCCAGCTCAAGTTTGCGTTTTCAGGTGGTAGAACGACGACGTACAGAGGAACGCAGGTTTGATCAACAGGATTATACGAGAAGGTGAATCTCTTTCCCGTACAATTGGCGCCGTCTGTGGGAAGAACAGACAAGAACAACCTCTTGATCAAGCGTTTTCTCTCAAAATTCGATGGCAAACAACGAAGAACTGCCTCAGTCCGCCATTGACGGACAAACTCCAGACGGAGGTGCAAGGCGCGAAGGCCTACCTTTGGTCCCTCTCATGGCGAACCTGGAACCACAAAGGCAAAATTCCAGGAGGGATGCGAGGGGACAAAGGAGGAATAACAGCCCTCATCCCTCCCGTTCGCAAAGCCCAGAAAGACAAAGGCGCAGGGTTGATCCTCAGGCTTTGGAGGATCGCGTCAAAGCACAAGACGAATTGATACGACGGATGGCGGCAGACATGGAATCTCTCAAACGCCAGGTGAAAGGAAAAGAAGTGGCGACAGGAGAGGGGCGCACAAACAAGACGCCCCCTCGCCACTCAGAGGGTCGTAGTAGGAATTCTACACCCTCCCAAGCAGAAGACAGAAGCCTCAGGACAGGCGATACGCAATCAAGATCTTCCAGAACTCGTCACTCCAGGTCTGAGAGGGCGAGATCTGAAAGGTCTTACACGGAAGGAAGCACATACCGGTCTTCGCATACGCACCAAACAAGGTCCAGACAAACGGAGTTACCCAGGTCGTCCGACATACGAACCGTGCTAGAGGAAAAGGCACGACGCAGGGAGGATGCCAGGGCGCGTGATCCACATAGAGTTTCGGCCTTACAGCGGTTGGCTCCTCGGACGCACGGAAGCGTCGAGGTTGGAATGCCACAATCGCGCCCGGCCTACGAACCAACGGACAAGGCATTGGCGAGGCTGCAGACCTCACCGTTTGTCCCAGCAATTGAGAACGCGCCTCTACCATCAGGCTTTCTACAGCCTAAGTTCAATACATACGAGGGGAAGACGGACCCCTACTCGCACTTAAGCCACTTCCGCCAGGTCATGGCTGTATACCGGCGGAACGAGGCCTTAATGTGCATCCTATTCCCCTCAAGCCTTGGCGACCTAGGCTTGACTTGGTTTGAGAAACTCCCAGAGGGCAGCATAGCCTCCTGGGCGCAATTGGCAGAAGCGTTTGTCACAAGATTTAGAACAAACACTAAAACCCCAGTGGAGATCGATCAGCTGCTCTCCATCGACATGGGTGACAAGGAGACGTTGAGGTCCTACAACAGTCGTTATTGGGAGACCTTCAACCAGATAGGAGATTGCCCCACAAATCTCGCCATCGCGCAATACAATAGAGGTCTTCCAGTCGGACACAGGTTGAGGGACTCAATTACCATGATGCCACCCCTCACGATGGAAGCCTTGATGGAAAGAGTACACCAACATATTCGCGTGGAGGAAGATAACGCCCGCGCTAAAACAAAATCTGGCACAACCGCAATACCAGATAAAATGACTACGGCAAAGGTCAACACGGTAGAACGTCCAAGCAGAAACGAGCAGGGCAGGCGGGACAATGGAGAGGACCAAGGCAAAAGAAGGTTGAGAGTCCACACTGCCATTACCACGGTGTTCAAAAAACCGATCTATCGGATCCTCAGCGAGATACGCGATGAACCTTTCGTCCGATGGCCTGCTAAGTTGGGAGAAGCGCAAAAAGATTACGACGAGAGATCACGGTGCACCTTCCATGATGAACAGGGGCACCGCACTGAAAATTGCACGCCATTGAAGCAGCATTTGGAGGAGTTAGTGACAGCTGGGCACTTGGACCAATACATAAAAAGAAGAACTTGAGTGCAAGGAGCTGTCCGCAGATGTTAGCAAGGCAGCTGAACAGAAGACAGTGGAAGACTTGGTACAGGAAACGATAGATGTAAAGAACCCAGAGAAGGCAAGCTAGGGCCCAATTGGGAAGGACCATACAAAGTGGTTGGTTTAGCTGAAAAGGGGCATATCACTTGGAGGATGGAGCCAACTAGGTTATCCCCAGACCATGGAACACTGCCAATCTCGAGCTATTTTTTCGATAGGGTACTTGTAATTTACATTTTCCTCAATAAAACAAGTAGTTCCCTTTTCAGCATAGAATATTTTCTTCTGTAAAAGTTGTTTTAGTGAGCTAGGGGCATTGAAAGCAGAGTTGGCTGGAAAAACCAACACTTACCTCTCCTAAGCCGAGATAAGGATCTAGGCTGCAGGAAGTTGGCAGGTTTGACCAACAAGTCTTTGCCCGACTTGGGGGCAAGTTCGGTCGGAATAACCAAACATTTGGCTCTATGTTGGCCGGAATAACCAACATTTAGCTCTCTGAAGTCGAGATAAGGCTGCAAGAAGTTGGCAGGATTGACCAACAAAACTTTTTTGCACCCTTTAAGCCGAGGTAAGGACCTAGGCTAAAGGTGGTTGGCAGGTTTGACCAACAAAACTTTTTTGCACCCTTTAAGCCGAGGTAAGGACCTAGGCTAAAGGTGGTTGGCAGGTTTGACCAACAAAACTTTTTTGCACCCTTTAAGCCGAGGTAAGGACCTAGGCTAAAGGTGGTTGGCTGGATTAAACCAACACTCTGTACTCTTCAGCTAAAGTATGGGTATGGCTGAAGAGTGGTTGGCTGGATTAAACCAACACTCTGTACTCTTCAGCCGAAGTATGGGAATGGCTGAAGAGTGGTTGGCTGGAAAAACCAACACTTGGTACTCTTCAGCCGAAGTATGGGTATGGCTGAAGAGTGGTTGGCTGGATTAAACCAACACTCTGTACTCTTCAGCCGAAGTATGGGTATGGCTGAAGAGTAGTTGGCTGGATTAAACCAACACTCTGTACTCTTCAGCCGAAGTATGGGAATGGCTGAAGAGTGGTTGGCTGGAAAAACCAACACTTGGTACTCTTCAGCCGAGATAAGGATCAAGGCTGAAGAGTGGTTGGCAGGTATGGCAAGATAGATTGCAAGGTTAAGACCGAAATGAGTATCTCGGCCAGAGAATGTCATACTTCATTCAAAACATAAGTGGAAAATAAATGCAAGCATGGAGCAAGCCGAACAAGCAGTTGAGAGAACTGAAGATTTCATTCCACAAGTGCATTACAAAAGGAGGGGCCGTAGCCCGGTTACAAACTCCTTTGGTAAACAGAAGAAAAATCATGCAAAGAGATCATTTAAATCGGCGTCCAAATCAACCCTGGCTTCACCTAAAGTTAGCTCGGTCGTGGCAAGCACACTTTGGTTGAGCTCGGTTAAAGGCACCGCATCAGACACAGCAGGCAAAGGTGGGATGGAGACCACAGGAGTTGGAGAGATGGACTGGCGACCGGGCTGGGCGTTGTCTTTAGGATCAGCATCCTTGTCCTCCCCTTCTTGAGGAAATTTCTGCTGAATGGCATTTGCATACTCCACCATGGAGCTCAGTTTAAAATATGGAGGAGGGTTTAGGAAGATCTCGGTCTCTTAGCCGTAACCGATCTGCGCCACAGCCGCTTTCCACCCACATTCGAAGAAGAGGTCTTTGGCAGCCTCACATTGCAGGATATAGCTCGCGCAATATCTCGGTTAAGCGTGCAAAGGTGTGCCTGGACAACCTAAGTCAGAGTCTGTAAAGTAAAAAGGAAAAGTGTTAAGCATAGATCGGTGGACCGTGCTAAAAGTAACTAAGTTCGCTAGCTCGGTTAATTGAAGCAAAAGTTTGTTCGCGAATCCAGTAGGTGTGATAACTATTCAGAAGATTTGAGAGACATACAAGTCAAGAATGAAGGAACTGAAGATGGAAGCCGTATCAGCAAAAGCGCGAGATTCGCAGGCACTGCATCTAGCAAAATGGAGGCTCAGAAGGAATAACAAGCGATTCAGATGACAGCATAACTGAAGAGACGTTTTTTGACTGAACCAATCGGTAGCCCGGCGGCATTCTAGCCTGGTTGAAAGGCAAAAGTTTTTAGCTCGGCTGGTAACAGGTAATCCCAATCATGTTGCACAGATGGAATTAAGGGGCAATTGAGAGGGTAATTTATATCTAAATTGGGCCGAGCTAAGGAGGAGACTTCTTTGGAAATTGGGCCGTGCGACGAACCGAGGTAAGAATAGATGTACTTTGGTCCAAGGACTAAACGGATGTGGGCCACGGTGGAAAGGGCTTAGCAAGTTTTCTGCGGTCCAAGTATTAGTCCGGTCCAAGTGTAAAGGCGCTTGGAGAGTGGTAGCTCGGTCCAAATGTAATGACGGTCACCATGGTCGGAGTGAAGAGTTGTAGATCGGTCCAAGTGTAAAGACGGTCACCACGGTCGTAGCGCACCATAGTTAGCTCGGCCATGGCATTCGCAGCCGAGGTATGATGGCTCCTCTTTGTGGACTTCACTCTGGATAGCGTGGTGGAAGCTTACTCCGGTTAGCCCGGTCTCAAAGGACCCAACTGAGGTACCAAGTTGGAGTGTGTCAAATCAAGGTACACGCAATGAAAGGAAGAACCGAGGTGTGGAGCTCGGTCTACTCTGTGGCTTTAGCATGGTCATGGCACAGTACGGTTAGTTCGGTCTAAAACCTTGCTAAAAGTTAGTTCGGTCGTGGTGTATGGAACCGAGGTATGCTGAGCTTTCTTAAGTACTTAGTGCCAGAATTAGTTCGGCTCAACTCTCTTATGGATAGCTCGGTCTTAGCATGTGAAGGCCGAGGTAAGAGAAAGGAAGTAATAGCCGAAGTAACAGTTAGGTCGGTCGTATGGTAATCCGACCATGGTAAAACCATCTCACTTGGTTTAAGCAGTGAGGGGGGTGTTGGAGGATAAGCATTATCTTCCAGGAGTATGAATCCTAGAAGGACTCTACATGGAGGAGTAAGAGTCCTACTAGGATTGTGCCACTCGAAACCTATAAAGGTCACCAATATCACCTAAGAAGAGGTAATGCAATTTTTGCTCCCTGACTACATTGAGCTTTTGCCTATTTGTCTTGCTTACTGACTTAGGCATCGGAGGGGTTTTCCAGCACACACCCGCCGGCCAGCTCAAGTTTGCGTTTTCAGGTGGTAGAACGACGACGTACAGAGGAACGCAGGTTTGATCAACAGGATTATACGAGAAGGTGAATCTCTTTCCCGTACAAAGGTGATATATATGCTCCACAATCTAAAGAACACCCACACACTCTGCACTTCGAAAAACAATGACCAAGGGTGAGACACAAAGAGCATCGCGGAGGAGGCCAAGAAGACGAATGCTACCGCAAGAGCTGTAATAAGAAGGAAGAAGAGAAAGACCTCAAAACATCGTCGCACCTCTCCCTTCCATCATTGACATTGAGGTTTGTTTTGGATAAATTAGGGTTTACATTTTTTATTGGGGAATTTAAAGTTCAAAATTAGTTTTTTTATGAAACTCTAGACATTGACAGTAGATTGTTTATACTGTCATGTCTGAGATTGTAGTTGTACCCTGGCCCTCATCCCCTGAACCCCAAGCAACGGTTGTCTTGGACTGAGATAGGTGTTATGCTTGTTGTGGTCTAGCAGAGAGATTATCATGTTTCTATGTTGTATTGGCCCCCCTACTGGACCATCGAATTTCGTTTTTATTTCAGCCCCCAATTTCTGATTTTTGTGAAGCACCCATTCCTTCCCAGAATTGAGGTGTTACCGGACCATCCACTTGCCTTTGAGATTGTTTTTTTAGCCCCCAATTTTTGGTTTTTGTGAACCCCCCATTGGTTGACTTCCCATCACTGTGGTCCTCATTCTTACTGGACTTCGAGGAATTGAATGGTGACTGTTAATGCTGTCCTGATAGAGAGGCTTAGTGAAGGAAGGTTTTTGACGAAGCTGCCCATTCTATTTGGTGTGCCTTTATTGTGGGCACTTCGCCTGTCTGAAATTTATTAGTCCCCCACCTGTTGTGAAGGAGTAATATGTGATTGAAGTTGCATAAGTTTTTACAAAGTTTATGTGTTAATGTAATTCTCAACGTCTTTTGATTTTTTTAAGCAATTGTGGCAGTTTGAATGAAGGTCATTTTTGGGATTTGTAATGGTGTGTGTTTCACAATTGTAATGATGTATGCTTCACAATTGTAACGGTGTATGTTTGACAATTTTAATGGTATACATGAGTAGATTGGATTGTGAAATTTGTTGTGGTGGGCTTGCTTTCATTCCCTATAAGGTGTTTATATTTCTATATTTAATTCTTCTAACCTACTATTGAGGAACTTTAATAAAATGTAAACTGCACGACGTAAATATTGGCCGAAGTGTGTTTGTTTTGGTTGAATATTGTATCACTGGATATTTTTTGCTATATTTTCGCCAACAAGTAGTCAACTGTCACTCCATAGTTTGTAGTGTTGCGCTAAAACCCTGAAAAATAATAATTTATTCTTATTTGAACCTTTTTATTTTTTGGTTGGCAATGAGTAGCACTTAGGTTCTTAAAGGATAAGCTAATTGTTGTCAGTTTGGACTAATGTCATTTTTAGGTTGTTCATGTTGGTAGGGAAGTACACAAGTGAGGAAGCTGCATAAAATTATGAACTCTTCTGAAAAGTGTAAATGACACTGAAATACTATAAGATTTAGAAATAATACGCACTCAATTATCAATTATATCGTAACTAAAGTGCATTATTTCGATTACAACATTTACCCTCTTTATATCAACAATTTGTTAGTCATGAATAATGAAAATGATTACATTGAAATACGTAGCGTGTATTTGGTTTAGTGGTGAACTTTTGAAATGTGTTTTGAAATTTATTTTGAAAAGAGTATTTGAACTTGTTATCTCCAATAGAGGCTTCAGTTTTGAAAAGAGTTGTGAGTTGTATTTTGAGTTATCAGTTGTTCAATTTGGAGTTATAGTTGAAAGTATTGGGATTTACTTTTTTGAAATATGACAACATGTTTCAAATGGAAATTTCAAAATTTTCAGTTTGGTTATATTTTTAAAAAAATAGGCAAAAGATGGTCTTGAAATGTAATCAACATTAATGTAGGACTTGGAATAAGAAAATTACGAAAAATTGTAAATATTGGAAAAAAAATTTAAAATTATTTTAGAAGACTACTGAAAAGTCAAAATACAATTGAAAATTGTTTTCAAAACTGATAACCAAATAAATTTGTTTTTTTGTCAGGTTTATGTTCATTTGAAAGCTTCATCTGTAATTGAGTTAAACTTAATGTATTGGAAGTTTTACCTGTAATTGAGTTAAACTTATTATTGGATGCATTGTTTTTTATTTTGGTTATGACATGACAATATAAATTACAATGTTCGGAAAGATGGAAAGTTGGTAAATGTTGTGTGTAGGGAAGTCCAAAATGTGAACTCCATATCTTTTAGAAGAATGCAAGGCATGGAAATAGCTATAATTTAACTTTTTAAGTTTTCCCAATGTAACTGGTTTTCAAATTGATGCATGAGTTTGTTGTAATTGTTGGAGATACATTGTTAGAATGCAAATTTTTTATGATGTATGATGCTTGGCATATGGAAATTGTCTACTGTAAAAATTATTATACTTTCATGCGGATAACGACGATAAATGTTACGTATTGTCGTAGGAAATGGCAGCTTACTACGTTGTGTTTGTGGGGAGGGCACCCGGAATTTACACAACCTGGGCAAAATGCAGCCAACAAGTTAACCGATTTGCTGGGGCTTTATTCCAAAGGTATAACTCGTTTAATGAGGCGCACAATGAATGGATTAATTATAGGAACATATGCGTACACAGTCAGCCCAGGGAAACACAATTTGGAAGTGTAGTTGATGAAGTGGATGGTAACGAAGAAGAACATTTAGTAAACTATACATGTGCCAATTTCAATGGTATTAGGCTACAAAAAATCTTATGGGCCCATTGTAGCGTACTGTTTTTTCTTTTCCCTTGGCGTTATGGTTACTTTTGTTCTAACAGGAATTATGAAATTTTGGTGATGTATTTGGTACATACGAATGGTACTTTTTTCGTTTTTTGCTATGTAATGTAACTTGTATGTAATTTGGTGTATGATTACGGATAGGAACTTATGTAATGGAAATATTGGGTTGGAGTTCATGTTATTGTGATTCAATTGGTTTCGCTTATTTCATAAGACTGATATTGTGCAATGAATGAATGAATAGAAAGGTTATTTGTTTTATTCAATTGGTAGTATATTTTTTTTAAGAATGAGAACGTTATTTGTTATATTCAATGAATAATGGTTACATTTTTGGGTTGTCACGGTTGAAAAGATTAACAAGTGAAGAGAACGTGTATTTCCCCTAAAATAAATTTTGTGAACATTTTTGTAATAAAACTCAATACATAATATACAAAGTCACTAATTTAGTAAATACTCGCACGGGCATGAAAACAACATAACTGAAGATGTAAATGTAACAGTTTTCAGTTACATAGGTAGTACAGACATAAGTCTCCCACAAAAATACATTCTGGACATCCTGAACTGAACACACAATACATAAACATAACACTTAGATAGACAAATATTAGGCAGAAAATATGACAAACTTATTACGGAAACACTTAGTCTAACACACACATTACATAATTATTTATAACCTAATATACTCTAGTACAGACATAAACACCTAATTCGCGCTTAAATCGGCAATCTCAGAGTCTGAATAATCCGAAAGCTCAGAGTCAGAGACAAGTGCAGGATCCTCCATGATACCCTTGATAGTCAAAACATTTGGTTCTGTTCTGTTCTTCTAGGCATCCTTCTTAACTATATATAGTTGCATATCGCGGGCTAACCTACGACACATTTGAGAAATCTCACGTTGTAGTCTTTCACATAGTCAATCAACATTATCAAGATCTTCTTTTTGGATCTCAACAGAACGTGCTTTTGACACCTTAAGTTGATTTTCCTAACTTAAGGTTTCGAGTTGTACTCGCTCTATAAATAGTGTAGACTACTTGAGAAGAGCAGCGTCAGCTAAACTATATCTTGTTTGATTGTCAGATGGCTCCATACATGAACCTCCTTAAACTGAATAATACTTGGGCATCAAAAAATGTCGCTTCCCAAACTTATCACGATAACCACAAGCATAATCTAAAACAGGTATTGTTGTTTCGTTTTTAACATCGCCACGTCCCCTTCCTTTTCCTTGTTGTGAACTGTCACCCCTTTGCAAGTTCTTACCACCTCTGCGATTCGCACTCCCTTCCATGAATCGTGTAGCCATGTTAATTTTTTTAAACAAATGAACGATAATTTCGTAGGGCGAAATGAGTTATAAGTTTGTGTCTTCACCTTTAGTCGTTTATATAGTTGTTTATGAACGGCTTTACAAAGACACTGAAGGAAAAACCATAGAAAATAAATGTCTCTGCATGACAATCCCACATATACGAATAAGGTATGAGTTGTCACTAGAATGAAAAAATAGAGAAAAGCAAATACTGTGCACCAAGTCACATGACTTGACAATCTATCTGCATATACTGACAAAATAAGGGCATGCTCACTGTAAGGTAAATCAGTGAATTCACTGTTGCCATGTGACTTTCTGAATTGACTAAAAAGGGCATGCTCACTAAAAGAAGGGCATGCTCATATTTATGTCACTTACAGATGATGACCTGACACATATGCCATATTCCAACACGACGATGAGAAAGACACTGTAACGAGAAGACAAAGAAAATAAAAGTCTCTGCACAAAGTGACATGACATGACAATTCCACATATATCAACAAGAGATGAGTTGTCACTGTAATGAGAAAACAGAGAAAAGCAATGACTGTGTACCAAGTCACATGACTTGACAATCCATTTGCATATATCGACAGAAGAAGGGCATGCTCACTGTAAAGTAAATCAGTGAAAATTAATGCGTATGCACAAAGTCACTGTTGCCATGTGACACTGTCAATCTAGTAAAAAGAGGGAGGGGCGTTACAAGCGCAACTTGAATTTCTTGGAACATAACTCACTTGCATGTTCGATGTGACAACTCACTGACTACTCACTGTAACGAGGGATGTAAGAAAAACTGAAAAAACTGATTGAACCAGACCAAACTGAGTTGACAAGTCACTGCATGTTGATAAGCCACGAACTATTATAGCATTTTATCTTCTACCCTCCTCCATTTGATTTTATGATTGAATTACAAATTTCTTCAAAACACCATATTTCTGACCTCGATATCGTAACTTCAAAGTGACTACTCATTGTATGAAAGAAGCACGGATGCGTACGAAGTTTATTGTGCCCATGTAAAATTCACCAATTCGTAGGGGGATTAATTTATTAACTCTGTTCAATGTCATTGCATCACTGAGGCATTTTTGACGGATATGTGAACGACTTGACAAGTCTCTCCACGACTTGACTACTCAATGTATGAAAAAGGAAGCTAATGTAGGCAATGTTGTGTTTAACTTAGTTATGCATCAATCGTTGTTAAGACCAACTAATTGTATTTCATCGAAAAGTATGACTATTTGTTTTTTTGTTGTCATTTGGAATTATTTTAAAATAAACTTTTGCATATTCAATTTGTAATATTTTGGGAAACATTTACAACATCAACTGAACATTGGTCATAACGTACCCATCCGCAGATCAATTGTAACAAATTTGTAAATCCCACGCACGCCCACTTAACCCCATAGTTATGGAAGATTAATTGTTATTTTGATTTTTTTATGGAAATCACTCGTAATAAATTTGATTGTTATTTGCTATTTTTTTTGTTATTTTGATTTTTTTTAATTTTTTTTTGATTGTTAATCACTTGTAATTAATTGTTATTTTGATTTTTTTTTTATGGTGGTCTAATCGAATATGACCGATCCGGTAGACCCTATAGAACCCTGCACGCAGTAGGCAACGTAGGACTCTATAGTCCAAGGCGGTGTCCCATAAGCCCAAATCAGATCGTCGGCATTTCAATTTTGGCTGATCTTTTGCCTGCACAAGACAACATTGTGAGTATGAAACCTAAATTTAAAACAAATCACATTTTTTAGCCCTTACAGTGAATTAATCTCATGATCCATATTTTCACACATAGACAAATGTCCCATCCCCAATTAAAAAACACATTTTTTTTTTGTTATATAGATTGACAACAACAAATGTACTTACTTCATGTATCTATTTGAAGATGATGAAACTAACGACATTTAACAAACAGTCATATAAAAACAATTTACATTACACTTTCAATTTAAACTATTAAATTTCCAAAAGGAATACAGTTTGACATTATATTATGTAACAATTGGAGTGTTTGTGTAGTATTGAAATATCGTTTATAATAAATAAATAATTCATACCGACTAACGCCATATCGTATCAGCTCGATGGGCGTGAATCAATAATGGGATCTCCTCTGGTAAATAAGTCATAGACCTGCACAAGTTTTCATATATGAAAATCAATATCCAATAATAAGAAGTTTGAAAATATTACATATATATGCTGACAAAATTTTAGTACGACTTGACGGTATATCACAGCATACAAAATGCAAAAAGTGAGCAACAACAATTTCGATGGGTTGCACAAAATGAATAAGTTAAAATAATATCACGGGTGTGTATTCTTCCACATTAACCCCTGATATGAATTATAGCAACCATGCCATATCATCTACCTATCTATAAATAGCAATTCCCTAAGTACGATCATTTTCCAACCCATGTCAATAGTTATTTATAACCCATTTATATATTTTTATTTGTTGTGTTCAAAAAATGTCTTCAAGGGGTGCAGGCAGTTCACGGCATCAAAGCGGATCAAAAGTGTGGCTACTACCTCCATTTAGTTATGACTACATGAGCGAAAAATACTTTAGCCTGAAGGATTATTACGCTGGTATTCGAGCAGAATGGGCGTTTAGGGTAACGAAGTAGGAGAGCTTGTTTACTGATCTACGTAACTTAGGGGCACCGGTACCTCATCATCGATCATTAAGCATGCGTAGACGAAATGTGGGTGACTATAAGCAAGCAATCAATAGAATTAAAAAGGAGAACAACAGAATGTCGCTACAGAGATGTCGACATTTCATGCTTCAACTAGCCACCGAAATGGCGGAAGCTAGCAACAGAGAATTGACTATTACAGAGCGAAATAATGTCTTAAACAATGACAAATATCTCTCAGACTACTACATGTCAGATGAGGAATGACAAATCAAACATCAAAGTGGTGTTGTTCAATATGTGTGTGTGTCATACTTTATTGTATGTTGTTCATCTGTAACTGTCCATTGCACTATGTCTTACTGTTTTATGTTGTTTGTGTGCAGCAGGTCTATGTTGTTCGTGTGTAACCGTCCACTGCACTGTTGTTCGTGTGTATCGAGTGTACGTTATTAACCATCCATTGCACTATGTGTTATTGTTTGGTTCAATATTAAGTTTATTACAAGTCATTACTGTTTGGTCCATTGCAGTATTGTCTTACTGTTTGGTCCATGACTTGCAAATTTCTCATTGCATTGGTAACGGGTGGATCAAAAATATTACAATGTATGTTATCTCTTTTCAGCATACATCCAACCAAGTTCATTCATTAGCATCATTATAATTTAGTATCACAATGTAAGGTTGGTATATTGTTTTCAAAATAATGTTCCATAATCAATTTAAGAGAAGAAACAATAAAGAGTGTAGATTATAGGAAGCAAACGTATGAGATATGCTGAACAACCACATGTCCCATGGAAGTATAGAACCATTTAATCTGTCAAGTATAGAAGTAACTGGAAAACTAAAATAATAAACAGTTACAAGGGGCAAATGCATATGCCGTATGATGATCTTCACAATAATGCAAGACAAATAATGTTGTGCAATTTCAGTGAAACTAATACAGAAGCGATAATTGGAAACAATATAGACAGTTTGTTTCATATTGTAAATTCTCCTTTTATTGATAACTTGTGGGTAACCATTACAAAGCCATTACAAGAGAAATCGTTTGGTCAGACATCGAAACATTTTCATTCATTATCATCATCATCTGACATCTTAATGTCTGATTGATACATAGCATCCATGCTCCAAGAGAAATATTGTTGCGTATCATCTATTAACCCATCTTCAGCATGCTCATTTGCGGTCTTCCGCAGTTCGGACCTTTGTAAACGTTGGGTCATGCGATTAACTTCATCGTGAATACAATGCAATGCCCTTTGCAACAACTGTGGAGTGTTAATTGGCATACGTATGGCTAATTGTCGAGGAAATTTAATATGAACTTTACGGCATAGCTCAACGAGAACGCTTGCTCGAGTTATGCGAAATTCCCACTCAGCTCTCATGGTATTGACGATGTGATGTGAGTAACGCAAATTCGGATTTAATGGGTATTCAAATTTATCTCCATTTGCAACCCAATGGCGACCCATTGCTGAATATAGATCAACCACCGTATATGTCATGATGATATCTCTCAGTTTTTGTATAAACATGTAAGTCTGCTATGGTGTGATACTTATAGCGCTCATTGGGCACAGTAGTGCAAACATGCAGAACACATAAAATGGAGATGGATGTGCTTACTCATGTCTTCGCAATCTGAGAAACTGACACTGACTAGTCATTACAATAAACTACACATAGGAGTTGTATGACTAGTCAAATTGTTGTAAGACAGTTGTCATGTCGACATTTCTGATGTGGGAAAACGTGAATCAACTTTAAACGAGTTTTCACTTCAACATGAAGTGACTAGTCAGTCTATATTGGAGGGTGTGAAGCTGATTGCATTGAAGTAGTAAAAATATCTATATAATAAAGCATGATGGTTTTTGAATTTGTCCTACACACATTTGTCCTACTAGGACATTTGGACGGCTCAGATCTATTCAAATTATAAAACAACGACTGATATATATATTTTTCAAAAAATGTCTTACATGTACATTTTCTATTTTCCCGTTTCTCTCTCTTACTTTTTCATTTTCTCACTCATCCTTCTATGATCTCATCATCCAACCTTCCTCTCTCTTTTCTTTTTATTTTCTTCCATTTTTATTTTTCTCTCTATTTTTTTTATTTTCTCCTTTTTGTTCACTTATTTTTTATTAATATTATATGGAAAAGTCTACGATCCCAAAATTATGAGCCAGATTTTACTGTGTGTAGGGAAGTTGAATTGATGAATTTTATAGTCCACAAATTAAATGATTTTGAACAATTAATTATTATTTTTAAATATATTGAATACATGATAGATTTCATAAATTTAGATCTCATATGAATCTTCAACATCTATATAATAAAGCATGATGGTTTTTGAATTTGTCCTACACACATTTGTCCTACTTGGACATTTGGATGGCGTAGATCTATTCAAATTATAAAACAATGGCTGAGATACAATTTGCATATAATTATATAAGCAAAAGCATTATTGTATGTATGCTAGGCACATCTATCTATCTAGTTATACATTATATAAGCAAAAGTGAGTTTTCGTGAGGAGTTTTGTGAGAATTCCAAAATTTTATAATAAATTTGTGATTTTATCAAATTAAAAAATAAATTTAAATAGTGTTGGGATTACAATTATATTCTAATCCTAACATTATTTACACCGTGCCTTCAGGCACGGGCATACGCTAGTTATTTAATATTACTGAATATTGATTCATTGAATATCACATGAACCATCAGGTTAATGTGTGATCAGCCCACATGCCGACAAGGACTTCTTGCAGTAGATAACGATCACATGAAAGAAGTACCAAGGTTTGAAGAGGCTTTGAAGTAGATTTGAAATACAATACTTAACTTTTTACAAAAACTAAGCATTTACCAATATGTAATAAATTTTAGGGCAACGATTGACTTGATAACATGGGCTTCCTCCTATAATTCATTATTTCAAAACAGAACAACAATTTAGGACCTAACAAAATGTGGCAAACCATTGAATATGACATGCATTTATATTGGTGATTATTAATTCAATTCACAATATTTGCATTCTTGTAATATCACTTCAACTAAGGATAGAAGGACAGATAAATAGGTGTCCATGGAGGTCAGGACACAATGGACCATCAATGCACCAAAGTGTTGACAATGCAGTACATGAACGTTTCCAAAAAACTAAGCAGTAAAGGATAGCAGGAAAAAAAAATTAATTAAAAATTCCATTTGAAGAGATTTGCCACATTTGACCAATTCAATGTCATCATTAATCGACATTTTCTAATTCAAGTAGTAAATACATTATCAAATTACTAAATATTGCTTCATTGAATAATACATTAACTGCAATTCAAAGAATGAAGCAAGTTGTGTGGCACTAATATGTAAACTAGACAAAAAAACTAATGTCGAATCGATCGGATTCTCGCCGGACATTTTCTTTTATCATGACCTCTCTGCAAACACAAACTGCAATGGTGTATTCCACCTTGTCTAGAGGTATCCATTTCGTTGTGGATACAACTATGTTGAGGACGACCTGTTTTAACCTTATGTTGTCGGTCTGGGATAGCGAGCAAAGTTGGGTAATCATCGTTAGGCCAATATTGCTCGTGCGGCATGGGCCTAAACTTCTGCGCGAATATACGCTTGTGGACTTCTAACCTATACTCCGGTGCAACGAAAGGAAAAGGATCCTCGCCCAAGTCTGTTGTCACAGTAAGCATATGGGAACATGGCAAGTGAAATAATGTGTACTTCCCACATGAACAACGTGGTGGTCAAAGACTGACTATTTGACGATCACCACCCCCCATCCCATGCGGTGCTATCCTGACCTCATATTCCCCTGTTCCCCTACAGATAAAATGTATGTACGTGGATTAATATTGAGGGTATGTTCAAATATAGACAAACATGAATGACCGATGAGTGCGAAATGATAATGTGTTATGAATTCTGTGCATCCAATGAAATTTACCTATTAGTCGGTACCAACATATGGACATTCACTTTAGCTTGGTGCTCGTTAATCCATCGTTGAACGTTAGTCATGTACAAGTGACCCCGATTACTCGCATTTTCAGCAACGGTCCTGCCCTCGTCAAAATATTTGACGAGCCGACAAAAAGTTATCTCAGTAGATCCTGTAATCGGGACACTACATGCACCTCTGAGTACACCATTGAAGCCCTCTATATGGTTTGTCGTCAATATGCCCCAATGACAACCACCATCATGGCACAATGTCCAATGAATAGGGTTTATCCGACTAAACCACCATCCAGCATTCTTCTCTAGCTTGTAAATATCCTCTATAATCTTGTTAAACCTCCGCACTTGCCATGCAGAACCAGCTCTCCACACAAGATCCTTGGCTACTTTATTGCCGAATCTTTCATTAAAATTGCTACATACGTGTCACAAGCAATACCTATGGTAGCCTCTTGGTTGCACTGTTGGATTGTCCCAAATTTTGGACACAACACTAAGCAAAGCCGTGTGTCAATCGGACATCAATGTCACCCCCTCTCGGTCACGGCACACATGCTGCCGAAGGAGAGTAATGAACCAACCCCAACTCTCGATCATCTCCTTGTCAACAACGGCAAATGCAAGAGGTATAATCTTGTCTACAGTAGTTACTGTAATGGCCGCAACAATCTTGCCTTCGTATTTCCCGTACAAGTGTGTGCCGTCAATGCATATCACTGGACGAGTACTTGAAGCCTTCTATTGCTGGTTTAAATGACCAGAACACATAGTTCATGTACATTTTAGTACCGATTGAGGTAGATTGCAATTTCAGGATCATGTCCCACATAACAACTGTGCCTAGATTGAATGCCTGCAATGCAGCCATATATCTAGGCAACCTTTGGTACGACTCGTCCCAGTCTCCAAACACCATTGCAATAGCTTTTGTCCTAGTAAGCCACGCTTTCTTATATGATATCGTGAATTGAAACTTCTCATTCACGACCTCAATTATGGTAGCAAGAGGCAATTCTGGTGATATCTACAAATATATGTTATATTTCAATATAGTAAACGCATACTTAAATCCTTAACAAATTATATCATGTTACTTACTGCAATCTGTCCCTTGATGAAATGAGCAATGAGATCGAACTTGAGGTTGCAATTGTCCCTATTCATTCTTGGGTACACACACTGATGCGGCGCTTCAAACATTCTGATTTAAAAGAAATTTTTATCTTTCAACTTCGTTGCCCGAACCCTCCAGTTACAGCCGTGCTTGCACTCGGACACCCAACTGTTTCCTTCGGATTCTATGACCTTGCATTCTCAATTGCACTTCAGGTTATACAATTGAACAGTGTGCACTAAGCTTTTCTTATCACTAAAGATCATTCCTTTCTCCAAATCAGCAGTTTCGGAGTCCCACAATGGCCAACGTTCGACAACATCGCGGCTAGTGATGGAACCATCATTGTCGAAATGCACATTATTATAGAAAGGGATAATTGGCTGTACGTCCTGCATTTCATCATGCCCTCCAACTCCGTCATGACCGGATTCATTGTCTTCACCTTCTTTTGCGCCATTGAAATCTTCTACGGAATCTTCATCACTTACTCTGGGCTAGTCATAAAATGGCACTGTATCATCGGAGGTTGCATATAATTGGGTTGCTGTCTTCATTGTACGTTCGCCATTAAAAACTGTTGGACATTCTTCAGTCCAATGGGTAAATGGGGTTGTACGAACCAGCGGATTAGACATTGTCGGAGCACTTGGACCTGCTCCGGCACTATAACAACCATGAACATGCTCTGATGCATTGAATTGAGTGTAACTCTGAGAATAATTGAATGGAGGGTAATCTTGAGGGTACATGCATACAGACTGTATAAGTGTATTATCAGGGGATTGCGATTGTGTCAATATTTGAGTGAATGTCCCTCCCGTCGGAATTGGCATGTGTGTGCCACCAACATTGCTCTCTTTCTCCGAATAGATTTCCAAATAAAATTCATGACCATATTTTTGTGGGAGATCTAAGACATTAGTTAATGTCTCATTATCGTTGATTGGCAACAACCTATACTGCCCTCGACATAGGAGTCTACATTTAAACTTTACTCGCATTATTTCCCCATACGTACCGACCTTGGGCACCATCATAGCCTCCAACTCGGCCAATGTTATCCCCCTATGTACATTGTACAACCCTTGTATTTCAGTGTCGTACGACACACCTTCCTCTCGATTTCGCAAAATCTTTCCCCCTCAATAGAACATAATGCTAACAACTTCCATATGTAAATTGTGCATATAAACATTGTCAATTTTTTCAAAAGAATAACGTAAGCATATTTGGGAATCTGATTTTCATGGTTGAATTGTTACTATATGACATTTGATTATAATGCCTGATAGAAAGCTGAAATTATAAAAGTCTATATAATCGTCAACATACATATTGAACCCTATACATACACATGATAGGTTTCTGACACTATATAGACTCTATATATTCAAACCTATACTTATGCAAATTCTAAATAATAAATGCTCACAAATTCGTTTTACAATTCCCTTGTAAAAATGCAAAAATATGTGACACGTCAAAGAAAACCAAACATATTGGTCAGATGAATCAATTTATAGATGAAACATACAATATGAAGACATCTATTTTCGGACTACTACTCTTAATGAAAATGGAAATAAAATCATTTGCAAATAAAACCAAATACTGCCCACATTTCAAATAAAATACAAAATATTTCCAAATATAAAACTTGTACATTTAAAATACATAACCTGTACATTTTAAATAATGGCCACATTTGAAATAAAAAAAATATTGTAAAATTATTTGCAAACAAAAAACCTGAACATCTTTCACAAAAGTTTATATAATCAAAATGGAAAAAATTCATTTCGACATACAATAAGATAATTACAACCATTTAAAATAAAATACAACAGATGACCAACTAATTTGTCAAATTTTGTGGCCAGAAAATTTTGTTCTACATTGAACAACCTAGATTCAGCAATCCCTAATTTATAAATTACAACATTTGTACCTTTTCAAAACCCTTGTTTCTGCAATCCCTAATTTATAAATTGAAACTCCGAAATCTAAAATGAAAACCATCATTTATGCAATACAAACCTTAATGTGGATGTTTGCTGAAGGTCTTCCTGCTTTTGGCGGTGGTGTCACGTTGCTCGTTCTTCATTCTTCATACAGCTCTCACGGTGGCCTTTGTCTTCTTCGCCTCCTCCACGGCGCTCTTCGCATGTCTCTCTTCTTGGCCTCCTTCGCGGTGCTATTCGACAATTTTGAATGCAAAGTGTGTGTGTGTTTCAGACTGTTGTTGGACCAACTGAGTTTTAAGCCAAAACAAAACGGGGGAAAAAAAAAAATTTAAACTGAAAACGGTTTTCCAAACACCGTTTTATTTTTTTAAATTAATATTGGCAACCAATATTTATGCTGAAAATATAAATGGAAAAAAAAAAATTTACTAAAAATGTTTTTAGTAAAACAGTTTTTAATTAACTCAAATTTAATTATACCTTAAGTAAAAACAGCTTTTCAAAAGCCGTTTTCATTGAGCTATTTTTTTTAAAATTTTTTATTCACTAAAAACGGCATTGGTAAAGCCGTGCTCTGGAAAACGGCTTTGTTACCCTATAATGGTAATAAAGAAAAAAAAACACACCTTAGAGTGGAACTAAAGTTTTGAAAATGGCATAATCAGGGAAATTGGTCGGGAAAGGGGGGGGGGATAAAGGAGGGCTTTTCCCTGAATGTGGCATTCTCAAAAGTTTAGTCCCACTGTAGGGTGTGTTTTTAACTTTATTCCCATTATAGGGTAAAACGGCTTTACCAATGCTGTTTTCAAGAAAACGGCTTTGCCAATGCCCTTTTTTATGAATAAAAAATTAATAAAAATTTGCTCCACAAAATCGGCTTTTGAAAAGCCATTTTTACTTAACATGTAATTAAATTTGAGTTAATAAAAAATGGTTTTCGTAAAACCGTTTTTCAGTAATATTTTTTTTTCCCAATTTATATTTTCAACATAAATATTTTGCCAAAAATAATTTAATTCATAAAACGGTTTTACCAAAGTCGATTTATAATACAACTTTAGCAAATCCGTTTTCTAATACGGTTTTACAAAGAACATTTTCATATTTTTGTTTTTTGTTTTTTTGGGAGGGGTGTTTTGGGTTAAAGGTGATATGCTCCAACAGTCCGAAACACACCTACATAGTCCGAAACACGCCCACACACTCTGCAGTTCAACAAAGAACAACGAAGAGAGAGACGTGAAAAGCACCGCAGAGGAGGCCAAGAAGACGAAGGCCACCGCAAGAGCTGTTGCAAGAACCAAGAAGAGAAAGACCTCAAAACATCCTTGCACCTCTCCCTTCCATCATCGATATTAAGGTTTGTTTTGGAGAAATTAGGGTTTTCATTTTTGATTAGGGAATTTCAAGTTCAAAATTAGATTTGTTTGGGACTATAGACATTGACAGCAGATTGTTTATGCTGTCATGTCTGAGATTGTAGTTGTACTGTACCCTGCCCCTCATCCCCTGAACCCCAAGCAACGGTTGTTTTGGACTGAGATAGGTGTTATGCTTATTATGGTCTAGTTGAGAGTTTATCTTGTGTCTGTGCTGTATTGGCCCCTCTATCGGGCGACCGACTTTGCCTTTCATTTCAGCCCCCAAATTTTGCTTTTTGTGAAGCACCTATTCCTTCCCAGAACTGTGGTGTCAGATAACCATCTACTTGCCTTTGAGATTATTTTTTCAGCCCCCAAATGTTGTTTGTTGTGAACCCTCCATTGCTTGACTTCCCATCACTATGGTCCTCATTTTGACTGGACTTCTCAGAATTGAATGGTGACTCTTATTACAGTCCTGATGGAGAGGCGCAGTGAAGGGAAGTTTTTGATGGAGCTGCCCATTCACATTTGTTGTGCCTTTATTGTGGGCACTTCGTCTGTCTGAACTTTATTAGTCCCCCAACAGGACCAACTACTTGGCTTTGAGCTTGTTTTCTCAGCCCCAAGTTCAGTTTTCTGTGAACCCCCCATTCCTTGCTAGAGTCATCATCCTCATTGGACATCCCAAAATTGAATAGTGACTCTATCTTCTTGAGTTTCAGAGATTGAAATTATGTACCCAGACCATCACTATTTCAAGAAGCCTAGTTAAGGGAACCTTTTGACTAAGCTACCTGATCTATGTCATCTGTTTGAACTGCATTACCGCCCTAACTGGACCAACCAATTAGCTTTGAGATTGTTTCTCCAGCTACCAAATTCTGTTTTCTGCCAACCCTCAATTCCTTCCCATCAGTGTGGTCATCATTCTTACTCGACTTCTTCCAGGAATCACCTAGTGAATCTTTCTGCCATCTTGTCTGTGATTGTAATTCAACTTCACTCTGGGCCTTTTCACTCAAAGAACCCCAACCCCCTCTACTGGACCCCCAACCATTTGCCTTTGACCTCTTGTCGTCTCCTAAATTTTGTTTTTTTGTCAACAGCCCACTCCTTACAACCACTGGAGTCACTATTTTTATTAGAACTCCATATATTAGCAGGTGACTCATTCTCATGCCCGGCTTGAGATTGTATCTTAACTTTACTCCCCTCAGTATTGGAAGAACCCCAAGCAACATAAGTTTGTAATTGTTACTTATTATACATATTCTGACTGGACTGTATGAGCCCCCCAATTAGACCAACAACTTGGTTTGGACACCGCAGGCCCTGACCCCCAATTATCTGTTCTATCCACATGTTAACTAGGTTATGAGCTTGCAGAACAAGTTCATCTATCACTATGAACTGGTGTCACGGTTGTGAAAGAGTAATATTGGATTAAAGTTGCATGAGTTTTTACAAAGTTTATGTGTTAATGTAATTGTCAACGTCGTTTGATTTTTAAATAGTGTGGCAATCTTAATGAAGGTGCTTTTTACAATGTAATTGTGGCAGTCTAAATGAAGGTGCTTTTTAAATAGTGAACAATGTTTAACCATTGTAATGGTGTATGTTTGATAATTGTAATGGTGTAGACGAGTAGATTGGATATGTGATAGAATTTGTTATGGTGGGCTTGCTTTCATTATGTATGCTATATGATTATGAGGTGTTTATATTTTCATATTTAATTCTTGTCACCTACTATTGAAACTTGTATCACTTAATATTTTTTGCTATATTTTGGCCAAGAGGTAGTGAAATGTCACTCCATAGTTTCAAGCGTTGCTCTAAAACCATGAAAAATAATGTGAGTTTTAGGTTGTTCAAGTGGTGCTTTTATTTTTTTTATTGGCAATGAGCAGCACTTGGGTTCTTCAAGGATAGGCGGTTTCGACTAATGTGAGTTTTAGGTTGTTCATGTTGGCAGGGAAGTACAAAAGTGAGGGAGGTGCATGCAATTATGAACTTTTGTTAAAAGTGTAAATGACACTGAAATACTTTCAAATTTACAAATAATATGCACTGAATTATCAATTATATCATAAGTAAAGTGTGTTCTTTTGATTACAACACTTGCCCTCTTTTCATCAATAATTTGATTGTCATGAATAAAGAAACTGATTACATTGAAATACATAGCTTGTGCTTGGTTGAGTGGTGGAATTATGTTTTCAGTGTCGAGTTGTGATTTGAGTGTGAAATTGTGACTTCAGGTATCAGTAAGGGAAAATGTCATTGCTTAACAGTTTTGAAAAGAGTGCTGAAAAGTGTTTTGAAATTAATTTTGAAAGGAGTATTTCAATTTGTAATCTTGAATAGAGGCTTCAATTTTGAAATATTACAACATGTTTGAAGTGAAAATTTCAATTTTCGCAATATCACAATATTTTAAAAAATACTGGAAAAAGATGGTTCCTCAAATATAGTGCACATTAACAGAAATAATGAAATAAGAAATTTAAGAAAATTTGTAAATATTGGAAAGAAATTAAATAAAAAATACTTTACAAGACTACTGAAAAGTCAAAATACAGTTGAAAATTGTTTTGAAAACTGATAACCAAACAAATTTGGTTATTTGTAAGGTTTTTGTTAATTTCAAAGCTTCATCTGTAATTGAGTTAAACTTAATGTATTGGAAGTTTTACCTGTAATTGAGTTGAAGTTATTGTTGGATGCATTGTTTTTTATTTTGGTTATGACATGATAATATAAATTACAATGTTGGGAAAGATGGAAAGTTGTCAAATGTTGTGTGTAGGGAAGTCCAAAATGTGAACTCCATGTCTTTCAAAAGAACGCAGGGCATGGAAATAGCTATAATTTGAAAGTTTTCACAATTAAACTGATTTTCAAATTGATGCATGAGTTTGTTGTAATTGTTGGGGTTACATTGTTAATATGCATATTTTTTATGATGTATAGTGAGAATGATGATGCTTAACATATGGAATATGTGTATTGTCAATATTATTATACTTTGATTACAATGACGATAAATGTTATGTATTATTGTAGGAAATGGCAACATACTACATTGTATTTGTGGAGAGGGCACCTGGCATTTACACAAGCTGGGCAGATTGCAGCCAACAAGTTAACCGATTTGCTGGGGCTGTATTCCAAAGGTATAACTCCTTCAATGAAGCGCACAATGAATGGATTAATTATAAAAATAGATGCATACACGGTCAGGCCAGGGAAACACAATTTCGAAGTTCAAGTGATAAAGTGGATGGTAACGAAGATGAACATTTAGTAAACTACACATTTGCTCATTTCAATGGTATTAGGCTAGAAAAATCTTGTGAGTCCATTGTAGCGTACTGTTTTTTCTTTTCCCTTGGTGTTATGGTTGCTTTTGTTGTAACGGGTATTATGAAATGTTTGTGATGTATTTTGTACATACCAATGGTAGTTTTTGTTTTTTTGCTATGTCATGTAACTAGGATCTAATTTCGTGTATGATTACGAACATGTAGTTATGTAATGAAAATATTGGGCTGGACTTGATGTTATTGTGATTGAATTGGATATTGTGCAATGAATGAATGAATGAGTAAGATTGAGTTGGTTATTTGTTTTAAGAATGATATTGTGCAATGAAAATAAGAAAGTTTATTTGTTTTAAGAATGATATCTAATTTTGGTGAAAATATCAATCTTAATGAAAATAAGAACGATATTGTGCAATGAATGAATGAATAAATAGAAAGGTTATTTGTTTTATTCAATTGGTAGTATATTTTTTGTAAGAATGAGTTGATTATTTGTTATATTCAATGAATAATTGTTACATTTTTGGATTATCAGGGTTGAAAAAATGAACAAGTTAAGAAAACGTATATTTCCTGTAACGCCCTCAAAAAAAACCCAAAAAATCATCCAACAATAACATGCTTAGACATAAGAGAATAAAACATAAATATATTCCATCAGAGTAATCATTACAAAATGTATTACATGTTGACAACAAAAGTAAATGCCCGATAGGCTTACAACTTTCCAAGTCAACACTTGGTTACAAAAAGAGAGTGCTAACTCTATACAAAGAAAGCCCTTGGCTTGATATACATGTAATACATCAAAAGAAAGTAAAACAACAGAAACGGTCTGTCTGCCTCTAGCCTCCCAAGCTATGTCCTTGGAGGTGGCATGCTACCTGTACCTGAAAATGATATCCCATATAGGGTGAGCCACGGCCTAGTAGAAATACACTAAACCAACTATAAACAATGACTAAAATAATAGCATTCAATAGATGGTCCACACCTATGTTCCAACTTATACCATATTACAATTTCATGACAATCACGTCCATGTTACATTTCATTCCATAAACGTGGCTCAGAACTTGGCCAGATAAGTCGACAGAGATCACATCTGTTATTAACAATATTTCCAAGTCAATTGGGATAACAACTCATGTTAAACATTTCTTACTTCATAATAGATACACATTTTGGTACTGTATCAATCTCAAATAAAATCACTTCCATACTTCACAAATGATACACATTTTAGTGCTGTATCAATAACAAACAACATTACTTCCACACTTCACAAATGATACACATTTTAGTGCTGTATCAATGTCAAACAACATCCGGTTTAGAGGTCCATCTTCTATCTTTCCCTAAACCGTGGAGTACATCCCCTATCTCCTCCCACACAACACAATGTATATAAACACAGATCATATACATAATCAATCAATACATAAGGTTAATGTATTATTCCAATCGTCATGTTCGATGACACATTCCATTGATTAGTTTTAGTTTGCCTAATCATCATACATTGTCTACAACAATCAAGACTATCCTCCACTGATAGCCCAAAGCAGTTATTTCTAAACAGAAAATAAATGCACCAAATGAATATATTATCAACATTTCGACTAGGTGAGCGATAAATTAATCCAACTACACCCTTCAATTCCATACCTTTCCAATTTAAATATTTCCTATTCAATTTCTCATTTCCCAAAATTAATTATATAAATTAATTTATCATAACAATTAGGGCTTTTTCCCATATTCACAATACCAACCCTAAGGTTCCATTTTCATCAATAATCTAACACCAAGTCCATTTTCCAATGTATTACATACATAAAGGTTTTAAACTTTGAAAACCCCCCTTTTGAAAATTACACAATAACCCCAAAATTTTTCGAAATTACCCAACAACTCCCAACATATCGAAATACCAAAAATTTAAAGACAAAGCTCATAAGATGGAGTAAGATATCCCTACCTCGAAGTTAGAGCTCAAATGGAGAAGAAGACCAAAACCAAAGTGCTCCAAACTCCAAACTTTTTGGATCAAAACGAAGCCCTCGACGATCAACACACTTTTTACAAAGGCCGAAGGATAGGGGAACACTCTAACTAGATCAAACCCTAGAAAGAAGGGAGATTTTAGAGAGAGGAGCTCTCAAAAGATATTTTTAGAAAGTAAGAGAGAGAGAGTGAGTGTAAAAAGTGATTCAAAAATGCCCAGCTGCCATCTGATATACGACAGGTCCGCTCGAGCGGAGAATAGAACGCTTGAGCGTCAAGTACAAAAATCAGGACACGCTGGAGCATAAGAAGGCCCGCTCGAGCGCCAAGACATAAGAATAAAATACATCCGCTCGAGCGCAAAAACCAGTCCGCTCAAGCATAGATTTCCCCCTCCCAGAACTTTCACAGACAAAGCACTACTGTAGACGTCCCCGAACGCCCCGGGAGGACGACTCCCGTTTTGTTCGTTTGTGGTTCTACTACAGTTCGGACTCAAATTGTCACAGTTCTTAATCTGAACCAAAGAGTCCAAATCTGGCAAATCGTTTTGAGAAAATAGATTTTTTTGAAAGAAGTGCCAAACATGGACTGCTTTGCCAGATACAGAGTCGCCACCTAAATATTTTATTTTGGGAAATTTAGGAAACCCTGAGTCGGTGCCAAAGGCCACGTGTCCGTCATCACCAAAGTTGCCTCGACTCGGGAACTTGGGTACGATTGGGGAAGGTCAGCTATGAGCACCCCCTCTCGCCCGATTCGAAGATCGGCCTCTACTAACCATGATATCTTGTTTTGAAAACATTATGTGTTCTTATTCCGGTTATTAGCCTAGAATTACTATGTTATGCGCATAACAAACAAGTATAGACCAAATCGCCTAGATTGGAACAAAACATTACATGTTTGTTTTGAAAATGGTTTGCTACTCGCAAGTAGGCTAAAATGCAGATTTTACCACCCTCAAGTGGGCTTTAGAAAAGATGGTTTTGCCACTATCTAGTGGGTTTAAAACTCACAGTTTTAATGCATTATTCCAATTTCGGTGATTCAACCTCCATCCACAAGTATTCAAGCAGTTATATCACATAAGCAACTAGCCTCATGGTAATCATGCTATCATGGCAACACTCACACGCATGCGATATGCTAAAGCATAAAAGTTTATCTAGTACTCCAAGCCAAAACAGAAACTAGTTAGTAATCAAGTGCATGATCCTAGTTCATGTTAAGATGGCTAATGCAACACATGCATAATGCAACTATAATAGGCTCGGCTATCCTAAAGATGGCATGTGAAATGCTATAACTAACAAGTACTCAACTTGGAATTGAAATACAAGTGCAGTTAGCATGATGTGCCGAGCCCGGTGCATGTAAGACAAATGTATGGATGCACGCATGCATAGCATAAGGTATGCTAAATTAAACATGTCCTAATACTAACCATCAAAGCAGGTAAATAAAAGGGAAGAAAGACGTGGGGTTGGAAGACATACACACACTCACGCATACTTATTACACAATTGCCCTAGCTCGGAGAGTCCGAATAAATATTACAGTCCGAATACATAGTACTAAATTAATTATTACAAAACTTCTAATTAATTAACAAAATAAGTGCAGAAAGAAGGTGGCCGCAGCCCTGCCTCGGGAGGCGTATGAGGATGCATACTTGATCCACCTCGCTCGGAAACCCGTACCATGCCACTGCTGCCTCTGTTTACACTGCCCTGCTTCTCTGAAGACTGCAAAAGTCTTGGCACATGCTCTATGGGTGTTGGGGAATACCACCGGCCAAGAATAGACACCACCGGCCAAAGGGATGAACCACCGGCCACTTGTTTTGCTTACCGGCCGAAATTGATGGCCGGCCGGCACTGTATTTAGCCGACCGGCCAAAACTTCTAGGAGAACCTGCAGTTGACAGTAGCAGAGGGCAAGCAGTGTATGGCATGGTATTTCAAGCAAATGTAAGCATGGCCACACTCCCCATCATGCATTGGACTCAAGGGAGCATGGCCCTCGATCCTCGGGCCATCAATTGTGCATTTTGATGCATGATGGTCTAAGGGGCAAAGGTTGCAATTCAATGTAAGTGCATGCAAACAAAACACATGAATGCCAACATCCTATCATGTTGAAGTCAAGGTCATTGGCGACCGAGGGTTGAAATGTGTTGCATCACTTGGAGTATGAACACCTCTCACCCCTCAAGTTTGGCTTGACACCCCAAACCAAACAATGCAATGCAAGTATATAAGCATGGCTCGAACATGCAAATGAAACTAAGGCACAAAACATGTCAAATATGCAACAAGTATGTGAGATGGCTCAACATTAAACTAACATGCAAGTAAGATGCAATGCGAACATGCTTCTAATGTAATGCAACATACTCATGCAAAAGGTGGATGTAGACCACAAAGAGGGATACCTCAGCCCTCCCCAAAATAGTGGCTAAAGACGCCAAGATAAAGGTACCAATCATAGAAGACAAACATGTCAATCAATGAGTCTAAGTCCAAGGCATAAAAGCCAACTCAAGCACGCCTAAAGGAAGACAGACATGGACATTTAAATCAACAAAACAGTGTTATAGCATGTGAGAATAAGCCCCTTAAAACCCAGGCATGGCATCCCAAATAACCCAAACACATAGGCATCCGCAATGCACATTTCAAGGCATGAAATCACAACACTTCAAAGCATTGAAAGAGACACAAAGGATAATGCAAGACCACATTATATGGACTGAAATATGATCTCAAATGATGCCAAAGGATGATAGTAGGCTAAGCTAGGCATGTTAGTGACCCATACACTCAAGGCTCACAATCCAAAATGCAAAGCAACTATATCAAACATGCTAAACAAGACCAAATCAGTGGCCAACAGACCTTATGCATGACAAAATATGGCCAAGAGCTTCACAAAGTAAACTCAAAATATGAGAGCATAGTGATCAAAAGTCATGACACATTTCTAGGCAAAGTGAAGGAATACAAAGCAAGTACAAAATACATGCTAGGGTCAACAAACCCACATGAGACAGAGATAGAATATGACCCAAAACACTCAAAAAGCCTCTGAAATGGAGTCATCAACAACTAAGCATGTATGCTACCATATGAGCCAAGAATATGCAAAAAAATGAGACACAAAGGGGAAAGGGGTGTCCCTCCCCTTTTCAAAACCTCAAACCTCCTCCCTCACCACTGAAAATCCACTGGATTTCAGTGGTGAGAAGGCTAACACACAAAGTTGACCGAAGCTTAACAAAAGAGTACCAAAAGAGGCCAAAATGAAGCTAAGAGGGGGAGGTTGACCCCAAATGCCAAAATAACCTCAATGAAAGATCTCAAGCATGCAAAAATAAGACTTTTTCTAGTTATACACAAAGCTCAAATCAACATGCAAGGTAGGTAAAAAACTGTTGCGAAATTGGGGAATCTAAAGTAAAGAAATTACCCTTGAAGAACCTTTGATGAACAGTCAATGCAGCCCTCTTCTTTTGGTCAAAACCAGTCCAAAAACTCAAGAATAAACCCTCTAAGCTCCTCAAGGTCGAAGTAAGGTGTGATGGTGTGTGTCTTAGTGCAAAACTAAGGTAAAAATGCACTTTTAGGGTCCCAAACACACACTAAGGATGAGAGAGAAGGAGATATAGAGAGAGAGGGTGATATATCAGATATATATATATGTATTCTCTGGTTTCTTCATCCAAAATCTCCAACCCTTGACAATGGAGAAGAAGGAGGTCTTATATAGACATAGGAAATGGCTTGAAGCTTCTCCAAGAAGCTAAATGAAAAGGGGCAAAGGGTGCAAAGGAGTCAAGGCTTCTAGAGGAAGCTAAGATAGCTGGCCAAGCTTCCCCAAGAAGCTTGGCCAAAGGGTTCAACCTTCTAGAAGGAAAAGGGGGTCAAGGGCTCAAAATGGTCATCCCCGTGCATAGGGAGTGGGGTCTGTGCCTCCCAGCTGGCACAGCTGGCATGCACCATACCTGAGGGGGGGCAAAAGGGTCACCGGCCGGCAAAATAGATCACCGGCCAAAAAAGGTGCCGGCCGGCCACATAGAGTGCTGACCGGCCATTGATAACAAGCAACAATGGCCGGTGGCAACAAGGAACGGCCGGTAAGGTAAATGGAAGGCCGATGGAGTGTGGGGATGGCCAACAAGCCACTCCCTGCCTTTCAAGGCAAAAACACAAGTGTTTGGTGCAAAACCAAACACTAAACGAACGAGTTAAGAGATCCTGAGGCAAGGCGCGCAGCCGAGGCCTCCGGGAACTCAAAACGAACACGAACAAGGGTGATCATTGAGTGTTCAATCAGTGACGTCCAAGTCTTGAGGACGGTCAAAAATAGGGTGTCTACAACTACCTGCTCGAGCGCCAAGATACCCGCTCGAGCGCGACCCGCTCGAGCGCGAAAAACACACCTGCAGAAGTTTTGCAGGGGCACGAAATACTGGGAGTGTCTAAACCCCGCTCGAGCGCAAGAAGGCCCGCTCGAGCGGACAACCAAAAACCAGACTCCGCTCGAGCGCAAAATGACCCGCTCGAGCGTAACACCAAAAACCTGGGCAACTACACTTGAGACCAAAACTCAACCTACCTGTTCGAAACACGCCCAACACATCCTAAAACTCAAACATAAGGAATTATAGGATGACAACAAGGTATACAACCACCAACTCCACGAAACCAAAGTCCGGAATACAACAAATACAGAAAGGGAAAACTGGAATCGCTATATTTCCCCTACAATCAATGTTGTCAACATTTTGCTGATAAAACTGAATACAGAATATATGAAGTTACTAATTTACTAAATACTTGTATACTGAGATGAAAACAACATAACTAAAGTTGCAAAATGTAATAGTTTTCAGTTACATAGGTAGTTGTCACATAAGTTGTGAGACCCCTAACTTTTGTAAACCTTATTAGATCCCAAAATTTTGAGTTACTATAACAAAGCCCTTAATTCGTTGATTGCTCGCAAATTAAACCCTAGAGTCGAAAACGCATCACGGACGAAACCATACAAACCCTAATCGACCCTGGAAGCTTAGAAATCATTTATAACACTCTAATATTAATTATTTAACTCTCAAATTTTAGATTAACTGCTCTAAACTCTAACTTCCGATTTTTACAGTCTTCATTCAGTTATTTACCTTTAAATTCAAAGCAAGATAATACAAACCGAATTATTTTCCTAAACACTAATTTATTAACTCTTCACTTGAAATAGATATTTTAATTAAGCCCAAGCCCTCACATTTTTATTAAATCACAAATTAACCTCAAACAAGTACCATTATATATTTATATATACACTTGTACCATAAAATCTTTTTTTAACATTATGTTTTACAATTTCCACGATTTGTACACAAAATAAATAGGGAAATCTCCCCAAATCTCGAGGACATGACTAGCCATCATCATTATACTTTAGTACAAACAAATCCCTTGAATCTTGGAGCAATAATGACTTTAGTACCAATAAAGATATGCTATGAGTATTTAAATTAGCCCCTAAACCTAACTAGATCATAATTAAATACATAAATAAGGTCCCAATACATGAGTTTAATTCCAAGCCCTCATTTCTTTTATTAATTTCAAGAATTACCCCAAAAAAAAATAGTACTTTAGTACCATCAATCAATTGAAATCTATATATATGCATATATTGAGAAGTGTGCCCTTAATACCCAAATTGATAAAAAAAAAAAAAATAATTAAAAAAATAGCCCCTTCACCCTTCCCTATGGCTAGCCTTCCTAGGAGAAAGTGAGAAACCAATTTCCAAGAACCCACCATCATGAAATTCTAAAAAACACAACCTAGTACCCTAGACCTAGGATACAATTCTCAATGCTAGTTACTTTTCAACTAAGAGCCAACTAGATGATGCCTAATCCTATGATTTAACACCTTAATCACTCCTATCCCATTTGATTCCAGAAAAACTCTAAACTTTCCATCCATTTTCAAACTAGAGGGCCTTTTTGTCTTTTTACACCAAATTGTCTATAAATACCCACACCCCCTTGCTTGCAAACACACACAACACACTCACTCACACACACATTTTGGCTAGAGAGAGGGAGGAGAGCAAGGAAGAGAAGTCTAGAGGAGAAGAAGGAGGAAGAAGAGAGCTTCTTGTGCAAAGCTTAGTAGGTAAGCCACAACACAACCTTCTCTTTCATTTCCTTTTTCAAATACATGTTTCTAAGGGTTCTAAATAATGTTTTCAGATCTGTTGTTGATGAGTTCTTATGTTAAAAATACTAAGATTTGAGTATTGATTCCATCTCTCTTGTATTTTCCCCTTTTTGGCACAAAACCATCCTCTTTTATTACCAATCTCTCAACTTTCCAAGGCACACTTTCAAGCAAACTTTCTGAGTAAATATATGTTAGTTAGCATGTTTTCTTCACAAAATAAATGAAAACTTTCCCTTGGTGGAACCCTTTTCTCACAAATCTTCTTGTTTTGGACATTCCACCTTAGAATCTGTTTTTGCAGCCCACTTCCAGAAATTCTAGAAAAATGTACAAAATTATTCTGGACCCTCTATTTTATGTCAAAATCTTCCTTAAAGTGTTATCTTTCAACTAAAATTGGTTTCATCGAAAGGACATTAAGCGGTTTGCACAGAAAATCAATTTTTCGTAACGGTCGACGGATCTGGACAGAATCTGAACAGTGCTGGAATGTTTTCTAAATAACTTAAAATCTGGAAAAGCAATCCCATTTCCGAAAAATGTTCTAGAAACTAGATCAAATCCTCTATGAACTATAGGAAGACTAAGTCCGGTGGAAGATCTAAAATAGTCCTTTCATTTTAATCTTTATGTGATGTTAAATCTGGAAACTGTGTTATGCATGGATGTTTTATGCCCTTGAATTCATGAAATTGCCTACTTACTTATGAGCATATCTTGGCATGATATTATATGTGTTATGGTTATGTTATTTATCTTCCTCGTCTTAAGGATGCATGCTTATGTGGATATTATTGTCTTATCAATTAGACTAACCTTGATGTAAAACATTTAACTTCAACGGGAAACCTAATTGGGAGGGTATTGGGTTTTCGAGTACTTGAGAAATAAAAAGATGAGAAATGTGATATATGGATTTTTGGGATGCGTTCCCTATTTGAAAGTTAAAGTCTTGCGCAAGCAGTTGTCGCGTAAACCCGGGAATGGAACGGACGTATTCGGACTCCTTGCGACGGTTTGAATGGTGAGATAAGGTTGGGTCCGGATGGGACATTTAGGATGATAAAACTTTTTCTGGAAGGATGAGGTTGGATTCAGGAGATAAAACTTTTTCTTTTCGCTATCCATTTTGAGGCCCTGCGGTTCGCGCTACGCGGTATATAACCGTTGGTAGGCATCCGAGGTTAGTTCTGCAACAAAGCAGCAAAAGGGGGAGTTCCGAATAGTCTGGTGTCCAGTTCTTGTGGTTGGGAGGACGAAATCTCTTTGGGGGATTTCTAGTTTACTAACATCTAACTTGTAACCCTTTGTTTATTTGGTTGAGTATCATGCTTTACTATTTGATGTTATATTTTTGATTGTGTATTGGACAGAGAAAAAGTGATGGGGTGTGTGTGTGTTTACTGGGCATTCAAAGCTCACGGCGTGTCATGCCAGGTGCCGAAGAGGAGTTTATAGCTGGAGACGACGAGCCTGAAACCTTCAAAGACTTTTGGCCATCTTAGGAAAGTTAGAAATCCCTTTTGATATTTTGTAAGGCTCATGTGAAGATTTAAATTTTCCTTTTGGGATGTAATGTAATGGAACAAGCCTTTGGAATTAAGAATATTCGAGGTTGTTATGTACTTATGTTCTATAAATTTATATGTATGAACCTTATCGTTGCTTATGAGACCTTGTGTCAATACCTTTTAAGATCTGTCAAAAGGGTAGTGTGCTGCCTAAGAAAGCCGGACTTAGAAGGGAGGCTAATTTGACTCCTCCGGCGATCTGAGATCTTACTTGGTTATTGACCATAGGACTCATTAGTGACTCTCCCTTGACTGCAACCAATAGTGTAGATTCGGGATGTCACAACTTGGTATCAGAGCCTAGGTTCAACCCTTACCCATGCGTTTCGACTTGCGGTTAGAGACTACCTTGCCCAGACTATGTTATATTATTACACTACCTATTCTATCAAGGACATCGAAAATAGAATATTTCTTGACCTATCTTAGGAAATTTCTTCGAATTTCGGGCACGCCAAGATCAACTCATGAGGACCTACTTCAGGATCGTGATAGCCGCAGCATTTGGTTCTCTTCCATTCTTCTGGGCATCCTTCTTAACTATATATAGTTACATATCGCAGGCTAACCTACGACGCATTTGACAGATCTCAAGTTGTAGTCTTTGACATAGTTGATCAACATTATCAGGATCTTTCTTTTGGATGTGAACAGAACGTGCTTTCAGGACCTTCAGTCGATTTTCTCGACTTAAGGTTTTCATTTGTACTCGCTCTATAAATAGTGCGGGCCACTTAAGAAGAGCAGCGTCTGCTAAACCATATCCTGTTTGATTGTCAGATGGATTCATACATGAACCTCCTTGAACTGGATAATACTTGGGCACCATAAAATGTCGCTTCCCAAACCTATCACGATAACCACAAGCATAATCTAAAGAAGGTTATGTTGTTTCGTCTTCTGCATTGCCACGTCCCCTTCCCCTTCCCCTTCCCCCTCCTCGTCATGAACTCTCACCTCTTTGCAAGTTCCTATCACCCCGACGATTCCCACTCCCTCCCATGAATTATGTAGCCATGTGGATTTTGTAACAGAAATCAATGATATTTGCGTAGGGCGAATAGAGTTGCAAGAGTGTGTCTTCACCTTCACTTCTTTAAATAGTTGTTTATGAACGACATTGCCAGGTGTCATATTCTAACACGAAGATGATAAAGACACTGTAAGGAGAAGACAAAGAAAATAAATGCTTCTACACAAAGTGATATGACATGTCAATCCCACATCTATCAACAACAGACGAGTTGTCACTGTAATATTTTGGGAACAAAGAAAAGCAAAGCCTGTGCACCAAGTCACATGACTTGACAATTCATTTGCATATACTGAAAGAAGAAGGGCATGCTCACTATAAGGTAAATCAGTGAAAATGAACGCCTATGCGTAAAGTCACTGTTGCCATGTGACATTATGAATTTAATAAAAAGGGAGAGAGGTGTTAGAAACGCAACTTTAATTTTTTGGAACATAACTCACTCGCATGTTTGATCTGACTACTCATTGTAACTAAGAAACATAACTCCATCCGAAGTTACAATAGCCATGTGAATTGAGCATGTCATTGGGAGATGAGGGGTGTTTGAAACTATTTCGATTATTTGTTAAGTCTGTTAAAGTCACAGCATCACTGACTCATGTGGATGGATCACTGCGCAACTTGACAAGTGACTGCATGTTGACAAGTCACGAACCATTATAGCATTTTATCTTCTACCCTCCTCTGTTTGATTTTATGATTAAATTTCAAATTTCTTAAAAACACCATACCTCGATACCGTAACTTTGAAGTGACTAGTCACTGTATGAAAGAAGCACGCATGCATACAAAGTTTATTGTGCCCATGTAAAATTCACCAATTCATAGGGGGATTAATTTATTAAGTCTGTTTAGTGTCACTACATTACTGAGTCATTTTTTGACAGATATGTGAACGACTTGACAAGTCTCTGCACGACTTCACTACTCACTATACAAAATAAGGAAGCTTCTGTAGGCATTGTTGTGTTTAACTCAATAATGCATCATTCGTTGTTATGACCAACTATTTGTATTTTATTCAAAAGTATGAATATTTTAATTTTTGTTGTCATTTGGAATTTTTGGAAAATCAACTTTTGCATATTGAATTTGTAATATTTTGGGAAACATTTACAGCATCAACTGCACATTGGTCGTAACGTACCCATCCGAAGATCAATTGTTAAAAAATTGTAAATCCATGCACGCCCACTTAACCCAATAGATATGGAAGATTAATTGTTATTTTTATTTTTCATGGAAATCACTCGTAATAAATTTGGAAATCCCACGCACACCCACTTAACCCAATAGATATGGAAGAGTAATTGTTATTTTTAGTTTGTCTTCAAGGCCTATTAAATCTAGTCGGTATATTTTGGTAGACTATTTTAGTTTTGAACATTAACAAAACTCAGTCATTAGAATATATGTGGCCTTTTAACAAAATAACAACAAAACGAAATTACAAAATAACAAGATAACATATGGAACATTATTTTTGTAGTTTAGTTTGTTATGCCTAGAAGATGAGGAAAAAATTAGCTACATTTTTAATTGTTATGCCTTACAATTCTTGTACTTTCAAAATGAGAGCACATATGACTAGAAGATGAGGAAAAAATTAGCTGCATTTATTTCATTCACCTTGTCGGCACGTTTTCACTTTTCCATTTTTCTATACAAATTTCGATTTCAATCCATGATCCAAACACAACATTAGGTTTTATTACAAAACATTTTGGAAGTTGAATAATGTATTGATTTACTTTTTTATTTTCTGTGTATATAGTATCATCATAAGAAACATGTAGTATCATCATACACTTGCGTTTTGTGAATTCTCTAACAATCTATTTGAAACTCTATAAAATGGTGCAACCTTGATTATTTGTCAAAATATATTTCTTTTCCTGACCCTAACATTTTCCATGTTCTATTGGAATAGATGGTGCATTAAGTTTTGTATCTTTTTGATGTCAACTTGTAATTTATATTGTTGTTATGCAATGCAGGATTTTTACTTCTATTAATGATATGATATACATTTTTTAATTTTATTTGGTGGGGTAATTGGTGAGAGTAAATTTTCATGACACTTATACAGTCTGCAAATTTGAAAGCACAAACCTTAATTTTTTTTCTCTCTCTCTCTCTCTCTCTGAGCTAGTAGGGATAATAGTGTTTTCACAAATGGTGGTTTGCTTTAGAAATGAACTGAGCTATCTATTTGTAAAAGAAAAGAAAAGAAAAGAAAAGAAAAGAAAAGAAGACATGTTTTATTTTATTTTATTTTTATTTGATTTTGGACTGAGGAAATTAACAAAAATATATAGTGATTTTGATATTCACTTGAGACATTGTTGTGAGTGAAGGGATATATTGGTAATTTTGTCTAATTTTGCAACATTTCACCTCTTTTTGGTTGGAGTGATTTCCTTACTTTAAATTCATTTCATTGGTGCTGTCTTCAATGTGGATTTTTAATAGATGAACATCATTACTAAGGATATCTATTAATATAATAAGACACATCAATCTTTTTCATTTTAGGGCCCTGCTCAAGCTTAGACATTGTGGTCAAGGTGATGTTTGCATTACTTCTGATATTATATTTATTTTTTCCTTTTTTGTTATGTGAATTGGTCTCTGTGAACATGTTTGTTGTGTTTGCTTTGTAATACAGAATATGTGCTACAAATTTTTGCTTTGTAAAACTGAGGAACCGAATATGTGCTAGAAATTTTTATATTAACAAAGGGAGATCTAATGCATATGCTAGTACTTACAAAAATGATGGATGAAAATTTTCCCAACTTTACATACAAAAACAAAACATAGAAAAATATTGACATTTAATTATGCGTGACGCTGACATTAACCAGTTCCAAAATATATGCCACTGTTCCTAACTCTCCCTTTGCCCTGAACCGTTGACCACATTTGCAATCTTCTTGACAAGCAGAAGTCTATCTCCAAGTGCAATCTGCATAACAAACAAGATGAAATATAATTCTTATCTAAACACTTATATATATGGATTTATTACACAAAAAAAAATACATATGCAAGCAAATACAAGCATAGGTACCTCATTAGTAGTTAAAGACAAAATAATATGTTCAAAAAATTGAGGGCAATATTACTTCACTGTAACAACTGTGTGTTGTTAGTGTGGTATATCCCATGCCAATCTAAATAACAAAGTAGCTAAGGTTTGAATTTTCCATTAATACTTTTGTCCTATTTCAAACAATTAAAGAATTTGCAAGGAATATTTTGGAATTTTGTTTTTTTGTTTTTTATATTTCAAACAAACGAAGTGAGTTAATATGCCTTCATTACTGTCGTATAGAGATTCTTCATTTTTTTTGTATAAACTATTGTGGTAACAAGGCATGTATTTTGATGCTTTACTATAGCTTACTATAGGAACCAAATTACGCAATAGCGTTGATTCACCTCAAGGACCTCAATCATGATGGAAAAATATAGTAATTAACAACAACATTCAATTGAATAGGTCATAATTTATGAAAACAATAAGTACCATGCTAAAAAACTCTGGAATTAGTGTCCTTGCTATAGTACATCTTTCATTTAGGAAGATGCAACGTAAAAAAATGCATATGGTATCACTTTCATAACGCTAATTCATACAATTGCTCATAATAGACAAAATAAATATTGAAAGTCATAGCAAAGAATAAATACCTTCACAACTCCGGTGGCGGTGGAGGAGGCTATTGCATGTGAAGCATAAATAGAATATCAGCAAACTGGAGAGAAGACTGGCCCATGGCATGCTCAATGCGTCCACATAAACCCTCTAATGCAGTAAGCCAAGTGTCGGTGGACGTCTCTAAGTCAGTGAGATGTGCATCGTATACATCCATCTGGGCGTCTAGGCGATCAAACCGTGCAACCATGGCCTGCTCAAACTGGTCAAGCTATCCTCGAATGGTATGACCAATACCAGTCTGTGTCCCCTCACCAGTAACGGCAGCCTCCAACTCAGCCTCTTCGTCCATCATATGCGTACCTACACCACAACCACCCACCCTTAACGAAGTCCCCTTCACATGCGCCTCACTCTGGGATATAGTATTTTTGGTAATGGGTTTGATAGGACAGGCAAACTCATCATCTAGAAATGAAAGAACAGCGATAGACGAGAGTATCCTATTCACAAGACACCCATATGAAAGACCTAAGGATTTTTTCCCTTGAAAAACTGAAATCATCTTTTCTACCATCATTTCCGGAAGATTAATAGGAAGACCCCGATCTATATAGTATAGCACATATCCTTGGTCCTATAAGATGTTGTAACTGTGGGTAGTGACATGAACATTGGCACAGGCAATGATGTTCAAAAGGCAAAAGCGAGGAATAAGGTTTTGTTGCTTAATCAGAGTCCCGTCAATCCAACTCTGGGGTATACCACAAAGTTCAGAAGCCACCATGTCAAAGTCCGTAATTCGTTTGGCAAGGAAGGGAAAGTGACAGTTATGAACTTCAAGAATGCCAAGAAATGACAGAATATATTCTGCATTGACAAAAATTGGCTTCGAATGGACCCATGCCTTGAATTGAGTAGTGATATGTGTGTTAATTGAGTGGATGTTACAATAGAATTCCTACATCCAACTAAGATTTTGGGGGCCCGAGAATAATAGGACACGGTCACCACCCAAGGCATCAAAAACAAAACGAATGGGGATTGACTCGAAGGTATTAGGTTCGACATTACGCTCTAGATGGGGAGTCCTAGACTCGTACAAATCTCGAGACAAATTGGCTTTCTCCTTAGACTGGAATTTCTTATTGTTATAAGAGGTACAGGACACAGTGGCCTTTCGGCATTTACGAGATTCAGCCATCACCAAAACCCCAACAACACACAGAAACCCACCAAGCAACAAACCACAAAGAACCCCCCTCCCCCCAATTGAGAACCCACGAACATCCATCATAACCCCAAATCCCCAATCACAACCATAAACCATGAGCATCATTACAAACCATTAAAAAAACAAAACTGAAAATAATAGATAGGTTTAAACTCGTCACATCAGAAGAATTTGGATTAGACTACCAATCTGTACATCAAATAGTTACTCATAGTGTCTTTCAAAGGACTCCATTGCAAAATCATGGTAATATTTCATAGCATTCTCAACTCTATTTCAACACAAACCCACCATTGTCACAATATTTTATAAAGTTTGTTGACTTAATCATGAAAGAAGAGTAATAAGTAGTAAAACAAGGGTGATAAATGTTCAATAGTTGAAAGTGCGTTGCAAGATACTCACGTCTGGTTTAAAATTTAGCTCTTTTTAGTAGAAATATAATAAAATCAGATTCTTTTTATTTATCAAATCATTATTGTCTTTTCTTTTCCTTTTTTAATAATGATGAACATATATAGCTTGATAAGATGATTGCTTTCTATAAAGTAAAGTAAGACTAACTTCGTAGGTCTAATTGCACAATGAAATCTGCTTATGTGAGTGGACCCCCTCCTAATTTATTAGACAAAAATAGTGAATTTTAAAATGAGAAGTGATTAGAAACTCTAATGCTAGAGCTCTAGTCATAGGTCAAAAATAAAACAAACAAAAAAAACACAAGTCAAAACATCACATTACATGATAGGACCTACCATTAGAGCTCTCTCTAAAGCTTTTCCTCTAGAGCTCCTAAACATTTTCCTTCATTTATTGATAAGTATGCATATTGGTTTGTTTTTTGATAGACATGATCAATTGTTGCTACTCTTAACTAGTTCATAAGGTATTTATAATCACATATAAATTATTAAGTTGATGATATATCGATGAGTTTCTCATAATTAATTATTTCATGAGGTAAGTGTCCATTACAGCTTCTAAGTTGTTTAACTTGTATGAAGAGCAAGTTTTAAACCATCTCTTAGTGCCCATCAGTTGCAAGGCTTAGAGGCCACCCCCATTTGAAGTTATGTTAAGCATAGAAACTCTAAAAGGGGTTAAGTTAGTTGAAAACAAATGGCATTCGAAGCTATCCATATAGCCCAACAAACACAAAGAAAAAGAACACCACAATCCACCAAAGTATATTTTAACATGGACATATAATTATAGCCGAATTGGTTAAGTTTGGGAATCACTTAAAATAGTAACAAAATTAAAAAGCCACTATGAAAAAAAAAATTATTCTTTCTACTTGTGCTGCACGTCTTTTCTGAAAAAGTCAACTAAAATAACTAGCTCCCATAACAACTAGCTTTTGAGTTATGGTATTTTTTTATTATAAATAGTCAACTTCAACAACTAGCTTTTGATTATAACTAGTTCCCAAACAACTAGCTTTTGATTATAACTAGTCTTCCCCAATGGTGGGTTTGACAATGTCAACTTCAACAATTGATGTAATTTTTACCAGCCTAACAAAGCTGCCAAGTTTGAGTTTTCCTTATAACTTCAGCAACATTTCTAGGCCCTTATTGGATTAAAAATGGTAAAGAAATTCATGGGTAAGACAATCTTGGATTAAGTTAGGTGGCCATCGTAGTAATAGATAATGTGAAAGACTAGCTGTCTATGCCACTAGAACTATATGAATATATGCATTAATTCAAAGTGGTAGGCCAACAACAACTATCAACCTAGAAAATTGAGTGGTCCTCTCAGGAGGAGAATGTTATATATGTAACTGCTGTTATGTTATGGCCACTTTTCTTTCATTTTTTCAATATACTTTTAATTGGGATGGTGAAAGGCCTCTTTCGAGGTTCGCCAATGGTATTGCCTCACATGTTGATTGCAAAGGCCACATAAATTTTACGTAATCGTAAAATTTCAATGTAACAGTGGAATAACAATCTATTACATGAGATAGGTGAACCTCTCGTTCATGAAATTTGCATAAACAAACCACAAAGAAGAGACAAATACCAAATAACTTAAACACATACATGTAGATATGGAAACACTTACCATATACCGATGAAAAGCACGTAGCAAGGGGATAATCCAAGAGAGAAGGTTGGATAATCAGCCACACACAGCAACGGCAAGGATTTGCCCTAGCATAGAGGGAAGAAATCGAGCAACTTTGGAAAGCAAAGGCGAATAGAAATGAGGGGTTGCGGTATATGAAAGTCTAATACTGCTCGAGCCAATGTGTTGTCGCTCGAGCCCAAATGTGGAGTGCTCAGCAGTTCGGCGACCTGCAAATATACTGGATTGAT
Organism: Camellia granthamiana; assembly: GCA_036172215.1. Classification (NCBI taxonomy): domain Eukaryota; kingdom Viridiplantae; phylum Streptophyta; class Magnoliopsida; order Ericales; family Theaceae; genus Camellia; species Camellia granthamiana. Next base: position 12,117,649 of record CM069908.1, on the reverse strand, counting down.
TTGTTTTTTCGCTCAAGCCATCATACGTTTCACTCGAGCCATTAACATATTCGCTCGAGCCGTCTTCACATTTGCTCGAGCGTACATTGAGGAGCCTCTGAAGTTTTGCGAGCTGGTTGCAACTTCTGGAACCATTGGCTGTTGGCTCGAGCCAACATTTCTTGGCTTGAGCGGTCAGGAGTGAAACTCAAAATAATTTTTTTACAAAAAATAAAGATAAAATTAAATGTAAAATGGAAACACTGCTGTGCCAATTTGAAATTATTGGCAATTCGCTCTCCTAATTGCATAATGGAGTTCGAATAATGCGTGATTTTCCGATTGTGCACAGTAAAAGTTAGACAAAACCTTCTCCGATGAAAAATGGGAAGTAAAAATATTAAACCCTTTTTAAATGCACTTATTTTGTCTCTAAATCCAACCTTATTAGCGATATGTTACAAATTTTTTCTCTAATATTTCTATCGATTGTTGTCATCATAATTTCAATTGATCCCTACATGTACACAAACACCCAAATGTCACGTCTACCAACAGATGCAAAGATAATTAAAGCACTGCGTGCAAATGTAGTGCATTTCCAAATGCAATTTACGGTCCACACACATTCATAGGTCCAATCTTATTTACATTGATATACACTTGAACAAAATGTTTTCTCAATCCACTTAACTACATATCACTCTGAACCATACAAAAGTGGTTAACATGTACAATACACTTTACAGGTTAATTTTCAATTGTTGCAAAATGTATGCCATATAGTAGGGATTCAAACGTGTTCTTCATCAAAAAGTACTTGAACTATCAATGGCTTCGACGCCTTCAAACTTGTGCAACGCAATCCTACAAAAGTCGATTATATCATAATTACAACACAATCTCACTTATTTGCAAACCCAATAAATGTATTTAGTACATAATAAAATACATTTATTTCGTGCGAAAGTAGAAGTATATTACTAATTACCAAGCAAAACGGACACTGACAAAAAACAAGTTCATAATACCTGCCCTGGCCATCCATATTGATCACCTATAGTTGTCATAATTATATGTCCCGTCTCTGTCCCGTTTCCATGAACAAGTGGGGCATCCACTTCCTACAAAAACAAAGTAGCGCAAGATAAATGGTGCCAAATAATGAAACAGGAAAATAAGAAAATCAAAAACAAACACAGATATTAAATCAGCAGTTGTACGTTATCATCCCTAATTTTCATGTCATTAATCTCCTTCTTTCCACGAACACCGTCATCCTATAGCCACTGGATTATCTAAAACTAGTAATCGATGCTACAACCACTGAAGCCATTAACTAAAACGGATGTCCCAGTCAATGTTTTAGCTCAACAAACAAATCAGTAACCTGCTAAATCAACACAATATCAATAATTTCAAATCAGAAAGTAAGTTTTACATAGCCCACATCTTTTATTTGTTTGACCAATCTAATAAATACGGTATTAAGTTTGAGTTGTGCAATCTAAATGAATTAAATTACATTAAATTATTTGTCGAACATATAAAGGAAACAAAAAAGAAAAGTTGAAATAACAAACAACCCAAGCAGTATATCCTACCATGTCAAAGGGCCACTAAAGAAATCATTTCCAGTTATGAGGCCACAACCAAATCAATTTCCAACATATGTTGAGAAACTTCAATCCCTTCCCCTAGCTGACTATAACTCTATAGTTTGTGCAAATGTACATAAACATATCAAATGCATGGTGTACATTACAGATATAAGTAGGACATTTCCCAAAGAACTTCAAACACTTTTAAATGGGACATAGGCGTACTTCTTTGCAGAAATGACAAAAAAAAACCTCATTATTGACAAAAAAACAATTACAAAATAAGATCAGCCATAAGCCATAACTATATAATAAGCCAGAACTAAAACATTGTACATTAATCCAAGAGGAAACACCACATGATGATACTATGTGGAGCTACTTACCAGTGTTGGTTGTCACTAATGTGCTAATTTTTCACATGTTCCACAACCCCTTCCATGGATCTGTCTCCTAGGTCTCTTACTATATACTCTCTGTATATCTTGCGCTGTTGTATGTACGACCCCCTCACTGGCTTTTGTAGAAGGTGGCTACCCATCACCAATGGTTGCAGTACAAATATTTGATACCATATTTGGAAAACCTTCACATACGGCACTGAGCTGTGAAACCCCCTCATCCGCTGCACTACTCTCATGGTCTATAGCTCTGCCTCGCCCTCGCCCTTGGCCTCTACTTACACCGCGACCTCGGCCTCGACAACCGCCCCAACCTCTACCCCAACCTCTCTCGCTGGTAGATGCGTAGACCTGGCCCTCCCCCTCCACCTCAATGTAGAAGTCATGGGTAATGAGTGGATCATCAAGTTCACTCAAGGTTATATGTGGAGTAGGAGATGATGCTGCCATTGTCTCGTCAAAATTGGTCTACGGTGGTGTCAAAGATGAAGGTAGTGTGACATGGTTAGGTGCGGTCAATGTCGAAGCCGAGGGCATCATATTAGACAGACATGCAGTGGACAGTGGTGCTAAGGGAGTCACCGGGGTACCAACCTCTGTCCTATATGGGGATGGTGACCAGGAGGGGTCCAACATATGGCCATGGTGTGTCAAAGTATGTTTGGACATTAGAGGATCTAGCTCAGGGGTAGACTAGGATGTGTCATTGGCACATTCAAGTGGGGAAGTGTGCGGTGTAAGCATTGATGTGGATGGACCATGAGGTGACAGACCCATAGAAAGCCCCTCACCAAAGTGTTCCACATGGAAATGGTCAGATTGATGTGCATGGCGTAGGGTAGGATGTGGTCGAGGCATTGATGTCGATGGCTCAGTGGATGGCATATTCATGTGCGCCACTGATGTCGGTATAATATCCACTCCCATACAAGGATCCTCGCCAACGTGGCCGAAATCTAGTCGGTCACGTTGGTGTGCCTGTTGCAAACCATCGTACAGTAACTCCCGTATGTCAACAATGGCATCCAATGCCTCTCTACCATCACGTATAATATAGGCAGCATCTGCCAAGTGAAATGCCCTTGCAACTCTACAAACCTGTAATGTAATGGTAGCTGTGTTATGTAACCATCGACGCCAACTTAAACATACACAAACTTAAGCCCATGTAGTTTTGGAGAATATAAACAACTTACCAATACCTCTAAACTACCCCTGACGCCTTGGTATCCGAACGCAGCAATGTCGCTCGGATTACTCAACACTAGACGTGTATGTCGGCGAAACCATAACATGTATAGGTCGGAAGATGTAAGGACTTCATCGCTCCTCTTAGCGTTGACAATGGTGTTACATCGGTTGTTCCACTTGTCCATAAATGTTTGGTATTCCTTTGCCTAATCTATGGCCATTTTACCACGTCTATCTTTAAAATGCATCGCTAAGTGGGCGTTAAAGCGATCAAGCACACTCTGAACTCGACCAAATTGTCTAAGCACCCAGTCGAGGAGATGCCAATCAATGATATCAAAGCATATAAGTAGCACTCATGCCATCCATATGTCTCGACCAATGATACAATACAATGGGAAGCCGGTCATGATGTCATCCTCTGTCCCATAAGGCTCCCATATCAACTGCAATAACGATGCAATAATTTAGAGATCAAACCGTACAACGGAGGTTGCAAAACTTGAACTTGGGTAAATTGACATATAAAAATTACAACCCCCTCTATCATGTGGTCGAACTGGTCCCTGAAGATAACACTGACATTAGTTTATATCATCTCGTGGTTGAAGGGAACCCTCCACCTGCAAGCTCGCGGGCCAAGTGGTAACTGCTGGTCTCCTTTCCCTATGGCATGCTCGCCGGCAGCAATGTTCGACTTTCGACTGGGGGCAATCCTGCTCAATCTCTCCCATGCCCAAACCTACAATGATTGATGATATTATGAATTTATTAAACTACGCATTTTACTAAACATGGCAATTGATTGGACATGAGATAAACATACAAGTGATTGCAACTCACTTGTAACAACACAAGTGGCCCAGCTATCTCCTTTATATCAGCCTTAGTTGCCCGACACAACATCTTATACAAGCATGCCAATGTCGCACCACCCCAACTGTACTCGTGGATAAGGTCAAAGTCTCTAAGTAGTGGCAAGAACATCATCTTCACTATATTTTGTGACTTATCGGGGAATAACACCCCCCCAATAAGCCACATAATATAGGCTCAAGCATAATAATGAACCGTTTCATCGGGGGCATCATATGGAAGGTGACGGAAATGCTCTAATATCCATTTCAACTTAAGCGATGATCTTATGAAGTCTTGTTGTGTAGGTGTTGCTCCTAATAACTCCACACATAACGCTATCAAATCATCGACCTTATTTCCTAGGTCTTTGCCAATGACCGTATCCCCGTTATCAGGTAGGCCGAACAGAAGAGTCACATCCTGTAATGTAACTGTGGACTCTCTGATAGGAAAATGAAATGTGCACGTCTCTATGTGCCGCCTCTCTATGAGAGTTGTAACGAGATGGTTGTCTAAGCGAATAGGTCCAATATGGTACACCCCATAGAACCCCTCATGCAGTAGGCAACGTAGGACTCTACGGTCCAAGGCGATGTCCCATATGCCCGAATCAGATCGTCGACATTTCAATTTCGACTGATCTTTCGCCTGCATAAGACAACGTTGTGTGCATGAAACATAATGTCTATACATACACATTTGATTACTGAAATGATGATTGAATTTTCATAATGATCTCATCTTTTATTAACTGAAATAGTGGGTGAGATAACCACTATGCATAGTGGAGAATAGTGTGTAAGTTGTGTAAATGTACAAAGAAAAATACAAACAAACAAAGATTTGCAGTGTTATGACATACAAATGAAAGGCTCTCTCAAAACTAAATTGAGGTAAGTTGAGGGTTTTACAATGTTTCCAACACCTGTTAACAAAGTTGGGTTGTACCCTTCTCCGTAGACTACAATGGGGGTTTATGTTGATTATTACAAGTAGACCATCTGGAATTTTAATTTTTTTAATTTGTTGTGTTTACTCTTATTATAAGTGGTGAGGAGGTATGACCACATGCTACTCTGAGACTTATTTGCAGTGTAGATTCCATATGCCCCTATCTTCAATCTACATGTACTCATTCACAATGAAAATATAACTAAATAAAACAAATTCACTCCGATTAAAAAACAGTTTTGTTTTGTTATATAGATTTAGAACTACAAGTGGATTAGTTGATGTATCTATTTGAAGATGATTCAACTAATGACATTTAACATAAGCAATTATATAAACAGAGTTTATGTTATATTTTCCATTGAAAAAATTACGTTGCCAATTTGAATACAGATTCATATTATATTGTGTAACAATTACAGTGTTTGTGTAGTATTCAAATATCGATTATAAATAAATAATGCATACCGACTGACGCCATATCGTATCGGCTCAATGCTGATGAATCAATAATGGGATCTTCTCTGGTAAATGACCCATACACCTACAAAAGTGTTCATACATGAAATCGATATCCAATACGAAGAAGTTTGAAAATATTGCATACATGTGCTGACAAAATATGAATACGAACTGACAGTATATCACGGGTATACAAATTGCCATAAGTTAGGGAAAAAAATTACGAAGGGTTGCACGAAATGAAAAGGTTAAAATAAAATCACGGGTGTGTGTTCTTCCACAGTAACCCCTGATATGAATTATCCATACCATTTCATATCCTCTGCATGCCTATAAATAGCAATACCCCAACTACGATGATTTTCCAACCCATCTGAATAGTTATTTACAACCTATCTGTTTATTTTAATTTCGCTGTATACAAGAAATGTCTTCGAGGAGTGCAAACAGTTCACGCCAGTGAAGGCTTCCAAAAGTGTGGCTACTACCTCGATTTTGTTAAGACTACATGAGCAAAAAATACTCTAGCCCAAAGGATTATTACGCTGGTATTCAGGCAAAATGGGCGTTCAAGGTAACAGAGCAGGAGAGCTTGGTTAATGATCTGGGTAACTTAGGGGCACCGATACCTCATCGTTGTTCATTGACCATGCCTAGACGAAATGTCAGTGACTATGAGGAAGCAATTAGCAAAATTCAAAAGGAGAACAACAGAATGTTGCTGCGAAGATGTCACCATTTCATACTTCAACTAGCCAATGAAATGGCGGAAGCAAGCAACAGAGAATTGACTGTGACAAAGAGAAATAACGTCTTACACAATGAAAAATATCTCTCTAACTACTACATGTCAGATGAGGAATGACAAATCAAACATCTAAGTGGTGTTTTTCGATATGTGTGTATGTCGTACCGAGTCTATTTTCAACATATGTAACCGTCCAGTGCACTATGTGTTACTGTTTTATGTTGTTGGTGTGTATTAGGTCTATGTTTTTGGTGTATAACCATCCACTGCCCTGTTGTTGTTCAAGTACGTTATTAATTTGCCATTACACTATGTATTACTGTTTTATGAAGCTTATGTTTATGAAAAGTGTACATTTATGTACACTCACCTATGAACATGCCCTGCAAAATTTCCATTTCCATTAGTAACTCGTCGGTAGCCATTATGATGTATCTTATCTATTTGTATCATACATCCAACCAAGTTCAATCATTATCATCATTATCAATTGGTATGACAATGTCAAGTTTGCTGAATTTATATTAACTTCATTCATATTATCAGTCAATGTGAACTTCTTACGTTTCCTAGAACCATAAAAAGACTTGAAGGTTCAAGAGTTATAGTAAGTTAAAATCAGTCATTAGAGGGTTCCACTGGACTATGAAAACTGGAAATATACATTTTAGGGGAACAAAATTTTGCTTCTTGGTCCTTTTTAGGGAAGACGTAAGACTAGCATAATCATAATCTTTCTAAACCTGAACCAACAACCCTACCCAATTTGTAAACAACTTTTAGTCATTCGAAAGCAACCTAGTTTCTCCAATTGGCATAATTTATTATGGATTATTGTCTTCCAAAGTTAAAAATGGAAATTTTCCAAAAAAATAATAAACAGGAAAATAGAACCTATCATTTAGAAAAAAAAAAATTGTTTAGATAACTGTAGAAAGACGATTCAAATTTCAAATTCCACTGAAGGATGATGGGTATGTAGACACCCCATTTTTGACCACCCGCAAGACTTAGATGCTTGGTTCAATACACTCGATAATGAAAGTTGAATTATGAATTCGCAGCGATTCAGAATCAATCAGGCTTCCGAAATAACCTCACATCTTCAACATTTACCTTGTTTGAACCCGTGAGTTTCATTTTTGGACCATTTCCTACCCTGAGCTAAGTTTGTACCAAAAAAACAAGGGAGGCCATCAAGGCCCGGTTGTGCATCAGTGATGGTCGGCCGTAGCTATGAATGGCCGGCTGGCCTTCGATGGTGACAAACGCTGTTCTGGGCGGGAGGTTGCTAGCTGTCCAATTTTGAAGATATTTATCACCTTTTGAGCTCGAATTCTATAAAACTAAAGCTCTGGGATTGTTTTGAGGGTTGAACAAAATTCTAAAAGTGATATATATACCTTAAGAGCTCTTGACTCCTCCTTCTTCCATTGTAAGGCATCTTTGAGCTAACCTAGCTTGCTTACACCACCTATACACACCATATACAACCTTGTCTTACCATCCTAAAGCCTTGGTTGATCTTGGGGAAGTGTAATTCAAGCTTGAGAGTGCATTGAAACTAAGTTTGAAACATCAACAACAAGTTTACTTCTTGAAAGGTTTGCTTATTTTCTCTTCTTTTGTCTTCATTTTTATCATTTACTTCATACTTCTTGTTGTTTTGGATTGTTTTGAGCTTGTTTGAAGTGTTTGGAGTTGGGTTTAAAGAGTTACCAAAAGGATAGAGAGAGTTTGCTCTTTCTATACCTTATTTATAACTCAAACCATCTCCTTTTCACTCTTTTCCTTTGGTATTTACACTGATTTTTAGAGGTTTGAAAAGGCTAAAAACTATGTTTTGAAGCTTCAAAAATGGAGGGGTTAGCCACCCCTCATTATCCTTATTTACTAGCCTTAATTCTCATCTTTATTGTCTAGCTTTTCAACCCCTTTTCATGCATGTTTTACCTCTGATTTTCATGTATTTAGGGTTGTTTTGAGGTTGTCTAGGTCTTTTTGATTGGTTCATGCCTTGTTTAATACACTTGTGGTCTTATTAAGTTAGCATACTTCTTGTTTGATATGCTTTCTTTGTTCATTTTCCATGTTTGGAGCCTAAGTTTACTAATCAATCAATCATTCCATATCTTTCATTCTTGAGAATGGTTTCAACCAATTAAGGTTGTTCAATGCATGTAAAGAAGACCTAAACTTAATGGCTTAATCTCTTCGGAGATTCATCGTCAACGGTGTAGTCTCCTTCTCATGTTTTAGAAGGACCTCTTGTTTGACATCACTTCTTATTTAGAGGACTTTAACAACACATTTGGACAAATGGGCTAATGAATGACAATAACTAAAACAATTGGTTTAAAACTTGGATCAACACACTTAAAGAAAATGGCTTAAATAGCTTGAACTTGGCTAGACGTTATGCCAAGTTTCTTGTGTCAAAGGTCATCAAGCATCAATTCATGGTGTTTTTGATGTCCTTGAAGCGTCTTAACTTCTTTTTTTGAGTTCATTCCCTGACAAAAAGGGAGGGGTGGTCCATTTGCATTACATTTATTGATTTTTGGTCCAAAATGATATCCGAGATCATCAAGCGATCATATCGCTCATTGATGGTTTTGGAGTCAATCCCAACCTTCTCTTGAGGCTTTCCTATGACAGAAGGAAGGAAGGACAAACAGAGCTTGAAAATGCTCTATCTGCACTGATTTCACCTTAAAGCACAGAAACAGAGTTTTACACCAAATCAATGCACGGCTGGCCCTCTGTAGGCCCGACCGGCTATCAGTAATGCACAGCCGGCCCTTGGTGTGTGGCCAGCAGTGTAATTTTGCAAAAACAGAGGCAGTGGCTGAAGGTGAAACAGAGGCGATCTGGGCAGACAGAGTAGCTTTCAGGCGATGCGCATACAACCTCCATCCATCTTCCTTGGTGCTCATATCGAATGCGTTTGATCATTTAATTATTTCATTAGCATAATGAATTGAGTTGTAATATTTAATTAGCTTAGCCTAGTTAATTTCTTTTAATTAATTAGCTTAGATAGTTAGTTAATTATTCTTTCAAGTGTTGTAATAATTTGCTTAATTAGCCTAGCTTAGCTTAATTAGTTAGTTAGCTTTATTCATTCGGACTCTCCTTCATGAGAGGGTGTTGTAATAATGTGTATATTTTCCAACCCCACGTCTTTCTCCCTTTTATTTAATCGCTTTTGATGGTTAGATTAGGGACATGTTTCAATTAGCATACCTTATGCTTGCATCCATTCATTCGTATTGCATGCACCGAGGCTCGGCGCATCATTCAAACTGCATTATCATTTCAAATACTTATTTGAATACGTGTTTAACAGCATGTTATCAAATCGATTCATATGCCATATTAGTAATCGAGCTTATTAATTGCATATCGCATGTGTTGCATTAGTCATTTAGCATAGTTAGAAATCATGCATTTTTTCTAACTTTGTCTTCTTTTGGCTTGGAGTACTAGGTGAGTGTTTAATGCTTTAGCGTATTTGCATGATTGTGAATGTTGCCATGCTCACCATTAGGCTAAATGCTTACTTGTTAAACTGCTTGAATGCTTGTGGATGAAGGCTTGTTGTTTGAATTGGAACGATTCAACGAATGCATGTTTTTAAGCCCACTTTGTTGAGTGGCAAATCAGTTTTAAGCCCACTATGTTTAGTGGAAAATTCGCAAACTTTATGCCCACTTGAGGTGGCAAATTCAAACCCTTTTCACAAAACAAACGTGAAATTGAATCATTCCAAATTGAGCAAACTAGTCTATACTTGTATGCACGCATCACATAGTAAAGCTAGCCTAATAACCGTAACAAGAGCATATAATGTACATAAAAATCATATCATGATTAGTAGAGGCCGATCTTTGATCAGGCGAGCGGGGGTGCTCAATTCATGACCTTCCCCTCTCGTACCCAAGTTCCCGAGCCAAAGCAACTTTGGTGATAACGGACACGTGGCCTTTGGCACGAGTCATGGGTCTCCTAGATTTCTCCAAAATAAAATATTTAGGTAGCGACTCTGTATCTAGCAAAGCAATCCAATTTTGGCATTTTTTATTCAAAATCCATTTTCCAAAACGATTTACCGGATTTGGACTCTTTGGTATTTATCAATTTCACATTGACTTGTGAGATTAGATTCAGAACCGCGGGAGTCCGAATTGTAGGGCTTTCTTTCAAACCTTCCGAAAGGGGGCGCAGAAAAAGTCGAGCGACAGGGTACAGGTCAGGTCATTCAACAGTTAAAAAGAAAAGACAGCACAAAATTTCTTCAAATAAAGTTTTATAAGTGCTTGATTACCTATAATACTCCATATTAATTGAAAGATATTTCAATAAATACAAACTTCCATTGAATAGATCAAAATCTCCAAGTGTGGTCTGATCATTATTTTAGCATTATAGAGGGGCATTACAAGGGGCATATGCCATATGATGATCTTTACAATAATGCAAGACAATTAATGTTGTGCTTTTTGAGTGAAACCATTAGAGAAGTCATAATTGGAATAAAATATAGACAATTTGTTCGACATTCTAAATTCTCCTTTTATTGATAACTCGTGGGTAAGCATTACAAAGCCATTAAAACAAAAATCGTTCCGTCAGACATCGAAACAATTTCATTCATTATCATCATTATCTGACATCTTAATGTCAGATTGATACATAGCATCCATGCTCCAACAAAAATATTGTTGCACATCATCCATTAAGCCATCTTCAGCACCCTCGTTCACGGTCTTTCAAAGTTTGAACCTTTGCAAACGTTGGGTCATGCGATTAACTTCATCGCAAATACGATGCAATGCTCTTTACAACAGCTGTGGAGTGTCAATTGGCATACGCATGGCTAGTCGTTGAGGAAATTTAATATGAACTTCATGGCATAGCTTAACCAGAACAGTTGCTCGAGTTATGTGAAATTCCCACTCAGCTCTCATGGTATTGACGGTGTGATGTGAGTAATGCAAATTTGGATTTAATGGGTATTCAAATTCATCTCCGTCTGCAACCCAATGGTGACCCATTGCTAAATATAGATCAACCACTGTATATCTCATGATGATATCTCTTGGTTTTTGTATGAAGATGCAGGTCTGCTATGGTGTGATACTTATAGTGGTGACAATGAATTGTCATTACAGTAAAATACACGTCAATGATGAACTTGTCCAAATTGGTGTACGAGCATTGTCATGTCGACCTTTATGATGTGAAAAACGTGCATCAACTTTATACGAGTTGTCATTTCGACAGAAAGTGACTAGTCAGTCTATATTGGAGGGTTTGAGGCTGATTTCATTTAAGTCGTAAAAACATTATATAATATTAGTGAATAATGATTCATTGAATATTACATGAACCATCAGATGAGGTTTATGTGTGATCACCCCACATGCCGACAACGACTTCTCACAGGAGATAATGTTGACATGGTACCTGTGTGTTTAAAGTAATTGTAAGAGCGTTGTCATATCAACCTTTATGACATGAAAAAACGTGCTTTCACTTTATAAGACTCGTCAATTTGACGGATTTCAAATCCACACAGTTGATGAGGGTTTTTAGGAGATTTGACATCCACTACTCAAAATTTTTAGAACTAAGCATTTACCAATATGTACTAAATTGAAGAGAAATAATTGAATTGATAAAATGGGCTTCCGTCATGTAATGAATTTTTTTAAAATTGAAAATTAGTTCACAACCTAAAAAAATGCGACAACGCATTGAATAGTTTATTTTAATATTGGTGATTAGTACATCATTTGACATTATTGTCATAGGAGATAACGTTCACATGGTACGTATGAGTTTAAAGATATTGTTAGCACGTTGTCACGTCAGCCTTTATGGCATGAAAACATATACTTTCACTTTATAGGAGTCGCCAATTCGACAAATTTCAAATTCACACAACGGATGAGGGTTTTTAGGAGATTTGACATCCACTACTCAAAATTTTTACACCAACTAAGCATTTAGCAATATGTACTAAATTTTACGACAAAGGATTGAATTGATAAAATGGCCTTCCCTCACATAATGAATTTTTGGAATCCAAAAAAACAACTGACCACGGTTGAAAATGTGCCAACGCATTGATTATTACATGCATGTATATTGGTGATTAGTACATCATTTGACATTATTGTCATAGGAGATAAGGTTCACCTGGTACTTGTGTGATTAAAGTTATTGTCAGCGCGTTGTCACGTCAACCTTTCTGACATAGAAAAGCGTGCTTTCAATTTATAGGAGTTTTCACTTCGACAGGAAAGAAGTACGAAGGTTTGAAAAGGGTTTTAAGCATATTTGAACTACACTACTCAAAAATTTTATAAGAACTAAGTAATGAATGAAAATTTTATAGGAGTTTCCACTTTGACAAGAAAAAAGTTTTAAGCATATCTACTAAATTTTAGCAAAATGATTGAATTGATTAAATGGCCTTTCCCCACGTAATGAATTAAAAATTAGTTGCCCACCTAACATAATATGGCAAAGCATTGAATATTAACTGCATTTATATTGGTGATTATTAATTACATTCACAATATTTGCATTTTTTTAATATTATATCAAGTAAGGTAAGTAAGATAGATAAACTACTGTCCGTCGAGGTCAGGACACAAGCGACCGTCAACGCACCAAAGTGTTCACAATCCAGTGCACAAAGGATAGTTGCAACAACTACAGCAATTGAAGAGATTTGTCACATTTGACCAAATCTATGTCATCATTAATTCCAAAAGTAAATACATTATGAATTTGTGCACATACTGATTCATTGAATATTACATTTACTCTAATTCAAAGAATGCAAAAAGTAGTGTGGAACTAATATGTAAACAAGACAAAAAACTAATGTCGAATCGATCGGATTCTTGCTGGACATTTTCTCCTGTCATGCCCTATCTGCAAACACAAACTGCAATGGTACATTCCACTTTGTCTGGAGGTATCCATTTCGTTGTGGATGCGACTATGTTTAGGACGACCCATTTTAACCTCACGTTGTTGGTCTGGAATAGCGAGCAAAGTTGGGTAATCATCATTAGGCCAATATTGCTCGTCCGACATGGGCCTAAACTTCTACGCAAAGATATGCTTATGGACTTCCAACCCATACTCCGATGCAACAAAAGGAAAATGGTCCTCGCCCAAGTCTGCTGTCACAGCAAGCATGTGGGAACATGACAAGTGAAATAATGTGTACTTCTGTCACGACCCAAACCCGCCCCTATAGGTTTAGCATCGTAACCGGCCAGTAATCCTTGGATTACCGAAGGCCTCTGAACAGATAAGCATATGATAAGGGGCTAGCGGAAGCAATATACAAAAATTATACTTGTCCAATGTGCTGTGTTGACTTATATGAAACAGAATATTTTAAAACTTTATATACACAACCATAGTCAACCATACATTATATTATACCACACACATTACAGTATCTTAAGTGCAGCCAACATAATTAGATTAAGTCTCATACATATATAGAACTAATCAGAACTTGAACCCAAGACACTTTGGGAACCTCCACGTGAGGTACAAAGGCTGGCTGACAACAGAACAGAACTCCAGGCAAAAGCCTTCGGGCTCGAACTCCAGAATGCTCACCTATATACATATATATACAAACAGTGAGCTAAAGCCCAGTGAATAACATTAAGGTAAAGGGGTTAGTGAACGAATTCCGAACATTTCATACGTATAAAACAGATCATAGTATAATCATAGTCATCTCGTATCAGAACATAATAATGGCATATCCCATAGAACATATCGAACATATCACATAACGTCTTCCGACTAAAGTAACCGGTCCCGGACACCGATTAAACACATATCACCACAATGAAGTGGCTAACAAGATCTCGTAAATGTCATGGACCCGCATTTTCATGCTGTCCCCCATGACTTGGGACTATCTATGGATGCCATAATAGATTTTAAACTTGGAATGTTCGTTCATAGAAACATATATCATTTCAGAAATCATAGCATATCTTATCTCATTTGGAACACAGTTTCATATAAACGTATCTTTACGATAACGTTACTCACAGTGGTTCCGTAGGTGGTCAATCAATTCTCGGACGTTGACCTACAATCACAAAAGCACATAACACAACGTATCTTATCATTACACATTCAAGTGGCTAACACGGCTTAGCATACATTACGTTGGTTCATGTTCATTCTTATCACATGGCTTAGAACACACACACACCCTTGCATTCTCTTAACACATTCATTCATTAGTGTGTTTCTAACCCATAACCTCATTACCATAGCTTAATTAAGGCTTAGGAATGCCTAGGATGCAATGAGGATGCCAAAACATGCCTTGGAACACTTAGACAAATTTTCTGAAAAATAGGTCCCCGCTTGAGCGTGGCTTTCCCCGCTCGAGCGGGCATGCTGACAAAGGGGCTCCGCTCGAGCGTGTGTTCCCCCGCTCGAGCGGACTGTAAAATTCAACAAAAGTGCTGGTTGCTCGAAATCTCCGTTCGAGCGGCAAAACCCCCCGCTCAAGCGGCCTTCAAAAATCTGGGTTTTCCAGATTACACTCCCAGGTTCAAATTCGACATTCAACCTTTCCAAACTCATTTTCTGGGCATGCAACTTTGAAAATCACTTAAGGACTCATGAAACCACATGTTTAAAACATCATTTCAAGAAACCATGGCTCAAAGACTTGTTAAAACTCACATTTTCAACTTAAAATAGGGTGGATGCTCAAGAACACAACATGCATGAATTCCTTTGAATTCAAACCCTCCAAAACATAATGAAACTTGATAATTTGATGGGAAACAAGATGATATCATGGTCTTCAACTCTTATGTAAACATGCATGGAAGTTTTTTATGAAAATTAACTTCAAAATGCAAGAGTTTATGCATGCATGCATGGAGTGTAACTCAATTCAACATTCTAAGCTCAATATACACATTTAAGCTCATAATCTTCATGAATTCGACCATTAAACACATTATCTACATGAATTAAAGCTTAAGTTCTTCCCTAGAGCCTTGGTCTTGCTAAGAACTTGCACAATCTTGGTGAATTCAAGCAAACTCCTCAACTCTACCTTGGATTTCTCCTTCTCTCTCACTAGAAATTGCTCTCTCCCTCTCTCTCTAAAATGAGCTCCAGAATTTTGCACTCAACAAATGGGTAAGAAATCAGCTCAAATGAGTTAAAGGGGCTCCTATTTATATTATGGTGATTTTAATACATTAATTAAACATTTGGCCCACCAAACGCAACTTAACGAATCGCTCTGAATCAATTTTTAATAAAACTTACCACAAGGTTCTAAAAATTCAAAATAACATAAGGGTATAAACAATTTCAGGTTTGGATGCCGATAAGGCTTTCAATTTGCAGTTCGAAACTTATAGACACGAACATATCATTTTATACTTGAACAGATAAAAATACAAAAATGATGCAATACATATGCAAATTAAACCCCAGATTTCATCTAAATTACTGTTAGGCATAATTAAATACAGATTAACGTTGATCAGGGGTCGGGGTTATTACAACTTCCCACATGAACAACTCGGTGGTCGGAGACTAACTATTTGACGAGCACCACCCCCCATCCCATGTGGTGTTGTCCTCACCTCATATTCCCCTATTCCCCTTGTAGACTCGACTTTCCTCGCGCGCCCCCCTTTTGGAGAGGAGCGAATTGGTTCTACAGTTCGAACTCCTGTCACAGTTCTGAATCTAATCTCACAAAGTGCAATGTGACACTGATAAACATCAAAGAGTCCAATCCGGCAAATCATTTTGGAAAATCAGATTTTTAAATCAAATAATGCCAAACTGGACTACTTTGCCAGATTACAGAGTCGCCACCTAAATATTTTATTTTGGGAAATTTAGAAAACCCTAACTCGTGCCAAAGGCCACGTGTCCATCATCACCAAAGTTGCCTCGGCTCGAGAACTTGGGTACGAGAGGGGAAGGTCCTGAAATGAGTACCCCCACTTGACCAATCAAAGGATCGGCCTCTACTAAGCATGATATGTTGTTTTATAAACCTCATGTGTTCTTAATTCGGTTATTAGCTAACTTTACTATGTAGCACACACACAAGTAAGTATAGACTAAATCACAAGATTTGGAACAAATCAATTCATGTCTGTTTTTTAATTTTTTAAAATGGTTTGAAAATGCCACTCTCAAATGGGCTAAAGCGCGGATTTGCCATCAAACTTGATGGGCTTAAAACATGATTTGCCACTTCGCAAAGTGGGCTTAAAACAGACATTTGATGATTTGTTCCAATTCAAGAAACAAAGCCTCCATCCACGGACATTTATGCAGTTAATCATTTGAGGAAATAGCCTCATGACAAGCATACTGTCATGGCAACACTCACACTCATGCAAGTATGCTAAAGCGTAAAACTTACAGTATACTCCGAGCCAAAACAAAAGCTAGTTAGAAAGATACATGATCCTAACTATGCAAGATGCCTAATGCAAAACATGCAATAATGCAATTAATAGGCTCGGCTATCTAATATGGCATATGATACAATTTGATAACATGCTTTGAAACATGTATTCAAAGAAGTATTGAAATACGATGCAGTTTGAATGATGCGCCGAGCCCGGAGCATGCAATACAAATGAATGATGCACGCATGCGAGCGTAAGGTATGCTAATTGAAAATGTCCCTAATCTAACAACTGAAAGAGGTTAAATAAAAGGAAGAAAGACGTGGGGTTGGAAGACATGCACACACGCACACACACTTATTACAACATTGCCCCCTCTCGAAGGAGGGTCCGAATGAATAAGTTAAGCTACGCTAAGCTAAGCTAATTATTATAAAACCAACTAATTAACTAATCTAGCTAATTAATTATTACAACACAATTGAATAACTAACTATTCTAAGCTAATTAAAATATTACAAAATGAATTGAATAATTAGCTACTCTAACTAATTAAAGCAATTAAATGGCCTCGCGGGCGAAGGAGACATGCATGCTCGGTTGGCGTCCTCCCGAAAATCCATCGCCTTGCCACCGGTTGCCTCTGTTTGCACTTGTTGTGATCTCTGAACACCGCACAAACTTCCAGATTGCCTCTGCTCCAACACATGAAAACATTGGACAATCTTTGAGCTGATGGCCGGTCGGCTACTGCAAGTGGCCAGTCGGCTACCTTACCTGGCCAGCCGGCTAGTGCAAGTGGTCGGTCGGCTACTGCAAGTGGCTGGCCGGCCACCCATTTTTCCAAACTTCTGTTTTTGCTGTAACAGAGGCAAAGCAATGCATTTGCAAGGAAATGTGTGTACTGCCACCCTCCTTATCATTTCTCAAGCTCAAAAAAGTGTGGCACTTGGCTCTCAAGCCACCAATCAAGCATTTTCATGCATGATGGCCAAAGGGCCAAGCTTGTACAATGTTAATGAATGCACAAACAAGACTTAAAGAGCCTCCACCCTATCACGCATGATCAAGGGTGTTGGCGACCAAGAAATGTGACACGTTTCATCACTTTGAGTATGAAACGTCTCATGTTTCTTGTGTTTGGATTAACGTCTGATCCAAACACATGCAATGCAACACAAATGCTTATCTCATGCAATGCAACACAAATGCTTTTCTTTCGCCCACAGCTAGTTGGCTTTCCAAATAAGGGATGGTAGTGCCACTGGATGTGTAATAGGTCTGCCGTTGACATTGCTTGGCGTTGCCCCTGGTTTGATCTGCTTGAGATGAGCTACAGCATGTCCCGGTAGCCTGGCATTCAGTTGGTTGGCCTGACACACTGTGTCTCCTACTTTCCATTTCGGTTCAGGCGTCAGTTCGAACATGATCAGACTTGCCCGGAAGAGGGGGTAGAATACCTAGCTTCATTTCCAATCCGACGCACACAGTTAGCTCAGTATTCCACTGCATGGAGAACAAGGGAACTTCTGGCCCCCGCTCCTAATTTCAGTTGCGCCCTTTCTGGCAAATGCATAGCTTGGCTTGAAGATAAGGCACAAACAGGGCCTACTTTAGCATCTGAAGCTTCCACAAGCTCTGGGAGGGGACACAGGAACACCTGACTCAACCGTGCACCAAGTTTATTGCTTTAATCTATACTTTCAAGTTTTCTTTTGAATGTAATAAAAAACAACTTCAATTTGTATCAAGAGTTGGAGAACTTTGTATTGAAATCAATGAAATTGAAGGTTGTGGGTACTGAAAATTTTCCGTTTGGTCCAAAAATGGTCTAAGTTGTAAAAAGATTAATTTGAACAAAATCAACTTTTATTAAAACTTTTCAAAACCATTTTCGATAAGGATCACAACTGGACATGCCCGAGATCTATCCTTGAGATGTACAACCCCGAATCCAATAACTGGAAAGTTTCCCCTTGTCTGAATAGCACTGCACTGGAGATCACAACTGAACTCTTGGATGCAGAAAAAGATAAAGATGACCAAAACGATCAGATGGACGCAGTTGATTTGGAAATATTTATGGCTGGACTTCAAAATGAAGTTGCCTACATATCCCGAAGATGGGAATCAAGCCTTACGTAGTTCGGTTCAGGTTCACTCGGGTTTTAACACTCTCATTTTGCGCTCTAACTTTTGCCAAGGCCGCCCTTTCTGGGTTTTCAACCTTGCGAGCTCAGTTTTTCTTATTTCAAATTTTTTTTCTCACTCTAACTTTTGCCTAGGTCGCCATTTCGGGTTTTCAGCCTAGCGAGCCTCTTAAGGGTAGTATTTCTTCAACTTGTCCATGTTGATCGGTTAGGAGAATTCAAGGCCATCTAGGTCCATAAGAATGACAGCTCCACCCGACCAAATAGACTTGATGATGTAAGGACCAGTCCAATTAGGTCTGAACGTGTCCCTAGGGTCGTGGATGGGAGCTCGGTTGTCTTTGAGCATCAAATCCCCTTCTTTAAGATTCCTGGACTAAACCTTCTTGTTAAAAGCCCTGGCGATTCTGCATTGATAACCTTGGACGTGGTACAGTGCTTTCAGCCTCCTTTCGTCGAATAGCATAAGTTCCTCAAACCTACTTTGCTGCAAATCTGCTTCTGCGACCTGGCACTCAGCCATAACCCGCAGCGACGATACCTCAACTTCAATCGGAAAAATAGCCTCCATCCCATAAATCAGAGAATGCGAAGTTGCCCCAGTAGAAGTCCGAATTGATGTCTTGTAGCCCCAAAAAGCAAATGGCAGCTTATCTGGCCAGTCCCTATAGGTTTCCACCATCTTCTGTAAAATGTGCTTGATGTTCTTATTGGCGGCCTCAACAGCTCCGTTAGTTTGCGGCCGATATGTGGATGACTTATGAAAAGCCACGTTGTATTTCTCCAATAAGTCGATCACTTCTTTCTTGAATTGGGAACCATTGTCTGAGATGATCTCATTCGGGACCCCATAGCGACAGATGATATTATTCCTGATGAACTTAGCTACGTGCAATGCTTTCAGCACTGCGTAGGATTGGGCCTCGACCCACTTTGTAAAGTAGTCTATCGCCACCAAGATATACTCATGCCCGTTCGACCCCTTCGGAGTAACTGCCCCAATAACATCAATTCCCCAAACTGAAAATGGCCACGGTAAAGTCATGTTATACAGCTTCAACGGCGGGATGTTCATGCAATTTGCATGGATCTGACACTTGTGGCATCGCCGAACAAAACCAATACAATCCTCCTTTATGGTTAACCAGTAGTAACCCTGTCTGAGAATTTTCCGATCTAGCATCACTCTGCTCATGTGCGATCCATACTCCCCTTCGTGGATGGCCTCCATCAGGCGCTTCGATTCTTCAGCATCAACACACAGTTTATGCATTCCCAGATGGCCCCGTTTGTATAATTTACCCCTGTAGATGATAAACTGAGCAGCCATTCGCCGTATCGCCCTTTTATCTTTGGCATTTGCCCCTAGTGGATAAGCTTCATTTTCTAAGAAGTTCCAGATGTCATAATACCAGGGGTTTTGATCTTGTACTTCATCTATGGCGGCAATCAGCTCGTAGGCTAGCACATACCTCTGTTCAATGATGATCGGACGCATCTAGACTCCCAAAGGGATGTCTATCATGGAAGATAGAGTTGATAACGCGTCAGGGAACCTATTGCTCTCTCTTAACAGATGCGTGAAGGTTAGCTTGTCAAACCTGGGAATTAGAATGTCCAGGGTTTGGTGATAGATTTTCATCATTTCTTCATTAACCTTCCAGTCTCCTTTCGCTTGAGACACAACTAGGTTCGAGTCCCCAATGATGTCCAACTGTTTTGCCCCTAGTTCCATGGTGGCTTCCAAGCTAGCGATACATGCCTCGTATTCTGCCTCGTTGTTCGATACTTTAAACTGGAGTTTGAAAGCTAAGGGTATGTAGGAATTGTCAGGTGCTATCAGCAACACCCCTATCCCATACCCGTACTGATTAGACGCTCTGTCAAAGTACATAGTCCAAATCTCTTCTTCGACTTGCAGAATAGCCTCATCTGGGAACAGATACTCTACTGCTTCGTCTCCTTCCACTGGGTGATCGGCTAGGAACTCCGATACCGCTCTCTCTTTCACAGACTTGCGAATCATGTACTTCAAATCAAATTCGGAGAGAAGAAGCAACCAACGGGCTAGGCTACCCGTAAGTGTTGGTTTCTCGAAGAGATATTTGATGGGATCTAATCTCAAAACTAGAATTATAGAGTGAGCTAATAGGTAGTGCCTCAACTTCCTGGTAGCCATACCAAGGCCAAACAAGCCTTCTCCAGCAGAGTGTAACGGGTCTCATATTCCAGTATTTTCTTGCTCAGGTAATAGATGGCCTTCTCTACTCTATCCTCAAATTCCTGTGAAAGCATGCAGCCCATTGTCGTGTCGGTTACTGACAGATACAAAATCAACAGCTTCCCCGGCTCCAGCGATGACAACACGGGTGGGTTCTGTAGATACTGCTTGATCTGCTCAAAAGCAACCTGGCATCGGTCATCCCATTGGAATTTATTTCCCTTCTTCAGGAGACCAAATAGTGGTTCACAAGTCAAGGTTAATTTTGTGATAAACCGTCTTATGAATTGCACTTTACCCAGAAAGCCTCGCACCTCTTTTTCAGTCCTTGGTGGTGGCATTTCTAGTATGGCCTTGATTTTGGAAGGATCAACCTCGATGCCCCTTTGTGTAATCAAGAACCCTAGCATTTTTCCTGCTGTGAGACCAAAAATACATTTTTAAGGATTCAGTCGCAACCAATACTCTCTGATCCGTTGGAAAAATTTCTTCAAGGCGGTATAGTGGCCCTCTCTTTCCTTGGACTTGACAATTATGTCGTCCACGTACACCTCAACCTCTTTGTGGATCATATCGTGCAAGATCGTGGTTGCAGCCCGTTGATAAGTAGCCCCAGCATTTTTCAGACCGAACGACATCACCCTATAGCAGTAGGTTCCCCACGGGGTGGTGAAGGTAGTGTTCTCCCTATCCTAGGGTGCCATCAAGATCTGGTTGTACCCAGAAAACCCATCCATAAAGGAAAGCAACGCATGCCCCACGGTGAAGTCCACCAATTTGTTGATATGCAGTAGAGGAAGGTCGTCCTTCGGACTAGCTTTGTTCAGATCCCTGAAGTCAACGCATACCCGAATTCTGCCATCTTTCTTTGGCGCCGGAACTCTGTTGGCCAACCAAGTAGGATACTCAGATACTAATAGGAACCCTGCATCAATCTGCTTGGTGACCTCTTCCTTGATTTTCAGAGCCCAATCCGGGCAGATTCTTCGAAGCTTCTGCTTGACGGGTCAGGCCTCAGGGTCAAGGGGGATCCGGTGCTGCACAATCTCAGGAACGATTCCAGGCATGTCTTCGTAGGACCATGCGAAAACATCTTTGAAATCTTAATAAAGCGACTAAGCACTCACGTTCCTCCGAAGACAACGTGGACTCGATCTGGACCAGTCGCGGATCCTTCTCAGTACCAACATTAATTGAAGTGATTTCATTAACCAAAGGTTTTACAAACCTCTCCTGCTTTCGATCAATCAAATGTTTTAAAACCAAAGGAATTTCTTTCTTGTCGTTTTCATCAAAGTTTTGAAAGTCCTGATTAATGCAATAAGCAAGCGGCACAGAAAAGTACTTGGAAACAGCGGTGGTACCATTCTCATTCACAACTTCCAGTTCGTCTGATTCTTCGGTTACAACCGACTCGAAAGAAAAAGAAAAAGACGACCTGGACAAAACAACGGCATCCAGGTTATCAACCCCATGAATATTGGACTCTGACTCAAACGAACTAGAATCTAATTCTGACTCCACACACTCTATGGAATCAGATTCTGGTTCACCACCCGACTCAGTACTGCTGGACAAAAAGCCTTCCTCGTACTGCCAAAAGAGGAAGGGTGCAATAGATGCATCCAGAATGCCGAAGGAAGGGCCCACAGCCGATTAATATCCAATCATGGAAACAGAGAAGTCACCCCCCGAGCTTTCTGATATGATCTGAGGATCTGAGAGGAGACAAGCCAGTACTGCTCCTATCTCAAGTTCTACGCCATTGGACTCATCCTCTTTGCACTGTTCAGCCTCAGCTGGCAGGTCAGTCTACTTTTCTGCAATTTCATCCCCTTGCAACTGAAGGTCAAAAAAGATCTCAAAGCCGGGCAAGCGCCACTTCTCTGAATTCAGCCATAGCTCCGGAAAGCCACAAAACGAGAAAACTTCCCCCTCCCGGACGAAGCGTCCATTTAGGGTTCCTTAAATGGGTCTATACACCAGCTCATAGTGCTTCCCGGCTTGCTTGGCCTTGGCTCTTCTGGCCATTTCCTTTCCCTTTCTTACCCATTCCTCTTTAGTAGGTGTATAACCTAGACCAAAGATATAAGGGTTGTGCGGCACTTCGGCCAACGCAGCGACGCCCTTTCGTCCACTCCTTCCTAATCACGTTCCAGGTACATGTCAAAGCTTATTCATAAGGTAGACGGATTGCGCGCTAACATATAGTCCCGTATCAACAGCCAAAATATCCTGCACCACCCGGACCTCGGCCAAGGTGAACCCAGACAAAAAGACATCCTCCTTGCCGTGCATAATTTCCAAGACTGGTGTAGTAACCTCCGGCGGCGGATGTATGGAATAGTTCCCAAAAACAATAGCTACCCCCTTCCCATGGGGGTACTTTAACATTTGATGCAAAGTGGAAGAGACAGCTCTCACTTGATGCAGCCACGACCATCTAAGGAGTAAATTAAAGGTGGCTGGAACATCGAAGACATGGAACTTGATGTCTTGTTGTGCCGGGCCAACCTGAGTTCTAATCCGAACCATCCCCATTACTTCCCGACTTGTGTTATCATAAGTCCGGATCACCTGGGCTGTTGGTGCGAAATCTGCTGGTTTCAAACCGATGGCGTGGGCCATGCGCAATGGACACACATTAATTGCAGATCCCGTATCAACCAGGACAATTGATATCCACTTCTCTTTACACTCCACAGAGATGTAGAGTGGCTTGTTGTGCTCAGAGCCCTCAGGCGGTAATTCTTTGTCTGTGAATGTCAAAGTCGGTGAGGTGCCACCCGGGAACACCAGTCCCACTAACTGCTCGGGGGTTGTAACAATAGAAAGCTTAGCCTTGTCCATTGCTGATAGGACGGCTTGTCTATGCACCCGTGACGCCATGAGCAATCCCCAAATGGAGATGTCTGCTTGAATTTTCTTCAGCTGTTTCAGTACAGCTTCCTCCTCTAGCAGTTTCTCTTTCTGTTTCTCTGCTTCCTTGTCTTTCCCCGACACTTCAGGTTGGTCTAAGTGTGGGGGCTTAAAATACCGCCCACTCCAGGTCATGTGATCGACCTCCTCGCTGTACCAAGTATCATCTGGTTGATTCTGTCCCCAGTCCTCATCAGTATGGGTGAGACGCAAATCATCGTCGTCCCACCACATTCCCTCGGTAACCGATAAACAACTGTCCAGTTCCGTTGTAACTGTTCTCATGTTCTCAACACATTCTGTCCCCGTAGGACCCTTGGCTTTTCTAACCCTCTGATCATTCTCAATTCTGTCATGCTCAAACCGCTTCAGCGCGACCTCCCGTTCCATGTCAGCTATACACAAACTGCCCAATTCCTGAGCAAAATTCTTAGTACCGGTGCTCTACAGCAACTCCCATTTGTTCTCAACCGTTCCGGCCGTTGTAGACGTTCCTGTTTCTGACTGTCCCTGCTTTGGCTGAGACCTCTCATCAACATCCGGCTCATCGCTGAGCCACCATGTATTATCCGTTGATCTGTTCGCATCAAACCAACCGATCTGTATATCCCCCAGATCCTGTTCATCAAAGAATTGCAGGTTGCTGATATCCTCAAGCTCGGCTAGATCATCCAGCCCCTAACTCGGTCCGTCCTCCCGGACGGCATTTACCTCCATCCCCATTGGCAATTCCACCATCGGCTTAGCCTAGCTCGTTGGCACGATGTAGCGGTAGGGGTTGTATGCTTCCTTAGTTAGGCTCACAGCGCCTTCAGGCATACCTTCTTCTATCACAGCCACCACCACGGGTTCAGGTTAGGATAGAGACGTGCATATCATGCACAAGTCTATGCTTTTTGGGATGAACAACACCGGTTTAGGCGGGTGGGAGGGAGTGATGTATATGCTAGAGTCGTATGGGACGGCCATTGTTTGGATCAGGTTTACTTGCCTCGGTGGAGGAGGGGGTTGATTATGTGATGGGAGAGGATTTGTAGTGACATTTGGCTTTTTAGGAGGTGCTATCACCTTGTTGTCAATGAGATCCTGAATCTTATGATGGAGTCTAAAGCAGAGGTCGGTATCGTGACCATGTGTAGACACCCCATTTTTGACCGTCCTCAAGACTTGGACGTCATCGCTTGAACACTCGATAATCATCCATGTCTGTGTTCGTCTTGAGTTCCCGGAGGTCTTGGCTACGCGCCTTGCCTCAGGATCTCTCGACTCGGCTGTTTCGTGTCTGGTTTTGCACCAAACACTTGTGCTTTGCCTTGGAGGGGCAGGGAATGGCTTGTGGGCCATCCCCATACTCCACCAGCCATGGCTTGAGGCCACCGGCTGTGTTTTGTTGCCACCGGCCAAATGTTTGGCCGGCCGGCTATCTTTTTTTGGTCAATTGCATTTTTGGCCGGCCGACTACTGTACATCTACTTTTGCAGATATTTTTGTGTAGCTGGCATACACTGTCACCCCCTCCATACACGTGTATGGAGGGATCTCCTTCTTGTTAGCTTCCTTTGGAAGCTTTACAAGACTAATTGTCTATAAAAGAGGGGCTCTTCTCTCTTGTTAAAGGGTTAGACATTTTAGACAACATTTTCAGAGCTTGAGCTTTAGGGTTAGGGTTTACATATATCCTCTATCTCTATATCTCTCTCTCTTTTGCATTTTGTGTGTGTTTAGGCTTAGATTTGCTCACAAACACCCACCATCACACCATCCCTTGGAGCTGAGACCCTTGACGGTTATTTTTGGAGGTTTTAGACTGATTTCAACCTAAAGAAGCTGCTGGAGCTCCATTGGTGAAGAGGGTCTTCGAGGGTAAGAAGCTTGTCCCTTTATTCCCCATTTTTGCATTGTATTTTTGCCTACCTTACAACTATTTTTGAGCTTTGTGTATAACATATAAAAGTTCTGTTTTTTAGTGCTCTAAATAGTTTGTTAAGGGTGCTTTAAGCTTTGGGGTTGTTTGATCGCTCTTAAGGCTTGTTTGGCCTTTGTTTTGTGCCATTTTGGTTGAGTTCCGGGACCATTGTGTTTGGGCCTCCTCACCACTAAAATCTCTATTTCAGTGATGAGGATGGTGCCTTGAGGTCCTAGGAAGGAGAGGGCCACCCCCTCTCCTTGTTGTCCTTGAAAAGGGCCTTTTTTGCCTCTTAAGGGAGCATCTAGTCTAAGTGTGTGTTGGCCATGCCTTAGTTGATTTTCATGCTTATTATGTCATAATATGCCTCTATTTTTAGTTGGTTTTGGTACACCACGCTTGCTTAGCATACATGCCTTGTAATGCCATGATTTGCCTCAATACATGCATAGCATTACCATGCTCATGTATTTTGGCCAAGCTTTGTGAAGCTTTCGTGCATATTTTAGTGTGCTTGAGGATTGTTTTTGGTTGTTTGGGTCATTCATGTTTTGCTTTGCATAGCTACCATGTAATCCCTCTTGTATGCCTTAAGCATTGGCCCCTCTAGCATGCCATCCTTGCTTTGTTTCAGTGGTTTGGAACCACTTGGCATGTTATTTCAGATCTCATGATGTGCTTGTATGCTTGCATTTGATGTCCCTTTAATGCCTTGTAAGGTTGTCATCTCATGCTCCATGTTTATGCCTTCATGCATGCCATCATGTTTAGGCCCCTAGGATGCCATGTCATTGTGTTCTTAGCTTCGTTTTAACTTGCTAAACCTCTGATTTTGATCATTCCTTTCATGCCATGTTTGGTTTTGTTAAGTGTGGTCCAATACCCCTTTAGCTTGCCTTGAGTTTTGATCATGCTAGCATGCATTGCTTGTGCTAATTAGTTGGTTTGGCACCTCTAATTCATGCATATTCAGAGCTTATAATGCATGCCATTTGTCCATGTTTGCATCCTCTTAAGTGTGCTTGAGAATTGCACTTTAATGCTTAAGTGTTGGTCCTTTTGTGCATGCATGCTTGCATGTCATTTTGCCTTCATTCTTGAGCATGTTGGCCACTGTTTTAGGCCTATTTGAGGGCTGCCTAAATTGGTGTAAGACCATCCTTCGCATTGTTGCATGCTTGCTTCTTTGCATTTCCATGTTGCACACTTAGGCTCACACGCTTAGGACTGCATTGCATGAGCATGCATGCTTGACCTCTTGAAGTGAGCATGATAGAGGTTGGGCCTTCTTGTGTGTTTACATGGTTTGCATTTCATTTGAAATTGAAGTTGCATACTTGGTTTCTTGGGCCATCATGCATTGAAATGCATGATTGGTGGTCCGAGAATCGAGGCCTATCCTCCTTTGAGTCATGAACATGATAAGGAGTGTGGTTGGTGCATACATTGCTTGAAATGCATTGCCATGCCAAGTATTGTCCTCTGCTGCTGTCAACATAGATTTTGCAGGAAGATTTGGCCGGCCGGCCATCTTTGTTGGCTGATGGATCAATTTTATGGCCGGTGACCATTCTCCATGGCCGGTGGCTATTCCCCTCAGCCGGTGGTGTTCCCAAACACTCAAAGAAGCAACCCTGAGATTTTGGCAGTCATCAGAGGAGCAGAGCAGGGAAAACAGAGGCATCTTGTGCATGGCAATGACTTTCCGAGCGGAACTAAGCGCGCATGCAGTGGACCCTCTTCCCGAGGCTGTTGTTTATTGTTTTCATTAGGTTAATTAATTTGTTAATTAATTAAGTGGATTGTAATATTTAATTAGCTTGTAGGTTAGTTAAATTGTATTATTCTTTCGGTCCCTCCGGGCGAGGGCAAATTTATAATAAGTGTGGGTGCGTGTGTGCATGTCTTCCAATCCCCACTTCTTTCTCCCTTTTACTTACCTGCTTTGATGGTTAGTATTAGGACATGTTTAATTTAGCATACCTTATGCTATGTATGCGTGCATCATTCATCAGTATTGCATGCACCGGGCTCGGCGCATCATGCTAACTGCATAAGTATTTCAAATCTAACTTGAATACATGCTATCTGTGCATTTTCACATGTCATTCTTAGATCAGCCGAGCCTATTCTAGTGACATTCTGTATGCGTTGCATTAGCCACTTAACATGGACTTGGATCATGCATGATTGCTAACATGTTCTTTGTTTTGGCTCGGAGTACATTGTAAGTATTTTATGCTTTAGCATCTTGCACGAGTGTGAATGTTAACATGACAGCATGCTTACCATGTGGCTATATGCTTATGTGATAAACTGCCTGAATGCCTGTGGGTGAAGGTTGGATTGTTTGAGTTGGAACGACTCATTAAAATCCGTATTTTAGCCTACTTGAGAGTAGCAAATCCCAAAATGTTTTCCAAACAAACAGATATGCAATGTTTCATTCCAAATTAGGCAATCTAGTCTATACTTATTTGTTGTGCGCATAACATAGAAATTCTAGGCTAATAACCAGAATAAGAACACATAACGTTTTCAAAATCAGATATCACGGTTAGTAGAGGCCGATCTTCGGATCGGGCGAGAGGGGGTGCTCATAGCCGACCTTCCCCGATCGTACCCAAGTTCCCGAGCCGAGGCAACTTTGGTGATGACGGACACGTGGCCTTTGGCACCGAGTCAGGGTTTCCTAAATTTCCCCATTAAAAAATATTTAGGTGGCAACTCTGTATCTGGCGAAACAGTCCATGTTTGGTACTTCTTTCAAAAAAAATCTGTTTTCTCAAAACGATTTGCCGAATTTGGACTCTTTGGTTCGGATTTAGAACCGTGACACAAATTGAGTCCGAACTGTAGCACTCAGGCCCTCGCGGACTTGTTACACCATGCTGCTGATGAAAAGCGCAATACTTGGTCAGGTTATGTGTAGGAGGGTATTAGGCAACATACGTGGTTCTAGGGGTTTCAGATGCCCTTTTTTTATCAGGACCCTCAAGGCCGCTGATAGAGACATATAAAGTGGGGTGAAAGTCCTCTGGCCCCTAGGTGGGTACTTTACAGGTTGTGGGGTGGCTCCAGATGTGCCGGTAAAGGGTGTAGCTGTTTTGGCATGGTGGTGACCATACCAACGTCAGAGGTCCTCGCAGCTGCGTTGCTACTCGTAGCCGCATTCAAACTGCGTGTAAACGCCCTCTTGGGCTACTCCTTTTCATGGTTTATTAGACCCTATTTCATAGCATCTTCTATCTATACCCCTATCCCATGCAAGTTAGCAAAGGTGGGGAGGGGTAAGACAATCATCTTCTGCAGCAGCTTCGGTTGCAAATTTTGCACGACCATTCTTATCTGGTCTTTCTCAGCTGGCCTGGTGGTCATCATGGAGGCCTTGGCCCTCCACCGAGTAACGAAGTCAAAGAAGGCCTCCTTTGGCTCTTGTTGAGTAGCCTCAAGATCATGAGTTGTGACCTCGATTTGAGTATTGTAAGAGTATTGGGCAACAAAGGCCTCGGCCATCTCTTCCCAGCTCCTTTTCACTGAATCCTCCAATTTAGCATACTAGATAGCCGCAATACCCGAGAGGGTCCGGCCAAAAAGGGATAGTTTCTGCAACCTAGTCAAGCCATTGGCCGCAGAATATCCAAAAACAGCCTCAAGTGGACCATAGGATCGCCCGAGCCGTCGAAGCAGTCTATGTGAGGCATTTTGAATCTATCCGGTAATGTCACCGCCGAATCTGTGTAGCCATCCTCTATATCTGGGATTGGGTTGACTCTCTAAGCTCGTTTGAATAGCTTTTCAAGCTTGCTTACTTTCAAAGCAGTAGGATCGACCTCAAACTCGAACGGTGGCTCCGTCGGGTAGGCCGGTGCTTTGGAGGTCTGAGGTGGGACTGGCCCCGCTGGAATGTCTATATTCTCCTGGACATTAGCTGTATCCCCGGGTATTGGAACCCTAGATGGGGGTGGGTGCGAAGCAGAAGCTGCTGCTTGTTGGGGTTGTTGTTGTTGTAGCTTAGCAATTAGTTCAGCCTGTTGGGCTACAACCTCTGTTTGACAAGCGGTAACTTTCGCTTGGCGAGCAGCATCCCGCTGCATATCCTCAATAGTCTGTTGGAGTTGACGCATCATATCCTCCATACTGTCTGAAGGGTGTTGATCTGTCTAAATAGGTGTATACTCTCTGTCTGACTTAGAAGCAGAAAATTGGGCCTAACTGCGCACAGGGGACGTAGATAGTGACCGCTGAACTGGAGACTATTGAACCGATGATCTATGCCTAACTGTCCTCCGTCTTGTAACCGGGGGTAATGAAGCCAACACTAGTTGTCCTCCAATAAGATCCTCAGATCGGTGAATCCCCTTAACTCTGGTCCAGAGTGCTTGGGGGGTGTCTGCCTCGTCGGAAGCAATTGTGAAACACTACCTTGCAAAAAGAAAATAAAGCAAAAAAGGAAACAACAATCAGCAAATGCACAGCACCTCGGCTTAGATAGAGACAACACACAGTTGAAAATCATAAGCTGGACAATCTGTACTCAAACACTGATTTCTGCCCCCAAAATTCTGCCTTAAATCTGATACCCTCAGGCAGATACCTAGACTTGCAACTGATACATACATTTCTGCAGAGACACACTCTAACAGTACATAGCAAGCAAGTGAGAGCTAAAACACCCCCATGGTGGGTACGGTTTCCCTGTCCTATTTTTGTCAGGAGCTAGGGTTTCACTACCCACGTATGAGGTTTCATACAATCCTGCATTCGGGTGAGCAACCTATCCTAGTTTGGAACAGTCTCTATGGCTTCCGATATGTAACTAGGTCAACTGGTCAAAAATGGTGCCTCGGCAAGACCACCTAATATACCTCTCGCTCCTAACACCAAGAAGTGAAAGGAGGATCAAACGGTACGGCGGTAGTCCAGATCCAAGGTTTGTGTTCCCATCGTGGCAGAGCCCGCAACCGGTCAGCCTTATGGCACGTTTTTCCAAGCAAGCCTCCGGCAAACCATTCAGGAATAGTAGATGGCAAACACTATGACTTAGGCGCACCAATGCAAATGAAATGCAAAGAAACACATAAGTGTAAACAAAACAACATATCATGATGTTCGAGTCAAGTTCTCTAAATCCCCAACAGAGTCGCCAGAAACTATAGACTCAACTTTGCTACGCACCCCCCTTTGGGAGAGGAGCGAATTGGTCCTACAGTTCGGACTCCTGTCACGGTTCTGAATCTAATCTCACAAAGTGTAATGTAAGACTAATAAACACCAAAGAGTCCAATCCGGAAAATCATTTTGGAAAATCAAATTTTTAAATCAAATAATGCCAAACTAGACTGCTTTGCTAGATTACAGAGCCGCCACCTAAATATTTTATTTTGAGAAATTTAGGAAACCATGACTCATGCCAAAGGCCACGTGTCCATCATCACCAAAGTTGCCTCGGCTCGAGAACTTGGGTACGAGAGGGGAAGGTCCTGAAATGAGCACCCCCGCTTGCCCGATCAAAGGATTGGCCTTTACTAAGCATGATATGTTGTTTTATAAACCTCATGTGTTCTTAATCCGGTTATTAGCTAACTTTACTATGTGACGCACACACAAGTAAGTATAGACTAAGTCGCAAGATTTGGAACAAATTAATTCATGTTTGTTTTTGAAAATGGTTTGAAAATGCCACTCTTAAGTAGGCTAAAGCACGAATTTGCCATCAAACTTGATAGGCTTAAAACATGATTTGCCACTTCGCAAAGTGGGCTTAAAACACACATTTAATGATTTGTTCCAATTCTAGCAACAAAGCCTCCATCCACAGGCATTTATTGTAGTTAATCACTTAAGCAAATAGCCTTATGGCAAGCATACTGTCGTGGCAACACTCACACTCATGCAAGTATGCTAAAGTGTAAAACTTACAGTGTACTCCGAGCCAAAACAAAAGCTAGTTAGAAAGATACATGATCCTAACTATGCAAGATGCCTAATGCAACACATGCGATAATGCAATTAATAGGCTCGGCTATCTAATGTGGCATATGATACAATTTGATAACATGCTTTGACAATACATATTCAAAAAAGTATTGAAATACGATGCAGTTTGAATGATGCACCAAGCCGGTGCATGCAATACAAATGAATGATGCACACATGCGAGCATAAGGTATGCTAATTGAAAATGTCCCTAATCTAACCATCAAAAGCGGTTAAATAAAAGGGAGAAAAACGTGGGGTTGGAAGACATGCACACACGCACACACACTTATTACAACATTGCGCCCTCTCGAAGGAAGGTCCGAATGAATAAGCTAAGCTACGCTAAGCTAAGCTAATTATTACAAAACCAACTAATTAACTAATCAAGCTAATTAATTATTACAACACAATTAAATAACTAACTATTCTAAGCTAATTAAAATATTACAAAAAGAATTGAATAATTAGCTACTCTAACTAATTAAAGCAATAAATGGCCTCGCGGGCGATGGAGACATGCATGCTCGGTTGGCGTCCTCCCCGAAAATCCATCGCCTTGCCAGCAGTTATCTCTATTTACGCTTGTTGTGATCTTTGAACACCGCACAAACTTCCAGATTGCCTCTGCTCCAACACATGAAAACATTGGAGAATCTTTGAACTGGTGGCCGGTCGGCTACTGCAAGTGGCCGGTCGGCTACCTCATCTGGCTGGCCGACTAGTGCAAGCGGTCGGTCAGCTACTGCAAGTGGCCTGCCGGCCACCCATTTTCCAAACTTCTGTTTTTGCTACAATGGAGGGCAAAGCAATGCATTTGCAAGGAAATGTGTGTACTGCCACCCCTTCTTATCATTTCTCAAGCTCAAAGGAGTGTGGCACTGTCACGACCCAAACCCGCCCCTATAGGTTTAGCATCGTAACCGGCCAATAATCCTTGGATTACCGAAGGCCTCTGAACAAATTAACAAGATTAAGGGGCTAGCGGAAGCAAATACATAAATATAGTTGTCCAATGAGCTGTGCTGACTTATATGAAACAGAATATTTAAAACTTTATATACATAACCGGTAGTCAACCATACATTATACCCACATACATTACAGTATTTTAAATACAGCCAATGACATCAAATCAAGTCTTATATAAATAGAAACCACAAAACTTAAACACAGGACGCTTCAAGAACCTCCACGAGAGGCACAATGGTTGGTTGACAACGGAACACAGATCCAGACAAAAGCCTTCAGACTCGAACTCCAGAATGCTCACCTATACATATATACATACAAACAGTGAGCTAAAGCCCAGTAAATAACATTAAGGTAAAGGGTTAGTGAACGAAATCCGAACATATCATAAGCGGAAAACAGATCATAGCATAATCATCCTCACATCAGAACATAATAATGGTACATTCCATAGAACACATCACAGAACGTCTTCCGACTAGAGTAATTGGTTCCGGATACCGATTAAACACATATCACCACAATGAAGTGGCTAACGAGATCTCGTAAACTTGTATGTCATGGACCCGCATTTTCATGCCGTCCCCCATGACTTGGGACTATCTATGGATGCCATAATAGATTTCAAACTTGAGATGTTCGTTCACATAAACAGATATCATTTCAGAAATCATAGCTTATCACATTTCATTTGGAACATAATTCATATGAACGTATCTTTACGATAACATTACTCACAGTGGTTCCAGTAAGCGATCAATCAATCCTCGAGTCTTGACCTACAACCACAAAATACATAACACAAGCACGTCTTATCATTACACATTCATGTGGCCAACACGGCTTAGCTTTCATTACGTTGGTTCTTGTTCTTTCTTATCACAATGCTTAAACACACACACACTTACAATTCCTTGACTTAGTACATTCATTCCTTAGTGTGTTTCTAATCCATAACCTCATTATCAAAGCTTAATTAGGTCTTAGGAATGCCTAAGATGCAATGAGGATGCCAAAACATGAATTGGAACACTTAGTCAAATTTTCTGAAAATGAGGTCTACGCTCGAGCGTGGGTTTCCCCGCTCGAGCGGACATGCAGACAATGAAACTCCGCTCGAGTGTGACTTTCCCCGCTCGAGTGGACTGTAAACTCTAAAAAGTACTGGATGCAAGGTTTTTACGCTCGACAGGCACTCGACCCACGCTCGAGCGTGGTGCATGAATTCAGGGTTCACGCTCGAGCGTGAAAGTCCCCGCTCGAGCGTGGGTCAAATTTCTGGAAAATCCAGATTGACCTCCCAAGCTTAAAACTTGAATTCAACCATCCAAAACACATCTCTTAGGCCCCAAAACTAGAGATAACATAGCAAACTTGTAAAACATGAAGAATTTAGGATCATTTCATAAAATCATGGCCCAAGGGTTTGCCAAAAGTTCCCAATTTCAACTTAAACTTCAAGAATGTTTATGAACACAACATGCATGAATTTTTCTTGTATCAAACTTCTCAAAACATGATCAAACACCACAAAACAACTTGAAACTCGATGATCTTCCCTAATTAAGATGAATTTCAAATATGCATGAGAGAATTATTGGAGTTCATGCTCAATTTGTGAGAAAATGTACATGCATGCATGAATTGCAACTCAAATCTTTATTCTAAGCTCAATATACACATTCAAACTCATAATCTTGAAGAAATTTCATGTTAAATGACTTAGTTACACAATCTAGAGGTTGTAATCTTACCTAGAGTCTTGAATTACTCTTGTTCTAGCACAATCTTGGTGAGCTCAAGTCAAAGCCTTCAATTTCTCCTTAATCTCTACCTTTCTCTCTCTAGAATTGCACTCTCTCTCTCTCTCTCTCTAAGATGAATTCTCATATTTGTCCACTAAGGGAGATGAAAGAAATGAGCTCAAATGAGCTTATTAGGCACTTTATATACCTGTGATATATTAATACATTAACTAGAGCATTTGGTCCATCCAAACACGACTTAATGAATCAGACTGAATCATTTTTTTTAATAAAATTTGCCATATGATTCTAAAAATTCCAAATAACCTATTGATGTAATCAATTCCGATTTCGGATGCCGATGAGGCTTTCAATTTACATATTAAAACAGAATTCCAAACAGATATTTCTACAAGTAACAGATAGAAAGCCAACTATCGTGCAAATTACATAATAAATCATAATTTATTTTAATCCTCTCATTAACATCCTTAATTACCGATTAGTGGCTAATTGTGGATCGGGGTTATTACAGTCTCCCCACCTTAAAAAGTTTGGTCCTCCAAACTCAAGTTATCTTATATTAAAAGAAATGATGTCCATCAAAAATATAACTGCAATTCTTTACAAAACAAAAGCATAACCATATTCATAAATATGCTCATAATCCAATCTCGACCTTAGCTTCGTACAGAAACAGAATCATGAATCATATACAGAGATTAGGGTTCGTATCAAAACAGAGTCTTATACACATCCAAATTTTAATCAGAAACAGATTCATATACATGTTCATATTCACATTCTTGTCCAGATCATACACAGATGTCACAAGTCTTGCTTAAACATACGTGATATATCCCTTAGCATTAACAGAGAAGATACAGAACAGATACAGACAAGTGAGGGTTACGAATAACCAGTTCCATAAAGGAACCTCCGAATCCAGGTAACAGAGAATACACACGCTGGGCCCCATGATGGAGCCTCCGGTACGGGTAACAGAGTACAGACAGATTAAGTTCCATGATGGAACCTCCGATACCGGGTAACAGCCAACAAATATCACATGATGCTAAGGATGTCACGAATACATATCATAAATTGGACAATCATTCAGCATACAGCATATAGCATTTCATAAAACAAAACTTATTCTGTCACACAGAAAATAAATACTGTTGGACATAACTTTATTAAGTTATTACTCACATTACTTATATCAAGTACTTATGGGACGTCATAGATTCACACTGTTTCCCGTTATTAAGTCACAAAGACTTGATTTACTCACTCCCGAGTCATCCATCTGGTCCTTGTTCGATTTGGTTTTCAATCCGGTAATCTTATTACAGTTAATCCAGGTCATTCTGAAGTTATCAGGAATACAAGGTAATTTTGTACATTGACCCCATAGCAGTAAATGAAATTCTGAGGTAATCATTCATATCCTATTCATCAGCCTCAGTTCCCACAAATTCAATCGTACTATGTGTCAATACAGAAGCAGTCCTACTGATTACATATACCCCCAGGTAGTCTGAGTTTATAATCAAACCAGTCTATTGTCATAAATCCCATTAGTTTTGAAGTACAGTAACACCAAAGCAATCATTCTCTAGTCAAACAAGTTCATGGTCAAAATGGTAATACCGGGTAATTAATCACATGTTATATATACAGTATTCCCATATTCTCCAAGCATAAGTTACCAAATTCCATAATCTCATTCGCGTGTTTCCAATCGGTTATAGGCGTATGGTAAAAAGTCATCTATAACCACGTAGTCTGCTGTCGACGGTTCACATTCTTCCTCAGTGTTCGAGATTGATGCAAGTTTTCATTCGGTTAATTCCCTTAGCAACACAGCCCTGTCATTCAATCATAAGCAATTCACAATCCCCCATAATGTAATCAATCAGATAATAGCTCTCAATAAGGGTCTCCTCAGATCAAATCAATGAAAGTTCAACCAGGTCATATCAACTGAAAGTTCTACCCAGTCATTTGAAATAAAAGTTCAAAGTGTGAGTCATCAAACAAAAGTTCCATCAGTTAAGCAAGGGTCTCATCAAACCACGATTCTATCAGGTTAGATCAAGTAAAAGTTCTATCCTTATCATCTACAATCGAGGTACCTCAGTTCTAAGTTCATCCATTCTCAAAGTCACATCAGAGTCATGCATCATAGTAGTTCATGTCAAAGTGTTTCAGGTCATATACAATGTGTTTCCTCCCAATAATTTTATAGGTAAATGCACAGGCATGCAGTTATTCACATCGAGAGATAAGCATTATAGTCAATATAGCAATTTCCCAAATGAGTTTTTTTCATGTAAGCATAAGGTACACAATCGCAGATTGTTATACAGAAGTTTCAAATTGGTCATACAGTCATTAAAGCATGGGCTCACTGGTCTAGTCAAACAGTCTTGTCAATGTTCAACAATCACAGTCCACAGTTTAGAGGTTGTCACATGGGGTCTTTACTTAGTCATACAATCCCAGAGTCGTAGTCCCAATGGTCAAATTATCAAAACAAATAACATATCAATCATTCTGAGCAAAGGTACAGTCATATATGTGTATGTCCAAAGTCTAATAACATCCACAAACATAGGTATGCATATACATAAGTCCAAACATTCTTCATAGCATAGGTAGTTGTTAAACAAAAGGGTCTAAAGCGTCACACATAGTTCACATCAGGCAGTAGGTCTCAACGTGTACAAGCAAGGACATATGTATACGGACACGAGTCTAGAATCAATTATCGTTTAGGCATTCGTTCGCAAATTTATAAGCAAAGGTTCATTCTTCCAACCTGACATAAGTTCTCAATTTCAGAAGTTCCACGCACGACGGTTCACGTATATAATTCGAGTTCATGGGTCTAATCATTCAATGATGTCAGTCAATATATAACGGTTCAGTTCAAGTCACGGTCATACAAATTTTCTCAAATTATAGTCAATCATAATGTATTCCCATGTTCGATAGTTCTAGCATAGTTCAAAAGGTCGTACCTAACAGTTCACATTGAATTGTTGCACTACGGTACAAAGATCTAACCCAGCAAATTCTCGTTGTTCACAAGTCCCAACAATTCTCATAGCACAAGTGATTCGTTAAGTTCATAAGGTTCCGAGCATCTCACATAAAATTTACATTAAATAGTGAGTCTTCAAGATAGTTAATAACTAGGGTTCATAATTTTAATAATTCAATTGGTCCAATCAACATGTCCACAATCTATATCAGGTTAAGGAATGTACACTTTCCACACAAATTCCCATATAAACAATTGCACATAATTAAGGTAATACCTGCGTCAGTCATTTCAGTATTCCGAGCATTTTCTGGAACTAGGGTATAGGAATAGAATCAGTCGCACTAGCATCAGGCCTATTGTTGTCCGGATGAGTTCGTGGGCAAGATTTAGCCAAGTGTCCTTTCTGTCCACATCTAAAACAAGCTCCTGATAGGTGGCGACAAATGCCCCAATGTTGTTTCCCACATTCTCTACAAATAGGTATACCATTGTTCACATTGCTTCCCCGACTTTCTTTGTTCAAAGTCATTGCCCTAAATTTTTCATTCACAGAGGTCACTGAATTACTAGTCATTTCAACCTTCTGTTTCTTCTGTTTCGTTCTTTCTGATTCAGTTGATGATGTTGATTTTGACATTTTCAAGGCTGCTATGTTTGCCTCGGACATTAAGGCCCTATCAAGAATGTCCACGTACTTTGGTAATTTTAAGACGCTAACTCGATCAAACACATCTAAGTCCAGCCCACCTTCAAATTTCCTAGCCTTTTTGTAGACAGTGTCTATCATGTGGGGTGCATAACGGGCTAACTCAGTAAATTTTGTTTCATATTCAGCCACAGTCATTTTGCCTTGTTTTAGTTGTTCAAATTCGGATACCTTCCTATCCCAGATGCATTGGGAAAATATTTTTCGAAGAAAATTTCTTTAAATCTATCCCATGTCACACCCTCATTATCATTTCATACTAACATCCACCATCTCCTAGCCTCCTCTTTGAGCGTGAATGTTCCCAACAAAACTTTATGTGCCTCAGTACACGGAAATACCTCAAATATTTTCTCAGTTTCTAAGACCCAAGCCTCGACTTTTAACGGTTCAATACCCCCTTGAAATTCTGGTGGTTTCATTTTATTGTATTTCTGTGTCAGTGTTATCATATCATAATTAGCTGGCTCAGGTACATGTATTTGCCCTTGTTGCTGTTGTTTCAGATTTTCAGTTAAGGCTTCAACCATTCTTTCTAACCGGCTAATTCTAGCGTCAGAAGATTCAGATTCGTCTATATTCCTTGTCCTTTCCATGGGCTACACACAAACAGGGTGCTTATTAATATAAGGAAAGCTCTTATTGATTCCACATTTCATTTCATATCAGACGTGTTTATACTTTCATTTCAATTCAGATACGGTCACATGATCCTTTACTTCCGTACATTCATGTTCACATAGATTCCACATTCGGTATTGAAATTAACATTACATGTTATTTCACTTAACTTCTTTGATCATGCTCAAAGGTTTCATTTCGTTTCATTTCCAATAAGGACGTGTTCATAATAGCTCACATACTTACACATGATAATGCAATGTCCCTATTTCATTTCTAGGACATCCTATAGCTCATATGGACACGTGTGTGCGGTATAACTCGTGCTCTGATACCACTCTGTCACGACCCAAACCCACCCATATAGGCTTAGCATCGTAACCGGCCAATAATCCTTAGATTACCGAAGGCCTCTGAACAGATTAACAAGATTAAGGGGCTAGCGGAAGCAAATACATAAATATAGTTGTCCAATGAGCTGTGCTGACTTATATGAAACAGAATATTTAAAACTTTATATACATAACCGGTAGTCAACCATACATTATACCCACACACATTACAGTATTTTAAGTACAGCCAACGACATCAAATCAAGTCTTATATAAACAGAAACCACAGAACTTAAACACAGGACACTTCGGGAACCTCCACGTGAGGCACAATGGTTGGCTGACAACGAAACACAGATCCAGACAAAAGCCTTCAGACTCGAACTCCAGAATGTTCACCTATACATATATATATACAAACAGTGAGCTAAAGCCCAGTGAATAACATTAAGGTAAAGGGTTAGTGAACGAAATCCGAACATATCATAAGCGGAAAACAGATCATAGCATAATCATCATCATATCAGAACATAATAATGGTACATCCCATAGAACACATCACAGAATGTCTTCCGACTAGAGTAATCGGTTCCAGATACCGATTAAACACATATCACCACAATGAAGTGGCTAACGAGATCTCGTAAACTTGTATGTCATGGACCTGCATTTTCATGCCATCCCCCATGACTTAGGACTATCTATGGATGCCATAATAGATTTCAAACTTGAGATGTTCGTTCACGTAAACAGATATCATTTCAAAAATCATAGCTTATCACATTTCATTTGGAACATAATTCATATGAACGTATCTTTACGATAACGTTACTCACAGTGGTTCCAGTAAGCGGTCAATCAATCCTTGAGTCTTGACCTACAACCACAAAATACATAACACAAGCACGTCTTATCATTACACATTCATGTGGCCAACACGGCTTAGCTTTCATTACGTTGGTTCTTGTTCTTTCTTATCATAATGCTTAAACACACACACACTTGCAATTCCTTGACTTAGTACATTCATTCCTTAGTGTGTTTCTAATCCATAACCTCATTATCAAAGCTTAATTAGGTCTTAGGAATGCCTAAAATGCAATGAGGATGCCAAAACATGAATTGGAACACTTAGTCAAATTTTCTGAAAATGAGGTCTACGCTCGAGCGTGGGTTTCCCCGCTCGAGCAGACATGTAGACAATGAAGCTCTGCTCGAGCGTGACTTTCCCCGCTCGAGCGGACTGTAGACTCTAAAAAGTACTAGATGCGAGGTTTTGATGCTCGACGGGCGCTCGACCCACGCTCAAGCGTGGTGCATGAATTCAGGGTTCACGCTCGAGCGTGAGAGTCCCCGCTCGAGCGTGGGTCAAATTTCTGGAAAATCCAGATTGACCTCCCAAGCTCAAAACTCGAATTCAACCATCCAAAACACATCTCTTGGGCCCCAAAACTAGAGATAACATAGTAAACTTGTAAAATATGAAGAATTTAGGATCATTTTATAAAATCATGGCCCAAGGGTTTGCCAAAAATTCCCAATTTCAACTTAAACTTCAAGAATGTTTATGAACACAACATGCATGAATTTTTCTTGTATCAAACTTCTCAAAACATGATCAAACACCACAAAACAACTTGAAACTCGATGATCTTCCCTAATTAAGATGAATTTCAAATATGCATGAGAGAATTATTGGAGTTCATGCTCAATTTATGAGAAAATGTACATGCATGCATGAATTGCAACTCAAATCTTTATTCTAAGCTCAATATACACATTCAAACTCATAATCTTGAAGAAATTTCATGTTAAATGACTTAGTTACACAATCTAGAGGTTGTAATCTTACCTAGAGTCTTGAATTACTCTTGTTCTAGCACAATCTTGGTGAGCTCAAGTCAAAGCCTTCAATTTCTCCTTAATCTCTACCTTTCTCTCTCTAGAATTGCACTCTCTCTCTCTCTCTAAGATGAATTCTCAAATTTGTGCACTAAGGGAGATGAAAGAAATGAGCTCAAATGAGCTTATTAGGCACTTTATATACCTGTGATGTATTAATACATTAACTAGAGCATTTGGTCCATCCAAACACGACTTAATGAATCAGACTGAATCATTTTTTTTAATAAAATTTGCC
Organism: Camellia granthamiana; assembly: GCA_036172215.1. NCBI lineage: Eukaryota > Viridiplantae > Streptophyta > Magnoliopsida > Ericales > Theaceae > Camellia > Camellia granthamiana. Next base: position 12,076,258 of record CM069908.1, on the reverse strand, counting down.
ATATGATTCTAAAAATTCCAAATAACCTATTGATGTAATCAATTCCGGTTTCGGATGCCGATGAGGCTTTCAATTTACATATTAAAGCGGAATTCTAAACAGATATTTCTACAAGTAACAGATAGAAAGCCAACTATCGTGCAAATTACATAATAAACCATAATTTATTTTAATCCTCTCATTAACATCCTTAATTACCGATTAGTGGCTAATTGTGGATCGGGGTTATTACAGGCACTTGGCTCTCAAGCCACCAATCAAGCATTTTCATGCATGATGGCCAAAGGGCCAAGCTTGTACAATGTTAATGAATGCACAAACAAGACTCAAAGAGCTTCCACCCTATCACGCATGATCAAGGGTGTTGGCGACCAAGAAACGTGACACATTTTATCATTTTGAGTATGAAACATCCCATGTTTCTTGTGTTTGGATTAACGTTCGATCCAAACACATGCAATGTACCACAAATGCTTATCTTATTCATGTTTTACTTGTCCAATTTTTGTTTACACATTTTACATTACCGATTAGTCCTTTAACTGATTAAGTTCAATGTAAAAAGTCCTCTAATTGGAAAGATGGTCTAAGCCACAAGTGTCTTGAGCATGAAAGGTGTCTCATGCTGTTGGTTAGGAGGAACCCTCAAGAGAGGGTTAAAACCATTGGGCATGAGGACCTCAAATTCACACTCAAGCCAACAAGAGGCTCAAGAGCACTTTCAAAGCAAATCAAAAGGTGAAGAATAGGGGGAGGTTGCAGAATTTTCAATGCTGAAATGGCATGCTAAAGACACTAAATCATGCAAGCAATACATGCAAGTGATGTTCAAAAGCCATAAATACACGACTAGTGAAGAGCACTACACTAGAGGCATGCAATATCAATCTCAAATGACCGAACCAGCTCTGGATAGAGCTAAGACATGCCAAAATAATGGCTAAATCATGCTGGAATTGAAGCATAGAAAGCAAGAAAAACATGCTCACATGTTGGCTCAAAGCACAACTCTCACAAGCAATGAAAGAGTGAAATATGTGAGAGTGTGACAAAGATATATGCACTGAAATCACATGCAAAATGATGCTACAACATGCAACCATCTCATGCAAAACATGTTAAAGGCCTTAAAACACTAAGCTGGTGAAGGCATTTGCACTATAGCCATACAATACAAAGCTCATATGACCAAGACCACTCAAAACAGAGGTAAAGCATGGTAAATTAGCAGCAAAAATGTGCTGGAGTCAAGCTAACATAAGCTAGAATGATAGGCTAACTCACTAGGCATGCTAGGTTAGTAAGCACAATTACACTATAAGTGCAAGAAGCAAGCAACAAGTGACCCAACCAGCCAAAAACAGAGTTGAAACACGTCAAAATAGAACCTAAAACATGCTTGAATTAAGCTACAAAAAAGTAGAAATACATGCTCACATGTTAGGCCATATACACTTGCAAACAAGACACAAGGAGGGGAGGCCACCCCCTCCTATTTTGGACCTCAAAACCAAGTTTTTGCCACTAAAATTACCCTGAAATTCAGTGGTTGAAAGGCCAAAAAAAGTTGCTTCAAAAGGCTTTGAAAGATGGCACAACACTTAGCAAACAAGCTACAAAAGAGGGTGGAGCACCCCTAACTCCAAAAAGGCCTTAAACCATCATTTTTAAACCTTGAAAACAGAGGTTTTTGTAGTTGAAAAGCAGGCCAAAAACAGCATGCAAAGGTGGCCAAACAAGTATGCAAAAATAAGCTTAAAAGGGGTGAGCTTTATACCTTTGAAGTACAGCAACAAACAGCCACTTTCTGAGCCAAAAACCAGTTTTGAGAACTCAAATAAGAGCTCCAAGAATCTCAACTACAAGGTAGTCTAATTTGGTTAAGGGGTTGTATGCAAATATGTAGAGATTTCCTCCTTTTAGGCACAAAATAGGAAGAGAGAGAGAGAATTCTAGAGAGAGAGGCAGAAATTTTGCTCACAAAATTTTTGTAACCCTCAAAATGGGGGAGAGACCTCCCCTTATATAGGAATACAAGCCAAAGGCTTGCTTCCATCCCTCCATACACGTGTATGGAGGATGCATTCACTAAATAACATCTGGCACAGCTGGCTAAGAAAATATCTGAAAAATGAGAAAAATAGCCGTCGGCCACTTCAGGTGGCCGGCTGGCCACCTCCCCTAGCTGGCCGACCACTTCAAGTGGCCGGTGAGAAAAACAAGTGGCTGTTGAGTGCCAAAAGTGGCCGGCAATGCTTCTCCTCTCTCCAGGCCAGAGGCACCAAGGTCTGGTCCAAAAACAAGCACAAAACAATGATGGTTTAGAGGCTCAAAAACAAGGCGCTCAACCGAGACCTTCGGGCGCTCAAAACAAGCACAAACATGCGTAATCATCGAGTGCACAAACAATGACGTCAAAGTCTTGAGGTCAGTCAAAAATGGGGTGTCTACACCCCTGCAGATAAAATGTATATACGTGGATTAATATGCATATATGTTTAAATATAGACTACCATCAATGATCGACGAGTGCGAAATGTTAATGTGTAGTGAATTCGGTGCATCCAGTCAAAAATACATATTAATCGGTACCAATTTATGGACATTCGCTTTATCTTGGTGCTCGTCAATCCATCTTTGAACATTAGTTGTGTACAAGTGACCTCGATTACTCGCATTTTCAGCAATGGTCCTACCCTCGTCAAAATATTTGACGAGCCAATAAAAAGTTATCTCAACTGATGTTGTAATTAGGACACTGTGTACACCTTTCAGTACACCATTGAAGCCCTTTACATGGTTTGTCATCAATATGCCTCAATGACGACCAACATCATGGCACAATGTCCAATGAATAGGGTTCATCCAACTAAAACCACCGTTCAGCTTTCTTCTTGAGCTTGTAGATATCCTCCATAATCTTGTTAAACTTCCGTACTTGTCATGTAGAACCAGCTCTCCACACAAGATCCTTGGCTACTGTATTGTCGAATCTTTCATTGAAATTGCTATATACGTGTCGCAAGCAATACCTATGGTACCCTCTTGGTTGCACTGCTGGATTGTCCCAAATTCTGGACATGACACTAAGCAAATCCTTGTGTCAATCGGATATCAATGTCACCTCCTCTCAGTCATGGCACACATGTCGCCTAAGTAGAGTAATGAACCAACCCCAACTCTCAATCATCTCCTTGTCAACAACGACAAATGCAAGAGGTATAACCTTGTCGGCAGCAATCACTGCAGTGGCCGCAAAAATCTTGCTTTCGTATTTCCTGTACAAGTGTGTGCCGTCAATGCATATCACTAAACGACAGTACTTGAAGCCTTCTATTGTAGGTTTAAATGCCCATAACACATAGTTCATGTACATTTCAGTTCCGATTGAGGTAGAGTGCAAATTCGGAATCATGTCCCACATGACAACTGTGCCTAGATTGAATGCCTGCAATGCAGCCATATATCTAGGCAACCGTTAGTACGACTCGTCCCAATCCCCAAACACCATTGCAATAGCTTTCGTCCTTGCAAGCCACACTTTCTTATATGATATCGTGAATTGAAACTTCTCCTTCATATGGTTGCAGTAGGCAATTCTGGCAATATCTGCAAATAAAAATTATATTTACATATATTAAACTCATAATTAAATCCTTCAAAAATAATCTAAAATGTTACTTACCGCACTCTGTACCTTGATGAAATAAGCAATGAGTTCAGACTTAAGGTTGCTATTGCCCCTATTCATTCTTGCATACACACACTGGTGCGGCGCTTCAAACCTTCTAATTTGAAAGAAATCTTTGTCTTTCAACTTCGTTGCCCGAACCCTCCAATTGCAGCCGTGCTTGCACTCGACCACCCAACTGTTTCCTTTGGATTCTACGACCTTGCATTCTCGATTACGCTTCAGGTTATACAACTGAACAGGGTGCACTAAGCTTTTCTTATCAATAAAGATCATTCCTGTCTTCTAATGAGCATTTTCGGAGTCCGACAATGGCCAACGTTCGACAACATTGCGGCTAGTGATGGAACCCACGTTGTCGAAATTCCCATTATGGTAGAAAGGGATATGGATATGTGGGTGTACATCTTGCATATCATCATGCCCTTCAACTTTGTCATCACCGGAGTCAATGTCTTCACCTTCTCTTGCGCCATCGAAATCTTCCACGCAATCTTCATCACTTACTCCAGCCTCATCATCAAATGGCACTGTATCATCGGAGAATGCATAAATTTGGGCAGCCATCTCCGTTGTGTGAACCATCAGATTATACATTGTCAGAGCACTTGGACCTGCTCCGGCACTGTAATAAGCATCTAGGTTCTCTGATGCATTAAATTCCATGTAACCCTGAGAATAATTGAATGACAGGTAATCTTGAGGGAACATGTGTGCAGACTGTATAACTGTATTGTCAGGGGATTGCGATTGTGTCAACATTTTTTCCACATAGATTTCTAACAAAAAAGTCTGAACCTAATTTCTCTGTGAGCTCTAACACATTAGTTAAGGTCTCATTATCGTTGATTGGCAGCAGCCTATACTTCCCCTGACATGGGAGTCTACATTTAAACTTTAATCGTATTATTTCCCCATACATACCGACGTTCGGCACCATTATAGCCTCCAACTCGGCCAATGTTATCTCCCTATGCACATTATACAACCCCTATGGTTTGGTATTGTACGACACACCTTCCTCACAATTTCGCAAAATGTTTTCCCTCCAATAGAACGTAATGCTCAGAACTTCTATACCTACACTTTGCATTCAAACTAACACAATATTTTCAAAATAATAAAGTAACCACATTTGGGAAACATATTTCCATGCTTGAACTGTTAGTATATGAAAAATTAATTTGTAAAAATTTTTTGACAGAAGAATTTGTTCAACAATGATGAAACTAGATCTTTCCTACAAAACATATCTCAGTCCAAGACAACCGTTACTTAGGGTTCAAGGTGTAACGACCCCAAATTGCGTATAAGGAATTATCTTTATTTACTTATGGGTTAATATGCTTTAATGTAATTATATCTTTTGAATTGAAGCATTATCTATTAAGTTACAACTTTAAAATTTAAATTGCTGACCTTTAAGGGTTCAAAAATCAAAATTGAGTACTTGTATATGTTAATGAGAATTTTTAGAGCTATTTGAGAAAATTAATTGGAAATTTATTTCGTCTAATTCGTTAAGGTGTGTTTGGCTGATTAATTTTGCACTGTAAATTGAAGGCCTTAGAGGCTTCAGAAACCAGAACAGAGTACATATTTATGATCAGCATAATTTCTAGAGTTATCTGGGAAGTTTAATTGAAATTCGATTTTGTACGATTCGTAAAGGTGCGTTTGGCTATCCCTATTTGTGATAAGCATATATATATATATGATATGATATGAGTGAACTCAACATATTTGAGCCAAAAATATCTAAGGGAGAGAAAGAGAGAGAGAGAGAGAGAGAGAGAGAGAGAGAGAGAACCGTGAAAGAGAGAGAGAGAGAGAAGGAGAGACAAAATTCTCTAAGAGAAGCTTAACATTCATGGTGGCTTTGAAGATGATTGAAGAGAATTGAAGAGAGAGGAAGAAGATCAACCATGAAGCTTGGGAAAGTTGAAGAGATTAAGGGGAAAAGCAAGGAATTGAGTTAAGGTATGTGGCTTTAACTATTATCTTTGTAGATAATTCATCTACTACACGAAATCAAGGATTGACTTGGAAGATTAATATGTAAATGAACTAGTGTTTTGGGTTATGAATGAAATGGGTTGAATTCAAGGAATTGAACCTTGATTTCCTTTAATTTGTTTGATTTGGGTTCAATCTTAAGAATGATTCATGGAATAACAAGATTTGGTGTGAGAATCAACCATGTTTAAGATGTATTTGCATGATTTTGGGCATATATTATGAAAGTTTGAATATATGGAAAAGATGAGACTTGGATTTTTAACTTGATGCAAAGATTGATTTATTTGAGATGAAATTACACTTGAATGATATTAGTTTGTCATGTTGTGGGGTAATTTTACATGTTTTTGAGTGAATAGAGTTGAAACCAAGCTTAGAAATGGAAAGAACAAGTGTTAGAGCAAACAACATTTTCGAACAGCAGTTTTTTGCCCAGAGCCGCACGTGCGGCAGTCCATTTCCAACACCAAAGTTGATTCTGCTAAAAAAAAATACGTGGTCCCGCACGTGCGGCCTTGTTTCCCACATGTGCAGGACAGCTCTATTTCAGCCAGCTTCAAATAAGCATATCTCTGGCATCCGGATTCCATTTTGAGTGATTCTTGTGCCTAAATTCAAGCCCCGGAAGTCTAGTTTCCAATGATGGTAGCCTCACTCTCAAATTATTAGTATACAAATAGATATGCCCAAAATAGTGAAAGTTGTCCACCTTCTGTCTACCGGTTTTGTACGATTTCTTCGTCTAAACCATTTTCCTACTGATTCCTCCTATTTTCTGAGTCATGGATTATAACCTACTGAGGACTAATGAGTTTAGAACCGATATGACTAATTGATTAAAGAGCAAAGAAAGGGATCGAGTATGTGTTTGCGTTATGCTATGTGCATTGTGTTTATAAGTCAATACGAGGACATCATCCCATTGCTACCAGAAACCTATCACTGTGAGTTATAGTAATGTAACGATATGTTTTACTTACTTTCTATGATTATGACTTATGTATTGTGTTTGTGAATGGCATATACCATTGACATTATGCTTTGATTGAATTAAAGGACATAATTGAACAATGGCATTGATATGGGCTTAAAGTCGTTTTGTTCCTATTATTAAAAGTGGGCCCGACGCCGTTGTAATGTAAATTGTTTGTGTCTCATGGCCCTAAGGCCGAGGGAGATGGAGACATGTCGATATTCCGTCTACTCTATAATGATATGAACCGTATATGACTAATGGCTCTACGCTAAGGGGGATGGAGACATGCAGATGTTCCATCTTCCCTATTTTGCTCTGGACAACTGTCGTTATGTAGGCCTAAGGCCGTTTCATATCATATGTGGGCCCGAGGCCGTTCTATATTATATGTGGGCCTAAGGCCGTTTCGTATCATACATGGGCCCGAGGCCGTTCTGTATTACAACTGGGCCTGAGGCCGTTTTGAAATATGATTATGAATAAGATCTGCGTATAGTTTGATATGCATATTTACATTCTCTAAGACTATGCTCGTTTAACTAACCTCCTTACATTGCTATTATTCATTGAGCCTTGCTCACTCTGTTTTTATGTATATTTATGTAGGTGAGCCATCAAGAATCGACACTAGAGTTGCATTGAGGTTCACCTGTTTGTCAAGCCGCCTGGGTTACGCCTCAGCGTTGAGGCCTTAGTTTTGTATTGGGATTTCTTTAATTTAATTATATAAGTTATTGAGTCTTATGTAAATGTGTGTGTGAGATCTGTATAATTCTGTGATTATATATGTACATATGAAAGTGTATTTAAATGCTTAAGTTACTCTAAACCTTCATGTATACACGAGCTCAATGGACGTTATCTTCATATTGATATTTGCTTCCGCTTATGGCCCCCTATTTGAATAAGTATTCGTAAAATTTTGTTTTGAGGCCTATGTACAGGCTGGTCATGCACCAAACTTTTAGGGGTGGGTTTGAGTCGTGACACAGGGGATGAAGGCCAGGGTATAGTACAACTACAATGTCAGACATGACAACATAAACAATCTGCTGTCAATGTCTGGAGTTTGACAAAAAAAAAAACTAATTTTGAACTTTAAATTCCCCAATCAAAAATGTAAACCCTAATTTATCCAAAACAAACCTCAATGTCGATGATGGGAGAGGTGCAACGATGTTTTGAGGTCTTTCTCTTCTTCCTTCTTGCTACAGCTCTCATGGTGGCCTTCGTCTTCTTGGCCTCCTCCGCAGTGCTCTTTGAGTCTCTCCCTTTGTCGTTGTTTGTCGAAGTACAGACTGTGTGGGTTTGCTTCAGACTATTGGAGCATATCACCTTATAACCCAAAACAAAGACAAACGAAACAAATTTTTTTTAATAAAAACGGCTTTACTAAAGCCGTATTAGAAAACAACATTAGTAAAGACGTATTATAAACCGGCTTTGGTAAAACCGTTTTTTGAATTAAATTATTTTTGGCAATTTATATTTATGTTGAAAATATAAATGGGAAAAAAACTTTACTAAAAAATGGTTTTACGAAAACCGTTTTTAATTAAGTCAAATTTATTGCGTTAACTAAAAACGACTTTTTTAAAGCCGGTTTTGTGTAGGAAAATTTTATTAATTTTTTATTCACCATAAACGGCATTGGTAAAGCTGGTTTATCCTATAATGGGAATAAAGTAAAAAACACACCCTACACTAAAATTTTAAGAATGTCATAGTCAGGGAAATTAGCCAGATAAAGGAGGTACACTTGACAGTGCAGTAATGGTGGGACTCACTGCACCCTCTTTTCTTTTTTTTTTTACCTATTTTGATAACACGATAAAAAGTTAATTTTTTAATATTTAATCATTTTTATATTTTTTTACATATTTTTTTTTAAAAACTAAAAAATCAACTTTTAACTTACTTCCTAAAATAGGTCTTTATATTATTTAATTATTTTATTTATTACTTATATATATATCTATATATCTTTAAAATACACTTTAATACATTTATTGTACACCATTAACTCTCTAAATTTATAAATTCTTAATACATATTTTTACATCTCACTTTTGATCATATAACATACTTTAATACATAATTTTAACAACTCCATTAGAGATGCTCTTAGGACACAGTTGGTTTCTTGGAGGATAGTTGGTGCTTGAGGTTAATTTTTTAGTAAATTACAAATACAAATTGTTACTTGTAATTTGAAAAATTATAAATTTTTGTTTGTCAAAATTTTTTATTTAATATAATTAAGGGTAAATTACATTTTGTCCTTTTTATATTTAGTCACTTTCTTACTTTGATCCTTAAAATTTATCTTTTCTCACTTTGGTCTTTATAATTTATTTTTTCTCACTTTGACCCTTCATGTTTCAAATTTTTTCCAATTTACTCATAAAGCTAATTTCGGTTCAAAATTAGATAAAAAATGTCACAATAACTATCATAAAACATAAAAATATATTATTATATTGGGGTTTGAATTTGTGTCAGTGGTATGAGTTATATATAATAAAATATTTTTATGACATATGATTGTCAATATGTAATTTTCTACATAATTTTTAATTGAAGTTAGTTTTAGGAGTAAACTAAGAAAATCTTGCAACATGAAGGGTCAAAATGAGAAGAAACAAATTTTAAGCACCAAAGTGGGAGAGTAATCAAACATGAAGGGGACAAAGTGTAATTTATGCTAGAATTAATTAAAAAAAATAAAAATTTTAACTATTCCCTTATGTAATAATAAAATTATCAAAATTATTAATTGAAATATATTTTTCACATCACTAAAAATAGAAAAATGATATACAAGCACATTTTCTAAACCCAGTGATATGATTGATTAATGATTATAAAAGATAAAGATATGAGAGAGAGAGAGAGAGAGAGAGTGTGTTACTTTAGATATTCTAATTGAATAAAGATATGAGAGAGAGAGAGTTACCTTAGATATTCTAATTGAATAAAGATATGAGAGAGAGAGAGAGAGAGAGAGAGCGCGTGTGTGTGTTACCTTAGATATTCTAATTGATAGCCACATCATTAGGCTTGAAAAGCGGGTCTAATTTTTAGACTTAAATAACAATGCTCTTAAAAATATTAAATAACTTGATGATTTATTAATAAAATAAGTCATTTATTATGAAATTAAAAATTTGAAGAGGCGAGATGTAATTTCCTAAACTATATGAGACAATTCGTATTTTAAACAAATCTCAGAAAGTTTATTTGTAATTTAACCTCAATTTTTTTAATGATTTTTCAAAAAATTTATGTTATGTTTGGTTCATAAATTTAGGTAAGAATTTTTAAAGGGAAAAGAAAAAAAAATAAAATGTAAATAAAATATATTTCACGCACATTTTTGTTTTTAATTTCTATCTAAATTTATGAACTATATACAAATTTAATAGTTTTTTTAGTCGATGTTTTTGAAAATTTGTTAAAAAGTAATTTTTTTATAAATGAAAAAAATTATATTTGACCATTGATGGCAAATGATTTTGTGACTTTTTTATTTCATTTTATTTTTTATAGCAAAAGTTAACTTTTTTGGGGAATGTGTCAAATAATGTAAAATATTTTTAAAAATTTCTTGCATTTGACCGTGATCTTAAGATTAAGAGAAAAATACATTGCGGTGTTTTGGGGGAGATAAAAAGCTGATTTTTTGATTTTTTTTTTTTTTTTTTTTTTTTGCTTTTTTACTTTTTTGGCTTTTTGATGACTTTTTTATTAAAAAAGTTAGTTTTTTTTTTGTGTAAAACAATTAAAAAGCCAATAAGTTAGCTTTTTTAGCTTGTCAAAAGATCTCATTGACCTGTTTCAAATTTATGTAAAATCCTTTTACATTCAATTCTGTTATCAATAGCTATGTATCAAATATTTATATAAATATGTCTATTATTAACATGGTCATATCACAAATTAAATTTTATCATCTATTTGTGTTAAGTCTCATTTATTTTGGAAGGTCTCTTGGAAGAGCATATTTAATTCTTAATATTTTTTTATCAAATCTAAATTTGATTAAAAAAAATGTTCAAAAATTATCTTTAATCCTTTCATCAAATCCTTCATTAAATTGAATTTGATGAAAATTCAAGAAGATATAGCATTGAATATGATTTTTTTTTTTTTCATGAAATTTGATAATAATAATAATAAATAAATTTTTAAAAAAAAAAAGGATAATTTGAAATAAGAGAATAATTTTTAAAAGAATTTTGATGAAAATTTAATGAAAGAGTTGGAGTATATTATGTAATATATTAATTTTGTTAAAGCTCTAATATATTAATATTCCTAAGTTTTATTATACATGTGACAAGTTTGAACTACATTTGCGATATTATTTTGATAAGTTTTGTAAAATAAAAAATACACTAAACCAAACTTCTGACTACGTCAAGATTGCCGCCAAACACATGAATGCATTTTCGGTAGAAGATATTTTTCAAAAAAATATATGCAGAAGTATGAACTATGTGTCCTGCAACATCTTATCATATTGGGTGATATATCAGTTTGAAGCATTGTACAACATATACAGCTCAATATTCTTCATCTTCCTACTACTGCATCATTGGTCATGTACCTAATGTAACTACTCATATATGTGAATGAATTGAACTAGAGAACAACAACATTGGGGGGTCTGTTTGGTAACTATAACTACTCATCTCTATAGTCTATTCATCATTGTAGAAGTACCCAAAAAGAAATTGATGTTACCCAAACACAGCCTAAAGGAAGAAAATTTTGATGTTACCCAGTGATCACACAGGGATATTCAGCATATCAGGCCAGTAAGAGGACTTGAATATCCATATCAGGCCAGTAGTGAGCTCTGAGGCTTCAATGTATTCATCCATGCAGATCAAATTAAGTTCGCATATAACCAGAATGGTTTCAACACCCCATATTATACAATCCCCATTCTGGCAAAAAAAGAAAAAAAATAGAAAGACAAACTATGCATTAATATCCAAATTAAACTATTTGGTCAGCATAAAAAAAGAAAAAAAAAAAAAGAAAAGAAGTGATATCTATTGCTGAATTTATTTTATATTATGGGTGTATACATGCAATAAAAATCATAAATATGGGGTAAAACCCAAAAATTGATGGGAGTTCGAGTTGCCATGTTACATGAAAACCCACATAAGAGATGAAGAGTTTTGGTTCGGTAATGTATAGCAACTCTTTAAAATTATATAGCAATGAAGTTACTCAAATGATTGGCTCAATTAAATCTCATTTGAGATTGACTCAAAAAATAAACAAATCAAGTTTGCATATATTTTGAAACTTCTTTAAGTTTTCTAACTAAACTTAAACAATTCACTATTAGGTTTGACTTAGCTCGTTTACTACATTATTCCGAGATGTACATGTAGACTACATCAAACCAAACTAAATCAAGCCTTAAGTTCCATCAAATGGGATCGGTTACATGAATCTTTCTTCTCTACTCGACTCTATCAAAGGTCATTTCGTTAGTCAAATTAAGGAGACTCATATCTCTATTTACTAGATCTACCCCGTTCCCTAACCCTTCTATCTACCGTCATTATATCGTATCTCTTCACTACTGTCTCTATTAGTCTCTGTTGTATATAAGTAGACTACACATGATACCATATTTTTTTTATCATTTTATTTGTCATCATTATATTAATCATAAATATAATTATGATATATGAGACGTCAAACAAAATATGATAAACAAATGTGGCTATTCCGACATTGTCAATATGTACCCAAACAAGAGAAAGTCATGAAAATAATGAGTGTTTAAAAATATTTTTTTCCAATTTATTTTCGGAAACAAAATTTAAGATCTCAATGAAACACAAAAATTCTCATAAACAATTTATTGTTCCCAAATTTAGTCATACATTAGAAAAATATAATGAAAGTCATTCCTAGAAGAGCAATATGTTAGGGAAAATCGATGATTTTCCAAAAGTAAATCAATCAATGGGAATAAAAACTAATGCGAAAAAATTAAATTAAAGGCAACACAAGAATTTTACGTGGTTCCCTCAATGTGAGGTACGTCCACGGGATCAAAATCCGATTCCACTATCAACCAAATAAATTTCCAAACGATTATAAACGAGACACGAATGGTCTCACAAACCACCCTTAGGTGAATTCCAAATAATCACAAATAAACAAGAGAAAAGACATCACCAAATAGATGAACCAAAATCTTCAGAACCAGAGTTGAAGAAGACCTAAAATAACAAACCCAAATCAATTCACACGCACACTCCAAGGTGCGTAGCAGCCACCAAAAACGAAGCAAAGAACCACCCAAATTAATTCCACTGTTCACACACCCAAATAATTGATTTCACCAAAGTGGAGTATGTGTAGCAGTCGTTCTCTTCACCTCAGGATGAGCAAAAACAAACCCTAAAATATTGTGAATCTAGGGTTTATTATCAAACCTTAGTTGTTTCCAAATTGGATTAGGTCTCCACAAATTAAATATAATATATAAAAATATATTATAATTAATACTAAACCAAATTAAACTCTTTTTCCAAAACCAATTGAGTCCCACACTCCAATAAGGAGGTATACCCAACAATTCTCCCCCTACCGACTTAGGTGGAGATATCAACCATACCCGCCAAAGTTCGACACTTCAAATGTTTATCCCTCGACAAAGTCTTAGTCAACATATCCGAAATATTATCATCCGTGTGAACCTTTTCGAGTTGCAACAATTTCGAATCTAACACATCACGAATCCAATGGTATCTCACATCAATGTGTTTCGATCTCGAATGAAAAGTAGAATTTTTACTCAAGTGAATAGCACTTTAACTATTACAATAAAGCACATACTTTCTTGCTTCAAACCCAATTCTTGCAAAAATTTCTTCAACCATAGCTCTTCTTTGTAAGCTTCTGTAATGGCAATAAATTCAGCTTCGGTAGTTGAGAGAGCAACACATTTTTGTAATTTAGATTGCCATGCCACAGCTCCCCCTACAAAAGTCATCAAATACCCCGAAGTAGATTTCCTAGAATCAATATCACCGGCCATGTCAGAATCTGTGAACCCATCAAGCACCGGCTTACCATCTCCAAAACACAAACATACCTTCGAAGTCCCTCGAAGATACCTCAGAATCCATTTTACTGCTGCTCAATGTTCTTTACCCGGATTAGAGAGAAACCGACTCACCACACCAACGGCGTGAGTAATATCCGGCCTTGTACAAATCATGGCGTACATCAAAGAACCAACTGCTGAAGCATAAGAAACTTTCAACATCTCTTCTTTGTCTTTCTCACTTGTAAAACATTGATTCGAACTAAGTTTAAAGTGACCCGCAAGTGGACAACCAACCGGCTTTGCTTTATCCATGTTGAACCTCTCAAGAACTTTCTCAATGTAGCTCTCTTGAGACAACCAAATCAGCCCCCTTTTTGCGATCACGAACAATTTTCATACCAAGTATTTGCTTTGCCGGTCCCAAATCTTTCATAGCAAAAGATTTACTCAACTCTACCTTCAACTTGTTAATCATGGTAGAATCTTGACCCACAATTAACATGTCATCAACATAAAGCAAAAGAATAATAAATTTACCATCCGGAAAATTTTTCACAAATACACAATGGTCCGAAGTGGTTTTAGAAAAACCATTATTCATCATGAAAGAGTCAAATTTTTTGTACCATTGCCGTGGAGCTTGCTTGAGGCCATACAAACTTTTCTTCAATTTGCAAACAAATTTCTCTTTCCCTTTTTCCACAAAACCTTCCGGTTGCTCCATGTAAATTTCTTCTTCAAGATCACCATGAAGAAATGCGGTCTTCACATCAAGTTGCTCAACTTCAAGGTTCATACTTGCAGCCATGCCAAGTACAATCCGAATAGAAGACATCTTTACAACCGGTGAGAAAATCTCGTCAAAGTCAATACCTTTCTTTTGCCCAAAGCCTTTCACAACAAGACGTGCTTTGTACCTCAGATTCTTCCTATCATTCTTCAATTTGAAGACCCACTTATTTTTCAGAATTTTCCTCCCTTTAGGCAACTTCACTAAATCATAAGTCTGGTTTTCAAGTAAGGAATTCATCTCCTCGTCCATGGCCTTTTTTCAATCACCTTTCTTTGCATGCTCAATTGTTTCTTGGTAGCTCTCAAGCTCCCCTTGATCAGAAATCAACACAAATTCATTGCGAGGATACTTTCTTGAAGGTTGTCGGTCCCTTGTAGATTTCCTCAACTCAAGTTGTGGCGGCGGTTCTTGAGTTGGATGCTCTTCCTCAATTTCTGGCTCAACTTCATTAGGATTAGCATCATCCTCTACATCTTCAATAGGTGGCTGCACATCTCCCCCATTTTCATCATCAACTGAAGATGAAGGAGATGGATCCATGTCAATGAGATCACTAGTTTTTGGCTCCGATTGATCACCTTTACCAAAGTCTTCAATTGTTTGGTCTTCAAGAAACACAACATCACGACTTCGAATGACTTTCTTGTCGATCGGATCCCATAATCTATACCCGAATTCATCACGCCTATAGCCAAGAAAAATACATTATCTTGACTTACTATCAAGCTTGGACCTCTCATCCTTTGGAATGTGAACAAAAGCTCGGCAACCAAACACTCTCAAGTGCTCATAAGACACATCTTTGCCAATCCAAACTCTTTCAGGAACATCACCATTCAAAGGATAGCAAGGAGACAAATTGATCACGTCAACCGCTGTACTCATTGCCTCACCCCAAAAGGATCTTGGCAATTTAACTTGTGAAAGCAAACACCTTGTTCTTTCTATAATGGTGCGGTTCATCCTCTCGACAACGCCATTTTGTTGAGGAGTCTTCTTAACTGTCTTTTGGTGCCAAATACCTTGGCTGCGACAATACTCATCAAATGGCCTAATGTATTCACCACCATTATCTGATCAGATGCACTTCAATTTTTGTCCTGTTTCTCTTTCAACCATGGCCTGAAAATGCTTAAATACTTCTAGAACTTGATCTTTAGTTTTTAGTAGAAAAGCCCAAACTTTCCTTGAATAATCGTCAATGAAAGTAACAAAATAAAGTGCACCACTATGTGTTCTAACTTTTAAAGGACCACAAACATCCGAATAAATCAACTCCAAAACATTTTCTTTTCTAGAAGCAACATTTTTATGAAAAGAAACTCTACGTTGTTTACCCGCCAAACAATGAACGCAAGTTTTAAGATGTGTACCTTTCAAACCGGGTAGAAGCTTTTTCTTGAACAAAACTTGTAGCTCCTTTTCACTCATGTGCCCAAGCCGCCTGTGCCACAATTCAGTAAAAGTATCATCTTGAAGTGCATTGACAACACCTTTACAAATTTTTCCTTGCATCGAATAAAGTGTACGAGTCTTCTTGCACTTAACCACCACCAAAGAACCCTTTGTGAGCTTCCATATTCCATCACCAAATTTGTTGTTGAAGCCTTCATCATCTAGCTTCCCAGTAGAGATCAAATTGAGGCGAATGTCGGGAACATGCCTCACATCTTTAAGCAACAACTTGCAGCCCAAATTTGTTTCCAAGCAAACATCACTCATACCAATAATCTTGGACAAACCTTCATTACCCATTCGAACAGAACCATAATCTCCTTCGGTATAGATAGTGAAAAAATCAACTCGAGAAGTCACATGAAAAGAAGCACCAGAATCAATCACCAAATTGCTCTCTTGGCCCACAAAATTGATACAATCATCTTCACAAACGACCATGAGATCATCGGTAGTAACTGCTGTTGTGTTTTCTTGCTTCTTATCTACATTTGTATCATGCCTTTTCTCCTTATTCTTGAGCTTTCGACATTCCCGCTTCATGTGCCCTTTCTCATGACAATAATAGCACTCAATGTCTTTCTTTGAAAAAGAACTATCTTTTGATTTGTCACGGCTTTAATCACGACCATGAGGAGTCTTACTCCTCCCCCTTGTTTTGCTTCGACCTCTCACAACAAATGCTTCCGAATGAGAGGAACCGGCTGATTTTCTTCTAGTTTCTTCATTCAACAAGCTACTAGTGACTTGGCCCATTGTGACAACTCCATCGGGTGCCAAATTACTAACTGTCACAACCAAAGTCTCCCAACTTTCGGGCAAAGAACTAAGTAACATCAAAGCCTGCAACTCATCATCAAAAATAATTTTCATAGAAGAAGTTGGTTAACAATACTCTTTATTTCATTCAGATGTTCCGGAATAGGGCTGCCCTCTTTATATTTTAAATTAACCAACTTACGAAACAAAAAGACTTTATTTGTGGCTGATTTTCTATCATAAAGACTCTCTAATTTTTTCCATAAATCATGTGCCGAAATTTCAGTAGCAACATGATGAAACACACTGTCATCAATCCATTGACGGATAACACCAACGGCTTTTCGATTAAGCCTCTTCCACTCATCATCTTTCATATCATCAGGTTTGCCACTATCACCCTCAATGGGTCCATACAAGTCTTTACAAAATAATAGGTCCTCCATTTTAGTTTTCCAAATTATCCAATTACTTCCATTGAAGTTAGACATGCGACCCACATTCCCCTCCATTGATTTACGCAAATAATTAAACCCAAATAAACCGTAAGCTCTGATACCAGTTGTTAGGGAAAATCGATGATTCCCCACAAGTAAATCAATCAATGGGAATAAAAACTAACGCGGAAAAATTAAATCAAAGGCAACACAAGAATTTTACGTGGTTCCCTCAATGTGAGGTACGTCCACGGGATCGAAATCTGATTCCACTATCAACCAAATAAGTTTCCAAACGATTACAAACGAGACACGAATGGTCTCACAAACCACCCTTAGGTGAATTCCAAATAATCACAAATAAACAAGAGGAAAGACCTCACTAAATAGATGAACCAAAATCTTCAAAACCAGAGTTGAAGAAAACCCAAAATAACAAACCCAAATCAATTCACACGCACACTCCAAGGTCCGTAGCAGCCACCAAAAACGAAGCAAAGAACCACCCAAATTAATTCCACTGTTCACACACCCAAATAATTGATTTTACCAAAGTGGAGTATGTGTAGCAGCCGTTCTCTTCACCTCAGGATGAGCAAAAACAAACCCTAAAATATTGTAAATTTAGGGTTTATTATCAAACCTTAGTTGTTTCCAAATTGGATTAGGTCTTCACAAATTAAATATAATATATAAAAATATATTATAATTAATACTAAACCAAATTAAAATATTTTTCCAAAACCAATTGGGTCTCATATTCCAATAAGGAGGTGTACCCAACACAATAATACAAAGTGGAGGAGAGAAAACTTCAATGATGTTTTTAACTCTTTGTCAGGACAACCTCATCGGGTCCTGCGGTGAGTGTCTCTACTTCTGCACGAGTTACAGTAACTGCAAGAAATTCAAGAGATGAGAACTTAAGCAAATGAAAAAGAAATATCTTTAATGAATTTGATGACTGTATATCATCAATTAAATTTAATGAATTCAAGAGATTTAAGTAATTTATTTTGGTCCAAATTTTGTCCAAATCTTAAAAGAAATAATCTTGATTATGCTATGAAATTTGGATAGAAACTGCACTAGGATCATCCAAACGTAAATTGAATAAGTTGAGAATCAAATTGACACAACTGCACAAAGTACATACTTAGAAGAAAAAGATGATCTTAACTCCATTATAAGATTTGGATGGAAATTGCACTCAAACCATTTAAAAACAAATTGGATAAATTTGGGATCCAATTGAAATATTAAGAGCCAAAATAATGCATAATACATATACTTTGATAATCCATGATGTCATTTTGTCCAAAATTTAGAAGAAGAAAAAAATCTTGATTCCATTATAAAATTTGGACAATAGTTGCACTAGAAGTATCTAAACACAAATTGAATAAGTTGATAATCAAACTGACACAATTAAAATATCAAGGGTCAAAATGACACATAATATACTTTGAAACCTACTAGTATATTTAACCCTATTAACATTATAAAGAATGAACCACCGGTACTTTGCCCAAGTGGTTGTGTAAAGGGAAATGATTTTTCCCCCGAAATCCCATCCCCCCCCGCGCGAAAAATGAAGAGGGGGAAGGCAAGAGAGAGAGAGGGAGAAAGAGAGAGGAGAGGAGATACATAAATCACTGAATGTAAATAGATGAACAATTACTTTTGTAGCTCCCAGAGTCCCTCAAGTGCCTCATGATCCTTCTAAACTCTTCAGATGGCATCCCTACAACAACTCCATACTCACATTCTGATTCACTGAAGGCCAAATAATTGGCAGGGATATCAGCAATGTTGATTTCGCCTAGCCTGATCTCATGAGTTCCTGAAATTAAAATCTATTTTCTAATCTAAACATTTTCCAATAATAAGCCTGCAATTAACCTGTTTGGATTGACAGATTTGGTGAGAAAGAAAAGAAAATGGGGAGCTTTTCATAATTATATCCACTAATCTCATACAGAACTTGCTCAAGAAATCCATTCAAGTTTACAAAAACAGATTGTTTCACGTTTTTACAGATTCAAGAATCGATTCGAAGACAACATAATTGAAAATAAATAAGCACATTACATCACATTATGGTTCTAAAACAAGAAGATGGCTAGGGTTTAAATGCAGATTATTACTTAAAAAAATTAGGGGGCTTTCAAGAATCAATTATAACCAACACACACACACACACACACATATATGTGCAAATTAACAAAAACTGCGGAATTGAACATAATGTAATAGAATTATATATATATATATACACACACATGAAATCGAACACATACAGGCCAATATCTTCGAAGAGAAAACAGATGATCCTCTCCTCATAACTGGTCTAGGGCTATAATCATTACTTTCAAAGGTTAAAATCAAATGCTAAGTTGATTTCAAGAACAGAGCATACTGACCTAGGGTTTACAACAGATCACTACTTTCACAGATGAAAAACCAGAGCACAACCTTAGCAAATGCTTAGAAAATTTTCAAGAATCAATTACATATATATATATATGAAATTAAAAACATCAAATTAGGTTTTCAGAGAGTACTGACCAGTATCTTCGAAGACGAAGATGATGATCCTCTCTTCCTCGGGACAGGCGAAGACAGTAATGGCATCTTGATCACAAACAGTAGAGAGTACGGTGTTGAGAACAGAGAGATCGAGGCCTGAAGTACAGCTATGTTCGTAGAAGTGAAAGCCATTGAAACTCGAAGAATTGAGTCGAAACACCAACATCTGGAGAGAGAAACAGAGAGAGGCAAATAGATTTATGAAGAGAGAGAGAGAGAGAGAGAGAGGCGGGAAAAGAATCCGTGTTCGGTAATTTAACCGAGTTAGTTGTGGGGACGGTTTCTGTTTTGTTTTGGAAAAACAGTTTTTTGAGTTTTTAATTATTATTTTTAAATTTTTAGTAATTTTTTAAAAATTTGTAGTTAACGTTCTGTTTATTTGGGTGAAAAATATTTTTTTTTTTTAAAAATTCAGAAAATATTTTCTAGAGGAAATATTTTTTTATATTTAGTGGTGGTGGTGAAATGAAGGTGAAGGTGGAGGTGGATGGCATGGTAGTGGGGCAACGGTAGTGGTAATGGCGACGATGATAGTGACAATGGCCATGGTGGCGTGGTGGTGGAGATTAGAATAGTGATAATGACATTGGTAAAAATTTAATTTAGAAAATATTTCTTGTCCAAATAGACTTATTTTCATTGATTATTAAAAATATTTTCTGTTGGCTTTTATTTTTCATTGCAACAAATACCAGAATATACAGAAAATATTTTTGCCCAAACAAATGAAAAGTTGGCTACGTTTAAAAAGTATAAAATTTGTGAAAATTTATTTTAAAAATTCACTAAATAAAAAAAATACAAAAATTGAATATATATATATTTTTTTTTGTATTTATTGAATTCTTTTTAGATTTCTTCACAAGTATTTTAATTTTTAAATATATTTAGATTGAGTGCATCGAAAATATAAATTTTTTTTAACTAAAATATGAAAAAACAAATCACTAAAAATTACTCAAAAATTGTTTTTTAAAACTCAAAACTAAATAGAGTGTTGGTTTTGTTAAGTTTTCGTAATTAGCAATTCCATTTGACAAAACTTCTTTCAGTTATAATTTTATTCGTTCTTTTGTTTCAGTAAAGCTGTGAGTATTTAGAAGCGAATCCAATCTGAGTAGTGCCTGAGTAGTAAAGTTTGTACTGCCATTTCGTATCTTGAGCATTCTCTGTTTGCCACTTCGTCCTTAAAGCCAAAGTTATTTGATAGGTCGAGCGGCCATTTTTGCACTTGAGCGGTGAAGAGGAGTATCCAGTATCTCTGTCTGCAAACTGAACTTCTGGGAAGCAAGTTTTACCACTCGAACGGTAAATGTTGCGCTTCGCGGTTAGCCTATATGTTTTGCACTACCTTTACTCACACCGCTCAAGCGGTGAAGTATGCGCTCAAGCGGTCTTCGCGATTCTGATTACTATAAAGTGACCGGTTTGCTTATGTAAGGATTTAACTCGTCCAGATTCTCAGAGAGAAAGAGAAAACAAAGTGTTTTATATTGGAGGGTGCTTTATAAATGTTTGCTTGATGATTTGAGAGTGATTAATGGATCTATGAACTTCATATTAACATCATCAAGGAGTTTGTTTGTGTTCTTTTATTCACAAAAGAGAGAGGTGTTCTTCGGTGGATTCCAGGGAACTTGAGTTTAAAGCTTTGACGGATTCCAGAGTGACTCATTGTCGTGAATTTGACATCAGCATTGTGGATTTAACGTTGGGTAAGACAATTATGAGGTGAAAACGGTGGTGAAAGAAACACATCGGGGTCGGTTCAATTTGGGTGTGGATTCGCTAGATAATTGAAAGTACACATGTGTAATTCCTTTTCGTCTTCTTAATGGATTATTTTGTGACTTTGGGCCGTAATTTTTTATCACAATTGTGATTTTTTTTTCACGTTAAATCGTTGTGCCAATTTGTTATTGATTGTTTGATTGAGATTGATATTCACTATTTAAAATTGAAACATGATAATGAATCAATATATCAGGGATTTTAAATTTTTCAAGTTTCTTTGAGCTTATAATGAGAGTGAGAAGGGAAAAAATTAAGATAAATTATACTGACCTTTTTTATGATTTGAAGAAAATATAGTTAGTCATATAATTTTGACATAATTACACTGACATCCCTCTTAGTAAGATTAAATGTTGGGAAATTTTCAAAATAGGTTTCCAAAATTTCAGTAATAATAGAGATCCCCACAAAACACAACCCTCACAACCCCCAAAATGATCTGGACCATTCATGTTACTGTTAAAGATAGAAAAAAAAAATTCAAACACATCAATAGTCAATACATCAGTGGAGGTTGTTAGACTTATTTATTTTGATGATTTATTTAATTATGTTTTAATTTATTTGAAAGAGAAAAATAGAATCCAAAATTTATTTTGATGATTTATTTTAAAGAGAAAAATAGAATCAAAATTTATTTTGATGATTTATTTGAAAGAGAAAAATAAAATCAAAATTTATTTTGCCCCATTATTTCTCATCTAAATCTTTATCCTAAATGTTGTTAGAATGTATTTA
This sequence comes from Camellia granthamiana, assembly GCA_036172215.1. Taxonomy (NCBI): domain Eukaryota; kingdom Viridiplantae; phylum Streptophyta; class Magnoliopsida; order Ericales; family Theaceae; genus Camellia; species Camellia granthamiana. The sequence goes on along the minus strand of CM069908.1, from coordinate 12,053,920 downwards.
ATATTTGATTAAATCAGGAATTCAAACAGCCCAAAACAAATGTTCAAACAGCCTAACACAGCAGCAGGCCAGAAGGTTCAAGTGGAAGATATTCAAATTAGTAATGATGGAAGTACAACGGTTATAAATAGCCATAAAGGTTCAAAAGGTTCAAGTGGAAGATATTCAAATTTGCAATGATAGAGTGGAAGATATTCAAATTAGTAATGATGGAAGTACAACGGCTATAAACGACTATAAATTCAACTGACTACAACGGCTATAAATAGCTATAATTTTCATTATATATACCAAAACCTCTAATGTAAACAAGTAACAAAAAAAACCTAAAAATATTCTTTGATCTATAATCACTCACATTTATTCTCAGAAATTATACACTGAGCCTTATAGCATTAAGCTCATCTTTCTTGTGTGAGATTTACAGAAAAATCAAAACTTCATTTTATATATCTATCTTTGAGAGATATTTATTGTAAGCTTTCTTTGAAAGCAAAAATATCATTTCATCTTGTAAAAGTGTTGCAAACACTGTGTTCTTGAAATCTTGAGAGTGATTGTGAATCACCTAAGATTTGCAAGGGTTTGGACTTGTGAAGTCTGTGTAAAATCCGTGGAGGATTGCTCCATTTGTAAAGAAGTTGCTAGCACCCCTGTGAAGCTAGAAGATAGTGAAAAATCTCAAGTGAAGCTTGAGGAGTGGACGTAGGCCAAGTTGAAACCGAACCACTATAAATTTGTTTGTCTCTCTCTCCCTTATCTCTTTATTTTATTTTAAATTGCCATAACTATACTTCACATTTTTACTATGCTAAAATCATTAACTGACATAATTGTTAAAACACTTGTTTTAATTATTTTTATTTCATTAATTATATTTATCTATTGTGCTAGTCATAATTTTTATTAGGGTATTATTAATTTTAATTGTAAAAACCTAATTCACCCCCCTCTTAGGTTGTCTTTTGAATAACAATTGGTATCAGAACCTAGACTCTTGTTTTAGATTTAACCATCTAGGAGTTTTGATCCATGGCAATCTTAGCTGAATGACAAGCCACAAATAGGCTACCATTGTTTGATGGAAACAACTATAGTCATTGGAATGATAAGATGACCATATACCTACAAGCCACTGATTATGCTATGTGGATTATTGTCACCAAAGGTCCAAAAATTCCTACCAAATTAGTAGATAATTACCTAAAACTAAAGATGAATGTGATGAGAGAGATCATAAATTATTACAACCCAATGCTAAAGTCAAACTCACCATTGTTTGTGGATTAGACTCTAAGAGCATCTCCAATGGTTGTTGCTATATTGGGGTTGCTATTGCTATAATTTGGCAATGAATAGTGTTATTTTGCCAAATTATAGCAATGGTGCTCCAATGGTCATTTGCTATTTTTGGCAAATCTCAACCAACTTTCCCTCCAAGTTTGTAGGTGTTGTTTGGATATAGGTTTTTTGTGATTTTATTTTTATTTATTTTTTTGTCTTTTGTGACATTTTTTTATCTGTTTGTTAAAAAAATTATATATTTATTTTATTCCCAACTAGACAAATATAAAAAATTAAAAAAAATTAAAAATTGAAAAAAAAAATATTGTTTGATTTATTCACCCCACCAAAAAACATAGCACTACATATTTAATAAATTTTTTTAACTACACATAAAAAATAAACAATCACCAATTACCCACCAACAACTAACCACCAACAACCATCCATTATTAACCCAGCATTCATTTACCCACATCCACCCACCCAATAACCATCCATTATTCATCCACCCACCCAACAACCACCCATTATTCATTCACCCACCCAACAACCATCCATTATTCATCCACCCACCCAACAACCATCCATTATTCACCCACCCACAATTTTCTCTATAAATATAACAAAAGGTTTTCTACAATTTTCATATTCACCTACATATCATTTTCAGATCTTCAAAACTCTCTGTACCCACCAAGAAGATTTTCTATAATTTTCATATTCACCCCCACTCACCCATCCACCTACAATGAACAATTTGAGTAAAGCCATATTAAATGGAGATTTTGATGAATCTTCATCATCTGATGATGATATCATCATGATGCAACTATTCACAGCGCAACAACAAAGATTACAGATGTTAAGCCTAAACCAACAAACCAGACATGTTGGTTCCACAAGTGGTCGTCGATACATTAATCGTGAGAGGGTCAAAGGCGACGAACAAATTTATAGAGATTATTTTGCAGATAATCCTATCTATCCAGAAGAATACTTCCGAAGACGTTTTCGAATGAGGCGGTCATTGTTTGTTAGTATCTTACACGATATTCAACAAGTGAATGAATACTTCATCCAAACCCGTGATGCCACTGGTGCTCCTGGATTATCCGGTGTACAGAAGATGACTGCAGCACTTCGGATCCTCCAATACGGCGTGCCTGCTGATGCTGTAGACGAGTACATTAGAATTGGTGAAAGTACTGCAATTGCTGCCTTAAATTTTTTTACCAGGTCAATTGTTGCTACCTATGAAGCCGTTTACTTAAGATCTCCAAATGAAGCAGATGTCGCCAGATTATTGCAAGAGGGAGAGCAACGCGGGTTTCCTGGAATGTTAGGGAGTTTGGATTGTATGCACTGGCGTTGGGATAAATGTCCAAGTGCCCAAGCCGGTGCTTACACTGGACACTATCACAAACCAACAGTTGTACTCGAGGCAATTGCCTCCTATGACTTGTGGATTTGGCATGCTTTCTTTGGTATGCCTGGCTCTCTAAATGATATTACTGTTCTTGACAGGTCGCCTTTATTTGCTGAATTAACTAGAGGACGTGCCCCTGCTGCCAACTACACCATCAATAATCACGCATACACCATGGGGTATTATCTTGCTGATGGTATCTATCCTCGTTGGGCAACGATTGTGAAAACAATATCTCAACCTCAAGGCGCAAAGAGACAACTATTTGCGAGGATGCAGGAGGCATGTCGGAAAGATGTTGAAAGGGCATTTGGAGTGCTCCAAGCACGATTTAATATTGTCAGCGTGCCAGCTAGAGGTTGGAGTAACGAGGATCTGTACTACATCATGAAGACGTGCATTATTTTGCACAACATGATCATTGAAGACGAGCGTGATATTCCAGAAAATGAACGCAGCGCAGCACAACTTGAGACTGATACCAGTAATTTGGGCTATCAAGTATCACACGATCCGAATGAGGAGTATGCTCAATTTATGTTGAATCGGCAAAGGATTAGATCTGTTGAAGCCCATAATGTAATTCGTAATGATCTAATTGAACACTTGTGGTCCCGAGCTGGAGAGTTAGATTAAGTTTGCATTTTATCTTTTTAATGACAGTTAATGTCATTTACTATCAGTTAATGTCTTTATATTCTAATAAAATGTTCTTCATTTAATGTCTTTTTATTTTACAATGTCTTTTAATGTCAGTTAATTCCTTTTCATAAAAAGTCTTTTTTTACATTGTGAAGTACAAAATACTCAAAAATGTTTCTTAAAACAACATGAAATTTCATTACAAAATAAAAATTACATTGTAAATAAAGACTAACAATTACATCAAAAAAAAATGATATTGCAAAAAATAAAGACTAACATTGATCCCGTAATTATTCATCAGGAGGTAGGGGGAAATAAAAATTTGGGCTGCTCACATTTGAGGACCACTTGGCGAAAATCTCATTTTTTCGCATTGTGTAATACGCTTTCATCTGAGGGTCCAAATGAGAAATGTCCGCAGTCATTATTTGGTGTTCTTCCTTTCTCATCTCATGTTCTTGTCTTCTGATCTCCAAGTCATGTTTTTTCATCTCATGTTCTTGTCTTCTGATCTCGAAGTCATGTTTTTTCATCTCAAGTTCTTTCATCTCTTGCATTGCTTGAATCCTTTTTTATTCTCTTTCATCTTTTTTCTTTTCCTTCTCAGCAAGGTATTGGTTAAATGTGTCCAATTGTGTGCTCATATTTTGAACTTCAGCTTGAACGACTTGATTTTTCCGAAATAATTCTTTCGCAGATTTCCTACCCATCGGCCTTTTACCCCTTGCAGAGACACTACCCTCACCAACAGTTGGATTGTTACCAACACTTGGACTGGTGTCATCTTCAAGAGAAATGCAATTATCCATAGGGGAATCGGGGGCTGAATCAGGGGAAAATGGTGTATGTATCCTTGACTTCACCGTATTCGTAGGAGTTATATCTTGCCACCTGATATTGTTTTGCAAGATTGACCAACAATGTTCAAAAGCAAAATGTTTCTTTTCATCTTGATGGTATAAAAGTTTTGCTTGAAGCATCTGTATCAATATTGAATTAAGTAAGTATCAATAAAATAAAATAAAATATGAGATCTTACTAGATAAAATAAAATATGTATCAATATTGAATTAAGTAATTATTTAATTTTTATATGAGACGAAATAAAATAAAATAAAAACTAACGTAAAAAAAAGAGCCGTTTTATTTTTAACATAAAAAAAGAGCCGTTTTACTTCATCTTGATGGTATAAAAGTTTTGCTTGAAGCATCTGTATCAATATTAAATTAAGTAAGTATCAATAAAATAAAATAAATAAAAATAAAATATGAGACGAAATAAAATATCAATTAAGTAAAATAAAATAAAATAATTTAATATAATGAAGATGAGACGAAATAATCAATAAAATAAAATAATTTAATAATTTAATAAAATAATTTAATTTCAAATAATCAATAAAATAATTTTTATATGAGACGAAATAAAATAAAATAAAAACTAACGTAATAAATGAAGATGAAATCTTACTAAATCAACTTGAGACATCCCACTTGGGTGTAGATTTTCGACTTACGCTAAACATCCCCGAAATTTATTAGAACATTTCATGATTGTACCCCATCGAGATTGGATAGAAACTTGTGTTCTTGACTGATCATTCTGAATGGAGCAATAATTTTCATAAATTCTCCCCCAAAAGTGAGTATAAGATTGTGAATTACCAACAATTGGATCTTCAGAAATGTGACACCAAGCTTTACAAAGTGCCATATCTTCAGCAATGGTGAATGATTTTCCTCTCTTTATTTTTGATGAACCTTCCATACCGATTGTGTAAAGAAAATATAAATAAAAATAAAAATATAATTTAGAAAATTTGTTGTGAAATGAAGTTGAATAAAAAGAGAGCACAAAATGTTTGTATTTATAGAAAAAAAAAAAAAGAGCCGTTTAAACATAGGAAAAGAGCCGTTTTATTTTTATAGCCGTTTTTATATTTTTATAGTCGTTTTTATAATCGATTTGTATTCATCCTTTTTTTTTATAGCCGTTGTAGATATATTTTCAATTATGTTTTTATTTATTATTTATTTATTTTTAATGAATAAAGCAACCCACTCATGAATAAACTATGAATAAACTATAACCCAAGTTCAATGAATTAGGAAATTTCCAGATCCACTCTTGAGAGAGACAGAGGGCTTCGAAACTTGAGAGAGAGAGAGAGAGCTTCGGATGAGTGAAGATCAGAGGGAGAGACCTTCGGATGAACTTCGGATCAGCTTTAGATCAATGAAGATGAACTTCCAACCCTTTTCAACCCTCGGATCAGTGAAGATTTTTTTCGGATCAGTGAACTTCAACCCTCGGATCAGGTATTTTTCTTGGATTATTTGAGATTACCTCTCATTAATCTTGCTCCTTCTTTTTGATTCACTTCTTTTTTTTTTTTGATTCACAATCTTGCTCCTTCAACCCTCCTTCTACGCTGCTCTTGGATTATTTTCAGCCCCGGATCTGTGATTTGCAGCAAAAAAAAATATTTTGATGATTTTCTTAGCAAAAAAAAATTGATGAATTCGTATAAAAAAAAAAATATTCATCTGAAGATTCATGAAAAAAATTCATGAAAAAAATTCATGAATTCATCTCTGATGTATATAGGAGCTTTACAAAAAAAAATTTATAATTGTCTCTGATGTATACAATTATAAAAAAATTTACAAAAAAAATTATAAAAAATTAAAAAAAAAAATTTCTTTTGTATACAAAAATTTTACAAAAAAATTCATCTGGAGCTTACAAAAAAATTCATCTCTGATGTATACAGACTTCTAATTGTCTAATTGTATAAAAAAAATTCATGAACTCGTATAAAAAAATTGATGAATTTGTAGCAAAAAAAATATTCTTGTTGAATTCGTATATATTTTAATAAATGAAGATGAATTTGATGAAATCTTTTTAAATCTATTTTTGGTATGAATTTGATGAATATTGATGAATTCTGGAATATTGATGAATTCTTGTTGAATATTGATGAATTTGATGAATATTGATGAATAAAATTAGTGAATATTGATGAATTTGTTCATTCTTGTTCATTCATGAATATTGATGAATCTGGAAAATCCCAACCGAAAGGGAAGGAGGGAAGGAGGGAAGAGAGAAAACAGTTAATTTTGGGTGACTTGGCAGGTTTGGCAGCTGCCAAAGTAGTTGCCAAGTTTGGCACTTGATTTGGCAGTTGCCAAATTTGGCAGCTGGTATAGCATGCCATTGGAGAAGCAATTTTTGCTCAAGCTGCCATATTATGGCTTTGGCAGCTGATATAGCCATCCATTGGAGATGCTCTAAGGAGTATAATAGAATTTCAAGTTGTGATTCAGCAAAAGAAATTTAGGACAAACTTGAGGTAACGTATGAAGGTACAAACCAAGTGAAGGAATCTCGTATTGATATGGTTGTTCATAGTTATGAATTGTTTAAAATGAACTCTGATGAATCTATTTCAAGTATGTTTACTAGATTTACTGCAATTATAAACTCTTTGAAATCTCTTAGCAAAATTTATACTAACAATGAGTTGGTAAGAAAAATTCTTAGGTTTCTACCAAAGAATTGGAAAGCAGAGGTCACCGCTATTATAGAAGTCAAAGATCTCTCCACACTTGGATTGGATGAGCTTATGGGTTCCCTTATGACTCATGAGATCACCATGAAAGGGAATAAGGATGTTGAAGACAAAAAGAAAAGTGGAATTGCATTCAAAGCATCATCAAATGAAGAAGAACATGAAAACTCCAGTGAGGATGAAAGCTATGCCATGTTTAGTAGAAATCTCAAAAAGCGCTTCAAGAAAAACAATTATGGAGAAAAAAGACCTTTCAAAAATGAGTACAACAAAGACTACAAAAGAAACAAGAAGGCCATGGTAGCAGCTTGGGGAGAAAGTGAAGATGAAAGCTCAAGTGATGAAATTGAAAATGAAGTCGCCAACTTGTGTCTCATGGCTCTTGAAGATGAAGACTCTACTCAAGATGAGGTAACTACTATTTATGAAGAACTTGAAAGTACATTCCATGAACTAAAAGATGAATTTAGAAAAGTTTGTGCCAAAAATAATGTGTTAAAAAAATCTGTTGCATCTTTATCTAGTAATTTAGAAGAATTAAAGAAAGAAAAAATTGTTTTGAAAAATGATTTTGACACCATCTCTAATGAGAAAACTGCTTTAAAAAATAATGTTGATAATTTAACAAAAACACTTGAAAATTTTGTAAAAGGTAGAGATAATCTCAGCATGCTTCTTGAAAATCAAAGATGTGTTTTTGATAAAGAGGGTATTAGATATGACTTGTCACGACCCAAACCCGCCCCTATGGGTTTAGCACCGTAACCGGCCAGTAATCCGAAATTACCGAAGGCCTGCTTAACAGTAATACAGTAAAACAGAGTACGGGGGCATGGCGGAAGCCAATACAGTAAATAAACAATGTCCAATGAGTTGTGATAGTCTGTATGCAAAAAGACTTTCCGTACACATAGATATAGTCAGTGACAAAACAGTATGCACATCATTTATAATCGATCAGAACAGGGACATAATCCCTATTACACAGTACGGTAACAGTCTATCAGTCTATACAGTAATACAAACAGATACAGAGACAGACGGGGAAATTAAAACACCCCTAAGCCAGCTTGAACAGGCTTGGAACCTCACAGTGAGGCACAGTGGTTGGTTGACAAAACAAAAGCTTGCCTGATGCTCCTAGCAGCGGTCCGGTGCCTGAACACCTACATATATATATGAGCAGTGAGCTAAAGCCCAGTGAATAACATAATGCGTAAAGGGGTTAAGAATGAATGTCCTTACAGTAATGAAAACAGTTCATTGATTCAGTATATCAGTCATTCAGTCATATGTGGTACATCCATTAGCATAGCAGTACAGTAAACAGTAGGTCTTAAAAGACCGGACAGTAAATGATGGCCATCAATCAGTAAACAGTAGTGGTTCCAACAAGGGAACCAACAGAGATCTCCGTAACAGTAACAGTCAGTAACAGTAGTTGCTAAGGATGCCACAATACAGTTTAGAATATAGGACATACATTCATTCAGTTAATAGTATCAGTTCAGAAACAGTACAGTTCAATTGTTCAGAAGATAATCAATTTTAAACGTATCTTTACACAGTTGTTACTCACAGAGTTCTAGGCTACAGTAAGCTAGAGCGCGTCCCCAGTCGCCAACCCTACACAGTTAACAGATTGAACACACACTAAGCTACACAGTTGGGAAAGACAATAACTTAATCCCTAATTTGCCTCGGTGTGTTCTACATCTAAATCCTCACTAAGATGTCTTAAACTAGGCCTAAGAATGCCTAGAATGGAATGAGGATGCAAAGATGCACTCAGAAAATATTTTCAGAATTTCAGAAAATCAGAGGCCCCGCTCGAGCGTGGGTTTCCCCGCTCGAGCGGACATGCTGACAAAGGTCTCCGCTCGAGCAGCAACTCCTCCGCTCGAGCGTGTGACACATGCCTCCGCTCGAGTGCAATCCTGCGCTCGAGCGGACTGTAAAACAGTGCAAGATGCTGGGAGCTCGTTTTCCCCGCTCGAGCATCACTTCCCCCGCTCGAGTGGGAGACCAAAATCTGGAAAAATCCAGATTTGAACTCCAAGTTCAAAACTCAAGTTTCAAACACCAAATTCGATCCTTTTGGGCTAATTTTCTGGTAAACACTTCAAAAGTCATAATATAACATGTTTCACAGATCAATTTGAGAAATCAAAGCCCAAAGGTAGTTCAACTAAACATGATTTCAAACCAAATTTCAAGAACATGATGAACATGCAATATCCATGAATTCAATCAACTTTGAAGCTTCAAACACTTGCTCAAATGAGCCAATTCTTCTTCAAACATGGTGAAACCATGGACTTAAACATAGACATGAATATGCATGCAAGATTTTCATGAAATCGAACCTCCAAACTCAACAATGAATACATGCATATAGAAAATTCATAAGGTACAACCTCCAAATGCCATAAAATGAACATGCATGTAAGATTTAAGCCTCAATTCAACCTTTAAAACCAATTCTAGGCTTTAATCTCTAAACTTCCATGGCCTATGCAAGAGACAATTCAAATACACAAATGAGATGATGAATTCACTACTTTAAACCTTGAATTAGAGGTAAGGGAGCTCAAATTGCAATTCTTTCTTTAATCCCTCCAAGCTCCCAAGCTAAATTGATGAACTCATTATCTCCTACTCTCTCTCTCTCTAACCGGTTGTGCCTCTCAAAAATGGGCTAAGGAAAGATGCAACATCAAACAACATATAGTCTCTAATGCTTGGTGAAGTGGGCCACTAATGTGGCATTTTGGTAATAAAGCCAACTATTGCAATTAATCACATTTTAATCTAATTTAATTATACTAGAACACATTTCAATTAAATTTACCATTAAATCACATAATTTCTAGTGATCATAAAACATCAATCAATTTCGGCTTCGGCCGCCGATAAGGCCTTCAATTTGCAGTTTAATGCATAAAACATGATAGATAGTTTGACAGTCAAACAAATAGACAATGCATTTAAATAGATACAGTCAATCAGTCAGTTCTAGATTTCAATCAGTCAGTTCAGTATTTCAATCACTTCAATTACCAATCATAATCAGTCTCAGTTTAGCAGTAATCAGTAATTTATAGGTAAACAGTGGTGAGGGTTGTTACATGACCCTATTAAGAAACAAAAGAATCTCAATACAATTTTTGAAAATGCACCTCTCATGACACACCCTCATATTACTTGTCATTATTGTAGAAAGAAAGGTCATTATATATCTTCTTGTCCATTCAAAAAGAATATGAACATGGGAAATAAAAAAATTTGAATTATTAAGGGATCTAATAAAACTAACCAAGAAGGACCCAAGAAACTATGGGTATCAAAAACCAACACTTGATTGTCATCTTGTAGGTTTGCTTTAAGTCCAAAGTTAAAGAAGGGAAGTGGTACCTTGATAGTGGATGTTCCAGACACATGACTAAAGATAAATCATTCTTTACTAAACTATCATCGAAAGATGGAGGATTTGTTACTTTTTGAAACAACAAGAAAGGAAAAAGCATCGGTATTAATAGCATCGGTATTTCTCTTAACCCTTCTATTGAAAATGTTTTACTTGTTGATGGACTTAAGCATAACCTACTTAGTGTTAGTCAATTATGTGATAAAGGAAATCGAGTTATTTTTTATAAATCACATTGCACAATTGAAAGTACAAATTATCATAAAACTTTATTCGTTGGTAATCGCCATGATAATGTTTATGGTTTTCATCTTAATGATCTTTATGTCAGTGATGTTAAATGTTTATATGTTAATAATGAAAATAGTTGGTTATGACATAGAAGACTTGGTCATGCTCATATGGATTTAATTGCTAAACTTTTGAGAAAGGATTTGGTTATTGGACTTTCAAAAATTAAATTTGAAAAAGATCATCTTTGTAGTGCTTGTCAACAAGGAAAACAGACTAAAGCATCATTTAAATCAAAATCTCATATTTCCACAACTAGACCTTTACAATTATTGCACATGGATTTATTTGGTCCCTCAAGGACATCTAGTCTAGGTGGTAAACATTATTGTCTTGTTATTGTTAATGATTATTCAAGATTTACATGGGTTATGTTTTTAGCACACAAAGATAAAACATTTTCTTCTTTCACAAAACTCTGTCGTAGAATTCAAAATGAAAAAGGTTTTCTTATTTCTAATATTTGAACCGACCATGGTAGAGAACTTGAAAATAAGAAATTTGAATTGTTTTGTGATGAGCATGGTATTGGACATAATTTTTCATCACCTAGAACCCCTCAACAAAATGGTGTAGTAAAAAGAAAGAATAGAACTTTAGAAGAGATGAGTAGAACAATGCTTTGCGAAAATAATCTTACTAAATATTTTTGGGCCGAAGCTGTTCACACCGCATGCTATATTTTAAATCGTGCATTAATTAGACCTATTCTCAAAAAGACTCCTAACACACCTTTAAGCTTAAAGTTCTATATTCTTTAAGGTGTGATTTGTGTACAATAGGTTGTGTCTAATCATTGCTTCCATGTAACCTAATTGTACTAAGTTTGCTAAGTCATGTTCTGCTAGTTTCTTTCAAACATTCATTGAACTCAAAAATGAGAATTATATTATTTCGATGAATGCCTATTAGAATATGAATGATTCATGTATTCATTAACATTTTATATCATGTCATCCATTGCTATGAAAAAGAGATAAGAAGTGATAAATTTTTTTGTGAGCATACTTTTCATATCTTATATATGACTTCATACTAATATATTAATTCTTTTTTGAGTCATATCTTTGTAGAATCAATTTTGATATCATAGCATGTTTTTGAGATGTATACTATCTATATTTTGAATTCTACATTTGTGATCTCAAGAATATGCTCAATATGAAAATTTCATGCTTATATGCTTTACATTGGAATATTTGAATGAGTTATGAAATTCATTGATTATGATCCATCAACAATGTCTAAATGAAAAGAAGTATCATACGTTTGTAAAGACATTGCATATATCCTATTGAATATCTTTTGAATATAGATTATATTGGCATACATCTTATGAAATGCTTTTGATTGATAAATTGTTGAATTAATTGTTTATAACATTCATGTTGTGTTCTACATTGAGTAAAATATTTTATCACACTTGAGTATGTAGATTGAATTGATGAAAATGCCTCTTGATAATGTTATGTGATTAAATGAAATTTTTGCATCGTTTTTTAATAAAACAAAGAGCATAACACTATTTTCTTATACATATTATGTTATGTGCTATACTTGAAAATTCTGAAAAATAGCATTCCAAACTCTTGTTTGATCATTGAATTATTTTTCACTTTTTGAGTTTATGATAAGAAGTGATTTGTGTTGTATTTTTATTAAGTAATAGTGATTGTTCTATGAATGCTATATTTACACAAATCACATTAGAAAATGGTAGCACCAACTTAGGAGGAGAAATTATTTTGCTAACATACTTGTTAAACCCTTTTGAGATGAACTCCTCATGAAAGAAAATTGAAAATTAAAAAGCTTCCATCTCTTGAACCTAACGTATGCCTCATATACTCTCTTAAGCTTTTGAGGTAAACATTCTATCTTATATCCTTTGAGCTAATACTGTTATTACTTTGATATGAAAAAGATTGATTATGTTTCATATGATTTGCAATGTATACTCTTTGATGATGCTCTTGCCTAACAATCATGCCTATGCTTAAATGTGTGCTATATATTGAAATTCATGATTTTTCTTGGCATATGGATTGCTATACCTTGAACATGCTTCATTTTTTGGAATTACATTAGCGCCATGAGATTATATTGAGTTTAACCTATTATGAGCAATATTTAGTATTCTACATAATGCTTGAGCTATGATTGTTAAATCTTCTAGATTGCATATTGGTATCCTTGGTAGATTGCATGTTGGTATCATTTTGGCATCTTTATTAGTAATATTTGGCATTCTGTTTGATATTATTGAGGAGAACATTTCAGTTATGAGCATTCATTTATCATATATTTTATTGATTTTGCCAAATGAAATAAGGGGAAGAATTTAAACTAGATTATTTTTTAAAAAAAAAATCCCCTCAGATTCTATTCTATTTTTGATATTACACTTATGAGCTTGCACCTCACATATTTTTTTCATTATTATTTTTTGTTTGGGCTTAATTTTCTTATTTTTTTCTGCTTTTTCATTTCATTTTTCAGCACTTAAACATAAAAACAAAAACAAATCAACATACAAATATTTACATTAAGAAAAAAAAAAAACAAAAACAAAAACAAAAACAAAACACCCTTCATTTTTTTTACGGCCATACGCCGATTAAACTAAACATATTTCAAAAAAAAAAACAACCCTTCATTTTTTTTCCGACCATACGCCGACCTCACTTACTCGCCTCTTCCATCGTTTTCTTCTTCTTTTTATCACCCTGGGCGACCCTTGACGCCCCTGCCCCCGTGTTTTCGTCGAGAGCGACAACTCCCCGCTGACTATCAAAGGCCAAGAACGACGTTGCTCCAAATCGGGCCATGGAAGTGGTCTTCCATTTAAGCTCTTTATTTTCGGCCTTCAGTGCGCCTATTTCTGCTTACGCATCCTTGTATATGCGCTAGAGCAGAAAGAGTTGAGCATTGACCTGATGGAGCTCACTCGTCCTATTCTGCAATCGATGAGCCAATTTTGTGACTGCAGTCACCGTCTCCATACAGGACGTCAGTGTGAAATGATTCGCTTCTATGTCAGATTGAGCTGCCATGATTTGCTCAATCGATATCATAGGAAGGTTAGGCAGAGGAATGACAGGAAGAATAGGAGTAGGGGCACTCGGTCCCGCAAAGCTTATGGGATCGTTCAGGTCCGGAAATAGAGTGAGGGGACGGGATGAGGAAGCCATGGTTTAGAGGTGAGAGCTATAAACGAAATGAGTTGTAGAGAAATAAAAGAGAACAGATTGAGGTTTGGCCTCCTCCGTTCAGTTTTTTTGTCTCTCGATGAGGATGAAAAAACAGACGAGAGTGGTGAAGAAGAGATAGAAGAGAATGGTGAAGAAGAAAATGGAAGAGTGTGTGATTTAGAAGAAGACTGAAGCCGAGGCGAGCGGCAATCGAGGAGAGCTGCTTTTGTCGGCCAATGAAGCAAAAGCTAACCCGCGTGGCAACCGCGTTTTGCGAAAAATGAGAGCGATGCGGGAGAGTTGTATATGTCATATATATACATTTGTTGATTAACCGTGGATTGATATATATATATATTTTTTTTTTTGCTATGTATATATTTTTGATGCCATTTATCACTATCATTTTCCTCCTCCTCCTCCTCCTCCTCCAGATTCTGACCCATGATTTCCTTTTGATAATGTCATAGGCGAAGAAATTATATGATGTTATGTATTATGGTATTATTTTCAAATTATGGTATTATTTGAAAACTAATTTGATAATTATGTATTTATAGTTTGATATCTTAATCTTATATCATGTTATTGATTAAAACTTATTTATTACACATGTGTTAACCTATGTATTTAGAAATGAATTCAAGGAGCATGATTTGAGGGGGAGCCCTTGTTACTCCCAAATCAAATCAAAACATCATTGTGTGCCATCATCAAAAAAGGGGAGATTATTAGACTTATTTATTTTAATGATTTATTTAATTATATTTTAATTTATTTGAAAGAGAAAAATAGAATCCAAAATTTATTTTGATGATTTATTTAATTATATTTTAATCAAAATTTATTTTGATGATTTATTTTAAAGAGAAAAATAGAATCAAAATTTATTTTGATGATTTATTTGAAAGAGAAAAATAAAATCAAAATTTATTTTGTTCCATTATTTCTTATCTAAATCTTTATCCTAAATGTTTTAGAATGTATTTAATATTTAATTAAATCAGGAGTTCAAACAGCCCAAAACAAATGTTCAAATAGCCAAGCACAGCAGCAGGCCAAAAGGTTCAAAAGGTTCAAGTGGAAGATATTCAAATTAGTAATGATGGAAGTACAACGGCTATAAACGGCTATACAGGTTTAAAAGGCCAAAAGGTTCAAGTGGAAGATATTCAAATTGGTAATGATGGAAGTACAACGACTATAAACGGTTATAAATTCAAATGACTACAACGACTATAAACGGCTATAATTTTCATTATATATACCAAAGCCTCTAATGTAAACAAGTAACAAAAAAAACCTGAAAATATTCTTTGATCTATAATCACTCACATCTATTCTCAGAAATTATACACTGAGCCTTATAGCATTAAGCTCATCTTTCCTGTGTGAGATTTACAGAAAAATCAAAGCTTCATTTTATATATCTATCTTTGAGAGATATTTATTTTAAGCTTTCTTGGAAAGCAAAAATACTATTTCATCTTGTAAAAGTGTTGCAAACACCGTGTTCTTGAAATCTTGAGAGTGATTGTGAATCACCTAAGATTTGCAACGGTTTGGACTTGTGAAGTCTGTGTAAAATCCGTAGAGGATTGCTCCATTTGTAAAGAGGTTGCTAGCACCCCTGTGAAGCTAGAAGATAGTGGAAAATCTCAAGTGAAGCTTGAAGAGTGGACGTAGACCAAGTTGAACCCGAACCACTATAAATTTGTTTGTCTCTCTCTCCCTTATCTCTTTATTTTATTTTAAATTGCCATAACTATATTTCACATTTTTACTATGTTAAAATCATTATCTGACATAGTTGTTAAGACACTTGTTTTAATTATTTTTATTTCATTAATTATATTTATCTATTGTGCTAGTCATAATTTTTATTAGGGTATTGTCATGACCCGAACCCGCCTCTATAGATTAAGGTCATAACCGACCAGTAATCATGAGATTACCTACGGCCTCAAACTTGATATCAATTAATAATTAATGATATGGGGCCAGATGCGGAAGCAAACTTAAAAATTTTGTCCAATGAGCTATGCTTACATGGCATAACAAAACATTTCACATATACTTAATAATAACTCACACCACATATCAGTAGTTAACATCTTGTATATTCAGGATCATTCAAATACATAGTCCGCTAAACCAAAAGCTTATGCACATAACCGGTCTATCATGACCAATAGAAATAGCAAAAGAAATACAAAAGGTCATAAACAAAGCCTCTTGCGTGAAACACCTGGGCTAACTTCAAAAAACTTGGGTTCCTTTCTTAAATTCCACTAAGGCTGGGGTTGAACGTCCATTTGCTCACCTACATACATATAGATAAGAGTGAGCTAACGCCCAGTAAATAATATCAAAATAAAGAGATTAATGAATGAAATTCGTTCATAAATGAATCATACTTATAATGTACATATTTGAACCACTATTCTCATTCACACCAGATTTACAAATCTCAATAAAGCAAAACGACCTTAGGTCCAACACATCATATCCATATGCAAAACGATCTCAGGCCCAATTCTTATATAAAACAATACGACCTCGGGTCCATCTATACGAAACGATCTTTGATCCAGCCAACTCTTTATTCAAAACGACCTTTGGTCCAATTCCAACATATCAAACGGCCTCGAGCCCAATTCGAATATATCAAGCGTATCAAACGGCCTTGGGCCCATTCTCTTTATATTCATATCCATGCGTATTTCATATTCATGATCATGATCCCTTTCATTCAAACGGCCCTTGGCCCATCACAGTATTCAACCATATCAAATGACATATTCAAACAGCCTTTGGCCCATCTTTGCATTCAGGTTTAACGGCATTTGGCCCAATCGTTCATATCCGACGGCCTTTGCCCCAATCATTCATGTCCGACGGCCTCTGGCCCAATCATTCATATCCGACGGCCTTTGGCCCAATCATTCATGTCCAACGGCCTTTGGCCCAATCATTCATGTCCAACGGCCTTAGGCCCAATTCAGATATATCAAACATATCAACGACAAATGGCAAACGGCAAACGGCCTTAGGCCCAATTCAAATATATCAAACGTATCAAACGGCCTTATACAAATTAGGCATATAAAATACTCATTCATATTTCAAATCAACAAATCCATGGAGCTAATACAGAAGTAGCATTTGGAAAGTAACATACTTGAAAATATCTTTGCTAAGATATTACTCACAGTGTCTTGCCGGTGGATTGCCCTTGAGCTCGACCCTACACATTACATAACACATATGGGTCACAAATGATTCAATCCGTTCTTAACTTGTGCATTCCTCTTAGGCCTCTTTATTATCTTCTTAATCCATTTACAATGTTCAATGCATGCCTAAGAGTGCTCAGAAATGGAAGAGAACGGAAAATGAAACACAAAACATCTTTGCAAACTTTCTGAAACAGGGCTCCCCGCTCGAGCGTACCCTTTAGGTCTGCAAAAGTACTGGTTGCCTCATTTTTTGCGCTTGAGCGTAAATTTGGACGCTCGAGCTAGAAGTCAAACTACATGGCTCCCCGCTCGAGCGGACATCCATGTCTGCAAAAGTTCTGGGAACTAGCATTTCACGCTCGAGCGGCGCTTTCCCCGCTCAAGCAAACACGCCAAATTCTGGAATTTCCAGAACTATTCTTGATGTTCAAACTCAACATTCAAAGGCCCAAAACTCATGTTCTTGGTTCAAAAACGTGGAAACACAATATATATCATAAGGATATAAGCAATATGAGGTCAATTGTTCAGAATCATGGTTTAATTCTCAAATAATTCAACATTCTTCTTGACATGGTCAAAGCTCAAGCATTCTAGCTTCATACAAACTCCACATCTTCATGAATTATACATGCATGTGAAGTATAAGCTTCATTTTTAACTTAAATAACACAATTGATGATCATCTTCATGAGATTCAACATTATCATGCTTGCATGTGCAATTTGGTGCCAAATCCTTAATCTCTTTAGAGACCATCTTTCAATTCCTCATAAAATGCATGTTTGAACTCAAATTCCATTTCAAATAGTACAAATAATGTTTATACTCATGGAGCTTAACAAAACCATGCTTGCATGTATGACTTAGCACTCAATTTATCACATTTAACTTGTTACATGTTTGATTATGCAAAATCATGACAATTCTATACATGCATGTGCTTATAAACTTTAATTTCACCAAATTCAACACAATTCACATTCTTGATTACAATGTAACTTGAATTCATAGAATTACAAACTCAAATCCATGAACTCATGCCCAACTACTCACCTAAGAGCTTCAATCCTTACAAAGGTAGTTAAATCTTGAGTGTAGCTTGCCAAATTCACAACCTTTGAGCCAAATTACATAATTCTTCCTCTCCCTCTCTCTAGAACCGGCCCCTCTCTCTCTCTAAAGTGTGATTTTCAGCCAAAAGAGAGAAATGAGCTCAAAACAATGCAAATAGGCCACTTATATACCTTGGCCTAATCAAATTAATTAAGGCTAAGTGATTGAGCTTAATTTAATCGTTCTGAATCTAATTATTTTGATCCAAATCAATTTATAATTAAATTTCACCGTAGGCTCTAAAAATTATGCTAATCACAATGGCGTAATCAATTTCGTTTTCTGTAGCCGAGAAGGCCTTCAATTTTCAGTTCAAAGCACAGATTCTAACAGATTTTCCTACGGTGAGCAGATAGAAAGCCAAAATCACATATAATCATGCAATTAACACCCAAATTCAAATTAAGCACATAATTACAAACATAATCATGATTAATTAACATAGCACAGGACAGGGTTATCACATGTATTATTAATTTTAATTGTAAAAACCTAATTCACCCCCCCTCTTAGGTTGTCTTTTGGGTAATAGAGGTCATGGGGTTCCTTCTTTATGGGGGTTCCAAACACTTTCCTCAAAATTTATTGTTTAGTTTTTAGGTGTTTTCAAAACCTTACTTGTTTTTCTTTGGAAAGCTTAAAATAAGCTTGGGAACTTTGTCTCACATTGCGAAGAGAGAGGAAAACATGGAGCACTTAAAAAAGTGCTACATGGAATATTCATTTGAATATGGAATTATGGAATGGATGCTAGGGTACATGCACTCACACCGCAAAGATGATGTTTCGCACCATCCGCACATGCACACGCGCGTGGCGTGAGCAGTGGGCTGTGTGGTGTTTGATGTTGCACTTTGCACGGATGCATCGGCGCAATGAGCCATAAGGGCGCTTTTATATTTGCATTGGATAGGTTGGAGCAATTACGTGGATCCAACGTGCCGTCTATGACGTAGAATGCAGTCAACTCCATGTGGTAATGATGCGGCGTCCGTTGGCGATGAGTCAACCAACCGATCGAACGGATTAGAGATGTGTGCAATCGTACGAATGAGATGGCACCGATCATGATCAGGTATGATCAATCAAGGCATCTATTCAGTATGAGAATGATCTATATGATAGATTGTCGATCCAATGGTCAGATCTGATTGGATGAGATCAAGGGACATGACCATTCGATCAGATGCATCAAGGCCTATAAATAGGCTGCGAAATCAGCCATTTCAATCCATCCAAAAATTCAGAAAGCATTCCTGCAATTCTCTCCCTCTCCCTCTCCCTCTTGATTTAGAATTTTCGATCAAGAGTTTCTTAAGTTTCTGTTTTTCTTATTGGTAATCAAATTCTGCAGACTTGATTATTAGTGTCTTGGTTTTCTTGATCATATCAAGAGTATTTTGATCTACTGTTGTCAATGCAGACGCCGATAGACTTAATCTTTAGATCAGGATTCATGGTGTCCTGGAGGTGAATTTGCTGTAACCCCTTGCACACTTTTTGGTAGGTGCAAATATTGTCTTTAGAAAAGCGACTAAGTAACGCGACTTGAAGCACCAAATTTCTATTTTACATAGACAAGATCATTAACAAGTTTTGAAGACCCGAAGACTACCAACTGAAGAATTCAAGACAAATTGTTCTAACATTAAATAGATCAGAACTAATACAAATAGCATGAAAACATAAAGATAAATAAGGTAAAATATATATTTTTGTGTAAAAGGTATGACAATATCATTTTTTCATCTATACAACTAACAAATTATTAGTGAAAATGAGGGTAAGTATTATACAAATTAAAACATTAAGGAAATTAATATAATTATGTCAAAATTATAAAATTTATTGTATTTTTTCAAACTTCGGAAAAGATCAATGTAATTTAACTTAAAAATTACTATGAATAATTGTACAATGAGAAGAAGTGAACCCTTGCAGGTGGGGATTATTATATCTATCTACTCAAAAGTTATATAATTTTACTTTTGGCCTTTCAAAATCTAAAAAATTTATATAGACTCCCAAATTATAATGTGGGTACATGGTCAAGCATCACATATATGCTAAAACTAAAAGCATTGCTTGAGATGATTTTGATTGCATTAAGTTGTTGGCAAAAGCACCAAAAAATTAAGATTATTAAACACAAGCCACATTTGTATTAATTACATACACAATTAATCTCTTGAAAGCACAACCAAACAAGAAACAATTTTTTTGAGAGTAGACAAAAAAAAATTTATCATGACAATGGAAATATTTTGGAAACGTTGGAAATGATGAATTGAAAGGGGAGACTAAAGTGTGTAGTTAGGACTACTCTTCTGTCTTGTCAAGATCTGGTTTTGGCTCTTCCTCTGTTAATCCTGGTTCAACAGAAACCACACTACTGTTCCTTCGATGATGAGCGGCCTCGAGGACATGGCTATATGTTCCTTTCTCCATGAAGAGTTGAGCAAAATGGTGCTTGCAATAGAGAACTCCATCAAGGGCAGCATAAGAGGAATGTGTAAGGGGACAGCCACCATGAGCACACTTGAAGCATGATTTGTGGAAAGACTCTCCTTCCATATTCACCTATATATCGATTTTAAGATGTAAGAAATGGTTAATTTCTTTTTTTCAAGCTTACACTAACAATAAATATGATTACTAGAGTTGGTACTAGTTGGAGAAAATCTAGGGACACAAAAAAGTCACAGAATAGACACAAGGATGGGTACAGTTGTGTGGGCCAAAAAGAAAACAAATAATATATTCAATAGTGTTTATTCTATTTATATATTTATATATATCAGGTGTCCAGGTAAATCTTGACTAATCTTGAGATTCATGTAAAGCGTTCTCTCCAC
Source organism: Camellia granthamiana (assembly GCA_036172215.1). NCBI lineage: Eukaryota > Viridiplantae > Streptophyta > Magnoliopsida > Ericales > Theaceae > Camellia > Camellia granthamiana. The sequence continues at coordinate 12,032,865 of CM069908.1, read as the reverse complement.
ACAGGCCAACCAACTCTCAAGCTATGCCCGCAGACATTGCCCTTAAGCCTAAGGTAACACTCGATAGGAGTCAAAACTTAAACCTAATGCTTCATGAGGCACCAAGGGCCAAATGATTGACCACCATGCCAAACCCCTTGGAGTTTATTCTAACATTTTTCTGTGATTTTTTCTATCTGTAGCAAAACTGAATCAATTAGGTTAGGATGATAGAACATTGTCTTAGCCTTGCCCTCTTCCAACATTGTGTATGATTTATGCTTGGTAATTATTCGATATATATGAATCCGAAGACTACATGTACCTGAGAATCACTAGACCACACCTATGATTAAAAAAGAAGAAGATGAAGAAGAAGGCTATATAGAATTGCAAACCTTCTCTAATGGGTACACAGTTTTGTTACAAGCTGAACACTTGTCTTGGGTTCCAGAGAACAAGGAAGAAAGTTTGCTTGGGGCCCTAGTCTGCAAAAGATTATCAATTAATAATATTCATTTATGTCATGAACAATATTACAAAAAAAGAAAGGAAAAAAAAAAAAAAGGAATTAGACAATAAGAATTGCGGATGAATCCAATCGTTTTCATCAGATTTTCCCATTTAACAAAACTTATTTGCAGTTTATTTAGATTAAAATTTGAAATTTCATGCTCAAGCAGCTTACTTTGAAAGTTAAGGTGTTTGATAAGACTGTTCAAGTTTTTAGCTTAAAAATAAGTTTTACCAAGTTTAGCCTCTTCAATTTGATATTTAGTAACATTTGAAAGCAAACATGTTTAAGCAAACTAGTAACAAGAAAATTCAACATTCAACTCTAGAAGAGGTTTTCAAATTTTCTCTTGAAATTTTAAACATAATTTATAGTAATTCAACTTAAATGATTGATAAGAGATATACTAAAATAAATGGTACTTTGAAAGCGCATTGAAATACACCCTAATAATGGAGTATGAACGTACCAGTGAATTTTCCCTCTCAGGTTTCCCCGCTAAAATATTCATCCAAAAACAACATTTAGTAAACCAACATAATGAGGTCAAATTCATGAAGCTTAAAGAAACTAGGAGATGAATACTAATAACAAAAGTCTCACATGTTTGGAAGTTCTTGCTGAAATTGCCAGACTCCTTGAAAAGTTGTTCAAAATGAGTTTTGCAGTATAGGACTCCATCCATGGAAGAGTAGTTGCTCATCTGTCAAAAACAAAACATAATTCGTACGCATTTTATTGGTAAGAAAAGTGAATATACAATGAAGTTTAAGACATAACCCAAAGGGTCTCACTATCAAACCACAAAAACTAGTCTCTCCAATGAGAGACAAACCTAAAGGGCCGGACTTAGCCTACTAAAAAGGAAAACCTTTGACAACTTGAGAGCCTAGGTAAAAACAATACAACAATCATCACATAAAATAAACATAAACACAAATGCCTTCTGATGAAAGTACTCTCACAACGCAAGAGGCTACGCACAAATAGAGTTTACCCCACTTATCCTTCTTCTTGTTATTCCAAATTGTGTCGGAAAGCTTTACAACAAAAATTTCTAATATATCCCATATCTTGAAGCCTCTCTTTTTTTTTTTATTTGCATGACAAGCGAAAGTTTCAAATGAAATTTAGGAACATTAAAACTTACAAACAACAAATGTGGTTTTCTTATTGTAGTTACATTATAAAAAGATGATTTAGAATAAAGAAAGAAAGGGGAAAGAAAAAAAAAAGCCACTTACAACAAGAGTTCCTTTGCAGTGGCTGCATTTGAAGCATGATTTGTGATAAGTAACTCCATCAGCAGACAACAAATCAACAAAATAAACAGTCTTATCGCAAGCCTTGCATTTATCCAATGTCCCTGTGAATGCCATTTTTGTGTCTTCCAATTCTTTTCAAAAACAAAAAAATAAAGAATTAAATAATCTCTTCCTATCGTTCTGAAGAACAACTTCTTGAGAAGAAACCAACAGATCGATTGGGCTGCTGAGGATTAAAGTTCAAAAAATGTTCAATGAATTGGAGTTGTGGCTCTTTGTTTCAGCCTCACACAATTGAGACCAAACAAAGTCTTTGTTTTGTCTGAAGAAATCTGATTTATATCAAACTAAAATAGAATTTCAATTTTTTCTTGCAATGGTCTAAACTGGATTGGAATTGAACCAATAAGGGAAGGGCACGTGTTTGGAGATCCCAATATTATGAGGTTAAAATGGATTGTTTTGGAGTAAAATGTGGATTTAATCTGATTGGAATAGAGAAAAACAAGGGTGGTGTGTTTTGACTCATTCTTGGGGGAAATTTGGACCAAAAAAATAGCCTAACATCATTGTTATTGTTGTCTTGATAGTTATTTTAGTTTAAAAAGAAGTTGGTTAAATAGTGTGAAATGTATTGCAACACCATTCATGAGGCAAAAACCGCGATTTTTTTTTTTAAAATGCCAATTCTGATCCCCCAAAAAAGGGTAAAAATTAGATTAGTCAAGCATAGGGTTGTCTAATGGTCCTTATTATTATAGAAGTTAGGACTATTTCAACATTGTTTTTAGTTTTTTTTGTAAAAGAAGATGAATGGGATCGACCTTATCTCTCACTCAATCAAACAAGATGGATAAGGTCAACTTCACCTAACCCAATAATCCTAACAAGTGGACATGGTGCTTCCAGACAAAATGGATAAGATTAATCTTGTCTCTCACTTAGCCAATCAAGATAAATTACGTCAATTTAATCCATCTCATAACTATAGTTTTTTTTAATTTGAAACACCACGTAAACATACTGAGTGAGTAACTTGGACTACCGAACCCGTATGGGAATTAACCATTGAGAAAGTAAACAAACTTGGTAGAAAAATATATAAAAATTGAATATAAAATTTTGTGATTGAATTTAATCTTATCATTTTAAAACAAATAACCCACCGAAGAGGTTTTTAATTATAAAATAATTGTCAACACCGTATCATTTTATCATAAAACTTTGTATTAAAAAAATTCTAAGAATAGAATTTTCTATTGGCCGAAAGACTATTGCGAGCCAACGTTTCAGTAAGATCGCCAAGACTCATTAGTAAAAATTTAGTGTTGTACCATTGATTCAGACCTTGTTTGGCAATTTCTAAATAGGTAATATTCTAGTTAGAAAAATTTAAAGTAAAAAATCTGTTTGGTTTAGTTAAAAAAAATCTTTCTGTTGATAATGGCCCTGCATATTTTTAAAAAATTTCACAATCTCCTTTAGTTATTAACCAAAAGCTCCACAACACTCTTAAGGTAATGTGATAATTTCTCACAAAAATGTAAAAAATTGAAAAAACTCGCAAAACTTTCTCCATAACAAAGTATAATGTTTTAACAATCATCAAATGCATCAACTTTTTTAAATCCTAAAAAACCAAAAATAAAAATAAAAACTACTAAAAAAAACAATTATCAAACACCACCTTAATTTAAACCGCATAAAAGTTCTCAGAAACTACTTATTATGAAAGTGTCTTCATTAAATTGTGTACAATTGTCAACTGCATTCAATGTGCAAAAACAATACACCTGCTCAAGGAGGCAACACCACCTGCTGGGACAATATGATATCAGATATCGTCTTCCCATGCCTGTCAATTCTCCGAGAGCAGTTTACGCCACCATCTAGAATGTTCCGGACCACGACATTCAAAGAATGAATTCCTCTGGCTTCATATATTTCCACTTTAACGTTTTCGTTGACCCATTGGTCTCTCTTAGTGATAGCATCTGAGTCAGGAAATGAGGATGGATTTAAAAGAGTCGAAACAACTTCTTTTACCCATTTGCGTGTGATTATCTTCTTCAACCTCTCGATATCTGGTGGAAAATGTGGGATAATCGAGAAGTTCAAGTCGTTTCCTTTGTCTCCGGCCCTGCTATGAGCTATGTTGTAAAGAGGAATTTTTTGGCCTGCCTGAGCAGGAGAGCAGTTGATTTCTGTTAATAGAAACTCTCTGCAATTATTGTATTTGGCTTCCTCTTTTATTGCTGATGAGACTGGCTCGGGCCGAGAATGGGCAGTTGATACATCATCCTGATTATTTGAGTTGCTTATTTTGCTTTGCTTCGAAGAAATGAGCACGTGAACATGTTCTCGCGCGACCTGAATGACCAAATTCATGACAGTGAAAGTGTTGTTAATGAAAGGTTTGAATAAAAGCAAATCCAATCAATAAAAACTAACACTAACTAGGGGTGGTTCAAAGTTCAGTTTCAAAATTGTAATACAATATTAGAAATAGATTACAAATTCCAGGGAGTCGAGAAGGGGAAAAGGAAGGGGATGAAAAACAATAAATTATTCATCATCTTTTTATAACTGAATATGAGTTTATGTGACTGATCATTTCCTCTTTAGAATTAATAATTTATAACTGCACAGATATGTATATATATATATGGAGGGAGGGAGAGAGAGAGAGAGAGAGAGAGAGAGAGAGACATACAAATCCTTTTTCAAGAATAATCTCTTTCTTGTGTCCAGTGCTGCATTTTTTAACACAAACAGAAATAATAAGTAAGAGATATAATAAGAAATCTGTTTAGCAACAAAGATCTAATCTGCAGTAACACTGAGATCAGCTGTTTCAAATTGTTCATTAAATAATTTTTAAAAAAATTATTAAAAAAAAAAACTGAAACCATTGTTATTAATGATGATACTACTTCAAAACCTTGAGAAGTGGAGGAACAATATCTCAAAGATTGGGAAAATGTAGATAAATGCTTAGAAAGATGAGCTAAAAAGAACTTAAAGGTTTCACATAAATGAGATGCCAAGCCAAGTAATAACTATTATGAGTTTAAGATGTCCAATTAAAAGAACATCAGTTCTTGAGGATTAGAACCCAAATTATGGTTGAACTATAACCCAACGTAGCCTCCATTCTTGATCTATGTCACATGGACTCAGGTATGGGTACTGGTGCAGGTGTGATGCGTGTCCAAGTGTCCGATTCATCTAATTCTCATATCCAATGACACGGGGAGACGGAAAAATATTCATTTTTATAATATATTTCTTTTTCTTTTTCTTTTTTTTCTAGGGAGGCAAGGGGTTGCAAAGATTGGGGGAGAAGCTAGGGATGCGGAGGAGAGGCTGGCGGTGATGGGGGAAGGTGGGGGAGGGGCTGCCGGCACTGGACAGGGTGGGAGCAGGGCTGCCGGAGGGATAGAATTACAGGGGAGAGGGAAGAGTGGAAGGAGAAGAAAGAAGGTGATTTTGGTAATTTTATTTCCCATGTCTCTGTAAATTTTTTTAAGTTACAATGTATGTTGTAATTTTTATTTAATTTTTTATGAATTGAAATATTTGTGTGTTCACATTTTATTGCAATTATCACTCATGAATTCAAGTTCATATAAAATTTATAATAAAAAATAAAAAAAGAGAGAGCAAAAGAATTTACACTGGTCAGACAAAATTTTGCTTGGAGTTCAAATTGTTTTATCTATATTTTACAATCATTAGTCCATTGAAATTCCTCTTAAGAAAGTCACTATTTTAAACTGTTGTGCCATGAATATAGAAGATTTTTACATAATGGAACACAGACAAAGGGTAGGATCCACCCTTAGTCTCACATCTGTGTCACATTTTGTGAAAATCATCTGTACACTTAGATTTACTCTATTTTAAATCACTCATCAGCAGGAAACAGTCAATTTAAGAAATTAAAATGAAAGCAAAAACAGTAAGGAAAAGACCTGATACCACCACCCCCAGCTGGTCCATTTGTGTACAAAGCTGTAAACTCTTTTGTGAATTGGACTGCATGTTCCTTAAGCTCAAATAGCCCATCCATCCGTAGCCTAATATCTTCACCAGACATCCGCAACGTGGTGCTGTTGTTAATGCTGGTTGCCTTAAGGCTATCCAGTCCAATTATATAAGAAATTATCCGGTCGTTAGTACCAGGGTACACTTCTTCCATCCATGATCTTACCTAATAAGATACGAAACAAATATCTGAGCTAAACATGTTATAGGTATTACCCAAACTCTACTGATTAAATGGCCAATCGTCAAACAATCCTTAACCACCATGGATAATAGCACAAATATGCCAACATAGAAGCATATGAACCTATACCACATTAGATGGAAAATCAACTTCATTCTAAGCTTGTAAACAAATTATTGTAAAAAAAATTTATGAGAGAGAAAGAGAGAGAGAGAACAAGTATTTGAGACCACCTTCAAAGGATAGCATCTTTATGTCCCTAAAACATTTGATGTCACACTCTCTCTCAAATGTGTGATCCTCCGCCATACATCCTTGAAAACCATGATAAAGATCCAATGTGAAAGTTACCCCAAACACATTCCTCACTCCAAAATCTAATGGATTCCAAAGTCCAACCTTATAAATACTCCTCACTTCCTTCAACCACCAATCTTCATCTTCACAGTCATACTTCCATTCTACAACCCATCTCCACAAGCTCTCTCTCTCTCTCTCTCTCTCTCTCTCTCTCCATGGCAAACTACCAAAGCCATTAATGCAAAACACCTTTGTCATCATTGTTAGTGATCTGATGCCAATCCCACCTACATCTTTAGGTTTACAACTTACAGAGAATCACGATTAATTTATCACCACAAATTTAAAGAATGATTAAATATCCATTGCCATAAAAAACTAGGAATAACATTAAGGCAATGAGATTATCTACCAGAAATTCAGCAGCTTCAGCACGTTTTACACATTGATATCCCCCATAAGATATCTCTCCCCAGCCTCTCCATCCACGGTCCTGGTACATTACCAATTAAAGAAATTCACTAAGCACAAACACAAATAGGAGATTGGCTGTAGTGTTGAACATAATGCTCTTGGAAACAAATTAATATCTAGCGAAATTAATTAATTTAGAACAACGGAACATAATCTCACCATCACTAAATAGCTATTGAATTAATTAGTTTGGCATAAGCACTCAATGACAATATCAAATCACTTAATTAAATATCACAGGAACACAAACTGACTCTGAATAATCACCACAAATATGCTCTTTACCAGCCATTGCAATAATTAATAAAACTAAGTGGGTATCTATGAAGCTAAATTAATAAATAAAATAAAATAAAAAGAAAATGATGAGTAAGAGGGACACAGGTGAGAAGATAATGGTCCCATAGGCTTTTTACGTTGAAAATCCAGAGCAGAAACCAGTAACCAAGATGGTTCCCTGCCTTCTAAGGAGTTGACTAGAGTACAGGTGAAAGAAAACCTATGAGGTATCAAAGTCCACTGTCACATTTGATAAACGAGTAATATTTTATATAGATAACGCATTCACTCTATGATAATGCATTTGCTCTATGTTATTACCAGTAATTTACTTAGAATAGCGATCTTTTGCTCACTGACATTTTACTTTCACAATTGCTCTTATCAAAAATAATAATTCACAGCCAAATATGAGTTCACTATTTACTGAAGTTGGAGTACTTTAAATAAACAGATTTAAGGCTAAACTAGAGTGGTTGAGTTAATTTTGAGGATTAAAAAAAGGGTCTGCCGAACTGCATAACACATTTGAGAATTCAACAGCTGGCTCTACTCAGGGTAAAGTAAAAGCACATTCTTACTAATCAAAAGAGAAATTTATAGTAAATAAAATCATATAACCCAAGGGTACGAAGAGTTGGCTAGCACCAAGCCTTCGAAAGAGGAGTTCATTGATTCAAAACTGTCCTCTTTAGGCCAACACCCTGCCTGGTATAAATACAGGGATGATTGCTTTGACGCATGTTTGTGGTACCTGACACGTATTGTTGGGTCCAAACAAAAAAAGAAAATCACATATAAGAAGCCAATGACAAGAAAGTTAATAGTCAGAAGAGGGCTCTAAAAGCACAAGGTGGAAACAAATTGAAATATGAGAAAGGCCAGGACTAAATGTTGGTCGGATGTTGGGAGGGGTGGACTAGGTACGGACCTAAATTTCAGTTTGATTACTCAAACCTGGGTACTCATGCTTGACAGTTTTACCATTGTAAGAGTTCTTTGAACCTTATTCCCCATCACAAATTGCTCCAGCCTTATCCAAAAAATAAATAAATAGTTAAAGTAAAACTTGCTCCAGAATCCAGAACTAAGTAACAGAAATGCGGATTGGGAGCAGGAGAGAAAGTACAAAAACATCCTTTCTAAAATTAACTCAAGAACAGGAAAGCCTCTAGAGGCTAGAAAGTATATATTTATGTTACCAGAAAACGCTAATACCCTAGAGAATTACGTATTGGTACGCACATTCCGAAACATGGTACACTTCCATTCCAAAAAAATAAATTTAATGTTCCAAAGCGATCTCAAAAGTTTTTTTTCAATATATGTCCTTAAATGTTGCCTTAGAAGGACAAAATTCAAATATAACAAACTAAAATCTAAGGTGAGTTAAGTTTTGACAAGACAAAAAATCAAAAAATGGGTCATAATGCTCATAGAAAATATTACATCTTATTGGATATCTAATAGTTAAAAAAAAAAAAATTTACTCTAGAAGTATCTTAAATTCTTAAGTATAATATATACAAGTCTACTCCTATCGTACCACATTTTAGAACATGTGGCATACTACGTTCCCATTCTCGTTCCATGTTCCAGGTAACATAGGTATATATACACAAATTTTAATTGATCCGTACATGTGTATTTACTTGTACTGTTTTATGCACCAATGCCTTGCCTTGTAAAAACGTAAATATAATTGTTGCTAACATGAAAAATATATTGTTGACGCACTAAATGAAAAAAACCAAGCAAGTGACATGTAAATTGAAAGTTAGCCTAATGGTGGAAGGTTAGTACACCTTTTCTCAGGTTTCGAGTACGATTCTCGGTGACGTTGCTTTTTTACCCATTTATGTTAAAAAGGCTTACTATGAATATAACAGCAGTACATATACATTGAATTCAGTGTGTGCTAGCCCAATAAAAGTGTGAATATGGCACTCAGAGTTTGGTTAGAATTGAATTCAATACAAATAAATACATATCTGACCCATTTCTTCACCCAATTTGCTAATTTGTGTGCACTTGAGTGCAATCTGGTCGCTTCTTACGCTGATTAGGTGACCTAGCTCCAAAATAATTAAAAGAATATTTAAATGCAGAATAGTTGAGAGTACATCCACATGAAACAAACATAAAATTTCATGATAGCATCTCCCACCAATCTTTCTCATTCAAATGTTACAGTTGCAGTGTCATTCATCTACGACAATCGTGATAAATCTATGCTCTAACAACTTGAAACACATCCCAATATAATAAATCTGTGCAGATGAATTTTTAGTTTGTACACATTCTAATTAAAAAGCAGTCCTGGTTATAAAATAATGCACATTGAGTTAGCCAGACAATTGAAACGTTTGCACCATGAAAATGAACATGCATGTTGGAATATTGGACCACGCAATTAATTGAAAAGAAAACATGAATACATGGTAACATTCTAAGAGACAAATTTCAGCTGTACTTATGTGCCAGTATGCCAACCGGAAAGCATTAGTGGCGAACAGAGAGAAAGAAAGCCAGGAGTGGGGAGAGATAGACGTGGAATTGTCCCTTCAATTCTGATTCATGTCTCACTGAAAAATGACATAAATTACCTTTGGAGCCAACAGCAACAGTTCATCAGGTACTAGTGAAGCAGATGGCTTTGCTCCAGAACAAAGAATTTTACTGCTTGATAACAGTTGAAATGTAACGTCTTGAAAATCTACTATCTGCTTTAAGTGGAAATTTTTTGAAATTAGTTATGTTTTTTCTTTCTTTTTTCCTCCAAAAATATCAAGTGGTTTAAGCAGGGAGCATGAATATGCAGATATAACTCACCACATCTGGGGTAATGTAAGCGCCTGGATCCCCAACCTCATAAAGGAGTTGTTCAGCACAAGTGCTAAAATTTAAAGCCCCGCCACTGCCATTTGCCTTTGCTACACATACTTTCCCATCAAAACTCACTTCAGCATAAGGAAGGGACAAATCAAGTAGACATGGGAAAGATATGTCTCGGTATTTATCTCCTACAGTAGAAAAAGTATGACAATATGTTCAACAACATACCATGATCTGTCCATAAGAATTTAAGAAAAGTAAAGAAAAGGTTGCACTGCTACCGGGAGCTTCTATTTCCACACACAACTTTCTCTCAGTTCACACACCATTTTTCTTTCAGAAGTTGACTTCTGACGAAACCTAATGGTTCAGAAATCAACTTCCAACGAAACCCAATGGTTCGGAAATCAACTTCTGAACCAAAGATATAGCCAAATCATAAGATTTTGTTCAGAAGTTGATTTCTGAAACATGTAATTTTGTTCATAGGTTGATATCCGAACCAAAAAAGGGTTTGTGAATTGAGATAATGTGGTTGTGGAAATAGAAGCGCCCATGTCTATCCTTACAGGCACCCAGTTATACCACTATAAAGTTCAGAAAAAACTAAAATAAAGGCCCACCTGGATGCATAAAATATCCTCCTGTAAGTTGGCAACCACATTCTAGCAGGTGGCCAGCCAAAGACCCTTGGGCTAGCAAGTCAAACTCATCCCAGTCCCAACCTAGTTCATAGACCTAATCATAGGACAATGAGATGATTGAATTTTTTTTCTGAATTGAAGTAATGTTGAAACAAAATGGATATAATTCTAGTCCTGAATAAGTTCAAAACAAGGTTTTAAAAAGCGGCCGCAACCGTTACGTAACGTCGTTACGTAATGGTTGTGGTGGTTACCGTCACCTGTTACGGCCGCTTTTGCAGTGTGATTGAGATTCACAAGTGTGTCGGCCGTAGTGGTCGTAACGGTGCCGTAACAGCTATAACGGCCTGTTACGCACCATTACGTAACGGTTCTGAACTACTTTCAAAAAAACACACACAAAAAAAAGTTGAAAATGGGGGAAGAGGGATAGAGAGAAGAGGGAAGATAAAGAGAGAAAATGAAGAAGCAAGAGATAGAGAGAGAAGAGGGAAGATGAAGAACATGTTATTGATTTGTTAAAGCTGTAAGACCTATGCTATTTTATTCAGCTGCTATCACTCAACCATTTTGTTTGTGTGTCTATCTATATATTGTTTGAAAATAATAATAATAATAATAATAAATATGGTAATTATCTATTTGGTTTGGTTAAAATATGTATATATATATATATTTAGGCTCTTATTTATTCTCTTACTTTTGTCATTATTTATTTTATATATAATAGTTAGTGATTGATTTTTTGCATAATCTAAAATCATTAATTATTAAAATAAAATGTAAAAAACTCAGTTTATAGTGATTTAAAAATATGAAATATATTGGATCATACTTAAAAATTTACAAAAATTGATCAATATTTATTTTAAACCCAATAAATATGATCATGGAAAAAAAAATATGCGCATCAGTAAGTTTTTTTCAAATTGTGTGAAAAATAAAAAAAATCATGGCTCCGGTTACCGCAACCGTTACGCTACGGCCTTTACACACCGCAACCGCGACCGCGCTACCGCCACCGTTACGGCGACTGCAACCGCTTTTTAGAACCTTGGTTCAGAATATTGTGAAGGATCAAAATTTGTTCCCAACACTGAAGCTTGTAACACAACAAGTTTTGGACATAAACTGAGACATCTTGTAATCCTTGTATTTTTTGGATAGTGGACGGATTATCCGGATGTGCCTAATGTTACCTTCAACTCAAAACCATACTTGATGTCACACATGTATGTTAATTGCTGGTAAAACAAAATATATAGATCCCAAAAAGCATATACATGTGCACAAATAGATAAATAACATGCAAGAAACAGCAGCATAAGCATGGCGGGAAAATACCAATTAACCAACAAAATTTAGAGGAATGCATCAATGTATCAAAGAACTCGCACAAATAAAAAGCACATAGATTTTTGGCGAGAAAAGAAAAGAATGAAGAGAAAAAATAAAACTTCATACCATTGGAGCTAAGAATAAGGCAGCATCAGCCACCCGAGATGTAATAACAACATTTGGCTTGTACTTCTCCAAACATGTGACAATGGGAGAAGCTCCCAGATAAGTGCTAATCTGCTGCATAAATTAGACAAAAGCCCAACTTCTTATAGAAAAAAGGGGAAAGGAAAAGGTGGGAGAAATTAACTGCTCCCACTATACAGGATGCCCATGAAATGTGATGGCAGCACAGAAAAGGAAAGGAATAATACTCAAAGGTGTAGGTAAATGCAGATATTAAGACTGAAACTACATAGATGAAAAGTGAACCTAAGAGTAGCGAATTCTTACACCATCCTTGACACCATCTCTTATGCAAGGATCAAGAGCTGAATATGTGAATCAAATGGAGATGATTGTGAGGTAAGCAAAATACTCTACCTTCAAAAAAGAAAAGGCACAAAATATCCAAATGAAAAGCATTGGCCTGTTTGGTATCGTTTTCTTTATCATGTTTTTGAAAACAAAACAACGAGAAGTTCGAAAACACTCACCATTTTTTGTGCGAAAACAATTTTCGGAAATTCAAAATTTAAGTTAAAAGTGTTTCCTAAAAAATGAAGTATTTCGAAAGAATATTCCGAAAACAATTTCTCAAACAAGTTTTCTGTGTCAGATTCCTTTTTTTCTAATAACTGAAACCAAAAAATGAAAACGATTCCAAAAGTGTGATTAGCGACCTTGATTGAATAAAAATTATGCAACTCAATGGGAGATGGATATCTGTGAATACCTGATTTTGTGATAGCGAATTGATGGGCCACACCAACAGTAATGCTAATACCTAGGCTGCTTGCTATTTGTAAAACTTTTTCCTGAGCACCAAGCGAGTTCACTTCCAAGGAAAAAAAAAGAAATATGCATACTCTTCCAAGGAAAAAAAAAGAAATATGCATACTTATTTAGACAAGCAAAAGGGCGTGTTAACAGCAGATCACCAATTAAAAGCATTAAGCTACTTTTAAATTCCCAGCTTACTTGCACCCATGTTGGTAATTATGCATGTTCCTTTCTCTACAGCCAGAGGCAAGAGCAAACGCATCCACTCTGCAACTGCAAAACCATTAAAAGTATCAGAAAACAACCCAAAAGTCTCAGATTAACGCATGCATTAAACGTGGAAGAGCGATTGACTTAAAAAAATTTATGTCTATGGAATATCAACATGTTCCACTCATTTCAAAAGCTAAGAAAAGAGAAGAAGCATTGAAGACAACTTGCATCGAAAAGCCATTGCGGTTCCTATAACGGTTGCGGTGGTGCAGTTGCAGTTGCGAGGTGTAAAGGTCGTAGCGTAACGGTTGCAGTAACCGGAACTGTGATTTTTAAATTTTTCGCACAATTTGAAGAAGACTTCGCAATATGCATTTTTTTTTTTCTTTCAGAATCACATTTATTGGACTTTATAATAGATTTTGAACAATTTTTGTTAATTTTTAAGTATAATCCAATATATTTTATATTTTCAAATCAATACAAAATGAGCTTTTTACATTTTATTTCAATGGTAAATGACTTTAAGAATAATTGATTTTAAATGTTTACAAATTATTTTTGACCAATACCTAAACTTACTAAATAAAAAATATTCATAATTATTAAATGAAATGATTATAAAAATAAAAATTGTGCCATAAATAAAAATTATTTTTGAGGCATTTTTTTAGACAACACTTTACAGCTAACCAAATAAAATTATTTACAATTAGGTATTAAATGAAATAATTATAAAAATAAAAATTGTTCTATAAACAAAAATTATTTTTGAGCTACTGATTTTATTTATTTTTTTAAAGACATTTTTTAGACAATACATTACAATAACAAAATAAAAATATTTTCAATTAAATATTAAATAAAATAATTATAAAAATAAATACAACCACTATTTATATAGTTTTTATTTTACATGCTAATGAAATGAAATAAAAATTATAAAGAAAAAAAAAATTCATATAAGATTTTTTCTTTAGGCTTGGATCACTAGAGTATTTGTTTTTTTTTTTTTTTGTAAGCTTTTATTTTTTTATTTTTTATTTTTGGAAAAGGAAGCTATTCAGAATATTGTAAAGAGGTGTAACGGACCGTTACGGCACTGCTACAACCACTACATAACACCGAAACGGTTGTTACACATATGAATTTCTGTCACACTGTTATAACAGCCGTAATAGGTGGCGGTAACTTATGAAGCATGGACACTCCAAAATCGGTGCCGTGGCGGTGTCCGACACGCGGATACGTCGGGGACACGGGGACACGTACGGGATACGCCAGATGGCGTGTCCCTTTAATTTAATTTAATGATTTTTTGGAAGGGGACATGGCGGGGCTCATTTTGTATTTTGTTATATTTATTTGGGGTCAAAGTGTAATATTTAAAAAGTATTTAAAAAAAAAAAACAAAACAACATGTAAAGCCCTAATCGAACAAATTAAACAGTGAAAGAAGAGAGTCAGACCTGTGAAGACCCTTTCTCTCTTAGTCAAAGACCTCTGAAGTCAATCGAAGACCTTCGAAGACCCTCTCTATCTCAGTCGATCTCCATCCAGTCGTCTTCCATCCAAACGACTTCGAAGGTAAGCCCCTCCCTCTCTCTCTCTCTCTCTCTCTCTCTCTCTCTCTCTCTCTATCGTTTTCTCTTTTGATCTGGCTCTCGACTTCGAGAGTGAACTGATATATATTTTATTTATTTTTCTTATACGCTTATATATATATATGTAAGAAAAAAATATATAAAAAGGCCTAAATATATATATATTTGAACAATTTTTTTTTTCCTTTTTTCTTTTTTTTTTCTATTTTTTAGGTATTATTATTTGTTTAAATAAATTATTTTTATTTATAGAAAAAAATATTAAAAAAAAAATTTCGCCATGTCCCCTGCCGTGTCCGTGTTCCCATTTTTTGGAAATTGCCATATTCCGTGTCCGTGTCCATGCTTCATAGGCGATAACCACCACAACCGTTACGTAACAGCGTTACGTAATGGTTGCGGCCACTTTTTAAAAACCTTGCATCTAACTATAAAATATGCCCATATACTACAGCCAAAGTGGAACTTGTTTGCTATATGCTCTTAGAAAGAGTATGTATATGTTTAGCTAAAATGTTTTTCTTCAATGTTTTCTGCACTACATGAAGCCAATAAGCAAACAGCGAATCTATGGGTATTTGATCCCAGACACCAAAAATGACTTCTTGTATCAAAATGAATCCAATGAACCCATCATTTACCTGAAGTAAAGTTAAAAACCAAACCTTCTAGGAATCTCCCAAGAAAAGTAGAAGGAAACTAATATCAAGTATCGCTACGGAGAGGAAGCATGTACATAAATATTCAGACTAAGAATTTAAAAGTCAGAAGACGTCTTGACATAAACTAGTTTCCACTTGGAAGACCTATAAATTTAACCAGTTTGGTTCTTTCAGAAATCAGACAAGATATGCAAATGTAGGAGCAATGCTTTAATGAAATAAAATGAAAATTGAGTAATGGAAACAACATACTGCGGGGATCATAACCCTCGCCACCAGCCTCCTCTGCATGGTACAGATCTGCAAGGGTGCGTTCCGCCAGGCATTCAAGGACAATATAGTTCAAGTCAACTCTCTGAAGTAATTTGAGAGCTGCCAATGGTCTATCACCCCCAAACCCAGCTCCACAACCAATGTAAACTTTTTCTCTTCGCATTTGCGGATTTGCCCTCTGCAATCAGTACAATTGTATTCGGTTATTTCTTCTTCTTCTTTTCAGTAGCATATGTAGTTTATAAAAATAAAAAGGGCAAATTATACAAATAGTCCCTATAGTTTGGGACTTGTGTCACTTTGGTCCCTGACTTTTCAATTGTAACACATTTGAGCCTGAATTTTGAATCTTGTTCCAAATAAGGATAATTAAAAATATCATTAGATTTTTCAATGGCAAAATCGTCAATTTGATAAAATATAAACTAATTTGAAAAAAATAAATGTCAAACAAATATTTTTGAATTTTTAAAAATTATTTCTACCTACTAAAAATAAAATTATGTAAAATTGATAAATCTTTTAGACATTTATTTATTTTTTTTACCAAATTAATTTTTATTATGTGTTTAAATGATGATCATGTAAAATTAATTTTAAAAAATTAATCACGTAATTTTTATTAATTTTACATAATTTTATCATTGGTAGATAAAAATAATTTTAAAAAAATTAAAAATATTTTTTTGACATTTATTTTTTTCAAATTAGTTTATATTTTATCAAATTAACGATTTTACCCTTAAAAAATCTAATGATATTTTCAATTGTCCTTATTTGGAACAAGATTCAAAATTCAGGATCAAATGTGTCACAATTGAAAAGTCAATGACCAAAGTGACACAAGTCCCAAACTATAGGGACTATTAGTGTAATTAACCCAAATAAAAAACTAAACCCTAACCTGCCTTAATGGATAACTGCTGATATCGAGATCATCATCGGATTCTTCCAAATTCTGAAATAAAGCATCAGATATCAGGAAATACAAGTAACTATATTAGTGTCAATCTATTAATGATATGTACACAAAATGTTATGCTAAGGAAGACAAGAAATATGTAAACACTAGACATGTCATGTACCCTTCAAAGTTCAAACAAAGAAATATGTCCATGTTGTTGGTGAGAATGTGTTTTACCACGTACATAGCATTGAAAATTATTATTTTTTATCTCCCCAAATAGCTTATATTGGAAAGGAATGTTATTGTAGTACTGGCATCACATAAAATAAGTAATGTCGGTTACCCCCGCAATATATGAAGCAAGTACTTCGACAAACATATCTTAGGGGATATTGGTATTTCGTATGGTATTTCTGCATACATACTAGGTACACAAAATATGTATCTAAATTTTTTCCTTTCTAAGTTTTGTCGTACCTATGCTAGTATATACTCAAACCATATATATAGTCCTCTTACAGTGACCGGATGGGAACTACTACTACTACTACTATTCCTTCCTAAGGTCAGGAATGGCGGGATGAAGAACTCAGAACTCAATGCAATACTTTCTTAAAAGACTAAGGCCTCGTTTGGCAAGTGGTGATTTTAGCCAAAAAGTTAAAAAATCATTAAAAAAATCAAAAAACTAACAATTCATACCAAAAAGTCAAAGGTTAATTTTCTCTCTACTTTTTACACATCTTTTCGTAAAAAAGCAAAAAGTCATCCCTATCATATTTTAGCAAAAAAGCAAAAAGTTAACTAAAAAAGTATGCTCCCAAACGAGGCCTAAATAGTTAAATAAGGTTATTTGCTTAACACTTGTGGGAGGAAACCTTTCATTTGCTTCAATCTGATCACGCTAGAAGACGGATATACATAACTGATATATACTATCTACACATACTTTTGTGGTAATTTTACAAAGAGATTTCCAACTAGTTTATATTCTTCTCAAAAAAAGATTTTGAAAACAAAAAAAATAGAGTGAATATGTTGCAGCTAATTGATAAGCAATCAACCAATTAAACAACGTTTATGAACTATGCAATTTCATAGTCTATCTTCACATATTCGTCTGTGTTTGTGCATATAAATATATGTATATGTATAGAATAATAGAAACAATCACACGCACCGAAATCGAAGCGAATCGTAAAGTAGTAAGAGAGAAATGAGATTGAATTTGAAATTTTACAGTAGAGGCTGTTGTTGAAGAGGTTGGTTCCTCCTCAACCATACTGTTTTGCCATGATCCTGTTGAAGAATTCGGTCCCTCATCCATACTCTGAAGCCCTCTTCTCTCTCTGTCTCTCTCTACAATCTCTACTACTCGATGGTCAGGGAGGCTGGCATATAAGCATGAAACAAAATGACCGTATTGACCTTCATCAAAGCACTCTTTCGCCATTAAAAGTTTATTTTTTCCCATGTTTTAAAAAAAAATTTATTTACTTTAAACGTTAGTTTATGTCTAAAATTATAGAGTGAATGACACGTTAACATGTGATATAAAAATATTTTATTATATATAATTCATACATTTAACAAAAGCATAAAACTAAATAAATAATACAATTTTTTATGTCATGTGACATTTAACGTGACATTTTTTATTTAATTTTGAGTATAAGTTAATTTTAAAAATAAATTAGAAAAAATTTAAAATATGAAGGATTAAAATAAAAATTGGCCAAGTATAAATGAGACAAAATGTAAATTACCTTTCTCTTTCTCACTATTTTTAAGGGTGCTTGAGTATAGTTTGAATTAGTTTGATTTAAAAATAATTCAAGTACAAAATCATTACTTATAGTTTAATGAATTTTAAAATCAAATTAAAATATAGAAATCTTAAAACCAAACTAAACTGAACAAATACGGTTCAAACCGATTTTGAATCATGATTTGTAAAAACTGTCATCATTCACAATATAAAATATAGTTTACAATCTAAGAGTAGTTTATACTTAGTCCTATCTGTTGGTTTTTTGGCTTTTCGAAGGATAGTTTTGTAAATGCGAGCGTGCCAGCAAGGATCAATCAGTCCTTACAGAAATTATAATTGCCAACCAATTTATCAGACGATTGTGTTTTAGTTCTTTCAGCCTCAATGAAGAGGACTTTTACTGGTGGCTTGACTTAGGAGAAATTAAGAAAAATAACAAGTAATATGAAGAACAATCGCAGTATTTCATTAAAAATGAACACTTACAATAGTCCAAACTCAGCCTCGAAGAGGTTTACAGCAACAGTCTACTTGAATCTACTTGAAACTACTCCTAGGAATCGAAGTGCAGTGCAGGTATTTAAAGGACAAGTATTTAAAGTGCAGGTATTTAAAGTGCAGGTATTTAAAGTGCAGGAAATGTAAAACTGGGAAAGAAAATATAAAGTAAATGACTGGTTTGTATGATCTGAGTCTGGGGGTTTTTTTCTGGGGACTTCCTTGCTATTTATACTTGCCAAGGATGACCTTCGAACTGCACTTCAAACCGTCGAACTACTCCTCCATGATTGTTGATCATGCTGCCTTAGAAGTAGTTCCACTACGCCATCACTTGCAGTTAAACTTCCCTCTTATATTTGAATTTGAATATGAGTAACCGTTGAGGCCACGTCATCTTTCGTTTCTTTATTGATCTGGTGCTACTCGGATCACGTGAGAACCAATTGTCATCGCCACGTGTACGATCAGGATTGAAGACATGAATCATCTTCCCATAATACCCTTATTCTGCCACGTGTCGAATTGTTACTGGCTTTTACAAAATATATAGCCAACATTACCCCCCGCACTAATATACCCAATACTTGGTGATATTAGTGGATTAAAAACTTTTCCCGCGTTTTTGGAATGTGCACGGAATCCACTTTCAGGAAACATAACCGTCACCCATTTGGTGATCATTAGCATTAACTCTCAAATTATTGAATATTTCAATATCTTTAGCATCCGAACGGATTATGGCTCAATCAACTTCTCACTCTACTGATCAAGCATACGAAGAGCCATTGAGTAATGCTGTTTCCCCTCGAAAGAATCTTCACGCATTCATTAGCCATCTTTATCCGCCCTTCCATATTCAGGTCGTGGAGGCTTTTGCGAATTATCAAGCTTTGGACTATGCGCACATTGCCATTAACCCTTCGATTCACAACTCCGTAAATACAAGAAGTTCTTCCTCTAGCATCCCTTTGTACTTTGAACAAACTACTCTCAAATCTTTGCTTCGATAAGTTACAAATATGGATTTGGGAAGTTCTTCTTCACACACCTCTGCATGGGATGAAGCTATAACTTCTTCATCGTCTGGGACTTCTAGTTGGACAAACTGGTCGACCTCTGAGACTTATGATGTAAGGGAGCGCATCAACCATCATTTTGTTGAGTTTACTGATCCCTTGGAGTTTCCTTCCTTCGCTCGAAGTTCAGTAGTCTACCCTTACGTGCCCATTGATCTTCGACGTAGTTTAGAAGAAAATCTGCTCGTGGCCTGGTATACCTCATCCATGCCTACAAAGATAATGCATCCTACCCGGCGCCCAGAAGAAGCACAAGGATACAGTCCTTCATTCTTAGCCAAGAAGGCGAAGATTTGTTCTTCTGATTGGCTTGATTACATTAATGCCTTTGTTCCTTCCACTCCCACGCCATCTCTTACAATAGAGGCATCCACACCTTCTTCTTCATCTTCTGAATTTGAAGCCTCTACTCCTTCTTCTCCTCCCGCTCTTTCCTGGATAGGGAAACTAAGGCTTGCTCTTCCAATGGACACAGTCTTTTCACCTTACAACCCTCCATTATCCCCTTCTCCAACTAAGCGGAAACAAGCTCAACTTCTGCTAGCGGCTTTCTCTCACTTGCCTTTCAATGTTCTTGAGGATGATACCCCTCTCAAGAACTTTCAATGGGCTTGTGATATTTTGACCAGGGGCCATATCCTTAACCCCATCGCCCAAGCAGAACTTCACCTCTTTCTGGACCAACTTCCAGTGCTTCTCCACTGGCATCGAAATTCCCTGGTTGCTACGCAATCTTTGGATCAACTCTCATCCCTACGAATTCATGCTCAATACGAAGCAGAGAACTTCCTCGAAGAGTTCGATGACTTCAGAAATAAAGAATCTGCGTATTGGGACGATTTGGTTATAGATGAGTTGGAACAAACACTGAGGGAGGAAGCTTTCGAAATAAAGGCTGAAGAGCTTTATTATGAAGTAAGAGCACATCAGCTTATGCAGCCAACATTGGAGGAGATAGAAGAAATAATAAGGAAAGAACAAAAATTCATTGATCATTGTTGGATGAAATTCCATGACCTTGTTATTTATTCTATTTCTTATTTTTATGAGCTAGAATTCGTACCCAGATAGGGTCACTTGATGTAACTGTTTTGGCTTTAGTACAAACAAAGTCTTTTTACATTTGTCATTGTTTGATTTTGTTCCTTTTTGTCTTTAAAAGCCAACCCATAGCTTCGAATTAAACAATCTCATCCTTCGAATCTGGATTTAATTGTCTAATGAAACGCTAAAAGAGCCAACATGTCAGTTTATGGGGTATCGTTGACAATTCTGGCTGTTACTACTTGGAATCAATGCTCTGAACTTTAACAACATTACTCTTCAAAACTAACTTTAACCAATACATGGTCATGGCTAATATAACCAATCAATTTTAGATTGACTATTTTGCTTCGAAGAGTAATCCACATTGTTTTTGGTTCAAAAGGCAATCCCTTTTTTTTTTATATGTAATAAAACCAAATATTGGTTTCAATGCGTCGAACAGTGCTCTTCATCCCTCAAAGGATCCGAAGACTTGCTTCGAAGGTCATTACTTTGATACACAGGTCCTAAAACCCTTTGAAGTAGACCAATATTTGAACAATTCAGTCCATGAGCATGTAGTATGCTTCGAAGCTGGCTTCCGTATTTCGAAGCCGTTTGTTTGAATTTTGGCGCCAAAATTTGGCTTCGAAGCCAAACATCTTGCTTCGAAGCTGGCATCAGCGTCCGGAATGTGCTCTTCCCTCCAAAAATTATCAATATTGGAAAGAACTCCTCGTATTCGTACTTTTAGTACATAACGATTTACGCAATATATTTTTCAGACACGGAACCTTTTAAAAGCCCCTTTGCTTTGTACTCTGAAATCACTTGCTCTTTTGACACACAAACCCTACCGATTCTTCTATTAAACCCCTCTTCCTTATTACTCGCTATCAATGGATCCTTCCTCACTAAAAGTGTTTACTGACGATCGTATCAGTCCTACCTTGGCTTTGAAGCGATGTATCGATGAAGAAATCACTAAACTGTCATCTGGTGAGTCAAGCCACATAGATGGACGTCTTTTCGTGCCTCGTCATAGCGACAAACAGGAATACGTTCTTGGCCCTATTTTTTGGGAAGCTCCTGCTCAACTCGCAGCCCTATATCCTCGCTTGGAGGACCATTTCCTTCTTTACGAAGTAAGGCTTGATTGGGGAAACTGGAGGGTGAATCGTCCTCACCGTTGCTGGCCGACAATGAGGACTGAATGGGAAGAATGGTATGACAGAGTTGTACCTGCAAGAGAAGATGACCTGCAAGAGCTTTGTATCCTCGATGCCCTTCGTCTTTCCAGGTTCATCATTCCTGAGGACCCTTTCTTGATACCTGCTGCCTTATGTTTCTAGAATATGGCTTTTAATTTCTTTCAATTTCGGTGCGGCATGATGGCCCCCACCGTTCTTGATATTTGCCATCTCTTAGGGCTTTCTCCCCATGGTTCTCCATTTACTCCCAACTATCCAGACCTTCCTGTTAAGTTTTCCCTTCCACCCTTAAGCTCCTCTTATAGTGATTTTGTAAAGTCTGAAAATAAAATGGAAGGTCCTGTGAGGGACAGAGAGCTATTTTCCTTCATTTTATATTGGTTATGCAAATTCCTCTTTTGCACCTCATCTCAGAGGATTATGCCTGAGTTTGTCCCTCTCGCGAAGGCACTTGTTTTGAAAAAGCATATAGCTCTTGCTCCTTATCTTTTAGGTCATGTCTACAGAGTCTGTTCCCAATTTTGTGAAAAACCTCTTGATGCCAACCAAGGAGGTCCCTTCTGGGTGCTTCAACTTTGGCTCTTCGCCTATTTCACTGACCTACACCCCAAATGTCTAAAATTCCTTGTTCAGGACCCTAGTACTTATGGGGAAAAGTATGCTAGGATTGCCCTTTACCCTGCTTCCTTCGCTTACTACTTTACCTTTTTTTATCAACTCCTCATTTCTCCATCTGCCTCTTTCTTTTGTCCTTTTGAAGCCAATAAAGGACCAACCTGGCTGCAAGCTTTCCTGGCTGATAAAGAATGCTCCACTTCTCCTCACAAAGACATGTGGGCCTCTATACTACTACCAAGGGAATTGTTCATTGGTAGTTTAAACCCTCGAGCTTACAAATGCATATCTGAGGTGTACTGCCCTTCTCAATTTGCCAGACAATTTGGACTCACTCAAGGGATACCAGTTCCTCTTTGCAGTCTCTCGAATGTCCATCTTACTGTCAGAGATTCGAAAATATCCAAATCGAGACTAGAGACGGCCATTCTCAAATTACTGAAAGAGTTGAATGAGTTCCAATTTGTCCCCTTTCTTCCGTATGGTTCAGTCTTGAAAAGATTCCAGAACTGGTGGACAGTCAATATGGAAGTGCGCTTATCTGAACATCCCCATGACTTGCTGGTAGGATTGGGAGTGCCTTCGAAGGCTAAGTCAGCGACATCTCATGAGGCTGCCACAACTAAACCTACAGCTTCATCCCCTCCAGCTAGAGTTACTAGAGCTACTTCGAAGAAGGGTAAACATTTTCAGACTTCTCATTTTCCTTTCTTTTGAATCTTTTGTTCTTTCCCTTTACACTTTTGTTCTTTTGTGCAGGGCCTCCACACGAAGAATCTCCCAAGAGAGCTGAAACTTTAGCTGTTCTCAAAAAGAGACAACAAGAACAAAAACACAAAAAGAATCTAGTCCTTCCTCCTGAGGAATCCGAATCCTTGGGAGAAGAAGAGGTTGAGCAAGAGCCCTTGCAGAGAACAAAGAGACAAAAGATAGTTGCCTCCCTTCCTGATACGACTAAGCATCCTTCTTTCGAAACACCCACTACAGTAACGGAGAAAGCACTTACCTCTGAAAAATCTGAAACTCAAATTGAAGAGAGGGAGATTGATAAAGAACTAGTAGTATCACTGCCAAGGAGGCAGAGAAAGAAGATGACTGTTTCTGCTGCTGACTTGGTGGAAGATCCGATTCATAAAGCCGCTGCCAAGGCAGTAGAACAAGAACATTCCAAAGCAATAATCGTTTTTGAGAGGGCTGAGAAGAAACGGCAGCAACAGTTTCTGAGAGATGAAGCTGCTGCTGCTGATGTGTTACAAAGAGAAATTGTTCGAAGACAACAAATTGCCGAACGTTATTCTCTTCGAAGTTCTCCCATCAATATCAACATTTCTGAAACAAGTAATTTCTTTCATTCTTCTGTTGTTTTTCCTTCGTCAGCTTTAAATATTTGAAATTTGACATTGCTTTACATTGCTCCCTTCTGCAGTAACAACCACTGCACTTATCTTTCCCATGGGGCCTCTTCCAGTTTCGGTTGAAGTTGACCAGATGCAAAATGTGAAGACTGTTCAAATACAACTTCCACTTCCTAAGCCTACGCCTCCTGTACTTTCCTTGAGTCCCACCATTCCTGCATCTCTTCTTCTTGGCCTAGAACCATACCTTCCTTTCCTGACTTTCAATCTACCTCAGTCCATTCCTTCTTCGAGCCTTGCTCTTCCTTCTTCCAAGGATATTCCAGCTGTTACTCCAATCCCAGTGGCAGTTGATTCTCCCACAGAGGGTACTGGTAGTTCTCCAGTTCATAATTTATCACCTATGTCCACTTCCAGCCCCTCTTCACTAGATTCATTGGTGGCTAAAACCATAGAGGCTGCCAAAGATGCTCCATCCATTTCTCCCATCCCCATGCAGCCCTCTGTGTCTTCCACCACAATACTTTCTATGCCCTTCATGTCTAGGGATGAGGTAGACATCTTCGAAGGAAGACTCGCTAGTCTTTTCAATGTACCTTCTACCTCTCCAACATTTAGTGCTGAAGCTGAGCCATTAGTCTTGGCTAACTCCTTGCTGGAGATTTTCGAGAGTCCTTCTCCCAGCAGCAAGCCTCCTGCACCTTCAATAGATCTAGACACATGTTTGGAACTGCTGACTTCCTTTTCGAGGATTCCCTTCGAGGCTCTACAAAGGCCTATCATTAGAAATGGGTTCCTTCAGTGTTGCAATATTGCTGAACAGTCCGGCATGAATGTCTCAAATCATCTATCTCAGGCTGCAGCTACTATTGATTTTTATCTCAACATCTATCATGCTGCTAAGACTGCGGATGGGAAGCTGGTTAGAGACCAGAGTTTTGTTTCTCAAGTGCATACTAAAGTAGCAGATCTCAAGGAACAACACTCTTCTGTCTCCCAGTTTCGAATCCAACTGCTAGAGAAAAAAGCTCAACTTGAAGAGGAGTTGGTTGCAGTAAACCAAGCCTTGGTTCGAACTGATACCAAATTGCAAATTACCAACCAAGAGCTGGCTAACCGAAAAGAAGACATGGCTGCAGCTATTCAACTGTTTCCAGCACTTAGCCATAGGAAGTCCACTGTACAAAAACAATTAAGACATTGTAATGATTTTTGGGCCAATCTGTGGCACAATGTATTTAATTCTTTATAAAAGAACAAATTTTGTCTATCATTTGAGTAGTCTTATGTTTTCATAGTTGATGCTTTATGTTATTCCTTGTGTTTCCCAAATGGTTGGAAAATAAGGTTTTAAATATCTGCCATTAATCTTTTTGGGATGTACATAACCATTCAAATTTCTTAAATGATATGCCCCAAAAGGCAGAACTCTATGAATTTGATATGGTCCTTCCCAATTAGGTGACCATTTGCCAAACTTATGGCTTTTAATCGCTATTGGGAGTATTGTTTTCCATACCAAATCACCTTCATCAAAGCCAATGTGTTTGACCTTTTTATTATAATTCTTGGCTGCTTTCTTCTTCTGGAAAAGAATGCTATTTAATGCCAAAATTCTGGCTTCATCTATGCCTTCTAATTCCAAGCACATACTTTGATGGTATTGCTCAGGATTTAACTGATCTTGGCATCTTACCCTTAAAGATTTAACATTGATTTCCACAGGTAAAACTGCATCATGCCCATATACCAAGGCATAAGGAGTAACCCCTGTGCTTGACCTAGGAGAGGTTCTGTAAGCCCATAACACATCCAACAACAGATTATGCCAATCCCTAGGATTATCCTCCACAACATTTTGTATTCCTTTTTTTAAGGACTTATTGGATGATTCAGCCTGACCATTAGCTTGTGCATAATAGGGTGTGGAATTAACAAGGCTAATTCCAAACTCTGCCACAAAAGACTTCACCATTTTCCCATCGAACACAGTCCCATTATCAACTGTTATGGTTTGTGGAATGCCAAATCTATGGATCAGATCTTTAATGAACCCAATAACCTCTGTTTGGTCTACAGCCTTGTATGGCTTAGCTTCGACCCACTTAGTGAAGTAATCGGTAGCCACTAAAATGAAACAATGATGTTTCGAAGAGGGTGGGTGTATTTTTCCCATCATATCCATGGCCCATCCTCTGAATGGCCAGGGCTTCACTACTGCATGTAGGTCAGTTATGGGTACATGCCTTATTGTGCCATGCTTTTGGCATGCCTGGCAGCCCTTTGCATATTCTATGCAGTCTTTAAGGATAGTTGGCCAGTAGTAAGAATGCCTTCGAAGCAACCATCTCATCTTTACGCCGGGTTGATGAGCACCACAAATGCCTTCATGAACCTCAGCCATGGCTGTTAATGCTTCTCTTGGGCCTAAACATTCCAGCAATAGGCCATCTCCCCCCCTTTTATAAAGAGCATTACCATACATGATGTATTGCATAGACTGCAATTTAACTTTTCTGCTGGCCTTCGAAGATGGACCATCCAAATACTGCATTATTGGATGCCTCCAATCTTGTTCTTGCAAGTCATTATGATTGACTTCTAAGACTACATTCCTTTTATTCAAAGGTGGTATCAATTTTTGATATGTTGTTTGGCTTATGCTCCTTTGGGTATTATCCCTTCTCTTGAAGTTCGAAGCTTTCTGAGCCACATCATTAGCTCTATTATTCAAGAATCTTGGAACATGAGTTACATTTGCTACTTGAAATTGAGAAAGCAGATGTAATGCAACAACATAATATGGTAAAATACTTATGCTTTGACACTTGAAAATCCCATTTACTTGGTTAACCACCAACTGAGAGTCTCCAAATATATCAACTGCATGTACTTGTAATCCAATAAGGATCTCTAGTCCCACTATTAAGGCTTCGTACTCAGCCTGGTTATTGGAACAAGTAGCTTCATCCACTCTGAAACCATGTGTGGTTTCTACCCCTTGTGGAGATTTAATCACAATACCAATTCCAACTAAACCATTGGCTTTCGATCCATCGAACCACATTTGCCATGGCTCAACACTGGTCATGCCAAGTTCCATTACTTCTTGGTTCTCTGTTTGAGATGGATGGTCTGCTAGAAAATTGGCTAAGACTTGCCCTTTTACTGCCTTTTGAGGGACATATTCTAAATGAAATTCTGATAAGGCTAGTATCCACTTGCCAATTCTTCCCCTCAACATAGGTCTTGACAACATATACTTAACCAAATCTGTGGTTGCAATCACCAAGACAGTTGTAGGTAAAAGATAATATCTTAATTTCATTGCAGCAAAATACAAAGCAAGGCACAGCTTTTCGACAGCTGAGTATTTACATTCACAAGAATTTAAAAACCTACTAAGGTAATAAACAGCTTGTTCCCTGCCTTCTTCATTGTCCTGGGCCAAGAAAGCTCCCAATGAATCTTCTGCTGCAGCTATATACAACTTCAAGGGCTTGTTTCCCTTTGGTGGCATCAGTACTGGAGGATTGGCCAAGTAGGCTTTAATACCTTCGAAAGCAGTTTGATGCTCTGTTGTCCAAACAAATTCTTCTTCATCCTTCAGCCTTAACAAGGAAGAAAATGCTTTAGTTTTCCCAGCAGTGTTAGAAATAAACCTTCTAAGAAAGTTAACATGCCCAAGGAACCTTTGTAATTCTTTCTTACTTGATGGAGGCTTAGCTTCGATGATGGCTTTGGCTTTGTTCTGATCAATCTGTATTCCTTTCTTGTGCACCACATAACCCAAGAAGTTTCCAGATGATACACCAAAGGCACATTTGAGAGGATTGAGTTTTAGCTTGAACTTCCTCATTCTTTCAAAAGCTGTTTCTAACTGAAACAGATGTTCTTTCATGGACTGGGATTTCACTATAATGTCATCAATATAACACTCTAGATACCCTCCAATGAGATCATGAAAGATGGTGTTCATAGCCCTTTGATATGTTGCCCCAGCATTCTTCAGGCCAAATGGCATTTTAATCCATTCGAAGGTGCCAATATTTCCAGGACATCTGAATGCTGTCTTGTGGATATCCTCCTCCGCAATGCAGATTTGGTTATAACCAGAATGCCCATCCATCATTGACAAAACTTGGTGCCCTGCTGAACTGTCTACCAGTAGGTCCACTATAGGCATAGGGTACTCATCTTTGGGAGTCGCTAGGTTTAAGTTTCTGAAATCGATGCATACCCTCATTTTACCATTCTTCTTAACTACAGGTACAATATTAGATAGCCATTCAACATACCTGGCTGTCCTAATAAAGCCTGCCTTAAGTAGTCTAAGGATCTCTTCTTTGACCTTCTGAATTACTTCTGGACTCATCCTTCTCGGTTTCTGCTTGTATGGCTTGAAATTTGGCTTCATAGGGAGTCTATGTTCCACTAATGACCTATCCAATCCTGGTAGTTCATTATAAGACCATGCACAGCAATCTTTGTATTTCTTTAGAACAACCAATAACTGGTCTCTGTCCAGAACGTTCAAACAAGCACTTATGTAGGTTGGCTGTTGTACAGAACCTTCCCCTAAATTCACTTCTTCTAAGGGGTCTTGTGTCTGAGAACTTACTAAAGCTTCCTCTTTGATTCCTTCTACCTTCGAAGCATATTTCTTGCTTTGCTCCACTCGCAAGTTCTCTGGTTCCACATCCTTACCTTCTTCCTCATAGACAAAATCTGTCCATAAGGCATCCTCCTCTTGTATCTCCTGGACCTTTGTCTCAATGTCCAATGCGCAATATTTCCCAAGGGTCAGAATTCTGACCTGTAGCTGCTCCTGTTTACAGCCAATCATCATGGCTTCTCTTTCTTGCTCCTGTACTTTCTGGACTATTGCTTCTACGTCCAATGGTGAGAATTTAACCAGAGCCAAAGACTTGGCTTCTTGCTCTTCATCTCTTTGCCTATAACCAGGCATCATTGTCATCTTTCACAACAACCTCTTCATCAGCACTCTCTTGGACTAAGTGCTTTAGGTGTGTCACTTCCTCATCAGCCGTCACTTCGGCTGAGCCATCAGCTTTCCTCAGTATACTGAGTGGTGTTACTCCCTCAATATACAACTTGGCCTCTACAAAGTCTGCACAGGCTATGAAGGGTTGAGGATCTGCATCAATTTCCTCTGTCTCTCCATTACCCAAGGCCATAATGATCTTCTGATGCAAAGAGGAAGGCACACATTTGTTGGTGTGGATCCAATCTCTCCCAAGTAAGGCATTATATTTGGCATTGCTGTCGATGACGAAGAATGTCGTCATACAATCCCTGATTCCCACACTCAAATTAATAGGCAGAATCCCTTGAGCCATCTGTTTATCTCCAGCAAAACCAGCAATAGTCGTGCTGGTTGGGATCAACCTGAGATTCTTTTTCCCTAGTTTCTTCAAAGAAGATTTCGGTAATAAGTTCACTGCTGCCCCATTGTCTACCAGGACTCGGTTTAGCTGTATCCCATCAAAGAAAGCCTTGATGTACAAAGGCTTGACATGCTGGGTCATGGAATTTGAGGGATATTCAAAAGGGTATGAGAGGTTGATGCTCACTTCTTCCTCGCTCTCATACTCAGTTTCCATTGGAGTAGCCACTTCAGGAGCATCCTGTACCATACTCACTTGTGACTCCTCACTAGATACAGGAATTGGATCCATGTCTTGGTCACCATGACCCTCATTTTCAGCTTGGAATTCATGAGGTAGTATGTGTACCATATTGACTGATACAGGGGGAAATGAGCCAAACTGGATGGCTGACTGTACCTTCTTCCCTTCTTGGCTACCTTGCTCAGTGTCCTCAGCAGCATCCTCCATGCTGCACTCTGGTATTTCATTGATAACTGATCCCTTCGAAGGATCCTTTTCAACTGGTTCTTCAGTTAGAAATGTGTGTTCAGCCATGAAGGCTTCGAACATTTCTTCTTCTGCCATTTCCTTCTTTTGGCTCATGTCAATCTCGTCTCCCACTTCGCTATCACTTTCCATCAGAGCCTTCTCCAATCCTGCCAAACTGGACTTCTCCCTGGCCTTTAGTTCAGAATGAACTTGGGCCAATTGTTCTCTGCTACAAACCACTTTGCTTTGTAGAGTCGATTTTGGAGTATGGTCTGACTTCGAAGTTTTCTTTCTTTCTGTCTTGACCTGTGAAGAACTCTCTCCACTTTCTTTCAGATCTTGCTGGTACTGGGTATACCTGCGTTGAATTTTCCTTCTTTGTGATCTGGAAATAACTGGGACCATATCTGGTTCCTTTGTCTTTGGATGTTTAAGTAATACCCAATTGTTTGGGGCCACCAAAGGAGGCTTGACCATCCTGCCTTGGTTTCCAACATCCCTTTGAGTAGGTGCCTCCCTAGGTTTGTTCTGCATTACAAACCAATCTGGGACCCCCTGGTACCCACGAGCTTACTGATCCAGATGTCGAACTGTTTCCTTCTACCTTCGAAACCATCTTCGAAGCTGGCTGTGAAGGTAAATGCTTGGCTTTGACTTTATGTTTCGAACCTGATTCAGTCCTTCGATGAAAAGAGCCACTTTCTGTCCTTCGCAAGGTTGGTCTAAAAGGCCAATCTCTGACTTTACTCCCATAACCTGGACCCCTCTCCAATCTTCTTTCAGAATGGCTGCTTTCTACTCTGTAGTAGTTAGGTGGCCTAGACTCATACACAGGCCTCTTGCCTTTAGCATGCATTCTGTCCACTACAGGTTCCACCACTAATGGGCGTTGCCTGTCACCAGCCGGATACGGCCTTTTGTTGTGAGCATTGGTTGATTTAGGACGTCTCTGAACATCCTTATAGTATTGCTTCCCATCAATTGGAAGCCCCTTTAACCATTTGTAACTTAATCTGCATCTGGGACACATCCTCTGCACTACAGCTGCTTCGAGAGAATCATCGTCCAGTGCTTCTTCATCAGAGTGTTCCCTCTGACGTGAGAAACCTTGTCCAATAGTTGGTGGGTTTCCAATCTCCTTCTTGGCAGTTGTCTGGTTGGCAATATGCATTTGCACATTGACCTCTTCCAATTCCTGCAGAGATAGATTCTGAAAGTTTGGTACAACCACATTAGCCGCGCTTTCTCCAACTTCTGGAAATGGGTTGCTGTCAATTCCCATGGCTTTTTCTGTTTTGGCTGGGAACTTCAAACTTCCTTTTCGAATTTGCCCTTGGATCCTGTCTCGAAAAACAATACAGGTTTTAGTTGAGTGAGACCAAGAATTATGCCATTTACAGTACACTTTTCCTTTAAGTTCTTCTGGAGATGGCAGTTTAACTCCTTTTGGTAACTTAAGGAAATTGGCTGCAAGCAAATGATCAAAAATGTCATCTGCTTTTGTTAAGTCAAAAGAATACTTTCGGTGAAAGTCTTTCTTTTTAAACTGTTGGTCGATGGTTGTATCCTTATGAATTAATGCTTCACAGATTACAGGTTCTTTGCCCACAATCTCTGCTGCATCAATCTCATAATTGGGATCTCTATAATACGTCTTATACGAAGCATTATTTCGATCTTGTTCCTCCTCTAGTAATGCTTCATATCGAGACACCTTATAGGTTAATTCGACCAAATCCCTAAATTCAGTTGAGTCAAATTTCTTTCGAAGCCTGAACTCTAAACCGTTTTGAGCCAATCTTACAAATTCTGACTCTGGAAGGATGACCCTACATTTATTTCGAGCCCTTTTAAATCTGGCAATAAACTGAGTAGCCTTTTCTTCAGGCCTTTGACTCAATCTTGCCAAGTCTGCCATGGACACCTCTGGCTCCGATTGGAAGAATTGGGCATGAAATGCCTCTTCCATTTGTTGCCAATTTTGAATGGAGCCAGGTGTAAGGTTGATATACCATACAAAGGCTCCCCCAGTCAGGGAATTTGGAAATAATCTCAGTTTCATGTAATCATGATTAGTGAATTCACCACATTGAGCAGCGAATCTGGCAATGTGCTCTACTGTTGATTGATTTCCAGTTCCATAGAACAAGGTAAAATCTGGTATTCTGAATCCTCTTGGATACTCATGTACCCTATCTACCCATTCTGGGTATGGTTTTCTGTATACAGGAGTCTGGACCCCCCGAGCCATCGGTCCACACATCTCCCTAACAATATCAACAATTTGGTCCCTAGGGACCATATTCTGTGCCTGCTGAACCAGTACTGGAGGAACAAACACAGGGTTTGGTGGACAAACTTGTGCTTGTGGCCCTCTTGGTCCATAAGGTGGTACATTTGGGACTGGTTGCCCCTGTGGTACAGGTTGCTGTTGGGGATATGGGTAACCCCTTTGAGCCTGTCCTGCGAAGGGACCTGCGAAAGGTGCTGGAACAGGTGTTGTGTCCCTTCCATTTACAGGAAAACTCTCCAACCCCCCGGGTATAAATTCAAACAAAGGATTATTATATCCCCTAGTGCCAGGTATGGCTTCGAACATGGGATTTGTAACCATTCTCATGCCAATTTCTTGTACTTGCCCAGATCCACCAACATGTGTGGCTTCATTGTTGGGTACTGAGGCATTTTGGCCTACTACAGGCCTTGAAATGGGTTCATACCAAGACTGAGGCGATGGTCTTTCATAATTCTGAGTACTAGTCTGACCATTAGATTGTCCATTAATTTGCATAGGCTGTTTTTCTCTAGCCAATCTTTGCTGAGGGACATTTGAAACTTCCTCTGTGTGTCTTGTATTTGTTGGTTGGTGGTTATTCATTCGATCCAAAAAGGATGTTGCCCACCTTTCCATGGTGTTCATTAATTGTTGTCCCATAGCATCTACTAAGCCATCCCATGGATTTGTTGGCTGAGTAGATGGAACGGTGGATGTTCCAATTCCTTGGTTTCGTCCAATATTATGAACATATGGTTCTTGTCCAGAAGTACTGGTCTGTTCGACCATAGGTTCTGATAACATAGGAGCCTCCACAGGATGTGTTATCACATTATCCTCTGGATTAGGTATTTCTACCTCTCCTTCTACGCCTTCTTCCAGACGTTCATTTTCTCCTTGTCGTCTTCTTCTAGCCATTTTAAATTAGGTCCCACTGGGCGTGCCAAAAATATATGTTGGCTTTTTGGCTTTTCGAAGGATAGTTTTGTAAATGCGAGCGTGCCAGCAAGGATCAATCAGTCCTTACAGAAATTATAATTGCCAACCAATTTATCAGACGATTGTGTTTTAGTTCTTTCAGCCTCAATGAAGAGGACTTTTACTGGTGGCTTGACTTAGGAGAAATTAAGAAAAATAACAAGTAATATGAAGAACAATAGCAGTATTTCATTAAAAATGAACACTTACAATAGTCCAAACTCAGCCTCGAAGAGGTTTACAGCAATAGTCTACTTGAATCTACTTGAAACTACTCCTAGGAATCGAAGTGCAGTGCAGGTATTTAAAGGACAAGTATTTAAAGTGCAGGTATTTAAAGTGCAGGTATTTAAAGTGCAGGAAATGTAAAACTGGGAAAGAAAATATAAAGTAAATGACTGGTTTGTATGATCTGAGTCTGGGGGTTTTTTTCTGGGGACTTCCTTGCTATTTATACTTGCCAAGGATGACCTTCGAACTGCACTTCAAACCGTCGAACTGCTCCTCCATGATTGTTGATCATGCTGCCTTAGAAGTAGTTCCACTACGCCATCACTTGCAGTTAAACTTCCCTCTTATATTTGAATTTGAATATGAGTAACCGTTGAGGCCACGTCATCTTTCGTTTCTTTATTGATCTGGTGCTACTCGGATCACGTGAGAACCAATTGTCATCGCCACGTGTACGATCAGGATTGAAGACATGAATCATCTTCCCATAATACCCTTATTCTGCCACGTGTCGAATTGTTACTGGCTTTTACAAAATATATAGCCAACACTATCACTATACAATAACATGATTGCAAAAGAATAGATTTACAACTTATGTGTATATATTTTATACTAAATATGATATTTGAGTATTTACAATAAGTAATAAAAAGATAATATATTTATATATAAATATAGAGTCACTCCTATTTATCTCTATATATCTATATGTCCATTATTCATTTTATTTATTTGTCAAAATGTCATCTATCTATCTACATATATGTCCACGTGTCATTCATTTATTTGTTTTTGTGTCACATATCTGTTTATCTGTCTATATCACCATCAATTGTCACTGTCGATTACTTTTTGGCACCGACGGAGGTCTGATGGCCAACCAATGGTGATTCTACAATGATCTAGCGATAATTGGATAAAAAGGAAAAAGAAAAAGAGTCATTCACAACAATAATTTATCATTCTAACTAAACAATTTCATGAATTATGTCTTTTTTTTATTTATTTAAATCTTTGAGCCAAATGTCATATCTCCACATGAATTAACTAAGGCCTCGTTTGTCAAGTGATTTTTTTAGCAAAAAAATCAAAAAGTTACTAAAAAAAACCAAAAAGCCAATAACCTATACAAAAAAGTCAAAAATTCTCTTTTCTCTCTACTTTTTTGCACATATTTTTATAAAAAATCAGAAAGTCATTCCAAACATACTAGTTTTTTTTACATCATATTTTAGTCAAAAAGTCAAAAAGTTACTAAAAAAGTTTGTTCCCAAACGAGACTTAAGATAAAAAGATGTGCAAAAAAATATAGAGGTAATGTGATAGAAAAAAGATAAAAAAATGGATTATTTAGGCTACCCCAAACAAGGCTTAATGTTAATTTATATGACACAAGGATATATGACACAAGTTAATATAAATTCAATTAGTATGATTAAGGTTGTAAAGATTACATTTATTGACCAAATCCAAATTGGGGTTGTTTGGGGTGTCCTAAGTAAGTGCACTTTTTATTTTTTTGGACTAAAAAGTTGAGGAAAAAAATATGAATGTTTGGGTTAACTTTTTGACTTTTTACGGAAAAATGTGTATTAAAAAATTATATAAAGAAGTGTGTAGAAGAAAATTGGAGATGAGTGAATGACAGCCGTACAATCTGGCAGCCGAATTCTTGGTAAGAAATTATTCGGTACTTTTCGGGCATTGTAGTTGATTGTTTTGTTCGGTCTGTGGCGGCCATCACGGGTCCCATTTTGATAATTTGAACCGTTCAATGTATAGAACTCGTCGAACACTATATGCCTATAAAAAATCACATTAATCGGATATCGATAGCTATCTGATCAGATTTGTTTTTTTCAATCATTAATTATAACACCATCCATTTTTTCATACAAAACTGATTGGATCATGTAGTTATTGATATCCGATCAATGTGTTTTTTTTACAGACGTATAGTACTCGACGATTTATACACATTGAACAGTTCAGATTATCAAAACGGGACCCGTGATAGGCCCCCATGAACCGTATAAAAAAGTGTGAAAAATTGCCCCAAACTGTCTAATACTTGGGACAAACGCTGCACAGCCCCTTTCACTTTTCATGATGTATGATGTGTGAGAAATTATTTTTTTAATATTTTTTTTTGGTGAATAGTGATAACTTTTTAACTTTTTGAATAACTTTTTGACCTTTTTCAGAGTTGCCAAACTTGGCCTCAATTTAAAAGTAATTTATTCATTCACCTCTTAAACGCATGTTATTTGGGACATAGGTATATTTTTTTTAACTTTTTTATAAAAATATATATAATGTGGCAAAGAAATAATATGACGCAAATAAAATAAAAAGATAAAAAAAATATACTAAAGTAGTGTATCCCACACAACCTCTTATTTTTATTAAAAAAGTTTTGGCCTATTGGTACACCTTTGCTATCTATGACTTTATATTTTAAAAAATTTCATGGTCATATCAAAATATGAAATAAAAGTAATTTAAAAATTATTGGTCCCAAATCCCATTTGAGGAGTTGAATTTTTAATTCAAAAATTATTATAAATTATCACATTATTTTCTTTAATTTTTATAAATTTTTTATAACATAAATTAAGGCCAAGTTTGGGAAGTTTAGAATAAGTGCACTTTTTGACTTTTCTTGTATTATGTGTAGAAAAAGTAGAGAGGAGATATTGATTGATGTGACCCAAAAAAAGATAAAAAGATGAAATAAGTGCACTTATATTTGTTTCCCAAACAAAGCCTAAAATAGTCAATTTTGAAACGGGTTTATAAAAATGCTAAAAATTAGCTTACTTTGTGAGGGGTGTTATGGTACATTCACTAGAATCCCAGTCCACAGTACAGAGAGGTACAACTGTTTGATCATCGCTTCGCTGCTTCAGAGAGAGAGTGTGTAAGAGAGAGAGAGTAGAGAGAGAGAGGGAGGGGGGTTAGAGATGGTGACATCGCCGGTGGTGAACACGTACCCTCTCTCGAGCTACACCTTCGGGACGAAGGAACCGAAGATGGAGAAAGACACTTCAGTCGCAGATCGTCTCGCTCGTATGAAACTCAAGTACGTATTCTCATTCGACTTTCATTTCGAACTCTAGACCCATAAAATTCCCCTGAATCACTCCGTTTGGTTGCCGAGAAACTTTAGGAATAGAAAATTACTTCCAAAATGGAGCCTCAGGAGAAATGAATTCATTTCATTTTTGGTTTTCATGCAGTTAAAAGAGAAATTAAAGTAAGTCTTCTTTTGAATATCAAATGAAGTTAGGGTTTAATATTATTATTTTGTGCAAACAGTTCGGTAGAACTCAACTTGAAGAGGTTATGATCCTGGATCGTAGCCTATAGTAATTAACACCTTAGTGAATTACTGAAATGGATAAACTCAGAATTTGAGTAGAATCTTCACTAATGACCGTGTGGTAAATTTGATATCCTACAAAATAGCCTTGAAAATTTTGAATAAACAATTGGGGCTTTTGATTTGGATGAAAATTTGAGTAAAACTCAATTTGGTATGAGTTGGTTTGTGTTTTGAGTGATTTTTACCCAAATTCTAGTTTGATATAGATTTGTTATGAGTTTGTTTGGATCAAAGAAGTGGTTCGTATTTTGAGTGATTTTTGCCCAAATTTTAGTTTGATATAGGTTTGAGTCAAGGGTTTTGAGTGATTTTTACCCTAATTTAAGTTCAATTTAATTTTGATGTCAGTTTGGTTGGTATTTTGAGTGATTTTTGCCTAAATTTTAGTTTGATATAGGGTTGAGTGTTTTGAGTGATTTTGACCTTAATTTAACTTTGATGTAAGTTTGAGTCAAGGAGAAACCCTTAGCAGGTATGTTTATCCAGTCTATAGGCTGTCCTTTGGGTAAACCGCAAAGCCACAACCCATCTGATCTTATACTCAACGTGGTACCAAATGATACAACCCCCTTGCATATAATTCACCATTGAAAATCGGTTTACAAGAGTAGGTGCCAAAGAGGTTTATATTCATGTGGCCAAACCCACTGTTAACCAATGGGGGATTGATAGTATATGAGAATGAGATATATGAACTATTTTAGTAAGATGTGACGGAACCGGGAAATGTGTATTGGGCACTTTGGAAATGGCTCATTTGGAAACTAGATGATTAGGTGTATCCTATTAATTTCCTTTTTCAGTTTTTATATGATTGAGCACTTTGGAAATAGCTTGTTTGGAAACTAGATAATTAGGTGTATTTGTATGTAAATGGAACAACTTCAAAGCCCATTAATTTAAATTTCGGTTTTTAAATGTTTCTATCTTTTAAAATATAGAATTTCCTAATCAACAATAGGGAAATTCAAAACCTGTTCCATTGGGTGTCTAAACAAATGTTGAATCAACTCATTTACAAAATTGCAGATTTTGAATTAGTTAATTCAACTTGCGCAAACAAACGGGCACTTAATCAATATCACTACAAAATTGATTACCAGTTTTGGTAGTTTGATTAATTTCTCTCTGGTTATTGCGTGGTGAACTAACTACATCTTTTGGTCAATCTACAGCTATTTGAAAGAAGGCATGAGGACCAGCGTTGAAGCAATCCTACTGGTCAGTGCACTGCATTCAAATCTTAACTTTAATGCCACCTTCTGTTTTATATACATATGAGAATCAAGAAAAAATAATTTTCTTTGGTCAAGTTAATACATGTTGTGTTTCAATACAAGAAAAATTCCAGCTGAATGGGCAGCATGGCGATATGGCATGGACTGATGAACTTTTTTTGAGTTGATTTGTCTTCAACTACATATTATGGATGTGTTACGCACGTTAAATGTATGTATGCTTATTTTGGGGAAATTATAATGAATCCTGATTTAAGCTAAGACAACTCTTGCATTTTACGATGTGATTTAGATATTTGTTAGTTTCAAATATAAACCGAGCCAATCAATTATCAGTTATCACCAATACCACCAAGCATCCTTGTCAGTTATAAGTTAGGGTTTAGAGTTTAGTGTACTTATAAGTTCCTTGATTTTGCTCTCAATGCTTGGTTTGTGCAGGTGCAAGAGCATAACCATCCTCACATTCTTCTTTTGCAAATTGGAAACACCTTTTGCAAGCTTCCGGGTGGCCGTTTGAAGCCTGGAGAAAATGGTATATAGTTTATAGTGTGCCTTCTCTCTCTCTCTCTCTCTCTCAGATGTTAGGATGTTGCTTTCTACTTTTTGTAGAAATTGAAGGCTTGAAAAGGAAATTGTCAAGCAAACTTGGTGCTAATTCTCCTTCATTGCAACCGAATTGGCAGGTTTGTTCTTTCATTACCTTTAATAATCAAGCATATGCTGCTATTAGCTGTTAGTTTGAGTGGTATCTCCCGCCCCTAAAGAGAGATGTCTGGGTTCAAATCCCAATTAGACACAAGTTTGTGTGTTATTATTTATTAAATGAGGAGGCAGAAATTAGCTTCTAGCTAAATTTTCAACAACTGGGAAGGAAACAGTAAATACCAGGTTGGTCTGATTGACTATCATCCTTTTTAATTGGGGAAATTATAAGATAAAAAAGCTAATCCCTGAGAAAATGGGCATCCACCATGTTCCAGCTGATTAGCTTTTTATTTATATTTTTTGTTCTTGTTTTCCTTTGTTGCTCTCCATCTAGGAGAAGTAACTGTATTCCTGATTCACCAAAAAAACTGTGTTCCTGATTCCAGAGATATCCTAGTTGCTCTTTTTCCATCATCAAGAAAGAATTGTATTGCCCCGCTTGATTTTCATGTTGACAAGGAACATGAAGGGACGCATTATTGTGGGGATTTATTTGTGCTTATTTTGTCACATTTTGTTGCAGATTGGCGAGTGTGTGGCTATCTGGTGGAGGCCAAACTTTGAAACTATAATGTACCCCTATTGCCCTCCACATATCACAATGCCTAAGGTAGTAGAGGATCTTTGGACTTCCCAGTGACACATGGAATAAATTTGTTTTCTCCCTGATTGAGTTCTCTTGAAATCAGCTGTCCTGAAGAGGAATTTTCAATGCAGGAGTGTAAGAAGCTTTTCCTTGTTCACTTGTCTGAAAGAGAGTACTTCGCTGTACCCAAAAATTTGAAACTGCTGGCCGTTCCCCTGTTTGAGCTCTATGATAATGTTCAGGTGTGTTGACATTTAAGCTTCAATTTTTATTCTTTTTCCATCTTTATTTTGGAACTATAATTGGTCACCTTATGGGGTTGGGCATGAATCATGGTTTTAAATAACAGTATTGAGGATACGTATCGGTATAGCCCATAGAGTCATCTATTGGCCAATATATCAGTAAATATCAGTATTGGAATTCCAAAATCCCGATATATATATATTTAAAACCCTGGCATGAATACTGTGCTGAACATAAGATGTGGCTTAAAAAATTGGTTTATTGGAAACATCAGTCTGAAGCAATTATTATGTGAAATGTGACTTTTCGAATTCTCTGGACTGTTTAAAACTTCAAAGTAGACATGCCATAAATTAAGATATGGTGTTATGGGGAAAACTAAACCAACCCTCCTCAAATTTCAGACAATTACAGAGACTCCCCTCAGGTTTCTGAAATAAAACTCCTCCCTTGTCAGTAACAGTGGTTAACAAACATAACAAAATAATGCTTTCACCCTTCATAGTTATGCATATTCCAATCTAACTCATTGCTTTCACCCAACCCAATTCTAATCCAATTAAAACTCACCACAACTTAATATATAGAGATTGTGGAGGTTGAAGGAGTGGGTTTCAACAAGTGCGGTGAACCTCACCTTAGATTACCGTGTGCCAAAATGTGATTGATAGTTTAAAAAAAATGTGCATTCTTATTTGTAATTTACAAAGATGTACAAAATATTGTGGATAAGGGTAAAATTGTCATATAAAATTTGATGACATCAGCTTTTTAAAATTTCTTATTAACCGACCATTAATGGACAGCTATGCCCTTAGATTTTATATGTATGCTGAGTGAAGGCTGATTCATGGTTGCTTGACTACAGAGATATGGGCCGGTTATATCAACAATTCCACAGCAGCTTTCCAGATTCCATTTCAATATGATCCATGCATGAAATGTGGGCTTGCAGGTGTTTGTCTATGAAAATTTTAGACTAGTAGCTATCCATTTTAACTAGGAGTGTCCTGTTTGGCAGACTGACATTACTCAAGCTAATGCAGCCTGGGCTTGTAGTTTTCTCTGGCTTTAAAAGAGTTAAAGAAACAACGTGATAGTATGTCTGTGTGTTTTGAAGCTATGAGGTGTGTTTACGGATGTCAGGTTTAATGATGAGGAGAAACGGCATTGAGCCTTTTGAAATAGTCTCTGTAGTTGTTTTGTAGCTTACCAGTTGATTGGCTTGTGTTTGTGTTTACGTGTTTGCTTTCGTTACTCTAATTTCGAAAAGAAAAAAAAAATACATGCTGAAGGGATTCATTTCTCCCCTTGCTCCTGTAACTTCTGTTTGTGCTCTCGACAAGGTTCTGTGTCTTTTGTTTTTATTTTGAACTTTTTGTGCTTTATGTGACAGTGAAGAATGGGCAGGAGAAGGGGGAAATTGAGGGATCGAATTGATTATCAGTTTAATTAGTTGATTTATTAGGCTATGACAGCTGTGATTATATACCAGTGTTATATGAATAGAAGAACCCAAAATTGTTCAGCAGTTTGGTCCCAGACATGTGGGCGCAAAATGCTATCTTGCTCTATTCTTACGTAGCAATAAAAGCTTGCTTATGCTGCTTCGTCAGTGCCTTTTTGCCTTCTCTTCGCTCTGAACAGGAGCGCTAGAGGATGCGGAGAGGGAGTGGGTGAAGCCTGTCATTCATAATGGAAAGAAAGATACCACCACTAATTTGCCTCTTTTGCCATCTTGAAATTTTAGTTCTGTTAAATGTGGATATTTGAACAAAGCATTTGGCAAGGTTAGGTCGTCATAGCAGTTCTATTTTTATTTTTTTGGAATTATGAACAGTAAAGATGCTATGTGAAATTTCTCTACCCCAAAGTCTATTTGGCCTATTTTGGCAATACCGTGAAAAGCCAGTTGTTTGACTTTTTAGTTTTTTTAGATTACATCACTTCTTTATCTTTTATACATTTTTTTAAAAAAAAAAAGTTAATAAAAGTTAAAACGGCAGTTTTTAATCTACTTTGATAATTGTCTATTATGAAACATGTTTTCCATGTTGGAGTTGCTACATAACTCGAAAAACTAATTGCCCGAATGGCTCGGTTGTTGGAAACGACGTTGTTTTGATCTTCTTTCTTTTTTATTTTTTTTCCCCTCTGCTTCCTCTTCTTCCTTTCCCTGGGCAATATGAAAAATTAGAACTCAAAAAAATCAAACAGTCCCAAAATCTAATTTGCAAAAAATCAAAACTCAAAATCAAAATCTAAAATCAAAATCGATTGTTTTTTTTTTTTTTTAGCCCCCTCTCTGCTTCCTCTTCGTCCTTTACCAGAGCAATCTGAAAAATTAGAAGAAGAAGAAAAAGAAGAAGAGCTCAAAAAAATCAAACAGCCCCAAAATCTAATCTGAGAAAAAAAAAATCAAAATCCAAAATCTAAAATCAAAACCAATTTCAGCAGCAAATTCAGCCAAGAAGAAGAAGAAAAGGAAGAAAAGCAGTCCAATTTCAGCGAAAAAACAGCCCAATTTCAGCGAAAAAACAGCACCAATTTCAGCACCAAAAAGCACCAATTTGAACACCAAAACAGCATCAAAACAACACCAAAACAATAGCAATTTGAGCAAAAACAAAACCAAAACAACAACATTTTTGAATTTTTTATTTTTTTTTGAGCTAATCTGAGATGTGATTTTTTATAGAAAAATCAAACCCATTCTCCTTCTCCGTCTCCGATATTTTTTTTATTATTTTAAAAAAACTCTAAAACAATTATTTTACCTTTAATTTTAACAAATATTTTACCTTTAATTTTTTTTATTAAAATATCAAAAATTATTAAAAATAAAAATACAGATTAAAAATTGAAAATATTATTTTAAAAAAACTCTAAAACAAAGTGAATAAAGCACCATTTGAGAATTGGTCATTTTAATTAATTTTTGATTTTTTATGTTAAAAAAAAAATCGTGTACAAATTAAAAATAATGTATGACAATTTACACAGTAATAACTTTTTGACTACAAACTTAAGTTCCCAAACAGTCGCCAAACAGGGCCTAAGATCAACAAGAAGAAAAAAAACAGAAAAGAAAAAAAGTCCCCAAACAGGGCCTAATCTCCTATCATTGTTCTCCCCCCGATGGAGAAGGTCCTTTTTGGATAGATACACAGAACAGATGTTAATGTTGACCCACCACGTGTATAGTGGGACCAATCGGATAATTTATGGACCTTATCCAGAAGAACCGACCTCTCTCTATTCCATTCCAATATTTATCCAAACAAGAGCAATCTCTCAAAATTCCAAGCGCGTGCCAAACACACACCAATCACACTTATTCGTACCGGAATCGCGCGCTTTTTATCTCAGTCAAATTGCCTCCATCTTCCTACAGATTTGCGTGTAATACACACCCCTGCTTTAATAGGAAAAATTGCAAATGGTAAGGCAAAACAAATTCGCAAAGTTTAATTATTAAAGTTGGTGTTTTTACCATTAATTTGTAATTTATTTGAAAATTTGTACTGAATTGTAGTTTTTTTTAATTTAATACTATTGCTCCTTTAGGAACTTGACTATTTTAGTTAATTTTTTAATTTGTTCAACATGACTAAAAAAAATTACAATTCTGCTAGAGAGTACTAAAATACAAGCTCTAAAAAGATCTCTAAACAGGTGGCATTTATTGTGTGAAACTAAAGGCCATTTGCATATTGAGTGCGTGTGTTCCACGCACTGTAAATAAAATAAATCCCACTCAAATGTTGATATGAGCTCATGTATATAAAAGGAAAAAAAAAAGAAATTTCCACACATTTGATTTGAGCTTCTTTTCCACCGTTCCCTCGCCTCTACTGTCCGGCGTTTGCCTTC
This sequence comes from Camellia granthamiana, assembly GCA_036172215.1. Classification (NCBI taxonomy): domain Eukaryota; kingdom Viridiplantae; phylum Streptophyta; class Magnoliopsida; order Ericales; family Theaceae; genus Camellia; species Camellia granthamiana. The sequence goes on along the minus strand of CM069908.1, from coordinate 11,989,448 downwards.
TCCTCCACCATCTGGAGTCAGCCCTTTCCTCCACTGTCCCTCTCATCTACCGTCCGGCGTTTGCTGTCTCCTTCGGCATTTGCAAATCTGTCCTCCACCGTTCGTCTCCTCCACCGTCCAACGTCTTCTCCCTCCTCCACTGTCTGGCGTCTTCGTCGAATTTGGACTTCCATGTTGTTAGTTTTTGTCTCTATCACATAACAAGATAGATATGGGAAAAAAAAAAAAAACAATTCAGAAATCCCCTGTTTTAGATGTTTATAAGTTTATGAAATATTTGAGTTCATGAAATCAATTAGAAGTTTATACTTCAGGTCCAAACTGTTGAGTCCAAACATTAGAAGTTTATACTTTTGGTGAGACATTTGAGTTCAGAAATCCCCTTTAAAAGTTTATACTAGAGGTCCAAACATTGGTCACACATTCAGTTCAACACACATTTGGGTTATGTATGTTTATACTTCAGTTTTGGTTTCTTGTGGGATTTGCTGTATATATTAGTTTAACACACATTCAGTTCATGTATAATTTTTCGGTCCATTATTCAACTTTTGATAAAGAAGTTTAATCACCAAACCAAAAAATAAAAAATAAAAATTAGGAGCAATCCAAACAAGTTTAATCACCATAATAAAGAAGTAATATTTTGGTCCATTATTCAGCTAATCTCAATCAAAGTTTAATCTGTTATTAATCTATTATTAAAACACAATAATCTGTTATTAATTTTTGAAAATAATCTATTATTAATTCTTGAATAATCTATTATTATAATAATCTGTTATTAAATCATTTGATTTCAGTTTAATTTTTGAATGAGCATAAATGGAGATTGATTCAAATAGTGGTGAGAATCCTTTATTAAACAAGAGTAAAGAAGTTGAAGAACCTAAGAGGGGTATGTGTTTTAGCTCAAAACAAAAAGCGTACACATTTTATGCCAAAGATGCTAAACGTGTTGGATTTTTTATAGCTTGTAAAACACAAGTTATTGGCAATGATGGAGAATTAAGATACTTTGGGATTGAATGTTTTCGATCGGGGAAGAGAATAAAAAAATCAGAAGTAAACCCTTTAAAGTCATCTCTGTCCACAAAAATTGGTTGCAAAGTAAGGGTACGAGCGAGCCTGCAAAAAGATGATAGATTTATGTTAACCACAGTTAACCTTGAGCATATTCATGACTTGATCCCCACTGACTCACGCCATTTTGCAATGAATAAGAAAATCCTTACTCCTGTGAACAGAATATTTAACTCAATGGTTGTTGAAGTTGGGGGTTATGAATCATTAACATTTGATGAGCGAGATGCAAGGAATTACATTGATAGAGCTAGAAAATTGAGGCTTGGAGAAGGAGATTTCGATGCACTTCAAAAGTATTTTTTGAGAATGCACGCACAAAATTCGAGTTTCTATTATATGATTGATGTTGATACTGACTTTCGCATAAGAAACTTGTTTTGGGCGGATGCAATGAGTCGGGCGGCTTATAAAGAACTTGGAGATGTTGTTTCATTTGACATAACTTACCTCACTAACAAATATGATATGTCATTTGCTCCTTTTGTAGGAGTTAACCACCATGGACAATCGATTTTGCTTGGTTATGGGTTGTTATCTAGTGAAGACACTGATACATTTGTTTGGCTATTCAAATCATGGTTAAATTGCATGTCAGATCATCCCCCAAAAGTAATAATAACTGATCAGTGCAAAGCTATGCAAAATGCTATAGAAACTGTCTTCCCTAATACTCGACATCGATAGTGTTTATGGCATATCATAAAGAAAATTTTGGAGAAATTGAAAGGATATTCCCAATATGAATCCATGAATATGGATTTACAAAATGCAGTGTATGACACGTTCACAAAAGATGAATTTGAGATGAAATGGAAAGAGATGATTGCAAAATTCAATCTTTATGAGAATCAGTGGTTGGGGGTGTTATATGATAAGCGACATCGATGGGTTCCTGTCTATGTCAAAGATATTTTTTTGGTTGGCATGTCAACGACACAACGAAGTGAGAGCATGAATGCCTTTTTTGATGAATATGTCAACCCAAAGACTACATTAAAACAATTTGTTGAACAATATGACAATGCCTTGAGAAGTAAGGTAGAGAAAGAGAAAAAAGCTGACTTCAAGTCTCGGCACAAAGTCTTTGATTGCCTAACTGTGTATGGTTTTGAGAAGCAATTTTAGGATGCCTACACCAATGCAAAATTCAAAAAAGTTCAAGCAGAGATGAAGAGACTAGTTTATTGTCAACCGTTTCTTGTAAAAGAAGAGGGTTCAATTTGTACACATTTTGTGAAAGAAGCCGTGGCAGTTTTTGAAAAGATGAAGCATGTGGACTTTGTTGTCTATTATAATTCGACAGAATTTGACATGCAATGTATGTGTCGGTTGTTTGAATTTAGGGGCATCATGTGTGCTCACTCACTCGTTGTGCTCATTGCAAGATGCATAAATGAGGTTCCAAATAAATACATTCTACCACGATAGAGAAAAGATTTGGATAGAGGGTACACATGCATAAAAACCACATACACTAGCTTTGGAGATGATTTCAATGCAAAGGTCTATAATAAAATGAACAGAAATTTGATTGGCATTGTACAATTTGCTGGGAACTTTGAAGGGAAAATAAAAATTATCGACCGTGGGTTGGATGAAATCAAGGCAAGAGTGATGAAAGATGATGAAGGTGGTGAGAGTGATGTAGCACTTTCGACTAGTAACGTACCACCTATTACTAGTAATATACCATCTTCCCCAATTGGCAGCATTAATAGAAAGGCAAGCAGTCATACCAAGTTGCTTAGTCCTTTGGTTGCTCGCCGAAGAGGTCGTCCAGTTACTAAAAAAAATGTCGCCAAAGTAGATCAAATAATTAATCGGTTGAAGGCAAGCAAAAGAAAACATAACAAATCAAAGGCAAATTGATTGGTATTCATACATATTCATTTGTTTTGTATCATTACTCTCTATTCAACTCATATTTTATTGTAATCATGTAATACATTTGAGGCATTCATTAACCTTGATCAATATAGTGTACTAAGGTGCTTGAAGGTAAAGGTGAAGGTCAATGTCAATCTTAACCTGAATGTAGTGCACATAGAGAGCTTTATCTTTATATGGTTGGCATGGAAAATAGTATTTGTGTGCCGGTACGTGTACATCATAGGAATTTACATCGAGCAATTTATGTTATTTTTCAATAATGTTTAGTAAACTTTTTTTAACATTTCATTTTAATTGAATAGGGACACATGGTCAATGCTATTGGAGGCATATCTCTCACTCGGGCAAGTTCGGACATTATGAGAAGACAAATTTCATGAATGCCCCAACTCAGATTTATGGATCGGCACATCTCTTACCCCATCAGACTATATTGGAGGCACACCGGGAATTATGAGAACTCAACAATCGATGAGTGCTACGCATCAAATTTATGAAGCCTTACCGTCTTTATTTGTTGACTTGAATGTACAAATGGACCGCAATGACCGTGGTAGTTTTCGTTAGTTGGAAAGTTGTAATTGTAATGCACTTTAGGTGACTGAACTTAGAGTTTATTTTGTTTTGGATAATTTATTTTATGTTTTTTTGGATTATTTACTTTTTGGTTGTTTTCATAATTTGGTTTATTTAATTCAATGTACCATCTCTCTTAATGGTGTTTAGTAGGACATGAAAACACATTGTTTCATAATTTTGTTCTTTGCATTGTTCAATTTCTGTTCACTTGCACTGAGCTCTAGCTTTATTCATGGTACTGTGGTTGAGAACAAAGGGACATTGTTCCTTACTTTGAAGTTTTGGAAACTGTCTTGAAAATTTGTGTGTCCAAAAATCTGTCTTGAAAAACTGTGATGAAAAAATTCGTGTCCAAAAATTTGTCTTAAAAAACAATGTTGAAAAAATCTTTGCTCAAAATCTATTCACAAATCTATCTTTCAAAATCTGTGTTCAAAATCTGTGCTGAAAATCTGTCTTCAGAAATTGTCTTAAAAAACTGTGTCAAAAAATCTATCTTCAAAAACCTATGTTCAAAATATCTGTTCACAAATCTGTCTTTCAAAAACTGTGCTAAAAATCTGCCTTCGGAAACTATCTTCAAAAACCTATGTCAAAAAATCTGTTTTCAAAAACCTGTGTTCAAAATATCTGTTCATAAATCTGTCTTTCAAAATCTGTGTTGAAAAACTGTCATGAAAATCTGTCTTCAAAAACCTGTGTCAAAAAATCTGTATTCAAAATCTGTGTTCAAAATATCTGTTCACAAATCTGTCTTTCAAAATCTGTGTTAAAAAACTATCATGAAAAAATCTGTGTCTAAAAATCTGTCTTAACAAGCTGTGCTAAAAATCTATCCAAAAAATCTGTGCTGAAAAAATCTATGTCCAAAAAATTTGTGTTGAAAATTCGGTACAGAAAATTCGGAAAATTCTGTGTTCAAAATAAAGTGTTAACAAGCTGTGTTAACAACTTGTGTTAAATCATTCTTCAAATAGACAAACAGATAACAACCTGTGTTCAATTATTCTTCAAACAAACAAATATACAAACAGATAACAACCTGTGTTCAATCATTCTTCAATCAAACAAACAGATAACAACCTGTGTTCAACTATTCTTCAACCAGACAAACAGATAACAAATTACATGTTCATACTTTTCAAAAATAACTGTCATATATCATAAATCATCATATATATTAACGTTTTCAACTTCTAACTGTCATATAAATTATTACATCTTCATAACTAATGCAACATAAATCACAAGGAAGAAGAAGATCCCATAAATACAACACCAAATTCGATTTATGTCTGTCTGCAATTTTTGTATCTGCGCGCTCTGAAATTGAAGTTGTTTGGTTTGAAATCGAAGGTGTTCGTCAATTCTTCGAAATTGTTCGGTGACAGTTACTATATTCTCCATTTGCACTTGTTCTTCATGTGTCCGTTGTGCATTTGTAGGCAAGCACCATCCAAGAAAAGCACCGCAACCATGACAATAATAAAATAACTTGTTTTTGTTTCGCTTCGTTTCAAAAATTTGAATTGTTGTTTTTTTCCTACATTTATGTCAATTTTTTTTCAAATATATAGCGATCCCGATTTTCCCCTTTCTGTTTTGTTATACTCCGGACTCGGTTTCGTGGAGGTAGTGGTTGTATCTATTGTGTTGTCATCATTTAATTCCGTATGTTTGAGTTTTGGGATGTCTTGGGCAGGTGTGTTACAAGTTGGTTGAGCCTGAGTCTCAAATCTAGTTGCCCAAGTTTTTGGTGTTACGCTCGAGCGGGTTGTTATGCGCTCGAGTAGAGTTTGGTTTTTGGTTGACCGCTCGAGCGGGCCTTATTGCGCTCGAGCGGGATTGCACACTCCTAATATTTTCGTGCTCTGCAAAACTTCTGCAGGGGTGATTTCTACGTTCGAGCGGATTTCCTGCGCTCGAGTGGGTCGCGCTAGAGCAGGCTTGTTGGCGCTCGAGCGGGTAGTGCTTTGTCTGTGAAAGTTCTGAGAGGGGGAAATCTACGCTCGAGCAGACTGATTCTCGCGCTCGAGCGGATGTACTTTATTCTTGTGTCTTGGCGCTCGAGCAGGACTTCTTGCGCTCGAGCGTACCTAGTTTTTTGTTCTTGACGCTTGAGCGTTGTGTTTTCCGCTCGAGCGGGAATGTCGTATATCAGTTAACAGCTGGGCATTTTAAAATCACTTTTTACATTCACTCTCTCTCCTTTACTTTTCCAAAACTCCATTGTTGAGCCTCTCTCTCTAGAACCTTGCCTTCTCTCTAGGTATTGATCTAGTAAGAGTTGTTTTCTTACCTTTGGCCTTTACAAAAAGGTTGTTGATCGTCGAGGGCTATATTTTGATCTGAGAAAGTTGTGATTTGGAGCATTTTTGTTTTCTTCATCTCCTTCGTTGGGTGTCCACTTTTGAGGTAGGGATTCCTACTCACTCTTATGGTCTTTGACATAGATTTTTGGTTGTTTTGATAAAGTGTTGAAGTTGGGTAAATTTTGGGACTTAGGGTTTCAAAATGTTAAAAGAGGGTTTTGTTATTTTGATTCTAAAATGTGTAATTTGGGTTTCAAAATAAGGATATAGTTGTTGGTTGTTGGTTGTTGATATATAGACCATTGGGTCAATATTGGGAAATGGGGTAGAAAATCCTAATTTGTTGTATAAATTAATTGGTATAATTAATTTGGGAAAAGTGTTGTTATATGAAATTGAGTTGGAAATAATGAAATTGGCTCATTATATGTTAGAATAGTGGAGTTGGATTTATTAATCGCTCACTTTTGAAAACATTGATATTTTATCTGTTGGAGCTTTTATTATCTGTTTAGAAATAATTGCTTGGGCTACCGGTGGAGGGTAGTTTTGATTGTTGTAGACAATGCATGATGATTAGGCAAACTAAAACTAATCAATTGGACATGTCATAGAGTTTGACGGTTGATAGAATACATTAACGTTATGTATTGATTGATTGCGTATATGACCTATGTGTATATACATTGTGTGTGTGGGAGGAGATAGTGGATACTCCACGGTTTAGGAGGAGATAGGGGATGGACCTCTAAACCGGATGTTGTTTGGGGAGGAGATAGGGGATGGACTCCACTGATACAACTCATATGCTTGTCAGTTATTGTGTTGATACAACTTATATGCTTATCTATGGAAGTGTTGATACAGCTTATATGCTTATTTTGGGAGTGTTGATATAGCTAATATGCTTATCTGTTGAGATGTTGATACAACTATTATGTTTATCTATTGTAAAATGGGAAACGTTTAATATGAGTCACTGTCTCATATAAGTGGTTGGCCAGGTTCTGAGCCGTTGGTGTAAATTGTGGAATTGATAAGAAATGGAAAATGAAAGGAAACATGAACATAATGGTCATGTAATGAAGATGAGTTATGAATTGATCTATGGAAATTAAACATTTATTAATTGCTAATGTCTTAGTTATTGCTCATACTGTGTTTAGCATATCTCTACTAGCGTTGGCTCGCCCTATATGGGACATCATTTTCAGGTACAGGTAGCATGCCACCTCCAAGGACATAGCTTGGATGATGATAAGAGTTGAGGACTCTTTTTTTGTTTATTTTGTTTGTATTACATGTAAATCAAGCCGAGGGCTTATGTTGTATAGAGTTAGTACTCTTCTTTTATGTAACCAAGTGTTGACTTGGAAAGCTGTAAGCCCGTAGGGCATTTGCTTTTGTTGTTAACATGTAATATTGCTGTAAGAACTACTCTGATGAATAGAAATGGTTGATTTATTTTATATCAATGCATGTCTAGAGTGATGGGTTTTATGTAATATTTTGAGGGCGTTACAAAATATGTCAAATGATCAGAGATATGTTGACATCTACAAAAATATGAAGCCAAACCTCAATCAATTAGAGATTGTCTCAATATGCAAAACAGAAAGAGGAACATCGAGTATAATGTGCTTATAAACATGGTATGACTAGGTAAACTTGTATCAAATACAATCACATAAATGGACCTATCATATTGCCAGTCAAATACAATCACATAAATGGACCTATCAAATACAATCACATAAATGGACCTATCATATTGCCAAACCTCATGGTATGAGTAGGTAGACTTGTATCAAATACAATCACATAAATAGACCAATCACATGACTAGGTAGACTTGTATAATGTGCTTATAAACTAGGTATGACTAGGTAAACATGGTATATTGTGCTTATAAACATGCATATTTCATACCCTAATAATTGTCCATGATGTGTATGCTGCAGCACATCGAGGTGCCAGTCCATCAATTTATGTGTTTGATTATCAAAGCCTCATCTTATACTAATTTTTAGACTTTTCTTCTGATTCATATTCAAAGTTAGGTTTTTTAAATTAAAAAGTTAGCTATTGTCATGTAAAAAACTAACAATTTCTCACTTGATTGCATAAAAAGAAACATCTATGACATTTTTCTTGGTGGCATTTTGTTCCTTTGTGTAGTTTTGTTGGTGTTTCTCTCAATGGTTATTTAATTTCAAAAGGGTGCTAACCTTAATAATCAGCAGTGTGTTGGTGGGTGGAGGAGGAATGGCTAGGGTTAGACTTTTTTATATTGATTTGAGGAAGAAGATAAAGACAAGGGACATACCTTATGAAGGTGAAATGTTGGCATGATATCAAAGCTTAATTATACAAACAATAGCAATAGATATAATAACACAAACTAAACAAAACTAAACCTTTGTCCTAATCAAGTGGGCAACTACATGAATCATTTTTCGTCATTTCACTCCATCAAGGGCTCTATGCAGATAGCAATAGATATCTAATTCAATATTTCTAGTTACCCAGAGAGGTTATCAATTTTATGTACTTTTCAATTTTCAACACAGTATCTACATTTCGAGATATTTACAGTGCTCGAAGAGGTAGCATATAAATTACATTCAAAGTCATAAAATAAACAAGTGGCAGAGAATGTTTAGAAGCTGCATAGTATGAATATAGTGGCAGAGAATGTTTAGAAGCTGCATAAAATAAACAAGTGGCAGAGAATGTTTAAAATCTCCAGGCAAGTTTGAGCTTCATAGTATGAATATAGTGACAAGTTTTCTAATTTAGAATCACAGAACCAAACTTTAGTTCCAAATATTCTACAATCTGATATATTTGATTTTTGTTCACCTTAAAATCGAATTATACCAGTTTATAAATATCTTAAAATATGTTTAATTAAGAACAAATTCTCTCTTATCCAAAATATAATTATTTCATTTGTTGCTCCATTTAAGAGGTGTGAGCAAATGTTTTTCAATGTCACCACACCAATCATTGACTCTATTGTTATGATTTGCAGTCCATTGAGGTGTGAGCATGTGTTTGTCAATGTCACTTCTCATTGCACTTGGTGTTGATTTTCATCTCTACATTTGAGTGCTATCCCCTTAAGAGGTCATAAAGTAGTAAGTTCACACAGGACATAGGATGCAAACTTCATTAGTGTAACTTAGGCCTCGTTTGGGAACAAGCTAATTTAGTAACTTTTTGGCTATTTGGTTAAAATATGAGTTAAAAAAAATTAGTATGTTTGGGATGACTTTTTGACTTTTTATGAAAATATGTGTAAAAAGTAGAAAGAAAAGAGAATCTTTGACTTTTTAGTATGGGTTGTTGGCTTTTTGACATTTTTAGTAACTTTTTGGCTTTTTGGCTAAACCGGCCTGTTGCCAAACGAGGCCTTAGTGTCCACAAAATAACTCAGTGTCCACAAAAAACATGATGAAAGAAAGATTTGGCAGTAGCTTTGAAGGATGATTAAGCATTTTTATATATTCTCTACCAAATAGATATAGATTTTTTAGGCAAATCCAATGTAAAATCAAAATCAAAATCCTCATAAACAGATGAAATCAAAGTCAAAGGCACAAAAATCTCAACAAATCAGGGCATATATATATATATATATAGAGAGAGAGAACTGACCTGTGCAAACAGATCTGTTGAGAATACGGAGAAAAGCTGCGCTCGTCATGAGTGAAAGATGATGATGGAGAGAAGCTGTGCTTGTCAGGTCACCGAGGTTGTAGAAGCTGCATTCAATCCCGATCGTCGCCGGTGTTGGAGAGCTGCGCTCGTCGGAGAGCTCGTCGAGAGAGAGACACAATAGAGAAGAGAATGAAGAATAGAAAGAGAGAGAGAGTCTTCAAACGTATTGTGAAAATGAATTTGAAATTTGAAATGAATGAGAAAGAGAGAGAAACGGGCAAGTTTGCATTACATTTTCATGTTGGCAGCCACGTCATTAGTGTTGATTTAGTGATGAACTTTTAGTGGTCGGAAGCATTTTTGAAAAAATTGTATTTGAGATGATAGTTACTTTTTTTTTACTTTTTTTTTTTTTGTAATTGATTTGATAGGTGTGATTATAATAATTTAGATGTAATATTTTATCTTATTAATTATTTTAATCAATTTTATATTTATTAGTTATTTTAGCCCAAAAAAGCCACAAATCTAACTTTCCAAATATCTTCAAAGGCCTTGAGATCAATTTTTTAGGCAAAAATAGTCAATAATTTTTTTTTAAAAAAAATGTTAAAATAATTAATGAGATAAAATGTCACATTCTATCTATCAACCAATCATTTTTTCTCTCATAACCATCTATTAAACTACAAAAAAATTTCACAAATCATTACAAATATAACATTTTTTCATCTCATATATTCAATTAAAATAACCAAATTTCCAAACGAGAACAAAATTTATAAAAATTGTAATTCCAAACAAAATTAAGTTACCTTTTATTGTTCAATTTAATTTAAATTTAAATTTTTCATAATTTGATTTGATTAAGGTTAACTAGTATTAGATTTTGATTTGATTAAGGTTAACTAGCATTTGATTTTGATTTATTTTAAAATCAAACCAAACTAACAAGTCTCACCCTAGTTGCTCCCGCGCTACTGTTCGCCGCATTCGAGTGATTTTACCGAAATGCCCAAAGAGTAAACAACACGATCAGCAACAACCGAACCCTGGACATCTCGACCGTTGGTTCTCAACCCACTTTTCTCTCTGCTTGTCTTCTCATCAGTGCTTTATTTATAGTGCCCACTAAAAACGATTCTAGCTGATGAACCCTAGTTTCCAAGACTCTTTTGGTATGTGGGTTTGATCAATTTTCTGCTTTTAAGCTTCTCTCTTCCTCTATTTTCATGTATATGTATGTGGGTGTTTCATTGATTTCAATTTTATACTGTGTTTTTGTAGTTTTGGCTTTGCCAATTAGCTCAACTAGTTATGTATCTGTGCTGAATTGCTAGTTTATTTTGCAATTTGTGATGTTTCTTTCTTTTGTTTCTTGTTTACAACTGCATAAAATCTGCATTTTGATTGTATTAAAGTTTCATTGATTTCAATTTTGCATAGTCCACACTAAGCCAATTTGTGTACTGTTTGTTTGTACTTTTGCCTGTGTCAATTAGCTCAACTAGTTATATCTGAGCTGAATTGCGAGTTCATTTTGCAACTTGTGGTGTTACTTGTTGGAATTTATGGGTTTTATAGGCTTATTTTGGGCTAACTTTGAACCTAAATTTGGGTGGGCCCATACGTCTTTTGGAGTGGGTCCAAAGAGGTGACGTGCTCCTTGCCGCATGGCAAGTTATACGGTGAAGACGGTTCGTCAAAACCATTTATGAGTGAATGGGAACTTGACGTCGTTTTCGGATTCGTGAAATGGACAATTAAAGTGTAAAATGTGGGTTTCATTTATAGTCTCATATTGAAACTTGAAGAGAGCTTGTATCTGTTTATAAACTCTAGGTGGACAAACTTGGGTTGGGCCCCAAGGGCACCCCAAGTTTGTAGAAGGGAGGAGTTATGGACAAAGTGAGCCTTGACTCAAACCACACGCACGCGCGCCGGCCGCCGTCTCCCGGGCGCGATTGTGGGTCAGGTCGGTTCTAATATTAATTTTTTGGACAATATTTATTTGAATTTTTTCAAATTCTTGCGGGAAAAATTATTTGAATTTCTAAACGAAATCTATTTAAATTTTTGCACCAAATTTTTTCTGTCCAAACAGTGCCTCTTCTAGTCATTTTCCAGCAGATTCAAAACAACTGTTTTAACAGAACTGCACCAGACATATTCAAACCTGTTTCAACAGGTTCAATTCAAACCTTACCTGTTCGGTTCAAACTACATCTGTTCGGATTGAAATTCATACCTGTTTAGCCCTATAAATACCAGGACTTCTCCAGCAGTTTGATGATCCTGAAAAATCCAAAATTCTCTTGGTTTCCTTCTGGTTTTGCTGTCTTGCATAAATTCTCTTCATATTAGTTTTTTAGGAAAAATTCAGAGAGTATAGAATACAGGTTCTAGTTCGCCGTACAAGTTGTTTGGAGTGCTACTATAATCTGTGTAGATCATTGTATCCTGAGAAATAAACGTCATTTATTCGTAAGTACCGAAGCGGGGCGAATCTGTCTTAAGGACAGAGTGTCACACACTCGACTTGATCAATTTTGTACTTATTCATTTCGGTAATAAATTATGTTAGTAATTTATTTTTATTTGTTTGATTTGGTTTCAAATTATTTATTTGACACAGAAGATTGTTCCAACATTACTTTCTTTGTTTCTTGTTTACAATTACATAAGCTTCTGAATTGGAATGTAGGGATGTAATACTTGAAAACAAACAATTTTGAATTGTCTGCATAGTGGGTTTGGAGTTGGGATGACTACAGTATCACTGATATCTGGCAACGGTGTTAGGGGAAGAGGAGGTGAAGTCTTGGGTTCTCTGTTTTGGTCGCATTTACATTTTGGCAATGAGTTCCTGGCAAGTGATTCACCGATAAGTTTGTTTAGAAACTTAAATGGCATTTGGTGGAGGGATTTGGGAGGCTCCAGGATCAGACGGGGGTGCAAATTTTGCGTTGTTGCAAAGGTTAGAAAGGGGAAGAAGCACGATTACCCGTGGCCCGATGATATTGATCCAAATACCAGTGCACCCTTGACTTACCTCTCTTACTTCAAGCCTATGTCAGAGAAACCCAAACCAGTGACACTTGCCTTTGAGAAGCCACTGGTTGATTTGGAAAAAAAGATCATTGAGGTGACTTGATTTAATGTTACTAATGGCAACTTCAAATATTCATTTTTTCATCCTAGTTATTTTAATATTTGGGTCCAGTCCTATTTTCAGTATATTTTTTTTTCTCATTTAGTTCAATGTCTTTCTTACAGGTACGCAGAATGGCTGATGAAACTGGTTTGGATTTCAGTGACCAAATTAATGCTTTGGAAAACAAGTATCAACAGGTAACCAGAATTTTAGCAAATTGTAAATGTGCTTTTATTTTTTAGATCACAATTTTTCATAGTTTTGCTCATTAGGTAGTTGAGTTCTATGAAGTATGAATCCATTTGCATATAATCCTTCTATCAATGCATTGATAACAATGGAGTGTTAGTGCTTTGCGTCTCTATCAATCATTCCAAAAAAAATTCACTAAGTGTTTGGTTTCACAAGGGATATATTGATAATTGACTTATTAATTTACGTAATCAACATTACCAATCACCAAAGATTCTCCTCCCCTTTATTATTTTCCAAATAATCCTATTTTCATAAGTTGCTTACATGATTGACTTGATCAAAGCTGTTAACTAGACACTATGCATAAATGTGTATAATTTTTTTTTAATCATTTGATTTTAATTTATCAAGTTACAGAGATTTTTCAGTGGAAATTCATCCAGTTCCAACTGTAAGATTTTCTGACATACATGCAGGCTCTTAAGGATTTATACATGCATTTGACACCCATACAACGCCTTAATATTGCTCGACATCCTAATAGGCCTACTGTTCTTGATCATATCTTTAATATCACTGAGAAGGTATATCTCTATGTTTTTCCTTATCGTATATCATTTTTTAATAGCAATTCCTACCTACATGTAGATTCTTAGTAATTTATGTTTGTCAACAAGTGGGTGGAACTCCATGGAGATCGTGCAGGCTATGACGATCCAGCTATCGTGACTGGCATTGGGAGCATGGATGGCAAAAGCTACATGTTCATAGGACATCAGAAAGGAAGGAACACAAAGGAAAATATTGCACGTAACTTTGCAATGCCAACTCCTCAAGGGTATGTTTAACTTTGAGTTTTGTTCAATATTGAAGGAACTTTTGATCCATTTGATTAGTAATTTTTATTATTATTATACTGGAGTTGAACAGTCAATCTAACAACTGATCCTTTCCTTGCGGTATATATATGAACAAAACTTTGAGTTTGCTTGGCCCTTTTCTTTTCCTTATTTTTCTTTTCTTTTTTTTTTCTTTAAAACTTGGACCTAGTCTTGAGACCTTTTTTCCATCTCTTCAATCACTAATGGAACATGAAAATTACTCCAGTCAACTTGTAGCCTAACCTCATGATTTTTGGTCTATTTGATAGATTCTGAAAATTGTTATCAGCCTCACATTTGGTTTTATTGAAAAAGAATAATCTTTTTATTTTTTGGAACAAAAGAATAACCATGTTTGCTGAAAGCCTGAAAAATTGATTTGATACAGTTATAGAAAGGCTTTGCGCATGATGAAATACGCCAATCATCATGGTATTCCTATTATTACCTTTGTTGACACACCAGGAGCTTTTGCTGATCTCAAATCTGAGGAACTTGGTCAGGTAGGTCGAGGACTGTGTGTCTTACAACGCAAGTTATGCCATTTTAGGTATACCCTGGTCATGGATTAGTACTAGTTTTTATAAATAAACTACTTTTTATATGCAGGGTGAAGCAATAGCTCACAATCTGAGGACAATGTTTGGCCTTAAAGTTCCAATTGTAACAGTTGTAACTGGAGAAGGTGGCTCAGGTGGTGCTCTTGCTATTGCTTGTGCCAATAAGTTGTTTATGCTGGAAAATGCTGCATTCTATGTTGCAAGGTAATCCATAGTCCCTATTAGGTGTTTTTCTTGTTCCTTTGTTCCTAAAATTAGTTAAAGAAGTGAACAAAATAGTTAGGAATTTTCCCCCGATGAAACGAGGTTCTTAACTTACTTTTCGTGATTAAATCAATGAACAAAAATGTTGTGATTATTTTGCAATTTCATGAATTTTAAACTGCACAATGTTTTCATTAACCAAATGTACTGTTCAAAGGGCTGTAATTTATTCCCCTTCAGCAAGCTCATCCCCCTTTCTCCACCGGGAATGTAATAAAAACGAAAAATGTAGGCTTCGTGGTCACCAATGATTATCTTCCTTGCAGCTCTAAACCGTGTTGCATGTTACTCTATTCCTTGATTTTTTATTAGATTTCTTTCTCAATGTTCTTTTCCTGTACCAGTCCCGAAGCATGTGCTGCAATATTGTGGAAGTCTTCCCAAGCAGCTCCTAAGGTATGTGATGAATCTGATAATTTTAGTTTCCAGAAATATAGAATCATCTTTGTTGATCAATGTTGGGTGTAAATTTGTATAGGCTGCTGAAAAACTGAAGATAACTGCTCAAGAACATTACAGGCTCAGAATTGCAGATGGTATAATTCCTGTAAGCACATGGGTCTCTTATCATGTTTACAGTTTTTTTGCAATTTTTTTTATTTGTTTCGAAGAAATGAGCTGGAAATAAGAAAATCAAAAGTGGAATCATATGAAATGGTCAGATGTGAAAATTTTCGTAGGATTTAAGATTTTTTTATTTAAACTGAAATTTAACAAAGCAGATTTATGTTTTCCAAGATCAATGATACAATTTGTGGAAGGGAATGGAAGTTGCTATGCTTTTCAGGAATGCCCTATTTTGCAAGACATGCATAGTTTCAAACTTTTGATTTTTCACACGTCAAAAACTTTGTAGGTTAGAACCAACTTATTGATTTTATAGAGTAATAATATACAATACAGAAAATCATATAAAAAAACACATACAGAATGATGTGGGAAAGTTTTAAACCAATCACTAAAAAGCAAAGAGCCTTGAAATTGCATTTAATTACAATATTAACATTGCCACATTATTCTTGTGCACAAAAATTCTGGTGACATAGCATTTTCTGATTTTATATAATCCCCTCCACATGCCCTAGCTATTTTCTTGCTGAATATTTTCTTGCCAAGTATGCACTTGAACCTTTTGAGAAATAAATGGAAGATCATAATTTTTTTTTATCTTATTTTAAAATTCAACAAAGAACCAACTCTCCTTTTAACCCTTTTTATTTCCTTTCCCTTTCTGTTTAGACATACATAGTTTTGGTTGACTAAAACTGCACCACATAAAGCTCTTTTTTCTTTTTCCCCAGATATTGCAAATTTTATCTGTCCATTTGAGAAATAAATTGAAATCCTAATTTCTTGGCTCATTTAAAATCCAACCAAGAATCAACTCTTCTTTTTACTAGTCTTAATATATCTGCTATTTCATAATTCCATTTTTGTTTGTATTGATTTGCTGATTCATTAATCAAATCACAGGAACCTCTCGGTGGTGCACATGCTGATCCTGTGTGGGCATCTCAACAGATTAAGCATACCATCACTCAGGCCATGGAGGTAAGTGGTTAACCTTTATACGTGTCACACACTTCCTAATCGCAGCGTACTGAAAATTGTTCTATTCAAAAGCAAAAACTCCATAAAACTTTATATACAGAATCAGAGTAAATAAAACAATAGTCCAAGCAAAAATGTAGGAAATTACAGAGGTTTCAATGTGTTACACATATATAAATTTTCTGTTTGTTTCGTATACTAGTATGTATATATATGTGTATATATATTAGCTTGATTCTGCGGGATCCAACATTGTTAGAAGTTCATTTTAGCATGCTACGCATTTCCTTTCTTATAGTTATCCATTGTGTTCATGTGGTCGGTTTTCCCCTAAAAGGTGCGAAAACTTGTTTCTGTCATTTTTTTTTTTTAAAAAATTTTTTGCACTAGGAAGAGGTACTAACATGTCCCGTTAATCATTATGAATTTATACTGACAGTGTTCTGCTTAAACCGTCCAATATTCTAGAAAATTATTTGCAGTTTTTGTTACTACGCTTTCTCTTCTGTTATATATATATTAGAGGGAATCATAAATAAGCGGAAAGAAGTGAAAGTAATGCCACAATTCCAGTTTTCGTAACTTTTTTTGTTAATTTCCACTGATTCGCAATTCTCCCTATTTTTTATTTCAATTAAAAGTGATACTGTTTTGAATCCAGGAGTTGACAAAGATGGATAAAGAAGAGCTGCTCCGCCACCGGATGCTCAAGTTTAGGTCAATTGGAGTTGGAGGTTTTCAAGAAGGTATGCCGGTGGACCCCAAAAGAAAACGCAATATGAAGCCATCCGATATTAATACAATGACAGATGATATTGAGTCAGATCTTGAGAACCTCAAGAAGAAGATTCTAGAAGCAAAAGGACCCTCCGATCCAATTACAATCCAAACAATTGAGAAGCTCAAACAAGATTTAGACCAAGAGCTGTACAAAGCATTCATTTCCATGGGCTTGCAGGAGAAGATTGAGGTGCTAAAATTGGAGTTATCTAAAGCACCCGATCGCCCTACAAATCATCCCCTTAACCGGGATTTAAAGGAGAAAGCTGACAAAATAATGCTAGAATTCAAGCAAAATTTGTCACGACCCGGGGCTTACCTTGGGTTAAAGCAAAAGCTTGAAAAGCTAAACATGGTTAGTAGGCTCATTGATATGAAAGAGAAAAGTGAGAAACTGAAAGAAGAGATTAATCAAAGAATCCCGGCAGACATAAAAGCCAAGAAGGAACTTTTGAAGAAGGCTCGGGAAAGGTTATCGAAAGGGGATGCATTGGATTCTGAATTAGCAGAGGAAGTCGAGAAAGCTAAGAAAGAGCTCGAGGAGGTTCTGAAGTCAGCTGACTTGGAAATTGTTGGAGTGATCGGGCGAAAAGGTGTTTTTGCACTTCCTGATTTGAAAGAGAACATGCTGAAGGTGAACGAAGAGATAAGCAAGGAGATTGAGAGAGCAGTGAATGAAACTGGTCTGAGTAGGAAAATTGAAATATTGAGGGAGGAGGCAGCAAAAGGATCGAGTTCAGAGAAGGTAAAAAAGTTGGAAGCAGAGATCAAGGAGGAGATAGTTTCTGCTATGGAAGTAGTGGCATTGAAGGAAAAGGTTGAGAATTTGAGAGCGGAATTGGAATCATCCACGAAAGCTGTGACTGGAGGTAAGGTTGGTGCTGATAATGGAAGATACTGACACTAAAACTTGATTATCACAAATTGATAGAGGGAAAGAGGGAGAGTAGACAACATATATACTTGGTATGTATTGTATTCAACTGGAGTTTATAATTCCTTGCATATAATGTGTATTTCTCAGTGTCTAGATGTTGATTGTTGTATTGCATATATCTGATATTATATGTATTGCTTCCTTGAGTTTCAAATATATTGGACATCTTTTTGCTCTTGATTCTTGATTAGATTATGTTCTGAATAATTTTACAACTTTGGTTGTGGATGGTTGGCAGTAGTAGCTTTGATGCTTTTGCTTGGCAAAGTTTGTCTTTTAAGGCCATGTTTGTTTTTTGGATTAGGCTGATTGTGATTATGAAAAGTGGATGGGATTATTAATATGGTGGTATAAGTTGGGGATGTAGGATTGACTGCATTTTGTGTGCTAGTGTGATGATATTAATTTGTTAGGATTAAAACTATGAAATTACGTAAAAATTCTCATTGCATAAAAACTGACTGTTATTTTTGTAAATGAATGATAAAATAATTTTTTTCTATCTCCAATCTTATGGGATTCAGTTAAAAAAAATTAAAAAAAAAATAATAATAAAAGATCTTATGGGATCGGATTACCCCATGCGAATGCTAATCCGATCTTTTGGGAGAATTCGTAATCGCATGTCATTTTATGATAACCATACACGAGTTTGATAGGGCTTGCGAATTATTAATCCAATCCCACCTCTACGATGTTAATCAAACATAGCCTAAATTTATTTGTTTTATTTATCTCAAAATGAGTAGTCTCTATTTTCACAATTTTTTCACATGCATCTATAATATATATATATTTTTAAAAAATGCACAATTTGTGTAACTTGCTGCCCTGATAAGAGGGCCATCCAGGATTGGTAGTTGTTCTTTTCAAGTGATTTCACCAGTATCATCTAATTCTGTCTTTTCTTCCTGGTTGATAGGCTTGGATATCATTTAATACAAATATTTAGATCCTTATTTTTGTTGGGGTTGACATGATGTGGACATTTCTTTAGATCATAATAGATAAATTTAGTGGGAGTAGGTGACTTGGCACTTTCAAATCACAATTTTCTTGGGTGCAAGCTATTTTTGGGTGCAAGTTATTTTTTATTTTATAAATTAGGTTGGCAACCAATTATCTCGGAATTTGAGCTCACAGATGCTATGATGACACTTCAGAGCATTTTTTTTCTGTTCAAAAAAAAAAAAAAACTATTTTTTATTTTATTTATTTTTTTCGTGCATATAAAAGTAAAAGATAGATTATCTGTGATGTAGGAGTGGTGGGTCTGGTGACTCATCAACCAAGAGTGTTCATTTACTGCATACTATTTGGTCTTCATCTCCACATTAGTTAATATCTATATTGAGTGAGGGGTAAATTTTTAATCTCTTGAAACTTCTACCACATGTAAATTAAATAATAATAATAATAAAAATAAAATAAATAAATAAAAAAAAAATCCCTTACACCTACACACGTTTTTCATGATAGTTTAACTATCATGGCAGTTTCAAATTTTGAAAATCAAAATTTTAAGTTTACTTTTAAATTCAAATAATAATATGTTACATTTGTGCACCCTTCTAATAAACATAAGGAGGAGAGTAAGAAAATTCCAAATGCTCAAGCTTCAAAACATTCTATAAAATTATGTAATCTTTTCTTCTAAAATACAAATTATAAATCTAGAAGGGTCCAAAGGTAATATGGGAGTTATTATAGACTGGATGCTAAGGTTCGAATCCCATGGTTTGTGAAGGAAAACCAAAAAAAACAAAAAAACACTCCAACAATGTGTTATTATGTTTAATTTATCATGATAAAAAATTTGCTATATTATTTCTAACAAAAATTTCATACCAAATAAATTATAGGATTAACATTGACACTTTTCTAATTTTTTTAGACCCTCCATTTCTTTGAACCCCACCCTCAATCTTAAATTTTAATAAGATTTATTTGAACACCCTATTTAATACAAAATTTACCTATATTCACAATATTTTTACACCCAAGTGCACACCCATTCAATTTTGCACACCCTTTCTGTCACGACCCAAACCCGCCCCTATAGGTTTAGCATCGTAACCGGCTAGTAATCCTTGGATTACCGAAGGTCTCTGAACAGATTAACAAAATTAAGGGGCTAGCGGAAGCAAATACATAAATATAGTTGTCTAATGAGCTGTGCTGACTTATATGAAACAGAATATTTAAAACTTTATATACATAACCGGTAGTCAACCATACATTATATCCACACACATTACAGTATTTTAAAAACAGTCAACGACATTAAATCAAGTCTTATATAAACAGAAACCACAGAACTTAAACACAGGATGCTTTGGGAACCTCCACGTGAGGCACAATGGTTGGCTGACAACGGAACACAGATCCAGGCAAAAGCCTTCAGACTTGAACTCCAGAATGCTCACCTATACATATATATATACAAACAGTGAGTTAAAACCCAGTGAATAACATTAAGGTAAAGGGGTTAGTGAACGAAATCCGAACATATCATAAGTGGAAAACATATCATAGCATAATCATCTTCATATCAGAGCATAATAATGGTACATCCCATAGAACACATCACAGAACGTCTTCTGACTAGAGTAATCGGTTTCGGATACCGATTAAACACATATCACCACAATGAAGTGGCTAACAAGATCTCGTAATTACTTATATGTCATGGACCCGCATTCCTTGCCGTCCCCCATGACTTGGGACTATCTATGGATGCCATAATAGATTTCAAACATGGAATATTCGTTCACAAAAACATATATCATTTTAAAAATCAGAACTTATCATATTTCATTTAGAACATAATTCATATGAACGTATCTTTACGATAACGTTACTCACAGTGGTTCTAGTAAGTGGTCAATCAATCCTCGAGTCTTGACCTACAATCACAAAATACATAACACAAGCATATATTATCATTACACATTCAAGTGGCCATTAAGGCTTAGCTTTCATTACATTGGTTCTTTTTCTTTCTTATCACATTGCCTAAAACACACACACTTGCAGTCCTTGACTTAGTACATTCTTTTCTTAGTGTGTTTCTAATCCATAACCTCATTACTATGGCTTAATTAAGGCTTAGGAATGCCTAAGATGCAATGAGGATGCCAAAACATGTCTTGGAACACTTAGTCAAATTTTCTGAAAATGAGGTCTATGCTCGAGCGTGAGTTTCCCCGCTCGAGCGGACATGCAGACAATGAAGCTCCGCTCGAGCGTGACTTTTCCCGCTCGAGTGGACTATAAACTCTAAAAAATACTGGATGCAAGGTTTTCACGCTCGACGGGCGCTTGACCCATGCTCGAGCGTGGTGCATGAATTCAGGGTTCACGCTCGAGCGTGAAAGTCCCCGCTCGAGCGTGTGTCAAATTTCTGGAAAATCCAGATTGACCTCCCAAGCACAAAACTCGAATTCAACCATCCAAAACACATCTCTTGGGCTCCAAAACTAGAGATAACATAGTAAACTTGTAAAACATGAAGAATTTAGGATCATTTCATAAAATCATGGCCCAAGGGTTTGCCAAAAGTTCACAATTTCAACTTAAACTTCAAGAATGTTTATGAACACAATATGCATGAATTTTTCTTGCATCAAACTTCTCAAAACATGATCAAATACCACAAAACAACTTGAAACTCGATGATTTCCCCAAATGAAGATGAAATTCAAACATGCAAGAGAGGATTCTTGGAGTTCATGCTCAATTTGTGAGAAATTGCACATGCATGCATGAATTGCAACTCAAATCTTTATTCCAAGTTCAATATGCACATCAAACTCATAATCTTGAAGAAATTTCATGTTAAATGACTTAGTTACACAATCTAGAGGTTGTAATCTTACCTAGAGTCTTGAATTACTCTTGTTCTAGCACAATCTTTGATCAATACAAGCTATAGCCTTCAATTCTTCTACAATCTCTTCTTTTCTCTCACTAGAATTGTGCTCTCTCTCTCTCTCTCTAAGATGAATTCTCAGATTTGTGCACTAAGGGAGATGAAAGAAATGAGCTCAAAATGAGCTTATATCTCATATATATGCTTATTGTGCTAAAACACATTAATTAGAATATTAGGCGAACCAAATATGACTTAATTAATCATTCTGAATCAATTTTTAATAAAACTTGCTATATGGTTCTAAAAATTTCAAATAACATATTGGTGTAGTTACTTTCGGTTTCGGATGCCGATAAGGCTTTCGATTTACATGTTAGAGTGAAATTCCAAACAGATATTTTTATACGTAACAGATAGAAAGCCAAAATCATACAAAGTGCAGAACAAACACATAATTTATTTTAATCCACTCATTAACATCATTAAATATGGATTAGTGGCTAATTACGAATAGGGGTTGTTACACTTTCCTTTCCCTGTTGATGACGGTCCATCTCCTATTGAAGAACACTGATGATCTCTTGTTGTTGAAGAACACCATTACATTACATTGAAACTTGTTGGAAAGAAGGAAAAACCCTACTTGCGGCCGCAAATCGACTCAACAATGTGAGGGAAAAACCCTCACTGTGACAGAAATTTAGTCTACCATTGCAACTGCAAATAAGAAATTCCTCTAAGGTCATGTTCGGTTCAACATTACCGACTATCTGCATTACTATTTGGAACCCATATATTAAAGTAAATGTTTGTGTTCAATATTATATTACCGAACATAATCTTAATAGTTAGCAAATCATTATTGAACAGCTCGAACAAAACAACAACGTTTAAAAACGATCAAAAATGTTAATGCAATACAGATAAATTTACTAATGGAACACCAACTTCATTAGAATTGTTGTCATCGTTCTCCATTACTCTACAAGGTGAAATAACTGATGAAGAGTAATACATTGGACTTGAAAAGAGCTTTCTAGTTCAAGATTTCTAATTCAAGAGGGTTTATGATGGTAATGAAGATGATACATTCAGGGTTGAAAATGATTATGAGGAGTAACAGGTTTAGGGTTTATATTGGTTGGTTATGAAGAGCAATATGTTTAGAGTTTAGAAAAGTGAAATATGTATAGTTGGAGGTGGAGGTGGAGGTGAATATACAATATTGTAGAGTGTTAGTTCTTATTGGTAGATGAATTTCATTAACTGATGTTTTTTAATATAATTTTACTTCAATATATAATTGTAATGAATTTTTTTTTAAAATTGAGAAGTTCAAAAAATTTAAACAAGTGCTAATTGCAACTCTAACATTAAGGCCAAGTTGGTAAGTTTGGCGCGTACAAATGTAGTGTGCTACCAAATTCCACTCTACTGAATTCTTTGAATTAAATTCATGAATTGGAATTATTATGTTTAAAGATATTTTTATCAAAACATATCATTCTGAAATTGTAAAGTGCTAAAATATAATATTAACACAATGTATTAGAGGACGTATAACCTGTATGAAAATATCAAAATGATTTTGTTAACATCAAGCTTGAAATGATTATATAGTTTTTAAATAAAAATGTATACCACAAAAATATAAAATAAATTTAAATTTTCTTAACTAATCTCTTGAGACACTGGTTAAAGGGCTGGTTTGGAAATTTGGATATTTTAATTGATTTTGAGTGGTACTATTAGCACTCCATCAATTATTTTGAACCCTTATTTTTTAGTTTTTTATTTATTTATTATAATAATAATCTCAAATGATATTACCAAAAATGATATTAATAATTTTGAGATACCCTATCTCATATTTAAGCCCACACATTTACTACATTATGAGTTAAGGTTTATGAGAGCACTCACGTCCATCACCACCCATCAATTTTTCCCAAATTTCACCTTCAAAATCTATCCATCCTCAAAATCTTGAAAACTTTTTGGCGACAATATTCTGGCGTTAATGGTGACAACTATTTGATTAGTTACACTTCTTCTACAATGATAATGAGTGGAATTTTTTTTTGGCAATCACAACTCCATGAGACGAGGAGTACAACAATAAAAGCTTAGAGGAGATTCATAACTTTAATAGTGTTTTTAACTCAGAAGAGATTGACCTTATAAGGATAAATTTTTTTATACAAATGACAAAAATAATAAAAATTGTTCGTCATTTTTTTTTCGAGATTGAACTCTCAAACATATGACCAAAATTCGGGAACATATGCCCGAACATTGTTTATTTGTTCGGGAACAAGTAACCAAATATTTCTTATTTGTTCGGGAATATATAGATAACCGAAACTTATGGAGATCACAGAATCATAAAAGAAGAATTTTGAATCAACAACAAAAAAATCATACATTTATTTTCTTAAGTCATGAACAAGTATGTAGAGATGAAATCGTAATCACTTTCACAGGTTTTGTTAGGATTTTGAGGAGAGAGGTTATTTGGGGTGTGGGGATGTGCATTCAATTGAATGGGTAGAATGTTTTTACAAAGATAATTTTGGTATTATTTGGGGAGAATTTTTTTTATAAGGGTTTTAGAATTTATAAATTGGGATCCAAATAAATGGAGAGTCCAAAATAATTAATGGGGGCTAATAGCAGCATTCTTGATTTTTTTGACTGTTTTAACTTAATTAAAAAAAAATTATATTTAAGATGATAATTAACTATTATTATTATTTTTTTGTAATTGATTTGATAATTATAAAAAAAAAGTGAAATAATTATAATTTAAATGTAATATTTTATTTTATTAACTATTTTAATCTATTTTACTTTTATTAATTATTTTGGCCCGAAACCATCTTTCCAAGCCGCCCGAAGTGACTTACACACATATCAAAGAGTCGTGATAGAGGCCTTGAATTCGAGGCCTCGAATTTGGCTCGAATGAACCAGAGGGGAGGGGAAGAAGGGAGAGAGGGGGAGGGGAGGGGAAGAAGAGAGAGTCGCCGGTGGGCCGGACTGGAGGGGGCCATAATCACCGGGGGAGGAGGAGGAGGAGGAGGAGGAGGAGGCGAAGGCGACGGCGGTGCAGCTGCTGCGACGAGCTGGATCGGGCGACGATCGGACGACTGGCGAGCTTGACGAGCTGCGATGGCGAATCCGGACGCCTCCCCTCCCCTTCCTTTCTCTCTTCTTCCCTTCCCCTCCCTTCCCCTCCCTTCTGGTTCTGGTTCTGCGAAGAAGAAGAAAGAAAAAAAAAAAAAATGAGATTCGAGGGAAATTCGAGGCCTCAACCATTTTCCCATATCAAAATACCCAAAAGGAGTCAACTGCAATCTTTAAAACCTCTATACAGGTCTTATGTAATTTACCTAAATTAACAGTAGCAATTTAGAAATATTGCTAAATATTACAATCATTTAGCAATTTAGTAAATATTCTCTACGATGCCCTAGAACGGTCGCATCGTCCATTTCTGTTCCCCCCTCTCTCTCTCTCTCTCTCTCTCATATCCGTTTCTCTCTCTACAACTAGGGCTCGAAACCTCCAAAAACACGAACAAAATCATTCAATTTCTCTGCGATCACATCATTTTCTTCTTCGATTCCTCTAACTTTCTCGCAAAAATAGTGGCTTTTTTATTGCCCACGATTTTGCCTCGAATCCTCAGAAAAGCCATAGCTATATATTCGATCTGTAGCTTTGCAATTGTGTATAATTGTTATCTCATAGATTCGTTACGTTTGTTTTTTGGTTCGAAGATTCGATCGAATTGTTAGGGTTTTGGTTCGATCGTTATGATGAATAACACGCGAGGACGATATCCGCCTGGGATGGGCGGCGGAGGAGGTGGCCGTGGTGGTGGTGGCATGCATGCTAACCCTAACTTTCAACCTAGGAACTTTCAGCAACAGTATGTGCAAAGGAGTCCAATGCAGAACCATTTACAGTACCAGAACCAACAACATCATCATCATCAGCAACAACAACAACAACAGTGGCTGAGGAGGAATCAATTGGGAGCCGAGTCGAGTGTTGTCGAAGTTGAGAAGACTGTACAGTCGGAGGCTGTCGATTCTAGGTATGGAGACTCTGTTTTAATCTTCTAGTACGGAACAGGAATTAAAAAAGAAAAAAAAATACATGTGCAGTTATCAATGCTTGTGAATTTTGGTTGCAGTAATGAATCAAATTTGATTGTTGTTTGTGTTATTGTAAGGGTTTATGATGCTGAATGGTATGTATTGATTATGTTCTTAGTTGTGGAAATATAAATAGCTCATTTTCTAGGGCTGTGTTTGATTGGAGGATTTGATGATGGAAATGGAAAGGGAAAAAGGGAAATAAAAAGAAAAGACAAAAGGTGGGATTGCATTTCCCTCTCACTTTCTTTTCCTGTGTTTTCGATTATAACCAAACAAAAAGTGGGATTGCATTTCCTTTTCCCTTTCCATTTCCCTCATCAAATCCTCCAATCAAACACAGCCTAAATGAAATGAATTACTAAACGCATGATGGTGAGAGTTAATTGCAAGCTGCAATGTTTTTGGGTCAGAGCTGGAGTGAATTGGATGGTTGCAAGTTGAAAATGTTTCGAACAGTGTGAATCTTCACTCTATTTTGTTTTATTTTTCATGTAAACTGACTGGTTGTATTGTGGACCAAATTATTTTCTTTATAGCTCAAAATTTGTATTTGGTGCAGAAAGCATTGGGAACTAGTCTACATTATTTATTGGACTCTATGTATCTTTGCTTTATATCAAATCTGTGTGCTATTGTTGGTGTGCTTAACATGTGATCTGGACTCGCGTTTTTATTGTTTTTCCTCTCAGATCGCAAGATTGGAAGGCACGGTTAAAGATTCCTCCACCTGATACTCGATACATGACTGAGGTATGATTATGAATTCTTGCATGAATGTTTTTAATTGTCATTGCCATAATGTTTCTCTTAAATCATCATTTGGGGTTTTCCAGATCCAGAGTGCATGTGTTCGTGCAATGTATTCTTACTATTGTACTTTGATCATTATATTGTCTTTGCATTTCACACCATTTGACACTGTTTGGTAAAATATCATAGCTTTTAGCTGGAGTGACTTAATGCAACACTCATTAAGTGTCCAAGGTTGTGTTTAGCCTGATGCCTTGTCAATTGTATTAAACCCCTTCTAAGTTATCGAAATAGAGCTGAAGATCTCAATCAGTGTTGTAATGCTTGCCTACAAACTCCATAGTTCTAGGGAGTATGCAAGCTGCCATCTAATAGATCATGGCTTTGGTGAATATTCTTCTTCTATTCTATGTTATATATATTGATCATCAATGATGCCTGTTTGTTCTGGGGATTGTTTTGATTTTTTTTAATGTTTCACTTGTTGCATTTGTGATCTTACTTGGTTTCACTTGAATAGGGGCATTAAAAGAAGACAATGATAAATTGATAGATGTGAACTGTTGTATGGCTAGTAGAAACCTATTCTGCAGCATTTGAGATGTAATTTTCACTAGTCAATTAAGTCTTCACTTAGTTCACCCTCTTGTGGATGTTGCTCTGAAACCTTTTACTTTGTACATTGAACAAATTAAATTGTTTCATAGAAAGATGAATATATGTAACGAGTCCTAACAGAAGTGTTCTACCTAGAGAACTCCACCACTATCATAATATGGTTGAATATCGTCATCTGCATAGCAGGGTGAAATAAGTGATGGCATTATGTTGCTTAATTCATCGGATACACTGAGGGTCCTGCAAAAATACAGTATTGAACATTCTGGCTAAACATTTCAGGCTATAGCTGACATGCAACCTTTGTGGTATATTTTTGAGGTTTTAGTTAAACACTAAGAAGTGATGTCAGATGATGTTAGACACTCTTAGATAATGCAATTCTTAGTTTGATGGTTTAGCTATCTATGTTATGTAGTGATGAGGCATTCTTACTGTTCGTAAATACTTGTTGGAGATGCAGCCTTATGTTTTTACATAGACTTTAGTCCTGATTAGTATGTTCCCTTTTTTTTCCCAGGATGTGACAGCCACTAAAGGAAATGAGTTCGAAGACTATTTTTTAAAACGTGAACTACTGATGGGAATATATGAGAAGGGGTTTGAAAGACCGTCTCCTATTCAGGAGGAAAGTATTCCTATTGCACTAACTGGAAGCGATATTCTTGCAAGGGCCAAAAATGGAACTGGAAAAACTGCTGCCTTTTGTATCCCTGCCTTGGAAAAAATTGATCAAGATAACAATGTTATCCAAGGTTTTTTTATCTCAACCATTATTGTTTATGGATATGGAATATATTTGATCAATGTGCTGCATATAGGAACACGTTTGTTATTATAAAATAGTTATTGTTGGCTTGGTTGCATACTTCAAGGGCATGTGGCTGGAAGTGTCTTCTTACTCTTTTTCCGAATTCCACTACATGTTCAATCCTGGAAGAGAGGATTCTGGTAATGTCAACCTTAGTCAATTATGCATCTACATTTTCAGTACATTGCATCTGGAAATATGATTAACCGAAGTATGCCATTGAGGGTCATCAAGGGATAACTACCAATATATGCACCCACCCTGGCATGTTTGAGGGTTGATTAGAAGATATTTTTCTGAGTGAGTTCCCAGGCCAGTATACATTTTGGCAGGCTTAAACTTGGTGTCCAGTGTCCTCTAGATCCACATCATGAGAAATGCTTGCCATGTGAAATGTATAATTGTGTGGCTTGCCACAATCGTGGATTTTCAACTTGTGTTGGTTGATTGCAGATCATGCATCTTTCCAGGGTTGTGATACTTGATTTAGTTTATTATGTACTCACATAATTGCGTGTATTAGATGCAGTATGTATTTGACCTTAACTTTGTTAGATTGTGTTATTATGGTGTTTTACCTGAGTTATGTTACGTCTTTTTTGTGCAGTCGTCATACTTGTTCCAACACGAGAATTGGCTCTACAGACATCCCAAGTTTGTAAGGAACTTGGGAAGCACTTACAAATTCAAGTCATGGTTACCACCGGTGGAACCAGCTTAAAAGATGACATAATGCGTTTGTATCAACCAGTTCATCTACTCGTTGGAACTCCTGGAAGAATACTAGATCTTGCTAAAAAAGGTGTTTGTGTTTTGAAAGATTGTGCAATGCTCGTCATGGATGAGGTACAATATATCATATCTCGATTTCATCAATTTCATTTATGATTTAACATTGTTTTGGCATGCCTAGTTGTCGTTGTTGTGTGTGTGTGTGTGTGTCGCTTAAGAAAGTTAGTGAAAAGGTTTTGAGTGTACAACAGAAGAGAGAAATTGTTTAATTTGATTAAGTCTTTGTAATTTACAATGGTGAATATATTATGGACTCGTTGTGATGTTCTACTTGTTTTATTTATACTTGTAGTTGTCAAATATTGACTTCGTTGAGGAGAATCAAGTTTTAGATTACGTCAACCTCGAAAAATTGTGGGAAGTATCATTTAGTTCTCTATTATCGATAACAGTGTTTAGCAATTTACGGTGGAGTTTGAGTTTGAGGCACCACCAGTGTTTTCTGGAGAGTTTGTTACTTTAGGTTTTTGCATGGGAGAACAAAATTCTATGGAAGACATTGTCTTTATCGTTGATGTTTGGGGATTTTCACATTTATCTTGTATTAGTTAAGATCCAAGTCAGGCCTTTTATGGGCCCTTCTTAATACTTTATACTTGTTAAAGACTAAAAGTTGGGCTTGTATAAAAATAAGTTTGCATAAGTAGATTCGAGGTCTAAGTGAAGGAGTTTGTGATTATTCTGATTGTATTATTTCTCATGTTCTGCTTGGTTTAACAATTAAAATGAAAGAATCTAATGGCATTTGGATATATGCTTTCAGGCTGATAAACTGTTGTCTCCAGAGTTCCAACCATCAGTGGAGCAGCTGATTCGATTTCTACCTGCAAATCGTCAAATATTGATGTTTTCAGCCACATTTCCTGTTACTGTTAAAGACTTTAAAGATAGATATTTACAGAAATCCTATATTATTAACCTTATGGATGAGCTTACTCTGAAGGGTATAACACAATTCTATGCTTTTGTTGAAGAAAGACAGAAAGTCCACTGCCTAAACACTCTTTTCTCAAAGGTTTGTCCTCTAACAGGATCGTGCATAATTATTTGCTCTTTTTTCATGGATATATTTTAATGTTGCTATCTACAGCTTCAAATCAACCAATCAATCATTTTCTGCAATTCTGTGAATCGGGTAGAACTTCTGGCCAAGAAAATTACAGAGCTTGGTTATTCTTGCTTCTACATTCATGCAAAGATGCTTCAAGATCATCGCAACAGAGTATTTCATGATTTCCGTAATGGTGCATGCAGGAATCTTGTCTGTACAGGTATGGTATTGACAGTTTCTGGTTTCCACTAGTACTATACTATTGCTGTGTGGGCTACATGCATATTTTGTCTATATTATATTGATGAAGTCACTATAGATTGATGTCCATGGATAACATGCATATGTACAATTGTACAACGGTAACATCTCATCTAGTGTAGAACTTTTTCACTTCTATGTCTGTTAACTTCTTTCGGTATCCACATTTTGCAAAAGCCCATCATATGCCTGTCACGCTTGCGGAATTGTCAATTTATTGGAATCATATCAGAAGTTTTACAGTAGACAGAAAAATGTGAATGTGTGGGCTACTTTGCCACTAATTTCTGATCGACTTGATGTGATGGGCATGGAAAGAGCATGCAATTCAACAGTGGGTTGTGAAAATTGGGATGGGTCCATGATTAGAAAGTTCTGCACGGGGATTATTTTCCCAAATCTTACTAGAATTTGTTGTGTGTTTAAGATTGTTGTGCTCATTGTTTCTTTTCTTTGGGATGTGATTGCAGATCTATTTACAAGGGGGATAGACATTCAAGCAGTCAATGTCGTGATTAATTTTGATTTTCCTAAGAATGCAGAAACTTATCTTCACAGGGTGAGGTTGAGACAGTTTTCCTATTGGACAATACTCGTGTGTAGTTGTGTTATTTCTCATCTATTTTCATGTTACTTGTAGGTTGGTCGATCAGGGAGGTTTGGACACCTCGGGTTAGCGGTGAATTTGATCACTTATGAGGATCGTTTCAACTTGTATGTCTATTGTTCCTTTGTACAAGAATAAGAACGTATTCTTCTTCTTCTTCTTTGTTTTTTTTTCACATTGGTGCTCCATATTAAGTTTCTTGTACCCTTTTCAACAGGTATAGGATTGAGCAAGAACTCGGAACTGAGATAAAGCAAATTCCTCCACATATAGATCAGGGTATTTACTGCCGGTGATCTGTGGTGGATTCCCACTATATGGATCAATGGTGGCAATGATGGTGAGTGATTGACAAAAAAATATAAATTAGTTTGACGAAAATAAGCACCAAAAATATATTTTTAAAATTTTAAAGTTAGTTTTGCCCCAAAAAAGAGGCATGAAAATGATGTGTATTCTTTTCTCTTTTTTTTCCCCACCAAACTAGTTTTTAGTTTAAGGGCATGTGAAAATAAAACCAAACAAGGTTAGGATCCTGCATTGAATCACGAGTTGTACTCTCTTTAAGTTCTGGCATTCTTTCATTTGCATTTGTGCCTGATTTTGCCCTCCTAGAAATTCACCAATGTTTTTTGTTGCATATGTAACCAGGATGTATCAATTTACCAATTGATATCTTATTT
Organism: Camellia granthamiana; assembly: GCA_036172215.1. NCBI lineage: Eukaryota > Viridiplantae > Streptophyta > Magnoliopsida > Ericales > Theaceae > Camellia > Camellia granthamiana. The sequence goes on along the minus strand of CM069908.1, from coordinate 11,957,983 downwards.
CATTTATGTGCCTTATTTCTAGGACTGACGGGGATGATGGTTCTAGATGTGGTACATAACTCAGCATTCAAGGGTTCATTATGGAAACAAGACCGGTTTGTGGAAGACTTTGGTTTGGTTTGACAGATGCAAAACCCCTTTTGAGTGCTTTTCTAAGATTTCTGGCTTTTTTATAGTCCTGAAACTTATACAGTACCCAGATTGATGCTGGGTTCACTTAACAGTTGCCTTTGATTTCATTAACCATCTCGTCTGGTAATGCTTGCACTTAGACTAGTTTGTCACCATTGAATGGTATGTTTGCTTCGTGCATGAAATCTATGCTCTTCTTCCTTAGTTATTTAGTTTCATTTCATCCCTGTATTTTAATAATCAAAGCATCAATTTGTCGTTATCTCTTAACCGTTAAGGGATGATTTCTATCATTAAACATGTTTAGGCGGTGAAGAGGCTGAAAGTTGGGGTATTTGAATTTTTACAACAAGGGACTGACTAGCTTGGGCTGTAAAACAAACCAAGCTACTCAAATTTGACTTGTTAGGTTGGCTAAAGTTTGTTCTACGTCGGTTTGTTTTGCAGTCATATCCCTGGCTTTAGGCCCTTTCTTTTGGTTGGGCGGGCGGTGATTTTGGAGTGAATTTTCACTCCTGATAATTTGTTGAAAATGGGTAGTTTTTATTTTATTTCTGTAATCTTTAGAAAGGGTAAGTTCAAGGAAGCAAAAAGGCTGAAATGGTACATCTCCTTGTGGTAGATCACTCATTGGAGGTGGAGGTGTGGATGCTTTTGTTTTTGTCATTTGGGTATTTTATTGTGTTCTGAGGTATAGAAACTCCATTGACTCTCTCCCTCTCTGATTGAAAATTCAGGTGGTTGGTATTGTTAATGTTTGGTTTTTGATGGAGAAATGATATGTATCTTGGAATTGGAATTAGAGTGTATGATGTAAATTTAAATTTGAAGTCGTGCGGGTTACATTTTGAATAAATTTGATTTATATATTATTTTGGAGTAAATTATATGTTTTTGGTGGGTATCTTGTTGGGTTCTTAATTAGTAATAATTTAGACTCAAATTAAGTAAACGGAGCTTTAAATCGAAACCTTGATCCAAATCTATATCCAGGAGGTGGAGGTGGAGTGGTAAGGGAAATGAGGTATGATAATGAAATAATTGAGGAGAGAATGTTTTTTTATTTGTTTTTATTTTATAACCATAAAAGCAGGTAATATATTTTAAATTGAACGTGACCCCAAAAAATATATATATAATTGATACAACAAGGTAATAAATCAAACTAAATAGGGTCGGTTACATGAATTTTTTTTTTTCACGTGGCCTTATCAAAGGTTATTTCGTTAGTTAAATTAAGTAGATTCATATCTCTATTTACAATGTTAACCAATGTTACTCTAGGCTTACTATGTCTCCTAACACTTTCATCTACCGTTATAGCATCGCATCTTTTCATTACTGTCTCTGTTGGTTTTCGTTGAATATGACCAAATCATCTCAAATGATTCTCTCTCAATTTATTTTCTATTTGTGCTACTCCTACCTATTCCCCAATACACTCATTCCTAATTCTGTCTTGTCTAGTCTTGTCACACATTCACGGAAAATGTTTTGTGGCCCTAAAAACTGTGGCCCTAAGGCCCTAATTTCCTTTTTGGGTAAGTTTGTTTTTTTTTTCTTTTTTTTTTTACCTGATATGGAAATTAGGGCCATTAGGGCCACAGTTTTTTGAGCTACCAACCAAAGCCCCACATTCACCTTAGCATTCTCATATCAACCACACTCATCTTATTTACATGTTGTTTCTTGGTTGTCTAACACTCCGTCTCATACAACATCGCTGGTCTAATAGCTATTCTATAGAACTTACCTTTAACTCTAGTGGGTATTCATTTATCGCACAGTATTTCAGACGCACTTAACCACTTATACCATCTCACCTTAATCCTATGGGCCACATCCGTATCAATCTCCCTCGCTGTTGTGATAATCGACCCTAAATAACAAAAATGTTTACTTTTAGGCAGTTTTTGATTTTCAATCTTCACTTTTCTTCTGCTTTCATTGTTACTGTTACTAAATTTACACTCCATGTACTCTGTCTTAGTTTTGTTTATTCAGAATCTTTTAGATTCAAAAACTTTTCTCCAAGTATCCAACTTTGTATTAACTCATTCTCTAGTCTCATCCATTAGCACTATATCGTCTGTAAAAAGTATACATCATGGCACGTCATTATGGATATTTCTCATCAACTCATCCATAACTAAAGCAAAAAGATAAGAACTTAAGGTGGATCCTTAGTGTAACCCTACAGTGATAGGAAATTCATTTGTCTCTCCAGCAGGCGATCTAATAATGGTCACTACCTCTTCATACATGTCTCTAATCACATCAATGTAACTTTTTGTCACCCATTTCTTCGCTAACACCTACCATAGTATATCTCGGGACACTCTATCATATGCTTTTTCGAGGTCGATAAACACTATATGAATGTCTCTTTTTTTTTCTCTATACTTTTCTATTATTGTCCTCAAAAGATAGATCGCATACATTGTTGACATGCCAGGCATAAACCCGAATTGATTTTTTGACACCTCTGTCATATATCGCAATCGGCGTTCTATCACCCTCTCGCACACTTTGATTATACGACACATTAGCTTGATTCTGCTATAGTTGTTACAATTCTGGACATCTCCTTTATTCTTATAGATTGACACTAAAATACTCTTTCTCCACTCATCTAGCATGTTCCTAGTTAACAAAATTTTGCTAAACAACCTAGTCAACCAAGCAACCCTTTTTTTACCCAAACACTTCCAAGTTTTAATAGGGATATTATCTAGTCCTAAAGTCTTATTTGATTTCATCTTCTTCAGTGCAATCTCCACTTTAAAGTTTCTAATCCTGCGATAGAACTTATGGTCTTGGTTTATCGTATTACTGGTTATTTATTTTCCTATTGCCATACCTCCATATTTCTCATTTAATAGTTTTTCAAAATAGTTCTTTCATCTTTCCTTAATCTCTTCATCCCTCATCAATACCTTAGAATCCTCACTCTTGACGCACTTAACTTTATTAAAATCTCTTGTTTTCCTCTCCCGTATCTTAGCAAGTTTGTATACTCTCTTCTCTCCTTCCTTCCTATCTAGTCTAGTGTATAGGTCATCATAAGTTTTTAACTTAGCCTCTCTCACTATTTTCTTGACCTCCTTATTAGCCAATCTATAACTCTTAAGGTTTTCCTCATTTCTATCATTTTGTCACTTTTTAAAGCACTCTTTTTTTGCCTTAACTACAACTTGAACCTCTTCCCTCCACCAACAAGTTTCACTGGAGCTAGGTCTTGTTCCTTTCGACTCTTCAAGCACTTCCCTTGAGATTCTCCTCATACAATTGGCCATCGAGTTCCACATAGTGTTAGCATCATCTTCCAAGTCTCAAGTACCTTCCTTATCCATTATATTCTTAAATATTTCTAATTTATCCCTTTTTAGGTCCCACCATCTCGTCCTACGACGCCCACCATCCTTACTAACTTGGTATTGCCCTCTAAAACAGAAATCTAGTACTAAAATCCCATGTTGAGAGGTCAAGTTCTCTTCAGGAATCACCTTACAATCATTGCATTTTAGGCAGTCGACTTTTCTCATTAAGAAGTAATATATTTGGCTTTTAACTAACCTACTCTTAAAGGTTATTAAATGCTCCTCTCTCTTCTTATACATAGTATTGGCCACCACCAGGTCAGAAGCCAACGCAAAATCTAAGATACTCTCTCCAGTCTTATTTCTGTCACCAAAACCATATCTACTATGCACCATTTCATAGCCTAGTTTATCTATGCCTACATGGCCATTAAAATCTCCACCTATAACCAGGTTCTCTCCTACGCGTATCTCCTGTAAGATCTCATCCATTTGCTCCAAAAAATTCCTCTTAGTTTGATCATCTAATCCTACTTGAGGGGTGTATATACTAATAACGTTCACTATATTCCCTCAAATAACTAATTTAACTAACATCATCCTATCATCTTTCTTTATGACCGTCACTACATTCTCCACAAGACCCTTGGCAATTAAGATTTTTATCCCATTCCTGCGTCTATCCTTACTACTATAATACAGTTTAAAACCAGTATCCTCAATTTCCTTTACTTTTTTACCTGTCCACTTAGTTTCTTGCACGTAAGCTATACTAACTCTCCTCCTAATCATAGCATCTACGAACTCCATCTTTTTACCAGTTAAGGTTCCTATATTCCAAGTGGCTACCATAAACCTATAGTCTTGGATTAGCTTCTTTACCCGCGCTCGTCCAGAAAAATGCGAGAACCTTTGCCCATTTTTCACCACACTCAGACGTCGATGCGGCGCCCCTTACTCACTTTTCGAAACACTCGGAGGCAAGCGCAACGCATCACTTGAAGGGAACGACCTCGCATTTAAACGATTCAAAGTAGGATTCATTGTCATAAGAGATCCGAACGGCTTTTTTACGTGTTGGTTGTCGGCTATTTAATACACAACCCTTCTCCTTAACCCGGGCTTGGGACCGGCGGAGTTGTTAACAACCCCGGTGGAATTGATACAACAAGGTAATACAAAAAAAATAAATAGTTGAATGGATTATTTTAGTTTAACTTCTTAACGGTTATTAATTTGATTAAAGAGAAATTCTCCCTCTCTCCATTTTATCATTCTTAGTTGTATAACAATATCAATTAATTAATTTTCTTCAAATTCTTCTCTCTTTCAAATTAGATGTTTTATTAGAGTGATGAAATAGGGAGATCTCATCTTGAGTTTGATTTTTATTAGTGGCTAACGCACCTTAGGCCCAACATTTTAATGTGAAAAGTACAATCGTTTTTTTTTTTTTAATCTTCTAAACCCCTTTAAATAGTACCATTTCTTTCAGAAATAATTAAAAAAAATATATTTCTAATTTTTTATGGATGATCTTACCTTAATATATATATATACTAGTGCATGCCCGTGTCTAAAGGTACGGTGTAAATAATATTGAGATTAAAATACAGTTGTAATTTGTACTCTACATATTAAAATTTGTAGAGTCTGTAGCACCTGATAAAAGTTCAAGTTAGCACTCCTACTATTAGTTTGTGGCTAACACCTAATACATTGGTGAGTGTCATAGTACCCCGAACCACAAATATCTGATTGAAATAATATAATACACAGAACATAAATACCATAACCTCGCAAATAGTAGTCTTTAGAAATTGTTTACAAATTAAGATACGGAAATCAAATATTTTGAAATAATTTTCCAATCAAAATACGGAAAGTATTGAAAAACTAAATGCATCATATCATGAAGAAGAAATCAACTCTATGCCATAGTATCCCAACAATAAATGGTAAAAAAAATAATTCCTGCAACTCATCTGGTTTGTCAAATTAATGTAAAAATCATCAATTACATCAACTATAGAATACAAATTGTTGCTTTACAAAATAGCCAAATTAAAAAGATTTTAAAGTCATCTAATAGCCATCAAGTATTGCTAGTATCAATACTTGAAAGAAAATGTATAGTAAGAAGAGTAAATTAAATAAGAAAAATTATAAATAGGTGATAACTTCACAAAATATTTAAAAACTCATTGATTTGTAATTTTCTCAATGAAAAAAGAAGATGAGTAAAGAGAGCCCATATAACAGTTTGGTGCAAATCTCCATCATCCTATGAAAATAAAAGATAACATAATTTTATACAAAAAGGGGAAAAAAAAAAGTGTATACAAAGTAGTGACAACTGACATGTCCAAAGTAGTGACAATTTACATGTCCAAAGTAATAAATCAACTTACATGTCCAAAGTAATAACTCAATTGTAAAAGATCAAGTCAGCACTCTTAAATCAAACTCAGCTATACTGGAAATGCAAAAATATAGGGGAATAAAAGGCTTCACAAAAATATTTGAAATGCAACAAAGTCCACATAGGTGGAAAGCTTTACAAAAAGTGGGTCATAGCTATCGTCTGCTTTACAAAATGTATATACTTTACAAAAATATGTGTTTGATAATGTCTTCAAATTTGTTCTTTCTCACAATTCTTACGAATGTCTCATCAATTTCTGAAAGGTCTTCATAACAAAACTTCAGGGTAAACAATATTTGTAGTGGAATCTGGCTCATCATTAGGGAGGAGGATACTTATACGATCGAAAGATGTGCATCTGGATAATGCCACGTATAGTTGCCCATGACTAAAAATAGGTGTACGCAAATCAATCCCAACAAATTTCACAGATTGTCCTTTAGATTTGTTAATGGTCAAAGCGTATGCCAATCGAACTGAAAATTGACGTCTTGTCATTCGGAAAGGCATTTCTGCAGAAGACGGAGTCAATGATATCCGTGGTATAAATGCCAAATTGCCAAACTTCTCTCCAGTTAAGATTCGAGCTTCAATTATGCGAGTGTCGCACCTTGATACCATCAATCTTGTGCCATTACACAGTCCATCTTTCGGTTTAATGTTTCTTAATAACATTATAAGACAACCCACTTTCAACTCTACCTTAAAAACTGGTAGCCCAGGAGGATCCAATGAATTTAAAAACTCATTAGGATATCTATTTGTAATGGAAGGATCAATTTCATCATCTTCAGCCATCTTATCTGTAGCAAGATACGTATATGTATTCCCTGAAAAAATATTCAACGCAGCAATATTGATAGCACTAACATCATCATTTCGTGCAGAAAGAATTGTACGTTCCGTTAAGAATGATGGGGTTGATGTATCTGCCACATCCAATTGTGGATAAACTGCTGAGAGTAATTCATTTAGATCCTAGCATTTGTGTATTGTTGATGGAATTTTAATGATTTCTTGCGGATTAGTTCGAACCTAATAAATAAAATAAAATAAATTAAAAAAAATGGTGTAATCAAAGTATCATCAAATAGTATAATCAAAGTTCGAATAAGTATTACCTCCGTCAAGAATTTTGCAAAAATAGCATTTCCAAGGTTTGTATGATTCAAGCGCATATTCAAATCTGAAGATAAAACATGTAGATTCTTCCACAAAACAGAGTGTCTCAATGATGCATTCACAATTTGCTCACGAACTCCTTTGGTTATAACTGGTAAGATTTTTCGAAAGTCTCCACCAAGAACAACAGTGATACCCCCAAATGGCTTTTCACAATCACAAATATCTCGAAGTCTGCGATCAACCGCCACAACACAATGTCTATGTTGCATAGGAACTTCATCCCAAATTATGAGTTTTGTTTCTCTAAACAATTCAGCCTGTAATGATTGCTTGCTAAACCCACAAACTGAATTTTCCAAGACATCCAATGGAATGGAAAATGTTGAATGTGCAGTGCGACCTCCTACTAATAGCAATGATGCAATTCCAGATAAAGCCACGACAACAACAATATGGCCAAGGCTGCGACATTTTAATGCAATCGTATTATACAAAAATGTTTTCCCCGTTCCAGCACCGCCATTCAAAAAGAAAATAGTCCCTTTACTTTCAAAGACTGAAGAAGTGATTGTGTTATAAGCAGTTCGTTGTCCATTATTGAGGCGATCAATAGTAATTTGCACATCTGTCTGTTGTGCCTCATTATGTAGTTGTTGATGTTCGAATATCAATCGGTTACCAACTGTTGCACTCCAATTTGCTGTAGGTTGTGGCATGGGCAGGAAGTCAATTAAACTCTTTCCTGATTCTTGAAGCATTTGATTCAAAAGATACAAACCATAATCTTCAATTTGAGCCTCAGTTGGGTTAGAAATGGCAAACAATGTACGAAGCTTATGTGCAAGATCATCACAGATATGCATTGAAAATTGATTCCATAACGCATGTGGTTGTAGTGGAAAACATTGGGTCATAATACAAAACAATCTCCTCAATTGATATCCGGTTTTCATAACTGCACCCTCTTTCAGGCACTGTATCCATTCTTCATCATTTTCTAAGAGTCCTTTGGCAACACGTACTGATTTAAACGTCTCATGCAAAACATTGTTAACTGTACGTAAACATTGAAACGATCTTGGCCCTTTGACAATAGTTAACAACAAACGCAGATAAAATCTTTCACCACAGTTAGGGCTAGCAAAGTGCATTCTACCAATTGCATATCCATGTTCTCTTGGTTTCCATCTATGTTCTGACTTGAGCCAAACAAAATGTTGCGAAAATTCTTGGTAAGTGAATTGGCATTCATTTTCATTGGAAGCACAATAATCAAAAAAATCAGTAAGAGTCGATTTTTGTTGCGCAGCTCTAGAAAGAATCATTTCCAATGAGTCATTAGGATTGAAAAGAACACGATGCATTCCAAGTAGATGAAGTGCCAATCGAACAACTGTTGGCATCTCTGCATGCAAATGATGACCGAATATTCGCCAAGCAGCTTCTGGTGGTCCAATATACCTCGCATCAAGATATTGTTGGATCTCATTAATCAATCCCAAAACTATTGTTGTGCGAGCATAACCCTTGTAAATATACTTATGTATATACTTAACACATTTCACTCTAGCACAAACTTCTATATTTATATGACAGTTGAACCGTTTAGAAAGATATGCATTGTATGATACCACATCCCTGTTATCAACTTCCTGTCCTCTCACAGTATATATTTGACCACTATTGTGACGATGATAGATTGGATATCCATCTTGGTCCATAGTTGTTGATTCTGCAAAGGCTCGAGGGTATTTCTTAGTACATCTACCATTTTCCATACATGGTGCTTGGGGATTTCGAGCACCACATGGTCCATGTACCATGCAACACTTGACAGTTTCAAAAAGTGTAGGATCATCTTTTGGATCTGGAAATTCTGCACAAACTAATTTCTCTACTTGAGCACATGTTCGAATTTTGTCTAGACCTTTAAGAAAGAGAAGCGCATGCATATGTGGTAGGTCTCGTTTTTGGAATTCAATTGTAAAAACATGTGTAACTTTATTACCGAACACTTTGTTTGCCTCTATCTCCTTCATCAAACACTTTCTTTTTAGCTCAAAAACATGGGCAATCAAATCCGGACGATCAATAGCTTTTTGGTGTGGTAATAATGCTGAAGTAATTTCTGGCCAATTGGGATTTGCAGTCATGGTAAGAAAAATATCTGGGTGCTGGTTGTATCGCGTGATAGCCATTGAATCTTGAAAGATTTCAAACATATGTCTAGGACTACCAGTAAATGAAGATGGCAAAATAAACCTTTGACCAATTTGATTAGGTCGCAAGTCATCTGGATCAATATCGCTTAAAGCTTGGTAAAGTTCAGCCCAAATTTTTTTTTGATTAAGCTTGTAGTACGTCAACCGATTTTGCTCAGTTGCAGCCCAAGCATCTACCAAAAACTCTTGAAATAGTTTTCCACCTCTCAAAATTGTTGAATACTCTGTAGGTCGTTCAAACAAACGATAACTATAAAAATCCATTTGAGTAAGTCGATCAGTTGAAGGCCGATCATGTTTAACGTCCCACAATTTCAACTCAGGTTCCCATCCGAGCTCACCATAAGGGAATAATAAAACATAATGCAATGGCAAATACGCTGGGTGACATTCATTAATTTGCATCAGTTCATTATTTCCATGTAGACGTAAAACAACATCTCTCATTCCAGTAACCTCGGTTCCATCACCTGGTATTACAATTGCAATCTCATCAGCAGTTAGTAGGTTATACCGTCGTCGGTCTGTTGCTGAACTGTAGTGAAGATGAGCAGGTAGATTTTGTCCAGTGAAGGCTAATTGATTCAAAATTGCATGAGCTTGGCGAAATTTGTCTACAAATGCATTAACTTGCAACAAACTATCTTGAATAATTTTGAGAACATCCCTTTGTAAGTGAGGATTTCTACGATTTCGAACTTCTAAAGCTGAATCAGGATCATAAATATACAACTGAGCATAAGTCGTATCCTGACCTGGCTGTGGCAGAAGTGATCCTGTTCGATGTCGCAATTCCCCATGGATAATAAATGGTTTAGGGCTGCTTCCCCTTAGTACTCTTGGATCCAATGTAGCACCAAGACTTGTAAAAAGCATTGGTTGCATTGTATACTCGAGTATAACGTCGAAATGATCTTGCTTGATCATCATCCCCATCATATAATGCTTGAAGCGGTGGAGGGGGTGTCATAAGCAGAGGTAGCCTAGTCTTTCCTTTTGAACAGCAAGTTCCAAATAGGGAACGCTTTCGAGATGATTGTGCTAATTTTTCGTCCATCCAATGTAAGGCTGAACAGTAAGGACATAACACATCCATCTTGCCGAGAGAATGATGACATGAATTCATGTGTGATTGAGTATTAATCGCAGTACTTATAGTCATATCTTCTAATTCATCATCTGTACATAGATCCTCTTGAAGAAATGTGACTGTAGAATTAGGCCTACAAATATTTGTTGTGCATAAATTAAAATTTATACACATGTAAAAGTAAGAGTATTATTTAAAGAATTAAACATGTTTTACCAATTCCGAGCTAAAGATGTACTTTCCATAGAGAACGAACATGTGGATGCATGTGTAACCATTGTTCGTTTTTGTGCCAACGAAGTATCCGCAAGTGTCTTTGTACCCTGTTCTAGGCAAGCATGACTGCGACGACTCGGTGTTAATGAAGGAAAGTCTTTAACATATGCTCCTAATCTCTCTCGTTCTTGTCGCAAGCGGTGTCTCGATTGATATGCAGAGCATGCATTTTCATTTCTTTCACGTTCTCGTCGTGCACGTTGAGCTAATACAGCTCTTGATATAACATAACCATTGGGTCCCTAACATATGAATATTAAATCATTGAATGCTTAAAATGCAAATATTATCAAGTACTATTTTCCACTATCTAAAGAAAATACCAAGAATTTAGAGAAAATGTATTATACTCTTGCCCATGACTAACCATAGTTTTATAATAATAATAATAATAATAATAATAATAATAATAATAAATTGTGTGGTTTTGTTACACTAATGAACAAATGTTCGACCAACTTATGAGAATAATAAACGTTCGACCAGCAAATTTTGTGGTTTTGTAACAATAATGAACAAATGTTCGATCAGCAGATGAGCTTCATAAAGTATCCCCATTTTCTTGTAGGGCCCATGCACTTACAGGAGACCCTATATATTCCTTCATAAAGTATCCCCTATATATTTCTTTCTTCCTAAGAATATACAAGAGACACCAAAAAATGTGCATAGTTTCAAAAGTAAAATACAATTATGGCTAAATAAAATACAATATATGAAGATATAAAAATAAAAACTAAAAAAACTCTACAAAATCAATAACAACCATACCGCTAAACATGCATTTTCCTTTCACTTGCCCTTGCAATCAGTGGCCCTTAATTTAACGGATTGTGTCATTTTAGTCCAATACATAATGGTTGTTAAGTTTAGTGGACAGAAAGTCAAACTATGTGTCAATTTGGTTCCTGTAGTTTACACAATGTGCTAATTTAGTTCCTATCAAAACCGAGCAAATTAAAATAACAGGGACTAAATTGACACATTGTGTAAACTACATGGACCAAATTGACATATTGCGTAGACTTTCCGTCCACCAAACTTGACAACCGTTATTTATTGGACTAAAATGACACAATCTGTTAAATTAAGGGGCAAAATCGAGCAAATTAAAACAAATAAATTGACACATTGTGTAAAGTATAGGGACCATTTGCATAATTTACCCAATAAATTTATTATTATTATTTTTTAAAAATTTGAATAGCACTTCTCTATATTTATAGATGTAAATAAGTTGTCAAAATGATACCTCTCACAAGGGAAGCACTATAAATGGTGTGTGCCGTATGCACATTATAACTAAAGAAAAAATAGCATAATTTCATACTTTTTGAGTTATAACTATATATAAAAATAAAAAAAATCAAAATCAAACAACATGCAAGGCATAACTAAAATAAGGTCATTACTAAAGAAAAAAATTGGTCATAACTAAAAAAAAAAATGACATAACTCAAAATTGTCATTTATAATCTATATAATAAATTGTATGGTTTTGTATACAAACAAACAAATGTTCGGCCAACTTATGAACTTCATAAAGTATCCCCATTCACATAGCTGGAAAAAATTTTTTTTTTGCCCATTTTCTTTCTCATCTCTTTATCTCTTATCTCAAAATTTTCGCCCACTTACATTGAAAAGTGGTGTAGATTTACACATATATACAGGAGACACTTAAAAAAGTGCATAGTTTAAAAGATAAGAATACAATTATGGTTTAAAATAAATAATTGGACATGCATTTTCAAAAACACTCTACAATTATGGCTTAAAATACAAACATACGAAAACTAACAATTTAAAAAAGAAAAAAACACTTTACAAAAACAATTAAGAACTATACCGCTGGACATGCATTTTCCTTTCCCTTGCCCTTGGAAGTATAAGATACCTTTTCTTTTCCTTTCGACATTGCCTTTGCATTTTCTTTTTCCATTGCCTTTAAAAAATAACCAAAGTCTAAGAAATAACCAAAGTATAAGAAATAAAAAAAAAAAAAAAAATGATAAGAGAGTGATTTTTGGGCTGACATTAGAAATACGAACGACATTGAAATCATGCTCATCACGAATCACTACACCGACATTTCTTTGTTGAAGAAACTGAACCTATACATACAAAAACAAATAAGTAGCTGATATGTACACAAAATGAAATTTTATAAGACGATGAGTAAAGGGAACGAATATTATACTTCGTTGTAAATCTCCATCTAGCTGTAAAAAATAAGGAATTTTTTTTTTTTATAATCAGAACCTATAATACAAAAGTTTTTTTAAAATCTGTGTACCAGTTTTTAAAAAAAAGACAACTTACATTATCCATAATGTTAGAGGTCGTTCCAACTTAATATTGCCAAAACCTGTAATACAAAAGTTGACTTCAGTAAATACATATTAATCCAGTAAAGGTTTTGGAATACATAACTTATGTAAATACAAAAGTTATTTTAATTCACCAAGTGAAACCAAATGAAACAATCAATAGATACTTAAAGGGAATCAAACCTATCGATGGCTTAAGCTTTGTTGAATTTAATTGAACTAAAAGAGATTTAAATGGAACTGCAAAATTTATAAAGTTAATTCATATGACAAACTAATAAAAAATCATCAATCATTTTGAAATCCACAGTTAATTCATATCATAAAATATCTCATTCAAGGAATTAATAAAAAAATCACACTGGAAAAAAAAATCACACATATGACAAACTAATAACCCAACAATCATTTTCCGCCACCAAAAGGAGTTGTGTTTCCAAGAATGTATTTATTGAAATTAACAAATAACAAAAGATTTGCAATAAATCCATAGTTTGAAAATAATAATTTAACTCCAAACATTTTCAGGTATTGGTAACACAATCTGAATCCAAACAACATCAAAAGAAAGTAGTAATGAATTTTACTATTTTTCTTACAAATTAATAAATATTAAAATTGTCCAAGATGCCACATCATCCCAACTTGGCAAAGGGTGCAAATATTGGTTTTGGAATACATAACTTATGTAAATACAAAAGTTACTTTAATTCACCAAGTGAAACCAAATGAAGCAATCAATAGATACTTAAATGGAATCAAACCTATCGATGGCTTAAGCTTTGTTGAATTTAATTGAACTAAAAGAGATTTAAATGGAACTGCAAAATTTATAAAGTTAATTCATATGACAAACTAATAAAAAATCATCAATCATTTTGAAATCCACAGTTAATTCATATCATAAAATATCTCATTCAAGGAATTAATAAAAAAATCACACTGGAAAAAAAAATCACACATATGACAAACTAATAACCCAACAATCATTTTCCGCCACCAAAAGGAGTTGTGTTTCCAAGAATGTATTTATTGAAATTAACAAATAACAAAAGATTTGCAATAAATCCACAGTTTGAAAATAATAATTTAACTCCAAACATTTTCAGGTATTGGTAACACAATCTGAATCCAAACAACATCAAAAGAAAGTAGTAATGAATCTTACTATTTGTAATAACCCTCCCACTGTCCTAGCCATACTCATATGCATTTTATATGATTTTTGCTTTGTTAAGTTGTATCTTGAATCTTGACTTGCCTTGCATCTTTGACTTGTCTTGCATAAGTATTACTTGAGTGTTATGTTCCTTACCGATTACGTGTGTGTAGCCGAGGTAACCTTGGGACTAGTCCACCTTTGAACCCTTGTGCTTAGAATCATGTTGGAACCACTTGATTGACCTTCACCTTCACCCCGGCACTCTAGCCGAGATGTTACTGCTTAGCCGAGGTATGTTACATTAGTGACCTTGTTCCCGGGATGGTATGACATAGGCCGAGATGTGGCACACCCTGGCCAAGGTGTGGCACAGCTTAGTCGATTGTCGTCCTCCCTAGCCGATGTCCTTGTTACCCTGTAGCCGAAGTCCTACCTTTGGCCGATGTTATTGCTTGCCGAAGTCTTGTTGATAACCGATGTCATTACCCGCTGGAGTGTTTCACTGGGAAACTTGTTAGATACGCTTTGCCAGAGCCTTGTCCTTTCAATCAGTCACCTTTTTGAACAGAGCCTATCAGCCGTTGCCACGTGTCCGACCTGTAGGATAAAGCAGCCGACAGACTTAGAAACACATCATTTGGTCTCAAATCCTTGTCTTAGAGAGAGAAGCTCTAGGAAAGGGAGTTTAGAGAGAGAAGTGGAGTTCGAGCTTGATCCTTGAAGATCAAACCGTTGGATTTGAGTTTTGAGGTTAGATTCTTGCTCTCCTTTGATTACTCTTATTGTTTGTCCAGCTGCATTGCATGATTGAGTTTGTTTGGTGTGCCATGCATAGATTTAAAGTCGGTTTTAGAAAGAAAATAAGACATTTATGTGTTCTTGAGGAAAGCCTTGATTTGATCCGAAAGCTTGCATTGAAATCCATGCTTTTGTGTTTGTTTTACCAAGGTCTTCTAGTATGGGTACCCAGGTCCATGTTTTTCAAACTCATGGCACGAAATCTCAGACTTTATGAATGTAAGTTATGATCTTTGCATTCATCTTGTTCATGTTCTTGAGCAGAGGGAAACCCAGGTTTTCCCCGGCTTCATTTATCCTCGAATGTGGCCCTCGGGACCACACCTCGGCGAGAGAGTGTGGAACCTCGGCCAAGACCTGGATGGTGCCCAACGTGTTTTCCAAAGTAAGAAGCAGTGTTTGATATGTTTTGACTTAGCTTGAGCGACTGCCGAGGTCATTTGCATGTATATGAAGCTTGTTTGAAAGTGCATTCAATAGACTTGTTATGTGATTGTAGGACTTGGACTTGCCTTGACCCCGACGTCTGAAGAACTATGTGAGTGGCATTCTTAATAAAGCTATGTTGCAATGTTTTGATAAAAGTCTTGTTTTGTCTTGTTTCGAAAAGTATTTGTAAGCATGAATGATTAACCCTATTTTGTATGCTAAGTATTATTTGTGTTCGATGACAAATCTCGGAAAGTCCTTACGTGCTGGAGGACTCTAAGCATTTGCAGCACACTCTTGATAGTCCGTATGTGCCAGGGGACTTTAAGCATTTGTGGCACCAGTCCGTATGTGCTAGGGGACTATAAGCATTTGTAGCACAAGTTTGGAAGTCCGTACGTGCTAGGGGACTATAAGCATTTGTAGCACAACTCTTGAAAGTCCGTACGTGCTAGGGGACTATAAGCATTTGTAGCACAACTCTTGAAAGTCCGTACGTGCTAGGGGACTATAAGCATTTGTAGCACAACTCTTGATGTCATCCCTTGGAACTTGAAAGACTTGATTGATGAAGCTTGAAAGATTTGATATAAGAACTTGATTTATGCCTTGTACTGTTTTGTTAAAAGACCTCGGATGCCATTCATGTAAACCCTTTATTGCTTATGCCATTCACTGAGTATCCAAGCTCACCCTCTCTATATATATATGTAGGTGATGAGCAGGGCGGCGATGACGCCTAAGTATGTTTTGCCGAGGTGTTTAGCCGAGGTGTTTTGCTGAAGTGTTTTGCCGACGTGTTTTGATTCGCATTTTTGTGAACATCTTGAAGAACATGCTTCTTAGTTCTTTCATTGTATTTTGTATTTGAAGGCCGAGAAGCCTTTTTGTCAAGATGTAATTTATGTACTTTATTTTGTTATATTGAAGCTATCAAAGATGTGTGTCATTTCATTCAACTTAAGCACTGCTCTTATGGACTGCTTGTATGATAATTTATTGCTTCCGCATCTGTAAGCCCCGTACGTATACTCTGTTTGTGTGTGTGTTTCCTTGTAAGAGGCCTTTGGTAACCTCGGGTTACTGGCCATCTCGGCGCCGACCTACTAGGGGCAGGTTGGGGTCGTGACAGATTGGTATCAGAGCACAAGTTCCTCCTAGTACGTTAATCACACACCTTGAGTCCTAAAGAGCATAGGATTTCCCTTAGAAAGATGGTAGGATTGCATCATGTTGCTCGCTACTTGACAATGTGTGCATCATCTTGGCATAACAGCTTGTTGCATGCATACATGCTTTATTGCACATTTTGTTTTAAAGTTACATTTTACATACTCATAGCATTATGAGGAGAGGAAGACCACCAGTTGGCCGAGATCAATCAGAAGACAGATTGGGTCGATTGGAAAGGCTAGTTGAAGGATTAACTCGGGAGTTGAGGCAGATAAGACAACAGACTGTTAGTGCCACATCTACTCAGGCCGAACAGACTAATGGCCGACATGCAGTTCCACCTCCACCTCCTCCAGTGCCCCAAGTACCCTCGCAGCCAGCCTTGTATGGGGATGGGACTATGACTTTGATTAAGGAGTTCAAAAAGATGAACCCGCCGAGATTCCAAGGGGGCGTAGAACCAATGAAAGCCGAAGCGTGGGTCTTAGGAATGGAGAAGTTGTTCGAGATCTTTCCCAGCACAGATGCTCAGAAGGTAGCATTGGCCGCATTTACGTTAGATGACGATGCCCGAAGATGGTGGATGATAACACGGGAAGGGAACCCTGACTTAACTTGGGTTAAATTCTTGGAACTATTTTATGACAAGCATTTTCCTCTTAGTGTCCGAGATCGCAAGATCACGGAGTTTCAGACTTTGACACAAGGAAACAAGACAGTAGCAGAATACGATCGTGCTTTCACAGAATTGGCGAGGTATGTGCCTCATATGGTCAGTGATGAGTACAGGAAGGCTAGGAAGTTTGAAAGTGGGTTGCGTGCACCGATACAGGATAGAGTCAACATGCTCAACATGCCGACTTATGCTGGAGTCTTGGACAAGGCTATTCTTGCAGAAACCAACTTGAACCGATACCAGAATGCAGGAGAGAACCAGAGGAAAAGGCCGAACTATGATAACCGCCGAGTTCCGTTCAACGCCAAGAAGAAGACGAACGTCGGCAGCTCCAGCAATCTGAACCAGGAAGGTACTACGAAGCCGATGTGTGCAAGTTGTGGAAAAATCGCATTCCGGAGTTTGCCGCTGGGCGTCAGGTGCCTGTTTTGAGTGTGGAGAAATGGGTCATCGTGTGAAAGATTGTCCGAGGTCCAAGATTGCTGATGGTTTGAAAAGTGGGAGCACCTCGGGCTCTGCACAGGGAAACAATGTTGGAAGGACACAGATGAGGCAAGGCCGAGTTTTCGCGCTAGTGCCAGGAGACACCCAAAATGCTGAGACAGTAGTGTCAGGTATACTTCCAATTTGCTCTCAAGATGCATACATATTGATTGATTCGGGCTCCATGCATTCATTTCATATCTACTAAGTTTGCCGAGAAGTTGAATAGACCGCAAGAACCCCCTCGATTATGTGTTATATGTATCTGCTCCATCTGGGAGAACTATGATTGTTGCATCTATTTATAGGGAGTGTGTTGTTGTGATTAAGGGTGTGGAATTATTAGTTGACTTGCTGCCATTGAACATGACTCACTTTGACGTTATACTAGGGATGGATTGGTTAGTGATGAATCATGCATCTATTGATTGTGTTTCTAAGAGTGTTACTTTGAAACCCCCAAGCCACGCCGAGGTTATTTTCCAGGGTAGAAGTGTAGTATCCCCGCCTTACTTGATCTCGTCTATTAAAGCTTATAAGCTAATTCAGAAAGGGTGCCATGGCTACTTGTGTAGTATATTGAGTGATCAGAATGGGAAGGTTACTCTAGCCGACATCCCAGTTGTGAACGAATTCCCCGATGTCTTTCCAAATGAATTGCCTGGCCACTTAGTTGATAGAGAAATAGAATTTACTGTGGACATCACGTCAGGAACACAGCCGATCTCCAAAACACCTTATAGAATGGCCCCAGCCGAGCTTAAGGAATTGAAGGTGCAATTACAAGAGTTGTTGGATAAGGGTTTTGTTAGGCCGAGCACTTCACCATGGGGAGCCCCAGTGTTATTTGTTAAGAAAAAGGATGGTACACTTCGTCTTTGCATCGACTATAGAGAACTTAATAAGGTAACCATTAAGAACAAGTACCCGTTGCCTAGGATTGATGATTTGCTAGATCAACTTCAAGGAGCACGAGTCTTTTCCAAGATTGACCTTAGGTCGGGTTACCATCAGCTTAAAGTTAGAGCCGAGGATGTTGAGAAGACGGCCTTCCGAACTCGATATGGTCACTACGAGTTTTTAGTAATGCCTTTTGGAGTGACCAATGCCCCTGCTGCATTTATGGACTTAATGAACAGAGTCTTCAAGCCATATTTAGATGAGTTTGTAGTTGTCTTCATTGATGATATACTGATCTATTCTAAGAGTAAAACTGAACATGAAAACCACTTGAGACTTGCCTTACAGATTTTGAGGGACAGGAAGTTATATGCTAAGCTGAGTAAGTGTGAGTTTTGGCTTCCCAGTATTTCATTTTTGGGGCATGTGATTGATGAAGAGGGTATCTCCGTTGATCCTAGTAAGATTGAAGCCGTGGTAAATTGGCCAACGCCGACCAACGTGTCCGAGGTCCGTAGTTTTCTGGGTTTGGCAGGTTACTACAGAAAGTTTGTGAAGGGTTTCTCAAGGATTGCAATACCACTAACACAGTTAACTCAGAAGGGAGTGACATATGAATGGACTGAAGATAGAGAGTCAGCCTTCCAGGAGTTGAAGACAAGGTTAGTTACAGCACCAGTTCTTGCACTTCCATCAGGTAATGAGGAATTTCAGATTTATAGTGATGCTTCACATAAAGGTTTGGGTTGTGTGCTGATGCAAGGGGGTAAGGTCATAGCATACGCATCCCGACAGTTGAAACCTCATGAGAAGAATTATCCCACCCATGACTTAGAACTAGCAGCCGTGGTATTTGCTTTGAAGATTTGGCGTCATTACTTGTATGGAGCTTCTTGTCAGGTTTTCACGGATCACAAGAGTTTAAAGTACTTATTTACTCAGAGGGAACTAAATTTAAGGCAGAGAAGATGGTTGGAATTACTGAAAGACTATGACATGCAGATTCAGTACCACCCAGGCAAGGCCAACTCAGTAGCCGATGCATTAAGCAGAAGGTCAGTGGGAAGCTTGGCGTGCTTAGCCATAACCTCGGCAGAGCCAACTATTATTGGGGAAGTAAAAGCCAGACAAATGGAGGATGAATTCCTGAAGAAGGTAGCCGACGAGATTATCACCAAGCCGAGGTCAGGTTACACATTTGAAGAGGGAACAGTTAAGTTTGAAGGAAGGTTGTGCGTGGCCGACATCCCAGAGCTGAAAAGGAAGATTTTACAAGAATCTCATGGTTCCAGAATTGCTATTCATCCAGGAAATACTAAAATGTATCACGATGTCAAGCAGACCTTTTGGTGGCCGAACATGAAGAGGGAAATAGCCGAGTTTGTATCTCGATGCTTGCAATGTCAACAAGTGAAGACAGAACATCAGAGACCAGCCGGACTCCTTCAACCCTTGTCAATACCTGAATGGAAATGGGAACATGTGTCCATGGATTTTGTGATTGGGTTGCCGAGGACACAGAAAGGAATGGATTCGATTTGGGTCATAGTTGACAGATTAACCAAGTCAGGACACTTCTTGCCTGTTCAGACTACATTCAATGCTGACCGACTAGCTGTACTGTATATGAATGAGATTGTGAGACTTCATGGAGTGCCGATGTCTATTGTTTCAGACCGAGATCCCGAAGTTTGTTTGTAGATTTTGGCAGAGTTTACAAAGAGCCTTGGGAACCGAGTTGAGGTTTAGCACAGCTTTCCACCCCCAAACCGATGGGCAAACAGAAAGAACAATTCAAACACTTGAAGATATGCTCAGACTATGTGTACTGGATTTCAAAGGAAGTTGGGAAGCACATCTACCTTTAGTTGAGTTCGCTTACAACAACAGTTATCAAGCCAGCATTGGCATGGCACCGTATGAAGCTTTGTATGGAAGGAAGTGCAGATCGCCGATATGTTGGACCGAAGTAGGAGATAAAGTTTTGATCGGCCCCGAACTGATTCAAGTGACAACCGAGAAGATTAAGCTTATTCGTCAGAGGATCACAACTGCCCAAAGTCGGCAGAAGAGCTACGCCGACCAGAGGAGAAGAGAATTGGAGTTTGAAGTTGGGGATCATGTATTTCTGAAGATTTCGCCAAAGAAGGGAGTTTTTAGATTTGGGAAGAAAGGTAAGTTAGCACCTCGTTACATCGGGCCATTCGAAATTCTTGAAAAGATTAACACGACTGCCTACAGACTTGCTTTGCCACCAGGATTGAGCCAAGTACACAATGTGTTCCATATTTCAATGTTGAGAAAGTATGTTCGGGATCCCCTGCATGTGATTGATCATTTTGGGATTATGGTTGATGAAGAATTGAGTTATGAAGAGAGGCCAATGCGTATTATTGATAGGCAAGTAAGGCAATTGAGAAATAAGGCAATACCAATGGTAAAGGTTGAATGGAAGGAACACTACGGCAAGGATGCCACATGGGAAATGGGAAGAAGAAATGAACATTCGACATCCAGAACTATTTTTGAACCAAGGTAACTCAAGTTTGGGGGACCAAACTTCTTTAAGGGGGGGTAGGATGTAATAACCCTCCCACTGTCCTAGCCATACTCATATGCATTTTATATGATTTTTGCTTTGTTAAGTTGTATCTTGAATCTTGACTTGCCTTGCATCTTTGACTTGTCTTGCATAAGTATTACTTGAGTGTTATGTTTCCTTACCGATTACGTGTGTGTAGCCGAGGTAACCTTGGGACTAGTCCACCTTTGAACCCTTGTGCTTAGAATCATGTTGGAACCACTTGATTGACCTTCACCTTCACCCCGGCACTCTAGCCGAGATGTTACTGCTTAGCCGAGGTATGTTACATTAGTGACCTTGTTCCCGGGATGGTATGACATAGGCCGAGATGTGGCACACCCTGGCCAAGGTGTGGCACAGCTTAGTCGATTGTCGTCCTCCCTAGCCGATGTCCTTGTTACCCTGTAGCCGAAGTCCTACCTTTGGCCGATGTTATTGCTTGCCGAAGTCTTGTTGATAACCGATGTCATTACCCGCTGGAGTGTTTCACTGGGAAACTTGTTAGATACGCTTTGCCAGAGCCTTGTCCTTTCAATCAGTCACCTTTTTGAACAGAGCCTATCAGCCGTTGCCACGTGTCCGACCTGTAGGATAAAGCAGCCGACAGACTTAGAAACACATCATTTGGTCTCAAATCCTTGTCTTAGAGAGAGAAGCTCTAGGAAAGGGAGTTTAGAGAGAGAAGTGGAGTTCGAGCTTGATCCTTGAAGATCAAACCGTTGGATTTGAGTTTTGAGGTTAGATTCTTGCTCTCCTTTGATTACTCTTATTGTTTGTCCAGCTGCATTGCATGATTGAGTTTGTTTGGTGTGCCATGCATAGATTTAAAGTCGGTTTTAGAAAGAAAATAAGACATTTATGTGTTCTTGAGGAAAGCCTTGATTTGATCCGAAAGCTTGCATTGAAATCCATGCTTTTGTGTTTGTTTTACCAAGGTCTTCTAGTATGGGTACCCAGGTCCATGTTTTTCAAACTCATGGCACGAAATCTCAGACTTTATGAATGTAAGTTATGATCTTTGCATTCATCTTGTTCATGTTCTTGAGCAGAGGGAAACCCAGGTTTTCCCCGGCTTCATTTATCCTCGAATGTGGCCCTCGGGACCACACCTCGGCGAGAGAGTGTGGAACCTCGGCCAAGACCTGGATGGTGCCCAACGTGTTTTCCAAAGTAAGAAGCAGTGTTTGATATGTTTTGACTTAGCTTGAGCGACTGCCGAGGTCATTTGCATGTATATGAAGCTTGTTTGAAAGTGCATTCAATAGACTTGTTATGTGATTGTAGGACTTGGACTTGCCTTGACCCCGACGTCTGAAGAACTATGTGAGTGGCATTCTTAATAAAGCTATGTTGCAATGTTTTGATAAAAGTCTTGTTTTGTCTTGTTTCGAAAAGTATTTGTAAGCATGAATGATTAACCCTATTTTGTATGCTAAGTATTATTTGTGTTCGATGACAAATCTCGGAAAGTCCTTACGTGCTGGAGGACTCTAAGCATTTGCAGCACACTCTTGATAGTCCGTATGTGCCAGGGGACTTTAAGCATTTGTGGCACCAGTCCGTATGTGCTAGGGGACTATAAGCATTTGTAGCACAAGTTTGGAAGTCCGTACGTGCTAGGGGACTATAAGCATTTGTAGCACAACTCTTGAAAGTCCGTACGTGCTAGGGGACTATAAGCATTTGTAGCACAACTCTTGAAAGTCCGTACGTGCTAGGGGACTATAAGCATTTGTAGCACAACTCTTGATGTCATCCCTTGGAACTTGAAAGACTTGATTGATGAAGCTTGAAAGATTTGATATAAGAACTTGATTTATGCCTTGTACTGTTTTGTTAAAAGACCTCGGATGCCATTCATGTAAACCCTTTATTGCTTATGCCATTCACTGAGTATCCAAGCTCACCCTCTCTATATATATATGTAGGTGATGAGCAGGGCGGCGATGACGCCTAAGTATGTTTTGCCGAGGTGTTTAGCCGAGGTGTTTTGCTGAAGTGTTTTGCCGACGTGTTTTGATTCGCATTTTTGTGAACATCTTGAAGAACATGCTTCTTAGTTCTTTCATTGTATTTTGTATTTGAAGGCCGAGAAGCCTTTTTGTCAAGATGTAATTTATGTACTTTATTTTGTTATATTGAAGCTATCAAAGATGTGTGTCATTTCATTCAACTTAAGCACTGCTCTTATGGACTGCTTGTATGATAATTTATTGCTTCCGCATCTGTAAGCCCCGTACGTATACTCTGTTTGTGTGTGTGTTTCCTTGTAAGAGGCCTTTGGTAACCTCGGGTTACTGGCCATCTCGGCGCCGACCTACTAGGGGCAGGTTGGGGTCGTGACACTATTTTTCTTACAAATTAATAAATATTAAAATTGTCCAAGATGCCACATCATCCCAACTTGGCAAAGGATGCAAATGAGTAGAAACATGTGTAGTAGTAAAGTCAACAAATATATATTGTTGCACCTGAAGTGGACAAACTCAATCTCACAATTTCAGAAGCTATGAAATTATCCTCTGTAATTTAATAAAGTCAAAGTCAACCACCCCAATCTCACAATTTCAGAAGCCATGAAATTATCCTCTATTTTTTTCAATAATCAAACACCCAGAAAATCCAAAAACCAACAAAGTAACGACCAAAAAAAGTCAAAAAATCGGCATATTTGACTATCAAAGCCTATTAAAAGTTTATTTAGCAAAGTTGAGAGCTCCATTATAGCGATCCCGGGTTTTACCCATTGTTGTACAGTGATCCGGACTTGGTTCCGTGGATGTTAGCAGTTGTTTATATCTTGTTTACATCCTTTCATACTTCGTATTTGAGTTATAGGATGTGTTGGGCAGGTTTGTTACAGGTTGGTTGTGTTTGGGAGCCACGTGTTGTTGCCCAGATTTTTGGACCTTCGCTCGAGCGAGCAGTTTGTCGCTCGAGCGAGCTCTTTGTTTTGGTCCTTCGCTCGAGCCAGGGTTTGGTCGCTCGAGCGAGAGTGGAGTCTTGTGTCTGGTGGATCGAGCCAGAGTGGCTTCGCTCAAGCGAGCGATTGCGTCTGTTTCTGGACCTGAGAGTTGCATTTCTTGGCTCGAGCGAGCTTTTCTTCACTCGAGCGGTCTGGTTTGTTCTTCGCTCGAGCGAACAGTCCGTCACTCGAGCGTGCGTCTGGTTGCAGACCTGAGGGTTTGAGTTGTTAGCTCGAGCGAGCATTCTATTGCTCGAGCGTGCTTCTGGGTTGTTGGCTCGAGCGAGACCTTCTTGGCTCGAGCGAGAGTTTTCTGTGTCTGGTCGCTCGAGCGACCAAGTCTTCGCTCGAGCAAGCCTGTTTTATATCAGCGGACAGCAGCGATTTTAAACATCACTTTTTCACTCCCTTTTCTTTTCAAACCCTAGATCTGAGACGCTCTCTCTCTAAACTTACTCTCTCTCTAAGATTTGATCTCCCTAGAGTGTGAATCTACCTTAGGGCCTTTGTTAAAAGGATAGAGGGTGTTGAGAGCTTCGATTTAATCTGAAAAACTTTGGTTTTAGAGCACGTTGGTCTTTAGGTCTTCATCTCCATTTAGGCTCAAACTTCAAGGTAGGGATACCCTACTTCTCTTTATGAGCTTTGTCTTTGAATTTTAGCATTTTGATATGTTGGGGGTTGTTGGGTAATTTTGAGAAAGTTTGGGTCTTTTGTGTAATTTTACAAAAGATGGGGTTTTATATATATATGAACCTATATGCATATTTGGCATGGAGAAGTGAGATAAATGATGGGTTATTGATAGAAATAGAACCTTAGGGTTATTTTTGTTAATTATGGGAAATGCCCTAATTGCATTGATGAATTAATTTGTGAAATTAATTTGAGAAATGAGAAATTGAGTTGAAAATGTTGGAATTGGTAATGTATGTGATTAAAGGGTGTAGTTGGATTATTTATCACCCACCGAATTGATATGTCGAAACTTTATCCATTTGATGCATTTATTTTCTGTTTAGAGATAACTGCTTTGGGCTATCGGTGGATGATAGTCTTGATTGTTGTAGACAATGCATGATGATTAGGCAAATTAAAATTAATCGATTGAGCATGTTCGTGAACATAGCGATTGGAATAATACATTAATTTTATGTATTGGATGATTGTATATGACCTATGTGTATATACAGTGTGTGTGTGGGAGGAGATAGGGGATGTACTCCACGGTTTAGGGGAAGATAGGGGATGGACCTCTAAACCGGATTATGTGTGACATTGATACAACACTACAATGTGTATCAAGTGTTGACTATGGAAGTGTTTAAGTTGATTTGATATAGCACTAAAATGTATATCGTTATCAATTGTGAAATATGGAAGTGTTTCTATGTTATGTTGATACAACATCAAAATGTGTACCTTCAGTAAAGTACGAAAGTGTTTTAAAGATGAGTTGCATTCTCATTAAATTATTTGGCTAAGTGTTGAGCCTTGTTTCAAACTCAAAGTGGAAAAAGAAGTGAAAAAAAGAATTGTTACATGGACTTAAATGTCATGAAACCGGAACGTGATATAAGTGGATGTATCTGTGTTGACCATCTATCAATTGCTAATCTTTTAGTCATTGTTCATAGCTGGTTTAGTGTATTTCTACTAGGCTGTGGCTCACCCTATATGGGACATCATTTTCAAGTACAGGTAGCATGCCACCTCCAAGGACATAGCTTGGGAGGCTAGAGGCAGACAGACTTTTTGGTTGTTTGATTCCCTTTTGATGTATTACATGTAATTCCAAGCCAAGGGCTTAATGTGTATTTGAGTTAGTACTCTCTTTTTGTAACCAAGTGTTAACTTGGAAAGCTGTAAGCTCGTAGGGCATTTGCTTTTGTTGTTAACATATAATACTTTTGTAATGAGTTACTCTGATGAATAGAATGATGGTTATCTTTCATATCAATGCATGTCTAGATTGATGGGTTTAATGTTATTATTTTGAGGGCGTTACAACTTGGTATCAGAGCGTACCGGGTTCGAATACTTTGGGTACGTGGGAAGTGATTAGTATCACAATGGGTTTGTCTCGCTTGTTAGAGACTTAGATGTAATGTTATGTGCTTATGTGATAACATGCTTATGTGACTATTTGGGTATGTGATTTAATTTCTAGGATGTTGATTGGATCTTTGGGTTTCTGTGAGTCTTCTTGGAAAAGCATCAATGCTGTTTCTAACCGGAACTCTAGCAACGCCTCAGGACTATCATTATCCGAAAATGAAATTCGTAAGTGCTTATGTGATTATGTGCTTACGTGGAATGAATTACAGTTGTCCATGTATTAGGACGCGGGTGTTTAGTTTCGGCACATTTATGAATGTGTTAATGTTCTTCGTTGCCTTTATTAGGATGTCAGGACGAGGACGTGGAGGTAGGCGAGGTAGGCCTAGGAGGCAGGAGATGCCTTTATCGGATGATATTCCGGCACAGCAGGAGGGGATTGGTCAGGCCAATGTGGCCGAGCCAGCAGGTCAGCAGGCTATGGGCGACTTAGCCCGTGGGATAGACGATGCTTTGAGGGAGTCTATGGGAATTCTCAGAGCTGAGAATCCAGTTCAGGCTCCAGTGCAGGCCTAGGTTGTAGAGGCAGGGCCTTCCTTCTTGAAAAGGGAGTTTTTTCGGTCTAATTCGGATGAGTTTGTTGGGGATCCAAAGGAGCCACTTGAGGCTGACGAGTGGTTGGAGCAGATGAGTAAGACGTTCGAGATGCTTGGCATCGAGGACGAGGCATTGAAAGTGACCTTGGCATCTTTCCAGCTGAAGGGGGATGCGGGTCAGTGGTGGAAGTTCGTGAAGGGTCGCATTGAGGGCACTTGGGAGGCTTTTGTGAATGCTTTTCAGGAAAAGTTTTTATCTTCGGCAGTTAGGGAAAAACTGAGAGACCAGTTCTGCCAGCTTTTGCAGTTGAGTTCTTCAATGGCCGAGTATGAGGCTGCTTTTACTAGCTTGTCCAGGTTCGCACCTGAACTTGTGGCGTCCGAGGAACGTTGTTGTATCGAGTTTGAGAAGAGGTTGAGGCGTTGCCTCAAGATGAGAGTTGGGGGTTCTATGACCCGAGACTATGGGCGCTTGGTTGATGCTGCAGCCCATATGGAGATCATGATGCAGGAGGAGGAGGGACATAGAGGCTCCAAGAGGAGTCAGGATGGTCAGGGTGATGGCAGGAGACAGAGGGGTGCTAACCCTCAGCAGTCTCAGGGTGGTGTTGCTAGATTGACCTTTTCAGTGCCGAGTGCAGGCTCGGGGAGAGGCAATCAGGGAGAGTTCACCTGTTACAAGTGTGGTCAGTTAGGCCACAAGGCTTCAGTTTGCCCACAGAGGGGAGGAGGTCAGAGAGCTGCTTCTTCTTCAGTTAGACCGCAGAGCCAGAGTCAGGGCAGGGGCCAGCCCTTATCTTGTTATCAGTGTGGTCAGCCTGGGCACCTGAAGAGGTTTTGCCCATAGTTGAGTGCCACTTCGGGAGCGTCTGGTTCTAGGCAGACGTAGGGTTTTCAGCCAGCTCAGTCTGTGCAGGCCTCGAGGGCCAATCCGGGAGCTTCGTCGTCCCAGTCAGTACAGTAGTCGTATGCTCCGAGGGGTGAGCAGGTGGATCAGGGGCCTACAGGGCGCGTGTATGCGTTTACCGCGCAGGACCTAGTACCGGCTCCATCAGTTGTGAGGGGTACCTTTCTGTTTTGCAACTCGGTTGCTAGTGTGTTGATTGATACGGGTGTGTCTCATTCTTTTGTATCTGCTACATTTGCATCTGTATTGGAGTTGGAGCTGGCACAGTTAGCATCTCCTATTTGTGTTGTGTCACTTGTTGGGGGTGAATTGATTTTGAAACACGGATGTAGAGGTTGTGATATAGAGGTCGCCGACCGTAGGCTTCCGTTTCCTTTTGTAGTTATGCCCATGAAGGGCTTTGATGTTATTTTGGGTATGGACTGGCTATCGTCATACCGGGCTGTTATAGATTGCTACCGCCAGAGGGTCACTGTTTGTACCTTGAGCGGGGAGTGTTTCCATTTCTTGGGGGACCGGGTTGGTAGTGTGTTGCCACCGGTGTATGATCCGCGAGGGCGGGGTGAGCTTAGTGGTCTACTTGCTAGCTTTATGAGTGGTGAGTGTGATGAGACCCAGATTATATTGCCGAGGGTGGTGTGTGAGTATTCGGATGTCTTTCCCGAGGATCTTGTTAGCTTACCACCTCACCGAGAGATAGAGTTCTCTATTGATTTAGTGCTCGGCACGACGCCGATTTCCATGGTACCTTATCGTTTTGCCCCAGCAGAGTTGGTTGAGTTAAAAGTTCAGCTCCAGGAATTGCTAGATAAGGGCTTTGTTCGCCCTAGTGTTTCACCGTGGGGAGCACCGGCCCTTTTTGCTAAAAAGAAAGATGGTGCCTTGAGACTGTGTATTGACTACCGAAAGTTGAATCGGGCTACGGTCAAGAATAAGTACCCTATGCCCCGTATTGATGATTTGTTTGACCAGTTGAAGGGTTCCTGTTGCTTCTCTAAGATAGACTTGAGATCGGGTTACCACCAGTTGAGGGTCAGGGAAGAGGATATTCCAAAGACGGCATTCCGTACGCGGTATGGCCACTATGAGTTCCTGGTGATGCCATTTGGGCTCACCAATGCACCGGTAGTGTTTATGGATTTGATGAACCGGATATTCCAGAAATTCTTAAACCGTTTTGTAGTCGTTTTCGTGGACGACATTCTGATTTATTCACCTTCTGAGGAGGAGCACGAGGCACACTTGAGAGTGGTGCTAGAGTTACTTAGAGCCCATAGGCTGTATGCCAAGTTTGGAAAGTGTGAGTTCTGGCTAGAGGAGGTCAAGTTCTTAGACCATGTGGTTTCCGGGAAAGGGGTGTCTGTTGATACATCCAAGATTGAGGCAGTGCAAGATTGGGCACAGCCTAAAAGTGTGTTTGAGATCCGCAGTTTTCTTGGTTTAGCTGGGTATTACCGCCGGTTTGTGAAGGATTTCTCTAGACTAGCTTCGCCGTTGACTAGATTGACTCGGAAGGGAGTCAAATTTGTGTGGAGTGAGACTTGTGAAAAGTCGTTCCAAGAGCTGAAAGTTAGATTGACCACTGCTCCGGTCTTGATTATTCCAGAGAGAGGGTTGGGTTATGCGGTTTATTGTGATGCCTCACGAGAGGGTTTGGGTTGTGTGTTGATGCAAGAGGGGAAAGTGGTAGCTTATGGCTCACGTCAGTTGAAAATACACGAGAAGAATTACCCTACACATGACCTAGAGTTAGCAGCAGTGATCTTTGCCTTGAAGATTTGGAGGCACTACCTTTATGGTGAGAGATTCGAGGTGTTCTCGGATCATAAGAGTCTGAAATATCTGTTTACACAGAAAGACTTGAACTTGAGGCAGAGGAGGTGGATGGAGTTCATTGAGGATTACGACTTCGAGTTGCATTATCACCCGGGAAAGGCCAATGTTGTGGCCGACGCCCTTAGCAGAAAATCCGTTAGTGATGTAGCTTGTATAGCCATCCGGGAGTGGGAGATGTTTGGTGCTCTTGGTGAGTTTGATTTGCTTCTGGGTGAATCTGTTGAGGCTGCGGCCTTGTTTTCTGTTGTTGCGCAGCCTACGCTTGTGACTCGAGTGTTAGAGGCACAGAGAGGTGACCTTGAGGTAGAATCCCTCCGAGAGAAGATCTCCAGTGGGAAGGTGGAGAAGGGTTTGACGGTGTATCCCGACCAGAGTGTGAGATACCGAGGCCGTCTGTTTGTGCCGGAGTCTTGCCGAGAGGAAGTACTCCGAGAGTTTCATCATTCGCACCTTGCGGTGCATCTGGGAGGCACTAAGATGTATCGGGATTTGGGTCGCCAGTTTTGGTGGCGGGGTATGAAGAGAGATGTGGCGGTGTTTGTGTCCAAGTGCCTTACTTGTCAGCAAGTGAAGGCCGAGCATCAGAGGCCAGCGGGTTTGTTACAACCCTTGCCTATTGCCGAGTGGAAGTGGGAGCATGTCACTATGGACTTCGTTGTAGGTCTTCCGAGGACTCAGCGGGGTAGTGATGCTATTTGGGTGGTTGTAGACCGGTTGACCAAGTCAGCGCACTTCATCCCTATGCGCGTGAGAGATTCGATAGATCATCTTGTCGACTTGTATATTCGGGACATAGTGAGGTTGCACGGGGTCCCAGTGACGATCGTCTCAAATAGAGACCCTCGTTTTACTGCTAGGTTGTGGCAGAGTTTGCAGAGTGCCTTGGGTACTAAGTTGACCTTCAGTACGGCTTACCATCCTCAGACTGACGGGCAGTCCGAGCGTACTATTCAGATCCTTGAGGATATGCTTTGGGGTTGTGTCCTTGATTTTAGTGGGACGTGGGAGAGGCACTTGCCTTTGGTGGAGTTTGCCTACAACAACAGCTTTCAATCTAGTATCGGTATGGCACCGTTTGAGGCCTTGTATGGCCGACCGTGTAGGTCTCCAGTTTGTTGGGCTGAGGTGGGTGATGCACCTCTGTTGGGTCCAGAGTTGGTGAGGGAAACAACGGAGAAGGTTGGGCTTATCCGTAGGAGGCTTGTTACAGCCCAGAGTTGTCAGAAATCATATGCTGACCGTAGGAGGAGACCTTTGGTATTTGAGGTGGGTGATCATGTCTTTTTGAAGATATCACCTAGGCGGGGATTGATGAGGTTTGGGAAGAGTAAGAAGTTGTCCCCTCGGTTTATTGGCCCTTTTGAGATCCTTGAGAGGATTGGCGAGGTTGCCTATCGTTTAGCTTTGCCGCCGCAGTTGTTCGGAGTTCATGACGTGTTTCATGTGAGTATGCTTCGGAAGTATGAGCCAGATCTATCGCATATATTAGATTGGACCGACTTGGAGGTAGACAAGGATGCCTCGTATGAGGAGAGACCGGTTCGGGTCTTGGATGGGCGGGATCAAGTCTTGCGAGGCTAGACCATCCCCTTGGTAAAGGTATTGTGGAAACATCACGGAGTGGAGGAAGCCACTTGGGAACGTGAGTTGGAAGTCCGTGAGAAATATCCGGACATGTTTGTTGATATGTAATCTTGTATGTAGATTTTGTAATATTGTTGGACTTAAGAGCTTTGTATACGTCTTAAGTTGTAAAACATTGAAAATGTTTTGGTTTAATGGAAGTATGTTTTGGAACTTGCCTCAATATGGAAGTTTAATGTAACATTGTATATGTTGAATATATTGTAGAATTAGAAATGTATCATGAACACTGGTTATGGTATGAAATTGTTGAAATTGGAAGGAAAATGCATAATGTTAATGCATGTTGAAATATATATGTTGTTTACATATTGTGAAATACCACTTAGTAGGAGATGGGATGACCGGTAATGGGACGAGTTATTGAATGTTGTATTGTAACATTGTTTAAACAAAGAAAAACTTGTTTTTGAAAACTTGTGCTAATTTCGGGGACGAAATTCTTTAAGGGGGGGAGGTTATAGCGATCCCGGGTTTTACCCCTTGTTGTACAGTGATCCGGACTTGGTTCCGTGGATGTTAGCAGTTGTTTATATCTTGTTTACATCCTTTCATACTTCGTATTTGAGTTATAGGATGTGTTGGGCAGGTTTGTTACAGGTTGGTTGTGTTTGGGAGCCAAGTGTTGCTGCCCAGATTTTTGGACCTTCGCTCGAGCGAGCAGTTTGTCGCTCGAGCGAGCGATTGCGTCTGGTTCTGGACCTGAGAGTTGCATTTTTTGGCTCGAGCGAGCTTTTCTTCGCTCGAGCGGTCTGGTTTGTTCTTCGCTCGAGTGAACAGTCCGTCACTCGAGCGTGCGTCTGGTTGCAGACCTGAGGGTTTGAGTTGTTGGCTCGAGCGAGCATGCTGTCGCTCGAGCATGCTTCTGGGTTGTTGGCTCGAGCGAGACCTTCTTGGCTCGAGCGAGAGTTTTCTGTGTCTGGTCACTCGAGCGACCAAGTCTTCGCTCGAGCAAGCCTGTTTTATATCAGCGGACAACAGCGATTTTAAACATCATTTTTTCACTCCCTTTTCTTTTCAAACCCTAGATCTGAGACCCTCTCTCTCTAAACTTACTCTCTCTCTAAGATTTGATCTCCCTAGAGTGTGAATCTACCTTAGGGCTTTTGTTAAAAAGATAGAGGGTGTTGAGAGTTTCGATTTAATCTGAAAAACTTTGGTTTTAGAGCACGTTGGTCTTTAGGTCTTCATCTCCATTTGGGCTCAAACTTCAAGGTAGGGATACCCTACTCCTCTTTATGAGCTTTGTCTTTGAATTTTAACATTTTGGTATGTTGGGAGTTGTTGGGTAATTTTGAGAAAGTTTGGGTCTTTTGTGTAATTTTACAAAAGATGGGGTTATATATATATATGAACCTATATGCATATTTGGCATGGAGAAGTGAGATAAATGATGGGTTATTGATAAAAATAGAACCTTAGGGTTGTTTTTGTTAATTATGGGAAATGCCCTAATTGCATTGATGAATTAATTTGTGAAATTAATTTGAGAAATGAGAAATTGAGTTGAAAATGTTGGAATTGGTAATGTATGGGATTAAAGGGTGTAGTTGGATTATTTATCACCCACCGAATTGATATGTCGAAACTTTATCCATTTGATGCATTTATATTCTGTGTAGAGATAACTGCTTTGGGCTATCGGTGGATGATAGTCTTGATTGTTGTAGACAATGCATGATGATTAGGCAAATTAAAACTAATCGATTGAGCATGTTCGTGAACATAGCGATTGGAATAATACATTAATTTTATGTATTGGATGATTGTATATGACCTATGTGTATATACATTGTGTGTGTGGGAGGAGATAGGGGACGTACTCCACAGTTTAGGGGAAGATAGGGGATGGACCTCTAAACCGGATTATGTGTGACATTGATACAACATTACAATGCGTATCAAGTGTTGACTATGGAAGTGTTTAAGTTGATTTGATATAGCACTAAAATGTATATCGTTATCAATTGTGAAATATGGAAGTGTTTCTATGTTATTTTGATACAGCATCAAAATGTGTACCTTCGGTAAAGTAGGAAAGTGTTTTAAAGATGAGTTGCATTCTCATTAAATTATTTGGCTAAGTGTTGAGCCTTGTTTCAAACTCAAAGTGGAAAAAGAAGTGAAAAAAAGAATTGTTACATGGACTTAAATGTCATGAAACCGGAACGTGATATAAGTGGATGTATCTGTGTTGACCATCTATCAATTGCTAATCTTTTAGTCATTATTCATAGCTGGTTTAGTGTATTTCTACTGGGCTGTGGCTCACCCTATATGGGACATCATTTTCAGGTACAGGTAGCATGCCACCTCCAAGGACATAGCTTGGGAGGCTAGAGGCAGACAGACTTTTTGGTTGTTTGATTCCCTTTTGATGTATTACATGTAATTCCAAGCCAAGGGCTTAATGTGTATTTGAGTTAGTACTCTCTTTTTGTAACCAAGTGTTAACTTGGAAAGCTGTAAGCCCGTAGGGCATTTGCTTTTGTTGTTAACATGTAATACTTTTGTAATGAGTTACTCTGATGAATAGAATGATGGTTATCTTTCATGTCAATGCATGTTTAGATTGATGGGTTTAATGTTATTATTTTGAGGGCGTTACATCCATCCACTCAACAGCAAGTTATAGACAGTAGAGGATAACTCGGAACTTAAAATTATATTTGAAACACTTTATCATTTTATATTTGAGACCCATTATTCGGAACATATTGAACACATTATATTTGAAACACATTATCATAAAATTAAATCCCACTATATCTCAACACATTTAGACTGTAAATCTATATAAATATAAGAAATGGCTGGAAATTTTAGAGGTTGATGCAGCTTAGTATTGTCAAAACCTGTAATACAAAAGTGAACTTAACTAAATAAATATTAAATACATAGCATATTTTAATTCACCAAGTCAAACCGAACGAAGC
This sequence comes from Camellia granthamiana, assembly GCA_036172215.1. NCBI lineage: Eukaryota > Viridiplantae > Streptophyta > Magnoliopsida > Ericales > Theaceae > Camellia > Camellia granthamiana. The sequence goes on along the minus strand of CM069908.1, from coordinate 11,923,916 downwards.
ATGTCAATAGATACTTAACAAATTAATGGCTCCTACATTATTGTTAGGAATCAAACATATCGATGGCTTAAGCTCTACTGAATTGTATTGAGCTCATTCAAGAAATTAATAAAAAATCACATAGATAAACAATTTATCAAAAATCACATAGAAACTAATAACCTACCAATCATTTTCCGCCACCAAATTTTACTAAAATTAAACAATTTATCAAAATGAGTTGTGTTTCCAACGGAAACTATCAATAAAAACACATCAATCACTTAGTACTTTGCTTCCAAGAATCTATTTATTAAAATTAACAAATAACAAAAGCTTTGCACATCTACATAGTTTTAAAATAATAATTTCACTCCAAACATTAAATAAATAAAAAATAAATCTGTCTGTTGGAAACACAATTTGACTCCAAACAACAGCAAAAGAAAATATTAATGAATGTTACCATTTTTCTTAGCAAAGGGTGCAAATGAGTAGACATATATGTATTAGCAAAGGGTGAAAATATATACTTCTGCACCTAAAGTGGACAAAGTGAACCACTAAAGTCAACCACTAAAGTCAAAAAGCCAATAAATAATTTCATAAAAAATAATTCATCCACCAGGTGGTCAACCACTAAAATGTCTCCAAGATATACCTAAGCTAACTTTTTTTCCACAAAAGATAGATATGATAAAGAAATATTTCAATGTACATAAGAAAATAACCTTAAAAGATATAAGAATTGACTTTCCAAGATTGTTTCATTTTTGTGAGAAAATACAAAAAAGAAGCGGAAAAGATAAAAAATAAATTGGTTTACTTAATTTTTTTTTTCTTCCATAACCGTAATCTATTTTGTGCTTCCTCAATTTAAGAAAAGTTATGATACACTGCTTTAGGCATTGAAACCATATAAATCCCCAAACAATAAATAAAGCCAATCCCAAAAGATATGTTATATTTACCATAAGTCTTAATGGCACTTCCAAACACAATCAGACTCAAATCAAAATTGGGTGAATTCCTATAACGAAGCGAATTAATTTTAGGACTTGAGATCCAACTGATGCTATCTAAGACCTGGAACACATGTTATAGAAAAGGTAAGAACTGGAACACATCTAAGACATGAAACCAATACAGTGTATACAAACCAAACTGTTTTAAAAATAAAAAATAAAAATGTAGTGATACTGTACGATTTACTGAGCTGATAAATAAAATAAAATAAAAGATTCCCTAGGTTTATTACCAAATAGGATAGAATATTTTCCAAATCCTTAGAAACACAAACACATATGGAGACCATTATTGGCTAAAAACAACCTTTTATTGGCCAAAAACTGTCCGATTTATTAATTAATCCCCAAAAACTGTTTGACACAAAAAATTCGGATACTAATAAAGCTTGAACAGTATATAATATAGCGATCCCGGGTTTACCCTTGTTGTACAGTGATCCGGACTTGTGTCCGTGGATGCTAGTAGTTGATTATTATCTTGTCTACATCCTTTCCTACTTTGTATTTGAGTTATAGGATGTGTTGGGCAGGTCTGTTACAAGTTGGTTGTGTCTAGGAGCCAAGTGTTGTTGTCCAGAATTTTGGGCCTTCGCTCGAGCGAGGGGTATGTTTTGTGTCTGGTGGGTCGAGTCAGAGTGACTTCGCTCGAGCGAGCAATTGCGTCTAGTTCAGATACTGAGAGTTGCATTTTTTGGCTCGAGCGAGCTTTCTTCGCTCGAGCGATCTGGTTTGTCTTCGCTCGAGCGAGCGTTCCGTTGCTCGAGCGTGCGTCTGGTTGCAGACCTGATGGTTTGAGTTCTTGGCTCGAGCGAGATTTTCTTCGCTCGAGCGAGCTTCTAAGTTTTTGGGATCGAGCGAGACCTTTTTGGCTCGAGCGAGAGTTTCTGTGTTTGGTCGCTCGAGCGACCAAGTCTTCGCTCGAGCGAGCCTGTTTATATCAGTTAGCAGCAGCCGAGATGAACTTCACTTTTTCAAAACTTTTTCATCTTCAAACCCTAGATCTAAGACCCTCTCTCTCTAGACTTGTCTTCTCTCTAAGAAATCATCTCCTTCTAGTGTGAATCTACCCTAAGTGCTTTGTTAAAAAGGTAGAGGGTAACTTGGGCTTCGATTTAATCTGAAAATATTTGGATTTGGAGCACATTGGTCGTTGGGTCTTCACCTCCTTTTGAGCTCAAACTTTGAGGTAGGGATATCCTACTCCTCTTTATGGACTTTGTCTTTGAATTTTAGCATTTTGATATGTTGGGAGTTGTTGTGTAATTTTGAGGAAACTTTGGGCCTTTGTGTAATTTTACAAAAGTTGGGGTTTTGTTGATAATAAACCTAAATGCAAGTTTGGCATAGAAAGATGAGATGGATGATGGATTATGGATAAAAATGGAACCTTAGGGTTGTTTTGTTAATTATGGGAATTTGCCCTAATTGTTTTAATTAATTAATGCATATAATTAATTAGAGAAAATGAGGAATTGAATTGGAAATGTTGAGATTGGAAGTGTGTGGGATTAAAGGGTGTAGTTGAATAATTCATCGCTCACCAAAGTGAAATGTTGATATATATTATCCATTTGTGCATTTATTTCCTGTTTAGAAATAACTGCTTTGGGCTATCGGTGGAGGATAGTCTTGATTGTTGTAGACAATGCATGATGATTAGGCAAACGAAAACTAATCAATGGAATGTGTCATGGGACTTGACGGTTGATAAAATACATTAACTTTATGTATTGATTGATTGTATGTGGAACCTATGTGTTTATATACATTGTGTGTAGAGGAGGAGATGGGGGATGTACTCCGCGGTTTAGGGGAAGATAGGGGATGTACCTCTAAGCCGGATAGTGTTGGGAGGAGATAGGGGATGAACTCCGTAGATATAGCTCATATGCTTATCTTTGAGAAGTGTAGACACAGCTCATATGCTTGTCCAGAGAAGTGTAGATATAGCTCATATGCTTATCTTTGGTTGTAAGATATAGTTCTTACACTTATCTGTTGAGATGTTGATATAGCTAATATGCTTGTCTGTTGATGTATTGATTTAGCTAGTATGCTTATCTACAGAAAATGGAAAATGAAAAGTAACATGGACTTGTATGTCATGTAGTTGTAATGTGATATAAGTGGATGTATCAGTGTTGACCATCTATCAACTGCTAATCTTTTAGTCATTGTTCATGGCTGGTTTAGTGTATTTCTACTGGGCTGTGGCTTACCCTATATGGGAACATCATTTTCAGGTACAGGTAGCATGCCACCTCCAAGGACATAGCTTGGGAGGCTAGAGGCGGACAGACTTTTTGTGTCTATGTTCTTTTGATGTATTACATGTGGATTCAAGCCCAGGGCTTAATGTGTAATAGAGTTAGTACTCTCTTTTTTTGTAACCAAGTGTTAACTTGGAAAGCTGTAAGCCCGTAGGGCATTTGCTTTTGTTGTTAACATGTAATGCCTTTTGTAATCAAATACTCTGATGAATAGAAGAATGTTGGACTTTTGTATATCAATGCATGTCTATATTGATGGGTTTGATGTTATATTTTGAGGGCGTTACAACTTGGTATCAGAGCGTACCGGGTTCGAATACTTTGGGTACGTGGGAAGTGATTAGGATCACAATGGGTTTGTCTCGCTTGAAAGAGACTTAGGTGTAGGGTCTTATGCCATGTGTTTAATTGATAACATGCTTATGTGATTATTTGGGTATGGGATTTAATTTCTAGGATGTTGATTGGATCCTTGGGTTTCTGGGAGTCTTGTTGGAAAAGCACTTGATCAATGCTGTTTCTAACCGGAACTCTAGTAACGCCACGGGACTATCATTATCCGGAAACGAAATTCGTAAGTACTTATGTGTTTATGTGCTTACGTGGAATGAATTACAGTTGTCTATGCATTAGGACGTGAGTGTTTTAGTTTCGGCACATTTATAAATGTGCTAATGTTCTTCGTTTCCTTTATTAGGATGTCAGGACGAGGAAGAGGTGGTAGGCGTGGTAGGCCTAGGCAACAGGAAGTGCCTATACCGGATGAGATTCCGGCAGTACAGGAGGGAGTTGGTCAGGCCAATGTGGCCGAGTTAGTGGGTCAGCAGGCTATGAGTGCTTTGGCCCGAGAGATAGCGGGAGCTTTGGGTATTCTCAGGGCTGGAAATCAGGCAGTTGAGGCAGGGCCTTCTTTCTTGAAGAGGGAGTTCTTCCGGTCTAATCCGGAGGAGTTCGTTGGGGATCCAAAGGAACCACTTAAGGCAGATGAGTGGTTGGAGCAAATGAGTAAGACGTTCGAGATGCTTGGCATCGAGGACGGAGCACTGAAAGTGACCTTGGCATCCTTTCAGCTGAAGGGAGACGCGGGTCAATGGTGGAAGTATGAGAAAGTCCGTGTTGGTGGTACTTGGGAGGCGTTTGTAAATGCTTTCCAGGAGAGGTTCTTATCTGCAGTTGCTAGGGAGAAGCTGAGAGATCAGTTTAGCCGGCTTAATCAGCAGGGTTTGTCTGTGGCCGAGTTTGAGGCTACGTTTACTAGCTTGTCCAGGTTTGCACCTGAACTCGTGGCGTCCGAAGAGTGCCGTTGCTACGAGTTTGAGCGGAAATTAAGGCGTGGCCTCAAGTTGAGGGTTGGTGGTTCTTATATTCGAGAGTATAGGCATTTGGTGGATGCTGTAGCTCATATGGAGCTCTTGATGCAGGAGGAGGATGAGGAGAAGAATAGAGGTTCCAAGAGGAGCCAAGATGGCCAGGGTGATGGCAGGAGACAGAGGGGTTATAACCCTCAGCAGTCTCAGGGTGGTGTGGCTAGGTCGACTTTCCCAGTACCGAGTGCAGGCTCCGGGAGGGGCAATCAGGGAGAGTTCACCTGTTACAAGTGTGGCCAGCTGGGTCACAAGGCTTCGGTTTGCCCGCAGAAGGGCGGAGGTCAGAGAGCTGCTTCTTCTTCAGCTAGACCGCAGAGTCAGAGTTTGGGCAGGGGGCAGCCCTTGTCTTGTTATCAGTGTGGACAGCCTGGGCACCTGAAGAGGTTCTGCCCACAGTTGAGTGCCACTTCAGGGGCGTCTGGTTCTAGGCAGACGCAGAGTTATCAGCCAGCTCAGTCTGTGCAGGCCTCGAGGGCCAATCCGGGAGCTTCGTCTTCCCAGTCTGTGCAGCAGTCGTATGCTCCTAGAGGTGAGCAGGTGGATCAGGGGCCTACAGGGCGCGTGTATGCTGTTACCCGCACAGGACCTAGTACCGGCTCCATCAGTAGTGAGAGGTACCTTTCTGTTTTGCAACTCGGTTGCTAGAGTGTTGATTGATACGGGTGCATCTCATTCTTTTGTATCTGCTGCATTTGCATCTGTGTTGGAGTTGGAGTTAGCACTATTAGCATCTCCTATTTGCGTTGTGTCACCTATTGGGGGTGAGTTGATCTTGAAACACGGTTGTAGAGGTTGTGATATAGAGGTCAATGATCATAGGCTTCCGTTTCCATTTGTAGTTATGCCCATGAAGGGCTTTGATGTTATTTCGGGTATGGACTGGTTATCGTCATACCGGGCAGTTATTGATTGCTACCGCCAGAGGGTTACTTGTTGTACCGTGAGCGGGAAGTGTTTCCATTTCT
>CM069908.1:11475382-11918107 GCA_036172215.1 Camellia granthamiana | reverse complement strand
ACTACACTAGGGGCAACACTAGGGGCAAATTCAGACCCAATTAGCCTAGTCCCTACATCATCATATCTACAGGTCAAGTGTAGCAGTCGTTCTCATAGATGGCCTAGAGATTTCACACCCAATCAACATGGACAAGTTAAATTGAAAGTAACCCTTGAGAGGCTCGCTAGGCTGAAAACCCGGAAGGTCAACCTAGGCAAAAGTTAGAGCAGAAAAACAAAAAAAAAAAATAATAGAAATAATAGAAACTCAAAAAAAAAAATGATAAAAAAAAATGATTAAAAAAAAATGATGATGAAAATGAAAAAAAATCAAAAATCAAAAGCTCGCAAAGTTGAAAACCCGAAAGGGCGGCTTTGGCAAAAGTTAGAGCACAAAAGGAGAGTGTCAATACCCGAGTGAACCTTAGTCGGAACTACGATGGCCTGATTCCTATCTTTGGGATACGTAGGTAGCTTCATCTTGAAGTTCGGCCCCAATACTTTTTGTTAACTTATTCATTTCATCCATGTTTGATTGGTGTATCTTTAGTCGACTTGGTTGTCCTATCCATGTTTGATTGGTGTATCTTCGTTCTGCTCAGTTCAGTTGGTGCGATTCAACTTGGTTCAGTTCAGTTCGGTTCAGTTCGGCAGTTCGATTCGGTTCGGTCCAGTTCTGCTTGGCTTCATTCGGTTCGGATTGGCTTGGTTTGGTTGGCTTGGTTCTAATATCACCATTGATTATCTGGCTTGGGACTATGCACCCCAATGGTTGATTCCATGTTAGTTGAGTAGTGGCTATTTGCAAAAATAGGTTTTGATTAATTTGAATGAAGCTGACTAATTTGTCTCGAAAATCGTTCCATTTTTGCAAAACTTGGACCATTCTTTGGATTTGAAAAGGGGAAATTTTCAGTGCTCACAATTTAGCTTACATGATTTGAAACAGAAAATGGAATAAGTATGCTAATCCAACCCTCATGTTGATCAAAACATTTTTACAAAAAAACAAATCAAGAGATAAAAAAGGGTCAAGGCAATGAACTAGGGGCATAGTCAAGTTAGAAATTTTGTCTTCTCCACCGCTTGAGTCAATTATTCAGTGTATATAAGTGTGTATTCATACCAGTCAGTGTATTCATACCAATCAAGGTATTCATACCAGTTAGTGTATATAAGTGTGTACCTTTCATACCAATCAGTATATTTATACCAGTCGGTGTATTTATACTAGTCAGTGTATATAAGTGTGTTTGGATCGTTTTGCTTCGTTTTTCTTTCGTTAAGTCATTCTTTGATTTAGGTCAGTATGGGTCAGTATAGAATCAATGTTCAATTCAGAGTTCAAAATTCAATCACTCTCAAATTCAATCAAACAAATTGTTTTCAAATTCAAAGTGATATGCCAGTCACGCCATTGATGTGCAAAAACTAAACTGATTTTATTGCAGTCAGGGGAGGACATCCCCGATTACAGAGACAAAAAAAACAAAAAAAAACAAAAAAACAAACAAACAAACAAACAAACCCAGAAAATACAGAAAAAAAGGAAGAAAAGCAGAAATACAAAAAAAAAAAAAAAGAGGGATCTTTTTTTTTCTTTTTTTCTCCGGTGGCGGCCACGAACCAACTTCACTTACTCGGCTCTTCCGTCGCCGAGCTCTTCCACTTTTTGTCGTTCTTTTTGTCGTCAACCTTCGAAGGCCCTTCTCCAGTACTTCCGCCAAGAACTACCACAGTGTTTCCGCCGAGAGAGTCGGCTCCCCGTCGGCTATCAAAGGAGAGGTACGAAGGTGCCCCAAATCGGGCCATAGAGGTGGATTGCCTTTTCAGCTCCTTGTTTTCAGCCTTCAAGGCACAAATCTCTGCCCGTGCATCTCTGTACATGCACTGGAGTAGGGAGAGTTGAGCGTTGACCTGGTATACCTCACACGCCTTGTTTTGCAGACGGTGAGACAGGTTAGTGACCGCCGCCACTGTCTCCATACATGACCTCAACGTGTGGTGGTTGGCCTCGATATCATTTTGAGCAGCCATCACTTGTTCAACTGATAGTGTGGGAAGACTAGGTTGAGTAAGAGCAGGGGCACTTGGCCCAGAGGAGCTCGATGGACCATTAAGGTCCGGAAAAAGAGAGAGAGGGCGAGATGAAGCCATGTATAGGAAGAGAGAGGAAAGAAGGGAGTCACAGAGGAATGGCAGAAAATAGATGAGAAAAAGAAGAAGGAGGAGGAAGACGGAAAAGTGATGAAGAAGAAGATGGAAGAGTGATGGAAGCAGAAGAAGAGAGTGGTTAAGAAGAAGAGAAAAGAGTGATGAAGATACTGATTCAGAAGAAGCTGAGAAGAAGAAGACAAAGAGTGAGAGAGCCGAGGCGAGTGTCGTTCGAGGCGACCTGCTTTTGTCGGCCAGTGACGCAAAAGCAGGCCACGTGTCAGGCGTGGCTATCAAAAAAAATAGGGAGAGACGCGGGAGAGTTGTGTATGCATAGATGTGTATGCATAGATGTATATGTATTGTATAGCTATGTAATATAGATATTTGTTTGAACATTTGAGTCACAGGTGTGGCTTGGGTTCAGTGGTTTGGCCCAGTGGTTGAAGAGCGAGAGGCTGAGCCTGAGGTCAGGGGTTCGAACCCCACATCGAGTGTTTCTTTTGGTTTGTTTTGATTTTGTGTATATATGTCTCGTATATGTATGTATATTTGTTTGCATATCTTGTCATAGTCATAAGAGTGGAGTGGCTCAGTGGTTGAGTACTCGGAGGCCAAGCTTGAGGTCAGGGGTTCGAAACCCCGTATCCCCACATCCATGCATTTTGTGTTTTTCCTTTCTTTTTGCGTGTTTTGCGTACGTGTGCTGACGTCAGCAAACGGAATATGCCTTCTCAGTAACGGCATCTTCTCGTTGACGGTTGCAAACGGAATATTCCCCATCTGTGTATATATCCGTATATGTCTGTGTATATATCCGTATATGTTTGTGTATAGGTCCGTATATGTCTGTGTCGTATACACTGTATATATCTGTCTGTATGTTGTCTGTATGTGTATACCGTATGTATATATCTGTGTGTATTTTTGTCTGTATATGAACATATGTATACCGTATATGCATGTCTGTGTATATTGTCGTATTTGAATGTATTTTGTCTATACATGGTATATGTATATGGTATTTGGTTCGAACATACAATTCCTTCTTTCATTCTGTGCATCTATCACACAATAATCTCACGCCGTTCACCTACCACACAAATTTCAAATTCAATTCCATCGCACTATTTTGTGCAATCCCCCGGTCTAGGAGACCTCAAAATCCCTAGTCTAGGAGACCTCAAAATCCTCGGTCTAGGAGACCTTAAATCCCCGGTCTAGGAGACCTCAAAATCCCCGGTCTAGGAGACCTTAAATCCCCGGTCTAGGAGACCTCAAAATCCCCGGTCTAGGAGACCTCAAAATCCTTGGTCTAGGAGACCTTAAATCCCCGGTCTAGGAGACCTCAAAATCCCCGGTCTAGGAGACCTCAAAATCCTTGGTCTAGGAGAGCTTAAATCCCCGGTCTAGGAGACCTCAAAATCCCCGGTCTAGGAGACCTCAAAATCCTTGGTCTAGGAGACCTTAAATCCCCGGTCTAGGAGACCTCAAAATCCTCGGTCTAGGAGACCTCAAAATCCCCAGTCTAGGAGACCCCAAAATCCTTGGTCTAGGAGACCTTAAATCCCGGGTCTAGGAGACCTCAAAATCCCCGGTCTAGGAGACCTCAAAATCCTCGGTCTAGGAGACCTTAAATCCCCGGTCTAGGAGACCTCAAAATCCTCGGTCTAGGAGACCTCAAAATCCTCGGTCTTGGAGACCTTAAATCCTTTTGGGTCTAGGAGACCTTAAATCCTCTGAAGGTGGAAGTCCTTTGGTGTTTGTCGTGCCCAAACGACTTTCTTGGTCTAGGAGACCTTAAATCCTCTAAAGGTGTAATTCCTTTGGTGTTTGTCGTGCCCGAACGACTTCAATCGGTCTGGTATAGTCACTTGACTATGTTTGTAATGAGTTCCTAGGAGATCAATTGAGACGGTGGAAACTAGAGTTCGAATGGCGATGTCTAGGAGACCTCAAAATCCTCGGTCTAGGAGACCTTAAATCCCCGGTCTAGGAGACCTCAAAATCCCCGGTCTAGGAGACCTTAAATCCCCGGTCTAGGAGACCTAAAATCCCCGGTCTAGGAGACCTCAAAATCCTTGGTCTAGGAGACCTTAAATCCCCGGTCTAGGAGACCTCGAAATCCCCGGTCTAGGAGACCTTAAATCCCCGGTCTAGGAGACCTCAAAATCCCTGGTCTAGGAGACCTTAAATCCCCGGTCTAGGAGACCTCAAAATCTCCGGTCTAGGAGACCTCAAAATCCCTGGTCTAGGAGACCTTAAATCCCCGGTCTAGGAGACCTCAAAATCCTCGGTCTAGGAGACCTCAAAATCCCCGGTCTAGGAGACCTCAAAATCCTCGGTCTAGGAGACCTCAAAATCCCCAGTCTAGGAAACCTCAAAATCCTTTGTCTAGGAGACCTTAAATCCCTGGTCTAGGAGACCTCAAAATCCCCGGTCTAGGAGACCTCAAAATCCTCGGTCTAGGAGACCTTAAATCCCCAGTCTAGGAGACCTCAAAATCCTCGGTCTTGGAGACCTTAAATCCTCTTGGGTCTAGGAGACCTTAAATCCTCTGAAGGTGCAAGTCCTTTGGTGTTTGTCGTGCCCAAACGACTTTCTTGGTCTAGGAGACCTTAAATCCTCTAAAGGTGTAATTCCTTTGGTGTTTGTCGTGCCCGAACGACTTCAATCGGTCTGGTATAGTCACTTGACTATGTTTGTAATGAGTTCCTAGGAGATCAACTGAGACGGTGGAAACTAGAGTTCGAATGGCGATGCCTAGAACGCAAAAGGTTTGGGATTTCCGAGACTAAAGTCTGGTTTAAATACCCAGGGGTGTATCCCCGGCTTGAAATCTGTATGGCAACCCCATAGGTTGAGATAGCTTGTATGCGCCTCAATTCTGGATACTGAACCAACCTAGTCTGTCACCCTGTTGGAGAATAGGAAAAGTTGCAATCATAGCCAGCATTCCATGACATTGCATTGCATTGCATAAATCCAATTTTCAAACCGGCTTCGCGTAAGCGTGCAAGTCCAATCTTCAAACCGGCTTCGCGTAAGCGTATAAGTCCAATTTTCAAACCGGCTTCGCGTAGCGTGTAAGTCCAATCTTCCAACCGGCTTCGCGTAAGCGTATAAGTCCAATTTTCAAACTGGCTTCGCGTAGCGTATAAGTCCAATTCTCAAAATCTTCCTGCATATCATTTGCATATTGCCCCTGAACTACGCTGGTTTGATTCCTTGCAAAGGGATACGTAGGCAACCTTCTGGTTCAACCACAAGCATTGCATTTTGTTTGATTGCCCAAGTCTTACGGCCTTGTCAAAAGGGTCGTCTTCAGGCTTTGACATTCACTCACGTCATTTCATGACTTCGAGCTTTGTCAAAGAGGGGCAACTGTAGACACCCCATTTTGACCGGCCCTAAGACTTAGGCGCTTTCTGTTGATTACCCGATGATGATAATTAGAATGTGATTTTCACAGAATCCTCAACAAGAAAAATGGAATTTGAGCTTTAATCCCAACCTTTACACATTTTTTTTGGCCAAACTATTTTAGACCTTAAAGCCCTCTTTTCAAAATAACTTGGTTTTTTTTGTTGTTTCTACGATGTTCCGAGACTCCCATTTCGATTAAAATATTACACTTTTCAGTAAACTGAGTAAGGACAGAGTGGAAATAAATGGAAGGGATGCAAACTCTTTGAAAAAAATATATTCTTTAGAGGTTTGGATTTGAAGGAAATAGGAGGGGATGAAAGGAAACTAGTTTAGGAAGAGAATGAGCATCAAATCATTAAGAAGGAAATGAACAGTCTTCACTAAATTCGGCATATCTCTTTGTATACTTGGAATTTAATTGTGAGTCACCACCATTGGAAAGTAGACTTCTGGGGCTTCAATTTAGACCCAAGAACCACCTAAAACCAAGTCCATATGGAGGAGATATGCCCATTTGAAGTTGGGTTTAAGAGCAGATTTTGTTGACCTGGGCCCGGGGGAAATGAACAGTCTTCACTAAATTCGGCATATCTCTTTGTATACTTGGAATTTAATTGTGAGGCCACCACCATTGGAAAGTAGACTTCTGGGGCTTCAATTTAGACCCAAGAACCACCTAAAACCAAGGCCTTATAAGGGAAATATGCCCATTTGAAGTTGGGTTTAAGAGCAGATTTTGTTAACCTGGGCCCGGGGGAAATGAACAGCCTTCACTAAATTCGGCATATCTCTTTGTATACTTGGAATTTAATTGTGAGATCACCACCATTGGAAAGTAGACTTCTGGGGCTTCAATTTAGACACAAGAACCACCTAAAACCCAGTCCATTTAAGGGAGATATGCCTATTTGAAGTTGGGTTTAAAAGCAGATTTTGTTGACTCGGCCCAAAATAGCAGCAGCCCCGTTTTTCTTGGTTTTAGTTCGGTTGGGACACCCCATTGAGCCATTTTTTGATCCATTCAAGTGCACCCACTCATCCTCCAACATCCCCACTCATCATCTACATATCCCACCATCTCCACTCATCATCCACTTTCATAATTACACTCCACCATCTACTTTCATGATCACATCCTATCATCTCCACTCACCATCCACTTTCATAATTACATACCACCATTCCCACTCACCATCTACTTTCATAATCACATCCCACCATCTCAAGTCACAATCCATTTTCCTAAAGCAACCACACCATCACCATTCATCATTCACCTCCATTATACATTGTCCCCCATTAACTCCACTTTGTCTTCCACCATTGCCTACTTGCATTGGCTATATAATGAGAGCTCTAGTCTTGAATTGGGGGGGGGGGGGGAATTGGAAGAAGAGAAGGGTAGGGAGAGAATGCTAAAATTGTGTTAGAATTTGAGAGAAAAGAAGTCTTAAAAACAAGAGAGTTGTTTTGCCAAACTAGTGAAGTTACATAGCCTCTTACATCCTATCTTCCCTTGTCAAAAATCACTCAAAGCCTTAACCAAAGAGAGAGTATTCTTTCCAAGAATAGAGTGATCATACACTTGTTCAAAACCGTCATTATAAGCTCAAATTCCAAGCTTTTGAATTGAGGATTAAAATCATAATTCACAACCTTGAGGGTGATCAAGAGGAAGTTTGAAAATCAAGAAGTTCAATCCTTCTTTGCAAGGTGAATTTTCAATTCTTTCATTTTTCTTTCATGTTTTATCTTATATTTATTTTCTTATTTTAGTTTCATATTACTTTTGTTGTAATCTTGCATATTCTATCCCATATTTATTTTCTTATTTTAGTTTTGTAGTAGTTGTGTTTTTTTTTTTTTTTTTTGTGTTCTTATTTTCATTTCACAATCTTGCATGTTCTATTTTGTATTTGTTTTCTTGTTTTAGTTTCATAGTAGTTGTGTAGTAATCTTGCATTTCCTAGGTTAAAGTTATCCTCTTATATTAGTTTCATATTAGTTTTGTTTTAATCTTACATATTCTACCTTATATTTGTTTTCTTAATTTAGGTTCATGTTAATTTTGTTATAATTTTGCACTTTCTATTTTTGTTTCCTTGTTTTAATCTAACCGGTAGTAGTTAGGCAAGCCAGCTACATATTTCTTGTTTGTTCCTTTTCTTGGTTTTGGCAACAAGACAGGTTTTGCTAGGCCCAGTTGGCCGGCCGACCTATTTGGTTGGCCGGTTAGCTTCTTTTGGACAAGATGGTATTGTCTTCCGATGTTAGCCAACTTCTGGTGGTTTCCAAGGCACATGAAGCTTTTTCTTTCATTTATTTTATTTTGAGTGTTTTGCGAGGTTTTTATTTTTTTTATTTATTTTTATTTTGTTGTAATATTCTCCTCATCCCTCTGTAATTTGGTTTGTAATTATTCTTTCAAGTGTTGTAATAATTCCCCATCCCCGTTTCTTTCTATCCCATTCTTTTACTTGCTTTCCTTATTTGTACATAAACATCATATTTATTTTTCATCATATTCATGCTTTGCATCCATGTTTCATGCATCTTGATTCGGCTAAGTTTGCATTTGTGGATTTAATCAATTCCTACATGATTATGTGCGCTACCTCATGTTCTTGAGATGATTCACATGTCATATCTTAGAAGCCGAATCTTTAATTGCATCTCATGTGTGAATTGCATTAGGATTTTGTATATAAGATCATGCATATTTTACTAACTTTGTTTTGTAGCTTGTTCGTGGGACGTCAAACATGTAAGTTTTTATGCTTTAGCATCCCGTTTGTGTGTGTTTTTCTTACTATGTCTAGCATTCTACCATGAGGCTATTTGCTTATGTGATATAACTCTATGAATGCCAGTGGATGGAGGTTGCGTCGCTTAATTTGGAATAATGTTGATTTTTCGTGCTTGTAAACTCAATTCATTTGGGTTGTACATCGTCAAAACTCTTTCAAAATGCATGATATCAAATTGTTCCAAAATGAATGGCATAGTCTATACTTGTATGCTTCACATAGTAAATTTTAGGATTTATTAACTAATCAGAACATGAACATATAAAGAAAATAAAAGTCATATCATGGTTTAGTAGAGGCCGATCTTTTGATCGGGTGAGCGGGGGTGCTCATTATTGACCTTCCCCTCTCATACCTAAGGTTCCGAGCCAAGCATCCTTGGTTACGACGAACAGTGGCCTTTGGCATCGAGTCATGGGTTTCCTAATTTCCCAAAATATTAGGCGGCGACTCTGAGATCTGATGACGCAGTCCATTTTTGACAAAATTGCAATAAAATGAATTTTCAATAAAAGTTGCCAAATCTGGACTCTCATCTATGTTTCACATTGTACTCGTGAGACTTGAGATCTAAAGAGATCTCGGGAGTCCGAACTGTTTAACGCGCGCGGGTACCCCCCGGGCATGTTACAACCTGTTACAAACCAAGCAGAAGCAGCAACTATGAAGTAAGCAAAAAAATCTAATATCCATATACCAAACAACCTGTATACTAACTTTTATCCTCAACTTCTATCATATCAACCTGATAACAACCTCAAACATACAAATCAGAAAATAGATAGCACAATACATTGACAGTCAGAAATAATAATGCATTTCTTTTTTTTTGAACGAAAATAATAATGCATTTCATAACATTCAAAAAGTGTCTAATTGCCATCTTCAAATAAAAAAATACAAGCTACAAAATTGCACCCAAAGAAACACAAACAAAATTTAATAGGTTTAAAACTAAACTGCAGAGCAGCATCATTGTGCACTAAGAACATCTCATATTTGACTCAAAATTCCAAGCCCCCAAAGGCAAAGGTACTACTACATTCATTCGTCATCTTCATTATCCACCTCATCAGCTCCTGCTGCTGCATTGAGGGCATTCATTTCAGATTCTTCTGAGACACATCTATTAATATCAATAAGATGTGATACATGTACAATTACAGAATATATCTAAACACAATATATTGGAAATTAGTGAGGATTTATTTACAAAGTCAGCAGGCTTGAAAACTCATGCAAAAAGTAGAGAGACATCGATATTCCTAATGACACAATACCGATAGTAGCAAAAGCTTGGCCCAGTTTATAAACAAAAAAAAATTTCTGACGAGGCAAACTTTGCCAATCTGTCCTGCAAAAAGTCACAGCCAGGACCAAATTAGAAAGGCAGTCATACTCGGAAACTAATACAACACGATGCAGGCAGTCAAAATCTAGAAATTACCTGACACCAACCAAGACTTAGGGTCTTTATATTTCCATGAAACTTAAGAACTTCAGATAAAGCTTTTGCTCCATCTGGTCCAATTGGATTGTAACCAATTTCCAACTGTCAGAGAGAGAGAGAGAGCTGTTTACCAATGTTTGCAAAAGTGAAATACAAGAAAAGGTAGAAAAAGCAGAATCTTATTGGAACACTCACACTGGTGATGACAGAATTATCTTTGAGAACTTGAGCTATGTCACTGGCCCCCTTTGCATGGATGTTGTTCCCCCCCTACAAAGTCCTCCCCATTCAGTGTTTTAGAAGTTGGGTTGTTGAATTGTATTTCTGAAATTTAAAAGTTTGCTTTCAATAAAGATGAAACCCTCAATTCTTACCAGATCTATGTTCGTTACTGTTCGGTTCTGCTTCAAAGCCTCAGCGATTTTCTCTGCTCCCTGAAGGATTTCAGGATAAAAAATCAATAAGCAAGTAGCGCAAGTATTTGACTGAAGGCATGGGTCTAAAACTGAACTGATCTGACTAGCTAGACCATGACATTTACAAATATTTGATAAAGGACATGGGTCTAAAACAATTTTACCAGTTTGGTTGAATCACTTCTGTAGACCCTCACAAATTTCATCTTGAGAAAATCTAAACTGACCACTTAAAAAAGGAATACAATCTAATATAAAATACTTCAAAATTTTCAGTGCACAGTTTGCATGCTCAGAAGTTAAGAAAGAAAAAATAATCACTAATTTAAAATGGCCTATAATAGTATGATTTCAGTTTCATTTCAGAAACACCACAATCTACTTGATCTCATTTGAAACTTAAGAAGCTAGGCAAGGAAAGGAAAATGCCCAAAATTTCGCCTAGAAAGGAAGCTACTGTAAACATTGTCGAGAATTTTCCTAAGCATTCCTTGATCTTTCTAAGTTCCCAACAGAGCCTTGATTAACCAATTGACTGTAAGCTCATAACTAGACAATGTGTTTCTGTGGCACAAGCAGATCAGCAAGGGAAAATGTTGAAAAATGATATCTTTAGTTAGTAAGACTGATAAATACTGATGACAATTTCATGTTCTGTGACTGAAGAGAGTGCTTCCATCATCAATAAAATTTCAACATAATTTCTCAATTTTATGTTTCCAGAAATTACCATTAGTTTATCACTACGAACAGAAAGAGAAGAAAAATGCATACTGAATGCAAACTATGGATAATGGAGGGTGGGTAAGCTGATTGTGAAGCCTTCTGGAAGAAATAGTAGGCACTGAGATGGAGAGAGATCACAGTGGTGGAAGGGGTGGGACTTGAAGCGGGAGAGAAGAGCACTGCAACTGCATGCATAGAGGTAGGACCTCTAATTTATAAATAAATTAGACCATGAAGGCCAACTCACCTGAGTACACAATTTAACATGCTCAAGTGTGGACAAAAGGATAGGTGGCTCATCCTCTGTGGACAAAAGAAAAATCCTCATTATAACATTCCCATTAGATGTATTTTACCAAGCTATAAGATCAGATTTTGCCCATCACGGTTCCAAAGTAATCTGGAAAAATCTACGTGATACTTGAATTTTAATGCATGCAGAAAATAAAGACATGGGGAAAATATAAATAAGAAATGTACCCTCAAAGATTTGTTTCTCTCTAGCCCTTTAGCCAGAGCAGCAGCCCCCAAAGCACCACCATAGTTGCCACTTAAACAATAACAAAATGCCACATAAATACCACACACAAACAAACAAACAAACAAAAAAAGAGAGAGGAAGGAAAGCACACTGCTAGAAGTAGAATCTTATGTTTTGGGAGAAATTGTGTACAATATACAATGCCAATTCACACATAAGGTAATCACATAGGTACACCAAAGATTGCATCATCATAGAAGTAGAAAGAAGATACAAATATAGAACTTTTACTCACTTTAAAGACATAATCTGTATAGTATTATTTTCCAGGAGTGCTCCAGCAATACTTGTAAATCCCTACCTCCATTTCCAAAATACAAAACAAAGTAGAATCAATTATGCAAATTGAGCTAATTTTGAAGCTTGAATAACATAAATTCAAATAGTCAAATTTGATTTGCATACAGAATAATCAATGACATTATTATTAAGTTCAAGAACGCGTAAACTTGAATTTTTCTTCAGCATCTCGGCAATAGCCTTCGCTCCCTGCACAGTAAAGTGAGCTGATTATTGAAGGCACTACCAAAGAGGGACGTTTGGATAATCCTCAAAATTTTGAAGGAATGTGATTGTAAGCAGCAGAGTATTACTTCAATTCAAAAAGTATAAGGAATGTGATTATTGTAAAGAGATTTATTACTATATTTGTGAATACCACTTGAAGAAATTATCTTTATCATAGCTTTTGAATCGAATAAACATTATAAATAAACTTTATATTCATTTTGTTGACAAAAACAAACTAATCCATTATAGTGACATTCGCACATTGATTAACTAAATGAACAAAATCGAATTCTAAAAAATTCTCTTAGCTAAAGCATATAATAATAAAAGAAAATCCTTGTGAATGGATCTTACCAACAAAATCCACCCAAAGATAATTACATTATAATTATACAATGAATTACATTCCATATGTATGTGTTCTCATTTCACATATTTTTATCTATTCTATTATATAAAACTTACTTATACTTCTTTTAGTGTAAATTACAACTTTTTATTTTTTACAACATCATTCGTGTCCAATATGTATCATGTTTCAAAACTGCTTCATCAAATTGTCTAAATTGCTGAAATAATTTTATCATTCATCAAATAGGGCTTCAAGTATCACACCATTGAATTTGTATTTTATTTTGTAAAATTTTTCTAAAATCATTGCTTGCTTACTTGCGCGCTTGTGTAAGAGTGAGAGAGAGATGAAAAATAGAAAAGATTGGAATTGGCCAAACCTTGAATTTACATCATCTTGCATGCTCATAAGGGCACGAATACCTCCACAGCAGCTGTGGCCAATGACTAGTATATTTTCAACCTGTAGAAAACTTTCTATTACCAAAATGTTTTGCTATCAAAGTTTGTCGCCAAATAGAGTGGCCAATTTGTTTGACACATTGATATCAAGAGGTCAATTACAGCAATTCCAGTCATCTAATATATTTGTGTACGGTATTAGTGACTTAGTCATGAAACACAGAGACACATATTTTTTAATCATGAATCAGCAATTCCAGATTATTCATTATTGCAACTATATCATAGTCCAATGTAAGCAACTCCAGAATGAGAACATAAGCTTCATAATTGGTTACTAATTGCTATACTTTTGCTGACAATTCCCTTTCTCCAAACTTATTCTTACTTTATCTCTTTTTTTTTTTTTGAATGACACATGATGTCAAATTCTTTCAGATTTTTGAATTCCTAACATGTCAGCTGCAGTCCCAGTCAATGTGCAGACCATAAGCAACCAATAGTAACTACAAACATTTTTTGTGCCTTGGTTGACAAAGAATAAAGGAACTTGGCAGAAGATTTGTCTACAGAAGTCACTTACTTCTAGAGAATTGACGGCAAATTCAAGGGCAGCATTTGTTTCTGTTGGTCCATTCTGCATCAGAAGATAAAAAAGCATAGGCTTATTCAGAATTTTGCTTCTAATACACTTATCACAACCATATATTTCCGTTCTCCAACATTTATGCTTACAATAAATGAAGAACTAGTAGTACTAAACTAAAGCCAAGAAAACACAAATGCAATGTATATGGTACCTCAAAATGGGGGCACCAGATTTGCAACATTGCGGACTACAAAGGCTTCTCCGGGTTGAAATCCTAGGATGTAGGAGGGACAAACCCTAGAGTCTACACAAGCAATGACCATGAACTGTTCTTGCAAGTGTCAGTTAAGAAAATCTTAACCAGTTCAGCACAAAATTGAGGCAAATTGCCAATGTAATCCCCAGATGGCTCCAAAATATATCATGGACTAAAAAAAAGTTAACACTAAAAAACCCATCATACCTTCGGTGCTTGACTCTTGGCAAGATTTTCATAGCATTCCAAGTTCTCCCTGTTCAAAGAAAACATCACATCAGGGAAACTCAATTTTCTGTGAAGCTAAACAACAAGATGTCAGAATTATAAGCTTGGAGTTTCCCTGATGTGATGTTTTCTTTGAACAAAAACTTGTAAAGATCAAACACAAACTCAATTCAAAGAAAACATCACATCAGCTAAACTCAATTTGTAGTTTTAACAAAAACTTGGAGTTTCCTCTTTGGCTGTTGTAATCTAACATCAACTGTTACCTTTCTTTTCACTTTGCTACCTCATATGTTTTTCTTTAGGCATTCCCTTCTCTCTACTTGATTAATCACTACAATAAATTTAAAAAAAAAATTGCAAAATCCCAGTAAAGCATGTACTCTTAATGTCACTAACACTAGAGCATAACCTCAAACCAGCAGAGCAACAAGAAGAAAAAACCTACTCAACACAGTGGTTGTGGCTCTCAGGCAGACCAGCAAGATTGGCTTGTTATAAATTTTATGTTCGACCTTATTTACTGTTTTGATTCTCAACATACAAAGGTCTTATCATTTCTAAAAAAAAAAAACACAGAGAATGTCGTATCGAGTGCACAAGGCTCCGAGGTTATATGCAAGCAACCTTTCTTCTACTATTTTGATACCCATCATACATTAGAGCTAAATGGTAACAGGTCCTTGGTTTTCATAACTTGTAGTTACACTTCCAAAATAGTTTTGAAAGCTCACTTCCCCTAGTGAACATAAAACCAATGCAGGAACAAAACACAGACTGGTCCATCAAGTTACACACCATCAGGAACTGAGATTCAGTACAAATATTAGCTTCCCCATTATCACTTCAATCCCAGATATAGCTAAGGCTGTCGAATAGCATTCACAAATATAGACATTGAAAGGAAAAGTTAAATTTGACCTCATTTTATTTACAATGCTAGAAAAGATGGCGGTGCTCACCTTAGTAGACGATGGTCCTTGCTTCCCTCGCCGGTGCAGATGGAATAATAATGCCCTAAAAAATAACAACAATGTTAAGAATAAAGAATCAATCATAAAATGATTTACAAAAAATTTATTAAATGACTGATATTAAATTCAATTATAGGAAGATCTACATTCAAAATAAACCTGAACAACTCAATATACTCTCTGTAATCTCAATATGAGATTCAAATTTCAAAGCAACATATATCCCTATCCTAATCTCACGAATAACTACCATGAAAAACTCAAGCAATAGTAGTAGAGAATTTCGAATTCAAGCAATTTGAATGAATACAGAGGAGTATATATATAGATATGTACATGTATGTACATGTATACATGTTGTGCTATGCAAAGAGAGAAAGAGATTGAAAACACACCAAATCGCTATTGAATCCAAATTACTACGATCTTTGTTAGAAACCAAATCGATTTACTCAAACTTATATATATCTGCAAAAAACTCAGATCGATTTACCTTCCGATTGAAGCCAAAGAACTCAGGTCTACGTTGGAGCTGAAGCCCGATTTTGAAAGATGAAAGCTGAAGATCGATTCTGAAAGATGAATTCAGATATGATCAATCAATTCTGAAAAATGAAAGCTAAAGATCGATTCTGATATGAGGCGGCACAAAGATTGATTCGGATTGAAGCTGAAGATCGATTGAGTCCTAGCTGAGATCGATCGAAGCTTAAGATTGATTGAGTCCTAACTATTTTGAGCACAAAGATTGATCGAAGCTGAAGATCAATTGAGTCCTAGACAGAGGAAATAGCTGAGATTGATTGAGCCCTAGCTGAGATCGATTATAGTGAATGAAGGAATCCAGCTTAAGAATGCACGTATTTGACAACGAAAGGAGGGATCGATTGAGTGAAGGAGGAGGGATCAATTGAGTTCAGCGCGCAACCAAATTAATTCGTCTCCAGCTATGCCTACCTCACAGATGGGGTCAAGTGCTCAAATCAGCATAAGTTTTAACTTCTTTTTTTTTTTTTTAATCCCTAAAAGCCTTTAAATAATTTTTTTTTGACCCATCATAAAGGAATATAGTATTTGTATAATTTTTTCTTAAAATTTATTTTTGTCTGTAAATGATGATTTTGAGACACTAAATTCAATTGGTTTCTAAATATTAGTCTTTAAATCACTAATTTCTTATAGTGAATTTTATATTTTATTTTTATGTTTATATAAAAATCCTAAAATTTTGTTTGAATTATAAATTTGGATAAAAATTAAAAAATACAAAAAGAGAATGTACATTAGAGTAAAATTATAGTTGAAATTTAATTCTATTTTATTCATATTTTATTTATTTATGTTTTAGTAAATTTTGAAGTAGTTATAGTTGGCTTGTTTTATAAAATTATAAAAATACTCAAATAAGTTAAAAAAATTAGAGTAAAATTATTTTTTACAATGTCCTTAATTAGAAAAATTTAAGGTGAGAAGCTTGACTCAAAATTGTTAATTTTTTGTATTAAAAAAAATCGGATTGATTTTTTTTTTTAATAGATGTTTTCACAACATACTAATGCATGCCGTGTAAAGTTAAAACATTTTACGACATGAAATGTATGTCGTTTTAAGTGCAAATATTTTATGACATATTTTTATATGTCGTGAAAATATACATTTTTTACGGCATACTTTTGCATGCCATAAAAAAATTAGATTGAATTTTTTTTTTCACTTTTTAAATTCAAATAATTAACATATATTTAACAGAAAATATTTTTAACTTTTTAAAAAAATCATTCAATTCAAAAAAATATAAAATTTAATACATTCATATATATTATATTTTATTATATTTTTTTTTACAAATATTTTACTTTTTAATTGTATTCAGATTAGACACATCTAAAAAGTAAAAAATAAATAAATTATCAAAAAAAAGGAAAATATCAAATCAAGGTAATTTTAAAAAAAAATTACAAATTAGTGAGAAGCCATATAAATATTAATTATGAAAATTATAAACTTTTTCATGAATATATAATTTTTTTCCCAAAATTCCACTGGGCGCAATTATCCCTTGAAAGAGACACTAAATTATAAAATAATGTATAAATTATTTTTTACATTTTCCTCAATTAGAAAAATTTAAAGTGAGAAGCGTGGTTAGAAATTGTTAGCTTTTTTAAATAAAAAAAAAAAATCGAATTGAAATTTTCTTTAATAAAAGTTTTCATGACATGCTAATGCATGCCGTGTAAAGTTATAATATTTTACGACACGAAATGTATGTCGTCTTAAGTACAAATATTTTATGACATACTTTTGTATGCCGTGAAAATATACATTTTTTACGGCATGCTTTTGCATGCCATAAAAAAATTCCGGATTGAATTTTTTTTTTTTTTACAAAAGTTTTCACGACATGTTAATGCATGCCGTGTAAAGTTATAATATTTTATAACATGAAATGTATGTCGTCTTAAGTGCAAATATTTTATGACATATTTTTGTAAGTCGTAAAAACATACGTTTTTTACGGCATGCTTTTGCATGCTATAAATATATGAATCAACGACTTACATGATATGTATGCTGTTATTGACAAAACATTAACGGCTTGCAAAAAAAAAAATGTCGTAGAATGTACTAACCACGACATGCATTTAATGCATGTCGTAAACATGATGCCGTGAATAGTTAGTTTTGTTGTAGTGATTGAAACAATATGAACTAAGAATACCTTATTACTATTCCATCAGAGTAATGTAGTCTTATTTATCCTCTTGAGCTCCATAGCTTTTTCAACCCAATCCTACAAAAGTTTGACTTGATTATAATTTAAACAAAATTTTAATTAAAATACACTTTCAATTTGTTTCCTTCTTTTATCATTTGTATTCTTTTTTAAACTTTAATTACTTCCCTATTCTATTTGGAAAATTTTATATATCTTTGTAAAAGATCCTTTATAATTTTTTCTAGTGTATTGTTTTTTAAGGATGCATAATTTAGTTTGGAAATTAGTAATATTACGGATTAAAAGCACCATGCCCATCTTCACAAACTTTACAGTAAAAAAAAAAAAATTACACAAATTATGCATGCTTCAACATATCATATTCCCCCATGATTTTCTTTACACATGCTCCAAAACAAACTTGAAAAGAATCATACCACTTGTGTATTTTTTTATTCCCTTTATTGAGTAGTTTTCCTTTCTTTTTCCTTTAAGCTTCTCATTTTCCTTTGCCCTTACCATTGCCTTTGAGAAAAAATATGAGAAACAAATAAATTTGATTAGTGGGCTTACCCCACGAACACAGAGGACATTGAAGTCACGTTCATTATAGAGCACAACACTGACATTTCTATTTTGAAGAAACTAAACCTGTGTATATATAGAAATGCATTTGAAAGGTAAAAGAAAAATTATATTAAGGAATGTAGATTAAATAAAAAATGAGTATAGAGATTTAATAGTACTGTTTCCTCTAACATATCATCCACTTGTAAAGAATAATACAAAAACATTTAATTATGAGAAAAATTATAAATAATAAGCAAGAAATTAAGCCTCGATTCATAAACTATAAACTAAACATACTTAACCAAAACTATAAATGTTGTCCATGATTTGAATTAAAATAAAATCTAAGGTTGTTGAAGAGGTTGAAACACCATAGACCTGCAGTGAAGAAATAACTCATTTAATAGTGCTATAAATAGATTGGGTTTGAATAACAATGGGCTGTACAATGACTATTTGATTACTTAATTGTGCCATACGTTAAGTACAATCAAATAAAATGAAACCCAATTCTAATTTTTAACAATAAAATAAAAACAAAACATTACTTTTCATGTTAAAAATGAAACCCAATTCACACATTTATCAAAATCACCTAAATCATTTATCAGAACACTAATCATATTTGAAACACTTAATTCTCATTTATGCTATCCAAGCCTATTGAAAGTTTCTTTAGCAAAGTTGAGAGCTCCATCCACTAAACAGCAAGTTTTAGACAGTAGAAGATAACTCGTTTATATAAAACACATTATCAGGAACTTAAATCTCATTATATTTGAGACCCATTATCATACACATTAAACACATTATATTTGAAACACATTATCATAAACTGAAATCCCATTATATCTCATAAACTTCAATCTCATCCGATTTAGACTGTAAATCCATATAAATATAACAAATGGCTGATATAAATCTATATCAATAGATACTTAACATATCGATGGCTCCTACATTGTTGTTAGGAATCAAACATATCGATGGCTTAAGCTTTCTTAAATTTTATTAAATTAAAAGAGGTTTAAATGGAGCTGCAAACTAATAACCTACCAATCATTTTCTATGAATAAAATATCTCATTCAAGGAATTAATAAAAAATCACATAGATATGCAAACGCCAAACTAATAACCTACCAATCATGTTCCGCCACCAAATTTTACTAAAATTAAACAATTTATCAAAATGAATTGTGTTTCCAATGGAAACTACCAATAAAACACATCAATCACTTAGTACTTTGCTTCCAAGAATCTATTTATTAAAATTAACATATAACAAAAGATTTGCACATCTACACAATTTTAAAATAATAATTTGACTCCAAACATTAAATAAAAATAATGAATCAGTCTAATATGAGGACATTTTCAGGTATTAGTGACACAATCTGACTCCAAACAACATGAAAAGAAAACATTAATGAATCTTACCATTGTTCTTACAAATTAATTAATCCTAAAATTTTTAAATATGCCACATTACCCCAACCTAGCAAAGGGTGTAAATGAGTAGAAATATATGTAGTAGTAAAGTCAACCAATATATACTTCTGCACATAAAGTGGACAAATAGATAGAAAAACAAACAAAAAATATATATAGAGAAAATGTTTAAGTAAGAACACAAATCAAATTCTTACCACAATGTTTCGATATGAAAGGTCTTAAGGAAGTCCACAATGCTTCAGACACAATGTTTCAATCACAAACTGTAAACATCAATAAAGCAATTAAATTGGACAACCTGTTGTCAATATTATTGAGTAACAAACCTGCTGGAATTAAAGATTATTGAAACAAAAGATATTCACAAATTAGAGTAAAGATTATTAAAACAAAAGATGTTGAAATAGATGAGGTTTGAAGAGAGAGCAAGAGAGAAGTGGCATTACCTTGATGGTGGTCCGTTGAAGAGAGAGCGAGAGAGAAACGGGAAGAGATGATGTTGCAAAGCTGCTGAAATGGATTTCAAATGGGATGAGCTGCAACTTTGAACAGTGCAGTTTTGTTATTAAATTGAATTATAAACTGAATCAAACGTCTTGTCAAAGCTATCTAAGCCAAAATCATCACCATCGAAAATGATATAGACAAATGTCCCTTCAAAATTAAAAAACAGAGCTTTAAATAATCAAACTCCTCCAAAAATGCTAATAAGATGTCGGTGTTTCGCAAAAGAAACCAAAACTCAACATTTGAAACCAAAACTCCACTGCCATAATCACATTGTTGAAATAAAAGCTCCAAACATGTCATGATCAATTTAAAAAAGGCAACACCCAACTCACAACAAAAATAAATAGAAGGATCTGATTCTAAGGTTTGAAAAAGGTATTTTAGGAGAACAAATAAATAGATGTATTTTATGTCACGACCCCAACCCGCCCCTAGTAGGATGGTGCCGTGATGGCCAGCAATCCGTGATTACCGAAGGCCAACTTATCAAAAACCACACACGAACAGAGTACACATAGGGGGGCTTACCAATGCGGAAGCAATAAATCAAGATACAAGTGGTCCATAAGAGCGGTGCGTAGATCAAAGGAGAACACACATACAATATGGTTTACATCCAATCCAAAAATAACAAAATGCAAACTTACATCTTGATCAAAAGGCTTCTCAGCCGACATATACTAAATACAGGAAATACAAGCCGAGAAGCATGATTTTCAAGAGTTAACGACGTAAATACAAAAGCCGACATAAACACAGAATTGCCGACGTAAAATGGCAATGCCGACATGAATACAAGACGGCCGACGTGAGTACAAATTTGCCGACGTAAAACAAGTCAGGCCAACATGTCAAGAATCCAAAACAAGCTTTGCAAAATGCATCTAGGCGTCACCGCCGTCCTGCTCATCACCTACATATATATAGAGAGGGTGAGTATGGAAACTCAGTGAATGGTACGAGTAATAAAGGTTTTGCATGAATATAGCCAAAGTCCTTCAAAACGAAACATGTCAAAACCATACAAATATTAGCCGAGATCCTCATATAGCAAAACACATCAAAGCTTAATCAGATCAAGAGATGAACCGTATTCATCTATCAAGTCTTACAAGTCTCAAGGGATGCTTACTGACATCGGCAAAACAAGGGATTGTACGATCCGTAATCGATTAGTCAAGGGTACTGCGAAAGTTTAGAGTCCTCCAGCACAAGGGACTTGTGTTACTTAGGCCCGTAGCCCTTTTTAACACGATAACTTTTCAAAAAAGGACCGTATCCTTTTTAACACAAGAAACTGATGTCACTTAGGCCCGTAGCCCTTTTTGACAAGGTGGTGCTGCGAAAGTTTAGAGTCCTCCAGCCAAGGGACTTGTGTTACTTAGGCCCGTAGCCCGCTTTAACACGATAGCTTTTCAAGGAAGGACCGTATCCTTTTATACTTAGTGCTGCGAAAGTTTAGGGTCCTCCAGCCAAGGGACTTTTCAAAGATAACATCAAAACAAGGCTTACACTTGATACATCGAAGTAGGCTAATCATTCATGCTTAACAAATACTTTCATCAAAACAAAGCAAGACAAGATTTATCAAAACAGTATAACATAGCTTTATTAAAAGCACCACTCACCTGGCCTCTCAGGTGTAGGCTCAAAGCAAAGATCAAAGTCCTGACAAATCACATGGCAAATCACATTCTCAAAACAAGCTTTACATATATGCAATGATCTCGGCACTCCCACCGAATCTAAATCAATAACAAAGCGAAACATGCTGAGTGCCAAAACACTGTCTTCCATCCCATGGAAATACACTGGGTACCATCCAGGTCTTGCCGAGGTCCCACACCTCCTTGCCGAGGTGTGGTCCTGATGGCCGCATACAAAGATGAAATCGGGGAAATTCTGGGTTCCCCTTGAAGAATGCAAGGAACAAAGTCATCAAACATCAAGAACATGCATGCTGAAATCACAACTCGTTTATTCAAAAACTGAGATTTCATGCCAAGAGTTCAAAACATGGACCTGGGTACCCATACAAGAAGGTCGTGCAAGAACAAACACAAAAACATGGTTTTTGCCGTGCACTTTCGGATCAAAACCGGACTTTTCCTCAAGAACTCATGAACAACATTTTCTCTTTCAAAACCCAACTTCAAATCAATGCATGGCATGCAAAACAAATGCCATCATGCAATGCAGCTCGGCGACCAATAAAAATAACCAGAGTAGAGCAAGAATCTAACCTCAAAGCTCCAATCTAACGGTTTGATCCTCAAAGATCAAGCTCGGAACCCCACTTCTCTCTCTAAAACTCTTTCTTCTTCCTCTAGAGCTTCTCTCTCTAAAACAAGGATCTTAGACCAGAAATGATACAAATGATACAAATGATATGTTTTTAGGCCTGCCGGCTGTCTTGTCTGCAGCTCGGACACGTGGCGGTTCCGGGTTGGTTAGCTCAAAAAGTGACTGATTGACAAGACAAGTCTATGACAAAGCGTATGCAACAAGCTGGGGCAAGACACATCGGCAAGTAAAGTCATCGGCTAAAGTCAAAGCTTCGGCAACAGGGTAAGAAGACATCGGCTAGGGAGGACGACACCTGACTAAGCTGTGCCACACCTTGGCCTGGGTGTGCCACATCTCGGTCTAGGCCATACCTGCCCAAGGACAAGGATCACTAGTGCCAAACATCTCGGCCTTGGTTCTAAACACTTCGGCCCAAAGAGTGACATCTCGGCAAACATGCCGGGGTGAAGATGGAGGTCAACCAAGTGGTTCCAAAATAATTCCAAGCACAAAGGTTCAAGGGCGCACTAGGCTAAGCTGACCTCGGCCAAACACCAAGCAAGTAACACGTAATTCAAGCAAGGCAAAATAAGATGACAAGATTTACAACATAACAAGACAAGATCATACAAAATGAATGCAAGCATGACTGAATCAAGTGAGGGTTGTTACATTTTAGGAGAACAAAAAAAACTATGTGATCATTGAATACCCACTTCACTAAATGATGATGAGACATTCATTCTATTTAAATACCCACTGCTCTAACATCTACCAAAACCACTCACAGTAAAGCTACTGAGACTTCCACAATTCACTTTGGACAAAAAAAGAAAAAGAAAACCAATAAAAGAAAGCAAAACTTATGGAAAAAAGTGACCAAACTTATGGAAAAAAAGTGACCCGATGATTGAAGCAAATCATAAAAAATAAAAATAAAAAGTTCTAGCAGTACTATTTTTTATCAGGAGCTACATTATTGGCCACTGCTCCAAAGTTCCTTCCACTCCCAATTTTTCCACTACTTACCAATCCTATTTTGCTTCATTGCTCATATTCTCTTTTATGCAAATGGAAAGGGGGAATTTTTTTTAATAAAAAATCAAGTGGCTAAAATAAAAATGAAATGAAGATAAAAATACAACAGTGAATATATAAAACATGAGAGCAAAATAAAGAAAACATTTACTATATGAGCAATGAATAATTCTTCATGAGATGCAAAGCATGTTCACCTTAATTTATCGGTAACTTGATTACCAACAAAAATAGAAAAGAAACAAAAGAAATATTAAACTTACATTCAGAACTATAGGTTTAATGTTGAATGCCCTGTCAAAAGACTCTGTTTTCCAAGCTGAAAACTTACTATATCACAAATAATTTTTAAGAGTTAATTAAAACAAACGTTGAAAATTTCTTTGATACACATGGTGGTTTTGGTTATAAAATAAACATTGAAAAATGTGTACCATGCACCATAATTCTAACGATTTGTGGCATTTAGTTATAAGATTTTGTGATGATCAAATTTATGATGAACTTGGTTATTAGACATTTTGTAGTGTTTATGGTTATAACCCATGGTGGTTTAAGTTACAAAATTTTGTGATGTTTAATTATAAATTTAAGTGGCCTCAGTTATGAGGATTTATGATATTTTTTTAAGATTATGAACTATTATGATTAAAACTTTGGATGTATATCGTTAAAAAGCTTTTGGGGTGTATATAAATTTAATATGACTTATTGGGTCATTCTATCAAACATTTGCAATACATGACTTATTGGGTCATTCTATCAAACACGTGTAATGATCATAATTGATTTGAGTCCAGTAAACTCACACCAAAAAGTATAAAAACAAAACAAAAAAACATGATTGGTTTATTTCGTGAACACGTGTTCAAGAAATGGGTTCTAGTTATGTGCCTATATAAAGAAAACTTATTGGGTCATTCTATCAAACACTTGCAATACATGACTTATTGGGTCATTCTATAAGATGAAAAAGATGAACAAAAAATAAGATGAAAAAAAAATGACAACAAATTAAGGGTTTAAAAACTATCTAACCTAGAACAGAAATTTAAAAAAAAAAAACAAAAAAACAAAAAACAAAAAACAGAGCTGTCTAGATTAATATGGTAAAAAAGAAATTTAAAAAAAAAAAAGAATGGAAAAATAGGCAACCCAAAACAAACCTTCCCTACCACAACAAAAAACTGTCTATATTAATCCCCAAAAACTGTCTAGATTAATCCCCAAAAATGTCCAATTTGTTGATCATTCTATCAAACACACGTGTAATGATCATAATTGATTTGAGTCTAGTAAACTCACACCAAAAAATAAAAAAACAAAACAAAAAAACATGATTGGTTTATTTCCTGAACATGTGTTTAGGAAATGAGTTCTAGTTGTGTGCCTATATAAAGAAAACTTATTGGGTCATTCTATTAAACACTTGCAATACATGACTTATCGGGTCATTCTATAAGATGAAAAAGATGAACAAAAAATAAGATGAAAAAAAATATGACAACAAATTAAGGGTTTAAAAACTGTCTAACCCAGAACAGAACAAAAAAAAAAAAACAAAAAAACAAAGTTGTCTAGATTAATATAGTAAACCACAAATTAAAAAAAAAAAATGGCAAAATAAGCAACCCAAAACAAACCTTCCCAACCATAATTCTAATGATTTGTGGCATTTAGTTATAAGATTTTGTGATGGTCAAATTTATGATAACTTGGTTATTAGACTTTTTGTAGTGTTTATAATTATAACCCATGGTGGTTTTGATTATGAAATTTTGTGATGTTTAATTATAAATTCAAGTGACCTTAGTTATGAGGATTTTATGATATTTTTTTAAGATTATGAACTACTGTGATTAAAACTTTGGATGCATATCGTTAAAAAGCTTTTGGGGAGTATATAAATTTAATATGACTTATTGGGTCATTCTATCAAACACTTTCAATACATGACTTATTGGGTCATTTTATCAAACATGTGTAATGATCGTAATTGATTCGAGTCCAGCAAACTCACACCAAAAAATAAAAAAATAAAACAAAAAAACATGATTGGTTTATTTTGTGAATATCTTTTGTTTCAATAATCTTTAATTCCAGCAGGTTTGTTACTCAATAATATTGACAACAGGTTGTCTAATTTAATTGCTTTATTGATGTTTACAGTTTATGATTGAAACATTGTGTCTGAAGCATTGTGGACTTCCTTAAGACCTTTCATACCAAAACATTGTGGTAAGAATTTGATTTGTGTTCTTACTTAAACATTTTCTATTGGGTCATTCTATCAAACACTTGCAATACATGACTTATTGGGTCATTCTATAAGATGAAAAAGATGAACAAAAAATAAGATGAAAAAAAATGACAACAAATTAAGGGTTTAAAAACTATCTAACCTAGAACAGAAATTAAAAAAAAAAAAAAAAAAAAAAACAGAGCTGTCTAGATTAATATGGTAAAAAAGAATTTAAAAAAAAAAAAAGAATGGAAAAATAGGCAACCCAAAACAAACCTTCCCTACCACAACAAAAAACTTTCTAGATTAATCCCCAAAAAAACTGTTTAGATTAATCCCCAAAAATGTCCAATTTGTTGATCATTCTATCAAACACGCGTGTAATGATCATAATTGATTTGAGTCCAATAAACTCACACCAAAAAAAAAAAAAAAACAAAAACAAAAAAACATGATTGGTTTATTTCCTGAACATGTGTTTAGGAAATAGGTTCTAGTTGTGTGCCTATATAAAGAAAACTTATTGGGTCATTCTATCAAACACTTGCAATACATGACTTATCGGGTCATTCTATAAGATGAAAAAGATGAACAAAAAATAAGATGAAAAAAAATTATGACAACAAATTAAGGGTTTAAAAACTGTCTCTGAAGTTCAATCAATATACATCCATAATCATATATAAAATCAGAGAGAGAGAGAGAGAGAGAGAGAGAGAGAGAGTATTACATTACATTACTAAGAAATGATGCAATGAAGAAAATCACCTGTAATTGTGCCCTCCTTTCATCTTTGCGCTGGGCCACGGCAACATATAATGGTTTATGTCCAATCATCTTGCCATTCATCGCATTCAACTGAAGAACATGGATAACAATCAACACAATGAATTAGACAAACTCTGTGGTTGAATGATAGGAAAGAGAGATCTGAAGTTCAAAAAGAGAAGGCAGTCTTACAGCTCTTGTAGGTTCCACGGAGGTTGAGAAGGCCACAAAACCAGAACCCTTACTCACCCCTTGTGGATCAAGCATGATCTGATTCACAAATCACAAATTAAATAAATAATAAATAAAATAGGGGAAAAATAAATAAATAAAGAGAATAATACACCAAACAGACCAACATGAATTTCACTTGAACCAAATATACCTTGCACGATGTTATGGTTCAAAACTCGGAGAATAAGATATGACAACAAATGCATATATATACATACATTCGGTCCCATCTCTAAATCTCTGAATCTCCCATCTCTGAGTCATATATATAGTTGATCCATTCGGTCGGAAGAGAGAAGATGACGACTAGGAAGAGAGAAGGGAGGAAGAGAGAAGATGAAGAGACTAATAGGGATTTTGGGTTCGGTTGCCTGCAAGGGTTGATGGGGAGAGAGAGAGAGAGAGAAGGTGGGTCAGATTTCAAATTTTGAAATCAGAAACAAAGAGATGAGAATGTGTGTGTCTGAGAGACGAGGGCTGTGGGTTGAAAATGATCTTGGACCAAATAGAGAGTGAGACACTGTAAGCCTTTGGATTGAGTTCAATCCAATGGTTCATATTTTGACAAAGAGATAGAAGTCCCATCAAGAAAAAAAAATAGAGTTGTTTTGTTATATGGATGACATAACCAAAAACCTTGATTATTTAATGGGTTTGATTTATGAAATGGGTTTGAAATGGGTTTGATGATTTATGTTGAACATGTATGTATTTGTGTGTATTATATATATCATTGTGAACACACACCCTCTGTAATCTGATGGCTCTGTTTTTGAACACACACGCTCTCTCTCACACACGTACTCCTCTCATCTCTTTCAAATTTTCTTTGGGAAGGCACTATGCTATGTTTTGGATCTAATATCTAGAAATCTTTTTTTTCCCCGGCCAGAGCATCACCGTCACCGTCCCCAGTTACCCCTGTCTCTCTCTCTCTCTCTCTCAAGCCAATATGTATGTATTTGTGTGTATAATATATATAATTTGCTTTTTGGATGTATATATATGTATATGTGTATACATATATATAGATGTATGTAATGGGTTTGAAATGTTTGATATGGTTAATCTGATATGGTTAATTTGAAATGTTTGATGTTGAACATGGTTTTGATTTATGAAATGGGTTTGATTATTTAATGGGTTTGATTTATGAAATGGGTTTGATGATTTATGTTGAACATGTATCTATTTGTGTGTATTATATATATCATTGTGAACACACACCCTCTGTAATCTGATGGCTCTGTTTTTGAACACACACGCTCTCTCTCTCTCTCTCTCTCTCTCTCACACACACACACGTACTCCTCTCATCTCTTTCAAATTTTCTTTGGGAAGACACTATGTTGTGTTTTGGATCTAATATCTAGAAATCTTTTTTTTCTCAAAGAGTCAACTTGGAATTTTACACAAATTGTTAGTGTTATTGGGACAATTATATATGTTGTTTAATTATTGTTTTCTTTTTCTTTGATTCAACTAGGTCTTTCTTTGCTGGACTCTGTTGTTTAAAAAATTCAACTTCAGTGTTTCTTTCATTTGTCCTTTTAAATTTGTATATTAAAAAAAAAAATTTGTTTAGTACAGTTAAGATGGTCACAATTGTTGACAAATAGGTTCTATCATTAGAGAATAGAGAGATGAGCTCTTGCCAAATTTTGGCATTGTTATAATTTGGCAACAAAAAATAGCACATGAATTGGAAGTGTTGTTGCCAAATTTTGGCTTTCGCATGAAAGGGAAGCATACCATTAGAGTTGCTCTAACATGCAATTTCCATGTCATTTGAATCTTTAAAGCTGCTTTGCCACGTTCCAATATGTATTTTTTTTTATTTATTGTGGGGTATAGGTTATTTGAGAAAATGGAAGTCATTGCTGCCACCGTTGATAGTAATAAAAAGAATTGACATTTTTTTTGTGGTGTTTCTTTTGATAAATGTGTATGAATGTGCACTAAATCTGAGCATGTTAATGAATAGATATCGGAATGTATTATCAAATATGTAAAACAATTATATGTATTTGTTTACATGTGGTATAATCATAATAAGTTGCAAGTCTTCTCATTTAATAATTTCTGTTGTGGGCAACTTTTATGGCCTTAATTAGTTCCATATTAGTGTATCAGTTTTATGTTTTCGGGCCAAAACTTGAAAATTGAACTGCAAGTCCACATGACATTTGGTTATATATGATTAGGGACAATGCAAATATTGAGAATACAGATATCCCAAATATTGAATCAACTCTTTTATATATAGATATGATTATGGTTACTTGATCTAAACTGGGTTTTGAAGATGGTTTTCAAGATTGTTTTGAAATGGGTTTTGAAGATGGTTTTGAAATGGGTTTTAAGATGGTTTTAATTTATAAAAGAGTAAGGATTGAATATGGTTTTCTTTTTTTAAAAATGGTTAAAGCTGATTTTAGGATAAGTTTGGAATTTTTCAAAAAGATTTGCTGATAAAAAATAGTAAGGATTGGAGTACTCCTATCAAATTAAGTTTTTAACCAAGATTTCAATTGAATTCTATGAAAAAAGAAGAATAAGGATTCGAAATATCATTTAGTTGTTGATGGATGGCAGATATTATTCTAAAGGGGAAGAAGACAGTTGCAGATGTTATGCCAATTGCTACAGGTCATGAGCGTGAAGAACTTTAGGCTGAACTCAAGGTATCCTATTGTTTATTCAGTTCAATTCATGTGTCTGATACGTATGTGTAATACCATATACATTTGATAGTTTGAGAGAGAATTGAATCTGAATTTAATCCAATTCTTTCATTTAGGGAAGGAATGTTTTGGAGATGAATTATCCAGTTGGACCTTTTGTCCCCAAGGTTTGAATTATTGGACCTTTGCTGTGTACTGTGATTTCTGCTTTACTTTGACAGTGCTTTCATTTGTATCCATTGAGTTCTGCTTTATTTATATGCATTTTGATCCCAATCTGATATGCATTTATAAAATTAATTTGAAATGTTTGATTTCTCACATGGTTTTATGTATCTGCCACATCCAATTGTGGGAAATTATTTTTAATGTTTATAAAATTATTTTTCCAACATCTATAGTCCTAGGGGTGTGGATAAACATCTACATCTGATGTTTATACATAGAAATTATTTATGTATCTGCCACATCTATAGTGGCAGATAAACATCTGTTGTGGAAACATCATCCAATGGGTTTGATTCTTTAATGGGAAAAGGGTGTTGATTTTCTATGGTTTTGAAAAGCTTTTGATTGATAAAATCATTGGAACGAAGACTTAAGTGGGTCTTTCTGAGTAGATAATTCTAATTTTACAAAACGAAACAGAGGGTGTTTTTTTTTAAAAAAAAAAAAATTGGAAATTGGAAGAAGAAAATAAACATACATTTTTTCTGTTGGATGGGTTTATTTTTTGTGGGTTGAGAAAAGAATGGGTTGGTTTTTTGTATTAATTTTTGACTTTTTAGCTAATGTTTCAAATTTAACCACTATAGATAGGAGTTAAATTAATCTTTTATTTTTATTTTTATTTTTATATATGATTCCAAACCCCAAACCCCCTATTTATGTATGATTCTAGTATGTATATATAATATTGAGAAGCCATGTCTAAGAAAGCCATGTCTAACAAAACCTGTGCCAATTAATTAACAAACTGAAGTGGGTTTCTGCTTTCTAGGCAACCAAACAAAGGGCTTTTTTTTTTTTAATAAAAAAAATAAAAAATTGGAAGAAGAAAATAAACATACCTTCCTCTGCCTCTTAGGGCATGTTTTTTGTATTGAATGGGTTTATTTTTTGTATTAGTTTTTTACTTTTTATCTAATGTTTCAAATTTAACCAATATAGATAGGAGTTAAATTATTCTAAGTTTTTTTTTTTCTTTTCTCCTTGAATGACACTTAGGGCATGTTTGATTAGCAGTATTAGTGGTACTATTTTATTAACCTGTTAATCAAATAAGGCCTTAGTTTGAGTTTTATTTATTGCATAAAACACCTGTTTATTAGTTTGTATAGCATTTTGATAACATTCGAATTTTATTAGTTTGTAAAATTAATCTATTAGGAGTTAAATTAATCTATTATTAGTTTGAATTTTATTAATTTTATTAGGAGTTAAATTAAATTTTTTTTTTTCCTTTTCTCCTTCAAGGACACTTAGGGCATGTTTGATTAATAGTATTGGCTTTTTGAAATTATTTTTAATCAAAGTGGTACTATTTTTATGAAAGTGGTACTATTTTTATGAAATTATTTGTTGGCTTTTTGACTTTATGAAACAAAATTTGCTGTCTAAATATAGAGGATCAATAGATGTATTCCATTCCATTGCATTATTTTTTGTGAGTTGGAGAGACATTTGAGTGCGACAAGATGAAAAGTTGGAGAGGCATGTGATAGTGCTATTCTTGTATACAAGATATATTACCTTTCTTGGTAAAAGGTGTTATTGTCCACATGAAATCACTCTAATATTTTGGGCACCAAAAAATGCCATCACACACAAGAAATGTGTTTGGGGCTTCAAGAATATATTTTTTGCATTTGTGTGTAAGTGGCTTCTTATTTTGTCATGGTGGCTGACCACAATCACTCTTCAAAATAGGCAATGGCTTTTTTAATTTTAATTTTAATTTTTATTAAATTAATTTGAAATTGATTATTTTATTGTGTACATTTTTATTTATGCAATCGATCCCATTTGATGGGACTTAAGGCATGGTTTGGTTTACTCATCTAAGTTTGTTTGTTTCATCTGAGATGGTCCTAGAACAATTTGTGGTCAATGTAACTTTTGATATAGTGGTCTTCCTATGGTTTTTTTGATATACTATTCAGGGCTATATTTGTTTGGGTATGCTACATAATACATAATTTCTCTTAAAAGTTTTACGAAAAATCATCTAGCCTTTGTTGGTTGATTGATTGATCCTAAACATTTTTGGTTGTTTGATCACAACTTTGAGACACTTTTCATAAAACATTTTTATGGTCGTTAACATTTTTGCAACATATAGATTGTAATGTAAGAATTTTATTAGATAGTGCATTCAGGCACGGGCATAAAACACCTATTTATTAGTTTGTATAGCATTTTGATAACATTTGAATTTGATTTACAAATAATGGGAAAAATGGAAAATTGAGTTTTGATTTTTCTTTAATATTTATATTTCTATCTTTGGATACAAGTCTATAATTGTATTTTATGTATGTATGTATGTATGTATGTATGTATGTATGTATGTATGTATGTGATACAAGTCTATAATTTAATTTTATTTTTTGTGGCTTTTTAAATTGAGAGAATGAGTTGATTTTATGTGTTAGTTTTTGGCTTTTTAGCTAATTTTCCTATTCGCAAACAAATTTGACCAAAATAGATAGGAGTTAAATTAATCCTTTTTTTTTTTTGTTTTTTCTTTTCTCCTTGAATGACACTTAGGGCATGTTTGATTAGTAGTAATAGTGGTACTATTTTATTAATCAAAGGTACTACCCGTTTATTAGTTTGTATAGCATTTTGATAACATTCAAATTTGATTTACAAATAACCTCTACGATTTATTAAATGTCATTCATACGCAACCAACCAAGCATTAATTAGTAGCTAACAATTGGCCAAATGGAAATCTGAACTTTGATTTTTATATTTCTGAGAGGGTAATTTATATGAAAATTGGGCCGAGCTGGATAATGGGCCGTTATGGGCCGCTATGCGAAGTGCTGAGTAATATGGCTGTAAAATTACTCCGGTCTTGAAAGGGCCTTTGAAGATAGGCCGGGCCCAAAGCCCAGAAGTTAGTCCGGTCCTAAAGAGGCCTTAAGTTACTCCGGTCCAAAAAAGGTTAGCTCGGTCATCATACTAGAACTTATACTGGTTATGGCACAGTATGGTTAGCTCGGTCTAAGACCTTGCTAAAGGTTAGCTCGGTTTAGACTTACCACGGTTCGTGCAGAAGGAACTGAGGTAAGAGCATTGAAGGAAGAACCGAACTAAAGATAGTTTGGTCTACTCCGTGGCTCGGCATGGCCATGGTTACTTCGGTCGTATGGTAGTTCGGCCGAATTAGAACCATCTCACTTGGTTTAAGCAGTGAGGGGGTGTTGAAGGATAAGCATTATCTTTCAGGAGTATGAATCCTAGGAGGACTCTACATGAAGGAGTAAGAGTCCTACTTAGATTGTGCTACACGGAACCTATAAAAGCTCACAAACATCACCTATGGAAGAGGTAACGCAACTTTGATTCCCGAATATACAGAGCTTTTGTCTATTTGTCTAGTTGGCTGACTTAGGCATCGGAGGGATTTCCGGCACACACCCGCCGGCTAGCTCACGTTTGTATTTTCAGGTAGTAGAACGACGTCATATGGAGGAGCGCAGACTTGATCAACAGGATTATACGAGAAGGTTTATTTCTTTCCCGTACAATTGGCGCCGTCTATGGGAATTCAGACAAGAACAAAACCTCTTGATCAAGCTTTTCCTCTTAAGAATCAATGGCGCACAACGAAGATTTACCACAGTCCGCCATCGACGGACAAACACCAGAAGGGGGTGCGAGGCGCGAAGGTCTACCTCTCATCCCTCCTATGGCGGAGTTGGAGCCACAACAACAGAATCCCAGGAGGGATAGAAGGGGAAGAAGACGGACTAACAGCCCTCGTCACTCTCGTTCACAGAGTCCAGAGAGACAAAGGCGGAGGATTGACCCTCAAGCCTTGGAAGATCGCGTCAAGGAGCAGGACGAGTTGATACGACGAATGGCGACGGACATGGAATCTCTAAAGCGCCAGATGAAGGGAAAACAAGTGGCGACAGGAGAGGGGCACATAAGCAAGACACCCCCTCGCCGCTCGGAAGATCGTGGTAGGAATACCACACCCTCGCAAGCAGAGAGTAAAAGCCTCAGGACAGGCGATACTCAATCCAGGTCTTCCGGAACTCGTTACTCCAGGTCTGAGAGGACGAGATCTGAGAGGTCATACACAGAAGGGAGCATTTATTGGCCTTCACATACGCACCAAACAAGATCCAGACAGACGGAGAAGGCACGATGGAAGGAGGACGCCAGGGCACGCGATCCACACAGAGTGTCTGCCTTACAGCGGTTGGCTCCTCGATTGTATGGAAGCGTCGAGGTTGGAATGCCAATACCGCGCCCTGCCTACGAACCGACGGACAAAGCATTAGCAAGGCTGCAGACTTCGCCGTTTGTTCCGGCAATTGAGAACGCACCCTTACCTTCAGGCTTCCTTCAGCCCAAATTCACTACATATGAAGGAAAGACGGACCCCTATTCACACCTGAGCCACTTTCGCCAGGTCATGGCTGTGTACCGGCGAAACGAGGCTTTGATGTGCATCCTCTTCCCATCTAGCCTTGGGGACCTAGGCTTGACTTGGTTCGATAAACTTCCTGAAGGCAGCATAGCCTCCTGGGCGCAATTGGCGGAAGTGTTTGTAACCAGGTTCAGAACAAACACTAAAACCCCGGTGGAGATCGACTAGCTACTCTCCATCGACATGGGCGACAAGAAGACCCTAAAATCCTACAATAGCCGCTATTGGGAAACCTTCAATCAGATTGGGGACCGTCCCACCAATCTCGCCATTGTACAATACAAAAGAGGACTTCCAGTCGGGAACAGACTAAGGGACTCGATCACCATGACGCCACCCCTCACCATGGAGGCCCTGATGGAAAGAGTGCATCAATACATCAGGGTGGAAGAGGATGGCGCCCGCGCCAAAACAAAGTCTGGCACGACCGCAATACCGGAGAAAAAGGCCTCAGCAAAGGTCAACGCGGTAGACCGCCCGAACAGAAACGGACAAGGCAGGAGAAACAACGGAGAGGACCAGGATAAAAGATGGTTGAGAGTCCGCACTGCCATAACCACGGTATTCAAGAAACCGATCTACCGGATTCTAAGCGAGATTCGCGATGAACCTTTCGTCAGATGGCCTGCTAAGCTAGGAGAGGCTCAGAAGGACTACGACGAAAGATCACGGTGCACCTTCCATAAAGAAAAGGGGCACCGCACTGAGAATTGCACGCCATTGAGACAGCACCTGGAGGAGTTGGTGGCAGCAGGTCACCTAGATAAATACATTGAAGGAGGGACGCAACCCGCCCCCCAGGACCATAATAACCCCAACGGAATGCCAATCGACGCCCCACCTTAAGGCGTTATCAATGTGATACATGGAGTTTTTGAACCTGAGCGTGTATGTGAGCTCAGAGGATCAATCAAAAAGGCTGAGCATTTAAGAGAGGTTCTAAGTGCCCAACCTGCCATCAAGAAAGGAAAGACAGAGGCCACGAACGTCATGTCTTTTTCGGATAAAGACTTGGCAATGATATATTGCCCTCACAATGATGCCTTGGTCGTGACTCTCCGAGTCAAGGATTTTGACGTCAAGCGGATTTTAATAGACCAAGGCAGTTCATGTGAAATAATGTACTACGACACCTTTAAACAGTTGAAGTTGCAAGATAAAGACTTGGCACTTGCCGTATCTCCCCTGATCGGATTCAACTCCATGCCAGAATGGCCCGTCGGCAAAATAATCCTCCCAGTCAAGGCAGGAAGTGTGACGAAACAAGTGGAGTTCTGGGTATTACAAGTCCCCTCCACTTATAACATCATCTTGGGCAGAACATGGCTGCATGCCATGCGATCGGTGGCGTCATCCTACCACCAAGTAATGCGGTTCCCCAACGACACCGGTGTAATTGA
The DNA here is from genome assembly GCA_036172215.1 of Camellia granthamiana. Lineage (NCBI taxonomy): Eukaryota > Viridiplantae > Streptophyta > Magnoliopsida > Ericales > Theaceae > Camellia > Camellia granthamiana. The sequence goes on along the minus strand of CM069908.1, from coordinate 11,882,720 downwards.
AGAGGTCTATGGAGATCAGATTATGTCCAAGCAATGCTTTGTCACGGTGAATGGCAGCCGCGCTGCCAAAGGATACGTTCATTCGGTGGAAGAACCTGAGAGCAATGAACTGTTCGCAGATGTCGGCAAAGCAGCTAATCAGAAGGCGGTGGAAGACTTGGTAGAGGTAAGAATAGATGAAAAGAACCCGGATAAGTTCTTTTTGCTCGGTTCGTCGTTGTCCAGCACTGAGAGATTAGAGGTCTTGGAATTTTTGACCTCTAACATCGAAGTGTTCGCCTGGACACCATACGACATGCCAGGCATTGATCCCAACTTCATCTGTCACCAACTCAATGTCCACCCATCTGCCAGACCAATCATTCAGCGCACACGCAGATCGGCACTCCACCACGCCGAGATAGTGGCGAAAGAAGTAGGAAACCTGCTGGAGGCAGGAGCAATTAGAGAGGTGCACTACCCAAGATGGATCTCCAACACAGTCGTAGTGCCAAAAAAGAATGGCAAGTGGCGTGTCTGCGTCGACTACAAAACAGTCAACAAAGCATGCCCAAAAGACAGCTTTCCTCTACCACGGATAGATCAACTGGTAGACCTAACGGCGGGGCACAACCGACTTAGCTTTCTGGATGCATACAGAGGCTATCATCAAATTGCCATGCACGAACCAGATCAGGAAGTGACATCCTTCACAACTCCAAGAGGTCTTTACTGCTACAAGGTCATGCCCTTTGGCCTAAAAAACGCAGGGGCAACATTCCAGAGAATGGTCACCAAGATGTTTGAACCGTTGTTAGGCAGAACAATGGAGGCTTACATCGACGATATGGTGGTCAAGAGCAAAAATGAGAATGACCATCTTAAGGACCTAGGTGAGATGTTTGAGATCCTGAAGAAGCACAAGTTACGCCTCAACGCGTCGAAATGTGCATTCGGAGTAGGATCTGGCAAATTCCTGGGCTTCCTGGTGACCAACCGGGGTATTGAGGCAGACCCATCTCAGATCAACACAATTCAGGATCTGGAAAGGCCTAACTCAGTCAAAGAAGTGCAGCATCTTACCGGCATGGCAGCTGCGCTCAATCGGTTCATAAGCCGGTCATCAGACAGACTACGACCATTCTTCCATGCTCTAAAGGCCAAGTTTGAGTGGGACGACGAATGCGACCGAGCTCTGGAAAGCTTGAAGGAATACATGTCTTCTCCACCACTACTTGTAACCCCAATTCTTGGAGAAGAACTCTTCTTGTGCCTGGCAGTCTCACAGCACGCAATTAGCGCAGTATTGGTCCATGCAGAAGGAATCCAACATCTACCCATCTATTATGTCAGCAAGACATTATTGGGCGCCGAAACAAGGTACTTGCCACTAGAAAAACTGGCCCTAGCCTTGATAATGGCCTTAAGAAAGTTGTCGCATTACTTTCATGCCCACACCATAGTTTTCCTCACAGCCTTTCCATTGAAAGCTCTCTTTAAAAGGGCGAACTTTTCCGGGCGAATTCTGAAGTGGGCAGTAGAGTTGGGACAATTCGACATCAAATTCCAGCCCAGAACCGTAATAAAGGCACAAGCTTTGGCTGACTTTGTCGCAGAATTCACCCCAGGAAGTCATCATATCTGCCTAGTCGACCTGACTGAAACAACTGAACTAGGGATGGAAGTTGACGTCGGAATAACGCAACCCCTGGCACTGGATACTCAGTCAAGTCCCAAGGCAAACCAGAGTACAGCAAGAAAGGAAGAAGCAAACCATGCTGCATCAAATCAAGACTTGGTACAACCAGATGGTGAGGGGCAGACAGCAGGCATGAACCATGAAGAAGAAGACACCAGCAACACGGAAGATCCCAAGGCATCATCTGATCCCTCCACTTGCTGGAAGTTGTTCGTCGGGGAGATGTGGAAGCTCTTTGTAGATGGAGCATCCAACCGGCATGGAGCAGGACTGGGTATAGTCCTCATCTCTCCAGACGGCTTGGTAGTAGAGCAGGCAGTCAACCTTGGCTTCCCAGCATCAAACAACGAAGCGGAATATGAAGCGCTTCTTGCCGGTCTCAAATCAGCATTCTACATGAAGGCCACCGAGCTAATGGTCTACAGCGACTCACAGCTGGTGGTGAACCAAATTTCAGGCGACTATGAAGCAAAGGATGACAAAATGGCTAAGTACCAAGAGTTGGTCAGAACAGAGATCAAGAAGTTTGAAGTGGTGAGGATAGAACAGATCGGCAGGGAGGAAAACAGCAGAGCAGACGAACTACCAGGCTTCGCCTCAATGGCAGATACCTCCATCCCTCATCCACTACTGATCGACTACCTGCCTAGACCAAGCATTGAAGACCCAGAAGCAGAAAAGGTATGTTGCACCGATCTAGGCCCTTCTTGGATGGATCCCATCATATTGTTCCTAAAAGATGGCACCCTACCAGAAGACAAGAAAGAGGCCAACAGAATAAGAGCAAAGGCGCTATGATTTTGGCTTTCCCCATCCCTAGCATTGTACAAAAAGTCATTCTCAGGACCCTACCTAAAGTGTGTTCATCCCAGCAAAGTGGAAGCATTCTTATTCGAGATACACGAGGGCGTATGCGGAAGCCATCAAGGAGGAAGATCACTAGCATACAGAGCAATTTTGCAAGGATATTGGTGGCCATACATGCAAGCGGATTCAGAAAAGTATGTCAAAAAATGCGAGAAGTGTCAAAAGTTTGCACACCAAATACACCAACTTGCCAGAGAACTTCTACCTCTCACTAGCCCATGGCCCTTCGCAATGTGGGGCTTAGACATAGTGGGACCACTTCCAACAGCACCAGGCAACAGGAAGTTCTTCCTTGCAGCAACCGACTACTTTACAAAGTGGGTGGAAGCAGAAGCCTTGGCATCAATCAAGGAAAAAGATGTGAAGAAGTTTGTTTGGCAGAACATCATCACTCGGTTTGGCATACCAAAAGCCCTAATCTCAGACAACGGCACTCAGTTCGATGGCAGAATTTTCAGAGGCTTTTGCGAGGAATACAAGATAGAGTTCTACAATTCTACACCGGCATATCCTCAAGCAAATGGCCAAGCAGAAGCATCAAACAAGGTCGTCTTAGATGGATTGAAGAAAAGGTTAGAGAAAGCAAAAGGCAAGTGGGCAGAAGAACTCCCTCATGTTTTATGGGCTTACCGCACCACACCTCGGCGATCGACAGGAGAAACACCATTCTCCTTAGCATACGGCATGGAGGCAGTAATCCCACTGGAAGTTGGCCTCCCCACAATTCGAAGCGAAAACTTTGACCCAGACTTAAACGGCGAAGCCATATCATTGGAGCTTGACCTTGCGGAAGAAAGAAGAGACAGAGCATTGGTTCACATCGCCTCTTACCAACAAGAACTGTCCAGAAAGTATAACAAAACAGTGCATCCAAGGCAATTCAAAATCGGAGATTGGGTGCTGCGCAAAGTAATGGGAAATACCTTGGTGCCGGGAGATGGCAAGTTAGGGCCTAATTGGGAAGGACCTTACAAAGTGGTCGGATTAGCAGGCAAAGGGGCATACCACTTAGAAGATAAGGGCGGCAAAGCAATTCCCAGGCCATGGAACACTGCCAATCTCAAGTTATTTTATTTTTAGCTTTTTTCTTTTTTAAGCATATGTAATTTTTTCTTTTCTCAATAAAACAAGTCAATTCTTTTCAGCATAATTGTTTTCCGTAAAAGATAGTTTTAGAGAGTTAGGAGCATTGCACACATTTTATTCTAAGTTGCCTGGAAAAACTAACTTAGAGGTTGGCTGGATTAAACCAACACTCCTCCTAAGCCCAGGATAAGGATCCAGGCTACAGGACGTTTGGTCGGAATAACCAAACATTTTATTCTAAGTTGGCTGGAAAAACTAACTTAGAGGTTGGCTGAATTAAACCAACACTCCTCCTAAGCCCAGGATAAGGATCCAGGCTGCAGGACGTTTGGTCGGAATAACCAAACATTTTATTCTAAGTTGGCTGGAAAAACTAACTTAGAGGTTGGCTGGATTAAACCAACACCCCTCCTAAGCCCAGGATAAGGATCCAGGCTGTAGGACGTTTGGTCGGAATAACCAAACATTTTATTCTAAGTTGGCTGGAAAAAAACTAACTTAGAGGTTCGCTGGATTAAACCAACTCTTTGAACTCTTCAGCCGAAGTAAGTTTATCGGCTGAAGAGTGGTTGGCTGGATTAAACCAACTTTTGTTACTCTTCAGCCAAAGTAAGGGTATGGCTGAAGAATGGTTGGCTGGATTAAACCAACTCTTATTACTCTTCAGCCGAAGTAAGTATATCGGCTGAAGAGTGGTTGGCTGGATTAAACCAACTTTTGTTACTTTTCAGCCGAAGTAAGGGTATGGGCTGAAGAGTGGTTGGCTGGATTCAACCAACTCTTTGAACTCTTCAGCCGAAGTAAGTATATCGGCTGAAGAGTGGTTGGCTGGATTAAACCAACTTTTGTTACTCTTCAGCCGAAGTGAGGGTATGGCCGAAGAGTGGTTGGCTGGATTAAACCAACTTTTGGCTGGATTAAACCAACTTTTGTTACTCTTCAGCCGAAGTGAGGGTATGGCTGAAGAGTGGGTGGCTGGATTAAACCAACTCTTATTACTCTTCAGCCGAAGTAAAGGTAGGGGCTGAAGAGTGGTTGGCTAGATTAAACCAACTCTTTGTACTCTTCAGCCGGAGTAATTATATCGGCTAAAGAGTGGTTGGCTAGGTAAGCTTAGTCAAAATGACCAGCTAAAGCCGGAATACGGTATCTCGGCCGCAAAATATTTCAAAATTGCAGTTTGAAAGCAAGCACTAACAGGAGTACAAACCGAGATCACAGTTGGAGCAAAAGAAATCAAGGATCCATTAAAAAACTCATTACCAGTACAAGAATACAGATCAAAACTGAGATAAATGTTGAACGCAAAAGCTAACTTTCATTGATCAAGAGCAAATACAAAGGAGGGGCCGCAGCCCGGTTACAAGTCCAAAGCAAAAGAAAAAAGAAAAATTACAAAGTCAGTTAAAAAGATCCTCAAGATCGGCGTCAATATCAACACGAAGATCGGTTCAAGATGGCAGATCAGTCTCGGTTTGGAGCACGGTGTCTGTTGGAAGCACAGTTTCAGTCAAGGCTTCAACCGTTGGCTCCAACCGAACTGATTGATTAACCGGATCATTGACGACCGGGGTATCATTTGGCTCTTCTTCATCATCGTCAGAACCCTCGAGGAACTGTTGCTGAACGGATGCGGCATACTCCGCCAGTGAGGCCGGAATGGAATACTAAGGAGCGTTGTAGACCTCGGTTTTAGGCCCACAACCGAGCTGCTCCACAGCACCTCTCCAGCCGCATTTAAAGAACAAATCCTTGGCGGCCTCACATTGCGGAATGTAGAGGGCCTCTGCCTCCTTGAAACCTTCGGCGTTGGCATCATTCACTTTCTTCTTCAGTTCGGCGATCTCTGCGTCTTTTTTCCCTTCGAGCTTGACTAGCTCACGAAGGTACTTGTCTTTCATCACGGTCAACGCCTTCTGTTTGTCAGCTTCAGCCGAGGTAACTAGCCCGGTTAGACGAGCTACCTCAGCCTCTAGCTCGGTCGTCTTTTGTTGTGATTCCTTCAGCTCGGTTGCTTTTTCTTTGACCTCTGCCATGGCCTGCTTAGCTGTTTTCCTGAGCTCCAGCACCTTTTTGTGCGCAATTTGGCTCTTTTGCATGGCCTGAAAAGAAGTAAAAGAAACTAATGACAAAACCGAACAGAAAGTTGGAAATATTTTGGGAGACAAGAAGAGCAACTTACCAGGATCATTGATTTCGTCGCCGACCGGATGGCCTTAAGCTCGGTCAAGTTCTTGTGATGCTCCATGTCAGGGGGCAGACATACGCTCTTAGCCAGATTGAAGGCTAGTATATGGTCTTTGTCTGCCACCACTGAGTCGGTAGCACAGTTCTGAAAAGTGAGCTTGGGAGCCCACTTGGAGGAGCTAGATCGGTCAGATTGCTCCGGCTGAGGGCTCAGTAGAGGGCTCGGTGGCGGAAGAATGGTCTCATCTTCGTCAACAAGGCGTTGCTCGGTTTGGCTAGTCTGGGCACGCTTGTTCGCCCGAGATGACGAAGGCTGTTGAAATGGGAGAGCCACTACGGTTTCTTGCGTCTGGCTCGGTGGTGGTACCTCGGCTCTGTCCGTTTTGGTCAGCAGGGCCCTCACTCTGTTCCTTTTGGCCATTTCTTGTTCAGCTGTCGGAGGGACAAGATTAATTTGTGGTAAGGTTGGATCCGGCTCAGGGGCGTCCTCTAGTAGAAAGTCGGTTACTCTGGCTTTACGTCGGCTGCTATATCGGTATGTCGGTTCAACGTTCAGAAGCTTGGCCCAACTTTTTTCAGGGTATCGTAGTGCGGCGCGAAGTGTGTCTAGGTTGGGGTAACTGTACAATGATTGAAGATGAGCTGAATTTGCAAAAGAAGACAACTGTTAGTTCGGTTCAAAAGAAGGAAACCGAAGTAAAGAGAAGCACACAACAAAGCCGAAGTAATTATATCGGGATGCCTTTATTCCAGTTTATACTTCGGCCAGGGATCTGGGCTTAGCGATCTTCATAATTGCCAGATACCCAGAAAAAATCGTCATCATTTAGGTCTTTATCCGGTGTATCTTTTATTATTTTCTCTCGGCGGCGGCGTATTCTTAAATAGTAAACCCATCCGTCTTCTTTTGATCCTATAGAGTATTGGTGGAATATTTCGGCTAAACCGAGGTTAAGCCCAGTTCGGCAGTTTAGCTCGGCTATACCCATTATTATGCGGTATGAGTTGGTGGAAAGCTGGGTTGGGCATATTCTAGTCTGCCTAAGGAATTCACAGAGTAATGGTTGAACTGGAAATCTTAGTCAGGTTTCTATTATTGACAGAAGGGTAAAGGGTACAAAACCTTCGTTCCCCCAAAGAGTAACGTCTTTCTTGGCTAAGGTTAAGTGGACATCGTCAGGGATGTTGTATTCCCTTCGAAATTTGGCTAGACCACCAGGTGTCTCTACAAGGAATCTATACTTCCCCATTTATTTTATAAGTTATGAATAAATTAGTTCGGCCGAAAATTTGTGCTCAGTAGCTCGGTTGAAGCGCTCAGAGGAGTGCTTGGGCAACCTAAGTCTGCAAAGTGGAAGAGAAAGGTGTTAAGCACAGCTCGTTGGACCGTGCTACAAAGTAAATCAAAATAAGAAAAGCCCTATTTCGGCTGTGTGAAGTATTACAGGTCCTATCTCAGTTTCAGCAAGGTGCTTGGTAGCTGGGGTTGAACAAGAGGTTTGTCGGCTCGGTCTTGATGAGCGATTCGCTATCTCGGTTAAAGAAAATGTTCTGTTAAACCAGATAAGCTTCTGCGGGCAGCTTTCTGAGTTCGGTCTGAAAACTAAGAAAGCTGGTTTAGCCCCAAGACTTAGCTCAGTCGAAATTAAGGTTCTCGAAGTACACTAAGTTCATACTTAGTTCGGTTCATTTATCTCGGCTAAAGTGAGTCAAAAGATAGTTTGACTAATTGAAACTACTGAAGTGTTAGTTCGGCTAACAAACTGGCTAGACTTATACCTAGCACAAACAATATCCTAGTTCGGTTGGACGTTTTTATGGATCAAACAAGTGTTCTACAGATTGCTTCGTGAAGTTCATAGGGTTCTCATGAAGTTTTTTCCCAGAAAAAGTGAGGCAGAAAAAGCAAAAACAGTGTTTTATAAAACACATGATTGCTATGGATTGTATAAAGCAAATACGAACACAACAAAAGCAAGAAAGATGGATTTGAGTGACTTACCAGATGAAGGGGTAGAAGCACTGAAGATGAAGCAATGGCAATGAAGAACACGAGCTCCTTAGTTACAAGAAGGAATGCGAGAAAGAGAGAGAGAAGAGGTGAATAAGGAAGGTGTAATGATTTGAAAGAAAAACGAAAGGATCTTTTGTTCTGGTGAAATGACCTAAAGGCGGGAACTGTTCAAAATTTACGATGTACGAAGGCGGCGGGACAGCTGCGATAGGCCAATGAGAGCGTGCCACATGTCATGGGAAGAAGAAATGATTCAGATTGCTGTGATTGAAGAGACGTTTTGACCGGACAAGCACAGCTTGGCTCGAGTATTAGCTCGGCTGGAAAGGCTAAAGGGTTTTTAGCTCAGCTGGAAAGGCTTAAGAACTCTAGCTCGGCTGAGGGACAGGTAATCCCTATCATGCTACGCAGACGGAATTAAGGGGCAATTGAGAGGGTAATTTATATGAAAATTGGGCCGAGCTGGATAATGGGCCGTTATGGGCCGCTATGCGAAGTGCTGAGTAATATGGCTGTAAAGTTACTCTGGTCTTGAAAGGGCCTTTGAAGATAGGCCGGGCCCAAAACCCAGAAGTTAGTCCGATCCTAAAGAGGCCTTAAGTTACTCCAGTCCAAAAAAGGTTAGCTCGGTCACCATACTAGAACTTATACCGGTTATGGCGCAGTATGGTTAGCTCGGTCTAAGACCTTGCTAAAGGTTAGCTCGGTTTAGACTTACCACGATTCGTGCAGAAGGAACTGAGGTAAGAGCATTGAAGGAAGAACCGAACTAAAGATAGTTCGGTCTACTCCGTGGCTCGGCATGGCCATGGTTACTTCGGTCGTATGGTAGTTCGGCCGAATTAGAACCATCTCACTTGGTTTAAGCAGTGAGGGGGGTGTTGAAGGATAAGCATTATCTTTCAGGAGTATGAATCCTAGGAGGACTCTACATGGAGGAGTAAGAGTCCTACTTAGATTGTGCTACACGGAACCTATAAAAGCTCACAAACATCACCTATGGAAGAGGTAACGCAACTTTGATTCCCGAATATACAGAGCTTTTGTCTATTTGTCTAGTTGGCTGACTTAGGCATCGGAGGGGTTTCCGGCACACACCCGCCGGCTAGCTCACGTTTGTATTTTCAGGTAGTAGAACGACGTCGTACGGAGGAGCGCAGACTTGATCAATAGGATTATACGAGAAGGTTTATTTCTTTCCCGTACAATTTCTATCTTTGGATATCTTTTGTTTTAATAATCTTTCAAAATATTAATGAATTGGATATCTTTAATAATCTTCAATAATCTTTTGTTTCAATAATATTGACAACAGGTTTGAAGCATTGAGTCTGAAGCATTGTGGACTTCCTTAAGACCTTTCATATCCAAACAAGGTAAATTAATCTTTTATTTTTATTTTTATATATGATTATGGATGTATATATATATCTATACATATGATTCCAATATGTATGTATATATGATTCCAAACCCCAAACCCCCTCTTTATGTATGATTCCAGTATGTATATATATATTGAGAAGCCATGTCTAACAAAACCTGTGCCAATTACTTAACAAATTGAAGTGGGTTTCTGCTTTCTAGGAAACCAAACAGAAGGCGTTTTTTGTTTTTTTTAATAAACAAAATGAAAAATTGGAAGAAGAAAATAAACGTACCTTCCTTTGCCTCTTAGGGCATGTTTTTTTGTGTTGAATGGGTTTATTTTTTGTATTAGTTTTTGACTTTTATCTAATGTTTCAAATTTAACCAATATAGATAGGAGTTAAATTAATCTTTGTTTTTTGTTTTCTTTTTCTTTTCTTTTCTCCTTGAATGACACTTAGGGCATGTTTGATTGGTAGTATTAGTGGTACTATTTTATTAACCTGTTAATCAAACAAGGCCTTAGTTTGAGTTTTATTTATTGCATAAAACACATGTTTATTAGTTTGTGTAGCATTTTGATAACATTCGAATTTATTAGTTTGTAACATTCGATAACATTTTAATTTTATTAGTTTGTAAAATTAATCTATTTGGACTTAAATTAATCTATTATTAGTTTGAATTTTATTAATTTTATTAGGAGTTAAATTAATTTTACAGATGTGGTAAGTATGGAAATCTAAACCACATTTCGTAAAGTACAATTTCAACGAAAAGGCCCTTATAGAATTCATGAGTTAATTTTTTAAATTCATATTGTGGTATCGTACTGTTTGATTTCTTAAATTCATACTTTGGTTCGAATTTGTGGTATTATATACTGTTCAAGCTTTATTAGTATCCGAATTTTTTGTGTCAAACAGTTTTTGGGGATTAATCAATAAATCGGATAGTTTTTGGCCAATAAAGGGTTGTTTTTAGCCAATAATGGTCTCCATATGTGTTTGTGTTTCTAAGGATTTGGAAAATATTCTATCCTATTTGGTAATAAACGTAGGGAATCTTTTATTTTATTTTATTTATCAGCTCAGTAAATCGTACACTATCACTACATTTTTATTTTTTATTTTTAAAACAGTTCGGTTTGTATACACTGTATTGGTTTCATGTCTTAGATGTGTTCCAGTTCTTACCTTTTCTATAAGATGTGTTCCAGGTCTTAGATAGTATAGCGATCCCGGGTTTTATCCCTTGTTGTACAGTGGTCCGGACTTGAGTCCGTGGACATTAGCAGTTGTTATTCTCTTGTTTACATCCTTTCACACTTTGTTTTGAGTTATAGGATGTGTTGGGCAGGTTTGTTACAGGTTGGTTGTGTCTGGGAGCCAAGTGTTGCTGTCCAGAATTCTGGGCCTTCGCTCGAGCGAGAAGTTTGTCGCTCGAGTGAGCTCTCTGTTTTGGTCCTTCGCTCGAGCCAGGGTTTGGTCGCTCGAGCGGGAGGTGTGTTTTGTGTCTGGTGGGTTGAGCCAGAGTGGCTTCGCTCGAGCAAGCGATTGCATCTGGTTCTGGACCTGAGAGTTGCATTTCTTGGCTCGAGCGAGCTTTTCTTCGCTCGAGCGGTTTGGTTTTTTCTTCGCTCGAGCGAGCAGTCCGTCGCTCGAGCGTGCGTCTGGTTGCAGACCTGTAGGTTCGAGTTGTTGACTCGAGCGAGATTCTGAGTTGTTGGCTCGAGCGAGACTTTCTTGGCTCGAGCGAGTTTTTCTGTGTCTGGTCGCTCGAGCGACCAAGTCTTCGCTCGAGCGAGCCTGTTTTATATCAGCAGACAGCAGCGATTTTAAACATAACATTTTCATCACTTTTCATTTTAAAACCCTAGATCTGAGACCCTCTCTCTCTAGACGAGCCTTCTCTCTAAATTTTCATCTCTTTCTAGTGTGAATCTACCCTAAGTTCTTTGTTAAAAAGGTAGAGGGTGTTGAGAGCTTTGATTTAATCTGAAAATTTGGCGATTTGGAGCATTTTGGTTTTTGGTCTTCATCTCCGTTGGAGCTCAAACTTTGAGGTAGGGATACCATACTCCTCCTTATGGACTTTGTCTTTAAATTTTAGCCTTTTGATACATTGGGTGTTGTTGTGTAATTTTACAAAAGTTGGGGTCTTTTGTGTAATTTTACAAAAGATGGGGTTTTGTTTATATTAAACCTATATGCAAGATTGGCATAGAAAAGTGAGATAGATGATGGATTATGGATGAAAATGGAACCTTAGGGTTGTTTTGTTAATTATGGGAATTTGCCCTAATTGGTTTAATAAATTAATTTGAGAAATGAAGAATTGAATTGGAAATGTTGGGATCTGGAATGTATGGGATTAAAGGGTGTAGTTGGATTAGTTATCACTTACCAAGTTGAAATGTTGATTTTATATCCATTTGATGTATTTATTTCCTGTTTAGAAATAACTGCTTTGAGCTATCGGTGGAGGATAGTCTTGATTGTTGTAGACAATGCATGATGATTAGGCAAACGAAAACTAATCAATGGAATGTGTCATGGAGCTTGGCGGTTGATAGAATACATTAACTTTATGTATTAGTTTATTGTATATAGAACCTTTGTGTTTATATGCATTGTGTGTAGAGGAGGAGATGGGGGATGTACTCCGCGGTTTAGGGGAAGATGGAGGATGAACCTCTAAACCGGATAATGTTGGGAGGAGATAGGGGATGAACTCCGTAGATACAGCTCATATGCTTATCTTTGAGAAGTGTGGACACAGCTCATATGCTTGTCTAGAGAAGTGTAGATATAGCTCATATGCTTATCTTTGGTTGTGTGATATAGTTCTCATACTTATCTATTGAGATGTTGATATAGCTTATATGCTTATCTGTTGATGTATTGATTTAGCTGGTATGCTTATCTACTGAAAATGGAAAAAGAAAAGTAACATAGACTTGTAAGTCTTATAACTGTAATGTGATATAAGTGTATGTATCAGTGTTGGCCATCTATCAACTGCTAATCTTTTAGTCATTGTTCATAGCTGGTTTAGTGTATTTCTACTGGGCTGTGGCTCACCCTATATGGGAACATCATTTTCAAGTACAGGTAGCATGCCACCTCCAAGGATACAGCTTGGGAGGCTAGAGGCTGTCAGACTTTTTGGATGTCATTTTCCTTTTGATGTATTACATGTAAATTCAAGCCTAGGACTTAATGTGTATATGAGTTAGTACTCATTTCTTGTAACCAAGTGTTGGCTTGGAAAGTTGTAAGCCCATGGGGCGTTTACTTTTGTTGTCAACATGTAATACTTTTTGTAAGGAAATATTCTGATGAATGGAAGGATGTTGATCTTTTATATATCAATGCATGTCAATATTGTTGAGTTTAGTGTTATTATTTTGAGGGCGTTACAGATAGCATCAGTTGGATCTCAAGTCCTAAAATTAATTCGCTTCGTGATAGGAATTCACCTAATTTTGATTTGAGTCTGATTGTGTTTGGAAGTGCCATTAAGACTTATGGTAAATATAACATATCTTTTGGGATTGGCTTTATTTATTGTTTGGGGATTTATATGGTTTCAATGCCTAAAGCAGTGTATCTTAACTTTTCTTAAATTGAGGAAGCATAAAATAGATTAAGGTTATGGAAGAAAAAAAAAATTAAGTAAACCAATTTATTTTTTATCTTTTCCGCTTCTTTTTTGTATTTTCTCACAAAAATGAAACAATCTTGGAAAGTCAATTCTTATATCTTTTAAGGTTATTTTCTTATGTACATTGAAATATTTCTTTATCATATCTATCTTTTGTGAAAAAAAAGTTAGCTTAGGTATATCTTGGAGACATTTTAGTGGTTGACCACCTGATGGATGAATTATTTTTTATGAAATTATTTATTGGCTTTTTGACTTTAGTGGTTAACTTTAGTGGTTCACTTTGTCAACTTTAGGTGTAGAAGTATATATTTTCATCCTTTGCTAATACATATATGTCTACTCATTTGCACCCTTTGCTAAGAAAAATGGTAACATTCATTAATATTTTCTTTTGCTGTTGTTTGGAGTCAAATTGTGTTTCCAACAGACTGATTTATTTTTTATTTATTTAATGTTTGGAGTGAAATTATTATTTTAAAACTATGTAGATGTGCAAAGCTTTTGTTATTTGTTAATTTTAATAAATAGATTCTTGGAAGCAAAGTACTAAATGATTGATGTGTTTTATTGATAGTTTCCGTTGGAAACACAACTCATTTTGATAAATTGTTTAATTTTAGTAAAATTTGGTGGTGGAAAATGATTGGTAAGTTATTAGTTTCTATGTGATTTTATCTATGTGATTTTTGATAAATTGTTTATCTATGTGATTTTTTATTAATTTCTTGAATGAGCTCAATACAATTTAGTAGAGCTTAAGCCATCGATATGTTTGATTCCTAACAATAATGTAGGAGCCATTGATATGTTAAGTATCTATTGATTGCTTCGTTCGGTTTGACTTGGTGAATTAAAATATGCTATGTATTTAATATTTATTTAGTTAAGTTCACTTTTGTATTACAGGTTTTGACAATACTAGGCTGCATCAACCTCTAAAATTTCCAGCCATTTCTTATTTTTATATAGATTTACGGTCTAAACGTGTTGAGATATAGTGGGATTTAATTTTATGATAATGTGTTTCAAATATAATGTGTTCAATATGTTCCGAATAATGGGACTCAAATATATAATGATATAGTGTTTCAAATATAATTTTAAGTTCCGAGTTATCCTCTACTGTCTATAACTTGCTGTTGAGTGGATGGAGCTCTCAACTTTGCTAAATAAACTTTCAATAGGCTTTGATAGTCAAATATGCCGTTTTTTGACTTTTTTTGGTCCTTACTTTGTTGGTTTTTGGATTTTCTGGGTGTTTGATTATTGAAAAAAATAGAGGATAATTTCATGGCTTCTGAAATTGTGAGATTAGGGTGGTTGACTTTGACTTTGTTAAATTATAGAGGATAATTTCATAGCTTCTGAAATTGTGAGATTGAGTTTGTCCACTTCAAGTGCAACAATATATATTTGTTGACTTTACTACTACTCATTTGCACCCTTTGCCAAGTTGGGATGATGTGGCATCTTGGACAATTTTAATATTTATTAATTTGTAAGAAAAATAGTAAGATTCATTACTACTTTCTTTTGATGTTGTTTGGATTCAGATTGTGTTACCAATACCTGAAAATGTTTGGAGTTAAATTATTATTTTCAAACTATGGATTTATTGCAAATCTTTTGTTATTTGTTAATTTCAATAAATACATTCTTGGAAACACAACTCCTTTTGGTGGCAGAAAATGATTGTTGGGTTATTAGTTTGTCATATGTATGATTTTTTTTTCCAGTGTGATTTTTTTATTAATTCCTTGAATGAGATATTTTATCATATGAATTAACTGTGGATTTCAAAATGATTGATGATTTTTTATTAGTTTGTCATATGAATTAACTTTATAAATTTTGCAGTTCCATTTAAATCTCTTTTAGTTCAATTAAATTCAACAAAGCTTAAGCCATCGATAGGTTTGATTCCATTTAAGTATCTATTGATTGCTTCATTTGGTTTCACTTGGTGAATTAAAATAACTTTTGTATTTACATAAGTTATGTATTCCAAAACCTTTACTGGATTAATATGTATTTACTGAAGTCAACTTTTGTATTACAGGTTTTGGCAATATTAAGCTAGAATGACCTCTAACATTATGGATAATGTAAGTTGTCTTTTTTTAAAAAACTGGTACATAGATTTTAAAAAAACTTTTGTATTATAGGTTCTGATTATAAAAAAAAAAAAATTTCTCATTTTTTACAGCTAGATGGAGATTTACAACGAACTGTAATATGCGTTTCCTTTACTCATCGTCTTATAAAATTTCATTTTGTGTACATATCAGCTACTTATTTGTTTTTGTATGTATAGGTTCAGTTTCTTCAACAAAGAAATGTCGGTGTAGTGATTCGTGATGAGCATGATTTCAATGTCGTTCGTATTTCTAATGTCAGCCCAAAAATTACTCTCTTATCATTTTTTTTTATTTTTTATTTTTTATTTTTATTTCTTATACTTTGGTTATTTCTTAGACTTTGGTTATTTTTTAAAGGCAATGGGAAAGGAAAATGTAAAGGCAATGTCGAAAGGAAAAGAAAAGGTGTCTTATGCTTCCAAGGGCAAGGGAAAGGAAAATGCATGTCCAGCAGTATAGTTCTTAATGGTTTTTGTAAAGTGTTTTTTTCTTTTTTAAATTGTTAGTTTTCGTATGTTTGTATTTTAAGCCATAATTGTAGAGTGTTTTTGAAAATGCATGTCCAATTATTTATTTTAAACCATAATTGTATTTTTATCTTTTAAACTGTGCACTTTTTTAAGTGTCTCCTGTATATATGTGTAAATCTGCACCACTTTTCAATGTAAGTGGGCGAAAATTTTGAGATAAGAGATAAAGAGAGGAGAGAGAAAATGGGCAACTTTTTTTTTTTTTTTTCCAGCTATGTGAATGGAGATACTTTATGAAGTTCATAAGTTGGCCGAACATTTGTTTGTTTGTATACAAAACCATACAATTTATTATATAGATTATAAATGACAATTTTGAGTTATGTCATTTTTGTTTTTAGTTATGACCAATTTTTTTCTTTAGTAATGACCTTATTTTAGTTATGCCTTGCATGTTGTTTGATTTTGATTTTTTTTTATTTTTATATATAGTTATAACTCAAAAAGTATGAAATTATGCTATTTTTTCTTTAGTTATAATGTGCATACGGCACACACCATTTATAGTGCTTCCCTTGTGAGAGGTATCATTTTGACAACTTATTTACATCTATAAATATAGAGAGAAGTGCTATTCAAATTTTTAAAAAATAATAATAATAAATTTATTGGGTAAATTATGCAAATGGTCCCTATACTTTACACGATGTGTCAATTTATTTGTTTTAATTTGCTCGATTTTGCCCCTTAATTTAACAGATTGTGTCATTTTAGTCCAATAAATAACGGTGGTCAAGTTTGGTGGACGGAAAGTCTACGCAATATGTCAATTTGGTCCCTGTAGTTTACACAATGTGTCAATTTAGTCCCTGTTATTTTAATTTGCTCGGTTTTTATAGGAACTAAATTAGCACATTGTGTAAGCTACAGGAACCAAATTGACACATAGTTTGACTTTCTGTCCACTAAACTTAACAACCATTATGTATTGGATTAAAATGACACAATCCGTTAAATTAAGGGCCACTGATTGCAAGGGCAAGCGAAAGGAAAATGCATGTTTAGCGGTATGGTTGTTATTGATTTTGTAGAGTTTTTTTAGTTTTTATTTTTATATCTTCATATATTGTATTTTATTTAGCCATAATTGTATTTTATTTTTGAAACTATGCACATTTTTTGGTGTCTCTTGTATATTCTTAGGAAGAAAGAAATATATAGGGGATACTTTATGAAGGAATATATAGTGAGAAAGGAATATATAGTGTCTCCTGTAAGTGCATGGGCCCTACAAGAAAATGGGGATACTTTATGAAGTTCATCTGCTGATTGAACATTTGTTCATTACTGTTACAAAACCACACAATTTACTGGTCGAACGTTTATTATTCTCATAAGTTGGTCGAACATTTGTTCATTAGTGTAACAAAACCACACAATTTATTATTATTATTATTATAAAACTATGGGTAGTCATGGGCAAGAGTATAATACATTTTCTCTAAATTCTTGGTATTTTCTTTAGACAGTGGAAAATGGTATTTAATAATATTTGCATTTTAAGCATTCAATGATTTAATATTCATATTTTAGGGACCCAATGGTTATGTTATATCAAGAGCTGTATTAGCTCAACATGCACGACGAGAACGTGAAAGAAATGAAAATGCATGCTCTGTATATCAATCGAGACACCGCTTGCGACAAGAACGAGAGAGATTAGGAGCATATGTTAAAGACTTTCTTTCATTAACACCGAGTTGTCGCAGTCATGCTTGCCTAGAACAGGATACAAAGACACTTGCGAATACTTCGTTGGCACAAAAATGAACAATGGTTACACATGCATCCACATGTTCGTTCTCTATGGAAAGTACATCTTTAGCTCGGAATTGGTAAAACATGTTTAATTCTTTAAATAATACTCGTACTTTTACATGTGTATAAATTTTAATTTACGCACAACAAATATTTGTAGGCCTAATTCTACAGTCACATTTCTTCAAGAGGATCTATGTACAGATGATGAATTAGAAGATATGACTATAAGTACTGCGATTAATACTCAATCACACATGAATTCATGTCGTCATTCTCTCGGCAAGATGGATGTGTTATGTCCTTACTGTTCAGCCTTACATTGGATGGACGAAAAATTAGTATAATCATCTCGAAAGCGTTCCCTATTTGGAACTTGCTGTTCAAAAGGAAAGACTAGGCTACCTCTGCTTATGACACCCCCTCCACCGCTTCAAGCATTATATGATGGGGATGATGATCAAACAAGATCGTTTCGACGTTACACTCGAGTATACAATGCAACCAATGCTTTTACAAGTCTTGGTGCTACATTGGATCCAAGAGTACTAAGGGGAAGCGGCCCTAAACCATTTATTATCCATGGGGAATTGCAACATCGAACAGGATCACTTCTACCACAGCCAGGTCAGGATGCGACTTATGCTCAGTTGTATATTTATGATCCTGATTCAACTTTAGAAGTTCGAAATCGTAGAAATCCTCACTTACAAAGGGATGTTCTCAAAACTATTCAAGATTGTTTGTTGCAAGTTAACGCATTTGTAGACAAATTTCACCAAGCTCGTGCAATTTTGAATCAATTAGTCTTCACTAGACAAAATCTACCTGCTCATCTTCACTACAGTTCAGCAACAGACCGACGACGGTATAACCTAACAACTGCTGATGAGATTGCAATTGTAATACCAGGTGATGGAACCGAGGTCACTGGAATGAGAGATGTTGTTTTACATCTACAGGGAAATAATGAATTGATGCAAATTAATGAATGTCACCCAGCGTATTTGCCATTGCATTATGTTTTATTATTCCCTTATGGTGAGCTCGGATGGGAACCTGAGTTGAAATTGTGGGACGTTAAACATGATCGGCCTTCAACTGATCGACTTACTCAAATGGATTTTTGTAGTTATCGTTTGTTTGAGCGACCTACAGAGTATTCAACAATTTTGAGAGGTGGAAAACTATTCCAAGAGTTTTTGGTAGATGCTTGGGCTGCAACTGAGCAAAATCGGTTGATGTACTACAAGCTTAATCAAAAAAAAATTCGGGCTGAACTTTACCAAGATTTAAGCGATATTGATCCAGATGACTTGCGACCTAATCAAATTGGTCAAAGGTTTATTTTGCCATCTTCATTTACTGGTAGTCCTAGACATATGTTTGAAATCTTTCAAGATTCAATGGCTATCACGCGATACAACCAGCACCCAGATATTTTTCTCACCATGACTGTAAATCCCAATTGGCCAGAAATTACTTCAGCATTATTACCACACCAAAAAGCTATTGATCGTCCGGATTTGATTGCCCATGTTTTTGAGCTAAAAAGAAAGTGTTTGATGAAGGAGATAGAGGCAAACAAAGTGTTCGGTAATAAAGTTGCACATGTTTTTACAATTGAATTCCAAAAACGAGGCCTACCACATATGCATGCGCTTCTGTTTCTTAAAGGTCCAGACAAAATTCGAACATGTGCTCAAGTAGACAAATTAGTTTGTGTTGAATTTCTAGATCCAAAAGATGATCCTACACTTTTTGAAACTGTCAAGTGTTGCATGGTACATGGACCATGTGGTGCTCGAAATCCCCAAGCACCATGTATGGAAAATGGTAGATGTACTAAGAAATACCCTCGAGCCTTTGCAGAATCAACAACTATGGACCAAGATGGATATCCAATCTATCGTCGTCACAATAGCGGTCAAGTATATACTGTGAGAGGACAGGAAGTTGATAACAGGGATGTGGTATCATGCAATGCATATCTTTCTAAACGGTTCAACTGTCATATAAATGTAGAAGTTTGTGCTGGAGTGAAATGTGTTAAGTATATACATAAGTATATTTACAAGGGTTATGATCGCACAACAATAGTTTTGGGATTGATTAATGAGATCCAACAATATCTTGATGCGAGGTATATTGGACCACCAGAAGCTGCTTGCCGAATATTCGGTCATCATTTGCATGCAGAGATGCCAACAGTCGTTCGATTGGCACTTCATCTACCTGGAATGCATCGTGTTCTTTTCAATCCTAATGACTCATTGGAAATGATTCTTTCTAGAGCTACGCAACAAAAATCGACTCTTACTGGTGTTTTTGATTATTGTGCTTCCAATGAAAATGAATGCCAATTCACTTACCAAGAATTTCCGCAACATTTTGTTTGGCTCAAGTCAGAACATAGATGGAAACCAAGAGAACATGGATATGCAATTGGTAGAATGTACTTTGCTAGCCCTAATTGTGGTGAAAGATTTTATCTGCGTTTGTTGTTAACTGTTGTCAAAGGGCCAAGATCGTTTCAATGTTTACGTACAGTTAACAATGTTTTGCATGAGACGTTTAAATCAGCATGTGTTGCCAAAGGACTCTTAGAAGATGATGAAGAATGGATACAGTGCTTGAAAGAGGCTGCAGTTATGAAAATCAGATATCAATTGAGGAGATTGTTTTGTATTATTCTGACCCAATGTTTTCCACTACAACCACATGCGTTATGGAATCAATTTTCAATGCATATCTGTGATGATCTTGCACATAAGCTTCGTACATTGTTTGCCATTTCTAACCCAACTGAGGCTCAAATTGAAGATTATGGTTTGTATCTTTTGAATCAAATGCTTCAAGAATCAGGAAAGAGTTTAATTGACTTCCCGCCCATGCCACAATCTACATCAAATTGGAGTGCAACAGTTGGTAACCGATTAATATTCGAACATCAACAACTACATAATGAGGCATAAAAGACAGATGTGCAAATTACTATTGATCGCCTCAATAATGGACAACGAACTGCTTATAACGCAATCACTTCTTCAGTCTTTGAAAATAAAGGGACTATTTTCTTTTTGAATGGCGGTCCTAGAACGAGAAAAACATTTTTGTACAATACGATTGCATTAAAATGTCGCAGCCATGGCCATATTGTTGTTGTCGTGGCTTCATCTGGAATTGCATCATTGCTATTAGTAGGAGGTCACACTGCACATTCAACATTTTCCATTCCATTGGATGTCTTGGAAAATTCAGTTTGTGGGTTTAGCAAGCAATCATTACAGGCTGAATTGTTTAGAGAAACAAAACTCATAATTTGGGATGAAGTTCCTATGCAACATAGACATTGTGTTGAGGCGGTTGATCGCACACTTCGAGATATTTGTGATTGTGAAAAGCCATTTGGGAGTATCACTGTTGTTCTTGGTGGAGACTTTCGACAAATCTTACCAGTTATAACCAAAGGAGTTCGTGAGCAAATTGTGAATGCATCATTGAGACACTCTGTTTTGTGGAAGGATCTACATGTTTTATCTTTAGATTTGAATATGCGCTTGAATCATGCAAACCTTGGAAATGGTATTTTTGCAAAATTCTTGACGGAGGTAATACTCATTCGAACTTTGATTATACCATTTGATGATACTTTGATTACACCATTTTTTTTAATTTATTTTATTTTATTTATTAGGTTGGAACCAATCCGCAAGAAATCATTAAAATTCCATCAACAATACACAAATGCCAGGATCTAAAGGAATTACTCTCAGCAGTTTATCCACAATTGGATGTGGCAGATACATCAACCCCATCATTCTTAACGGAACATACAATTTTGTCTGCACGAAATGATGATGTTAGTGCTATCAATATTGCTGCGTTGAATATTTTTCCAGGGAATACATATATGTATCTTGCTGCAGATAAGATGGCTGAAGATGATGAAATTGATCCTTTCATTACAAACAGATATCCTAATGAGTTTTTAAATTCATTGGATCCTCCTGGGCTACCAGCTTTTAAGATAGAGTTGAAAGTGGGTTGTCCTATAATGTTATTAAGAAACATTGCACCGAAAGATGGACTGTGTAATGGCGCAAGATTGATGGTATCAAGGTGCGACACTCGCATAATTGAAGCTCGAATCTTAACTGGAGAGAAGTTTGGCAATTTGCCATTTATACCACGGATATCATTGACTCCGTCTTCTACAGAAATGCCTTTCCGAATGACAAGACGTCAATTTCCAGTTCGATTGGCATACGCTTTGACCATTAACAAATCTCAAGGACAATCTGTGAAATTTGTTGGGATTGATTTGCGTACACCTGTTTTTAGTCATGGGCAACTATACGTGGCATTATCCAGATGCACATCTTTCGATCGTATAAGTATCCTCCTCCCTAATGATGAGCCAGATTCCACTACAAATATTGTTTACCCTGAAGTTTTGTTATGAAGACCTTTCAGAAATTGATGAGACGTTCGTAAGAATTGTGGGAAAGAACAAATTTGAAGACATTATCAAACACATATTTTTGTGAAGTATATACATTTTATAAAGCAGACGACAGCTAGGACCCACTTTTTGTAAAGCTTTCCACCTATATGGACTTTGTTGCATTTCAAATATTTTTGTGAAGCCTTTTATTCCCCTATATTTTTGCATTTCCAGTATAGCTGAGTTTGATTTAAGAGTGCTGACTTGATCTTTTACAATTGAGTTATTACTTTGAAGATGTAAGTTGATTTATTACTTTGGACATGTAAGTTGTCACTACTTTGGACATGTCCGTTGTCACTACTTTGTATACACTTTTTTTTTTCCCCTTTTTGTATAAAATTATGTTATCTTTTATTTTCATAGGATGATGGAGATTTGCACCAAACTGTTATATGGGCTCTCTTTACTCATCTTCTTTTTTCATTGAGAAAATTACAAATCAATGAGTTTTTAAATATTTTGTGAAGTTATCACCTATTTATAATTTTTCTTATTTAATTTACTTTTCTTACTATACATTTTCTTTCAAGTATTGATATTAGCAATACTTGATGGCTATTAGATGACTTTAAAATCTTTTTAATTTGACTATTTTGTAAAGCAACAATTTGTATTCTATAGTTGATGTAATTGATGATTTTCACATTAATTTGACAAACCAGATGAGTTGCAGGAATTATTTTTTTTACCATTTATTGTTGGGATGCTATGGCATAGAGTTGATTTCTTCTTCATGATATGATGCATTTAGTTTTTCAATGCTTTCCGTATTTTGATTGGAAAATTATTTCAAAATATTTGATTTCCGTATCTTAATTTGTAAACAATTTCTAAAGACTACTATTTGCGAGGTTATGGTATTTATGTTCTGTGTATTATATTATTTCAATCAGATATTTATGGTTCGGGGTACTATGACACTTACCAATGTATTAGGTGTTAGCCACAAACTAATAGTAGAATTGCTGACTTGAACTTTTATCAGGTGCTACAGACTCTACAAATTTTAATATGTAGAGTACAAATTACAACTGCATTTTAATCTCAATATTATTTACACCGTGCCTTTAGGCACGGGCATATACTAGTGAAGTGATAAAATTGATATAATTGGAATTATAGTGACCAAATTGATACGAGAGACAAAGTACAAAAAATAGAAAGAGATATTGTCAAATCTTGATAATTGTTAAAACTTTATACTAAATGTAGCATAAATTTAGTAATGTTATAATTTAACTAGTCAAATAACCTACCATTAGTTTTTTTAAATTTTAAAATTTTTTTTAAAATTTTTTATGAATAATTAGAAAATTAGTTTGAAATGCTGAATTTAGTAATGTTATTATTTAATTAGTCAAATAACTTACCATCAGTTTTTTTTAAAAAAAAAATTTTTTGAAATTTTTATGAATAATTAGAAAATTAGTTTGAGAAGGAGTTGGATATTGGGATGAATTGTAAATCTATACATCCTGGGTTTGATTTTTGTTAGTATTTATCGGATGTGTGATTACAAGTATTCGATAACTTCTCTGCAAGAGTGGATCTAATATTGCCCAGCCTTGGTAAGCTTTCTTGTGATTAAAACAAAGAAATTCTAAATCTAGTGTAATAAAAGTGATTGGTTGATAGTTAAAAAAGATATAAAAAGAAAAAGTTGCTTTAAATTTTCTAATAGCCTGTCACAATATTGAATTTGAAAATTAAATTTAAATTAGAATAGAACACTCTTAAAAAAAAAAAAATACAATAAAGATACTATATTTTTTTAAATTTAAAAAATAATTTCATATAATTAATCCACTTGACTAGTGCTGCTTTAATCATATAATTATTATTTTTTGATTATTAACATAAAGTCATCATTACAAATTAAAGATATTATTCCTATACAAAAAACACACTAATAAACACGGTTTTTTAAAAGCAAATTAACACACAAAAATAACAAACAAGTATTTTTTTTTTTTGCTTGAAAATTACGAGAGATTTTCAATAGCCAATGCAGCCAATGACCTTTTTTGGAACATTTCCCGTTGCACGATATTTTGCAGCCAACTCCTCCGCCTTGAGAAATTCTTCACCCCGCCTTGCTTGAACCATTGCTCGCTTTTCTTCTGCTTCTTTGTGAAGTAAAGCAACCTTGTTTTTCATTTTTTCTGCATAATCTGCCTTCTTCTTCTCCAATTGTTCCTGCTCATAAGAAGGATTGTCAAATGTTGAATGAAGAACTCAAAAATCAACTGATGGAGATTTGCAAGTATTCATATTTTGTCTAGTCAAAATATCATCGTCAGTATTTCTTTTCTTTTTCTTTTTGGGTTTTTCAGTTCACCAAAAGAATTCAGGAGCTTGAGCTCCTAACAAGAGATCAACCAGGTATTTCTTTTTCTTCTTCTCGTTTGTAAATCCTTTTTGATGATAGTGAAATCTCAACGATTGTAAATGAAATAGGTAAATCTTGTGTTCTTGTGTGTAATTTGCAATTCCTATTTATTGTCTTCTCTATTTTTCATGTCTCATCAGTCTTGGTTACGTGTTCTACAATTCCTAAGAGATACATAATATGGATAAAACAAAATCAAATTTTGAATGCTTCTACATGTATGGCTACTAGTTAAAATAACAAGAGGAAAATGAACTTCAATTATGTCAACAAAATGTTGTGGCCCCTTGTCTTGTTCATTTCACCACTAACTTATATAATTTAGTTATCATGGTGTTCAAGGCAAGTTTATAAAAAAGCCAAAAAGATTTTTTTTAAAAAAAGTATGCCAAATTTCATATGCAAGTCAGAAACTGGGAAATAAAGGGACATGGTTACCTCTAGTTTTTTCAGTTTAGCTTCAACTTCTGCTTTCTTGCTGTTTTCCCACGAAGCGACATCAGTGAGCTTCTTTTGGGCCCTGTTCAATCAATGAAGATGAAGATGAAACCTCAACAATTAAAAATCATCACTGAAACGTAAATAACTTTTGAGTTGCAAAAAACAGAAGCTAATAATAAGGAAGTTAGTAAAAGTTTATGAAGTTTCACATGATAAAAAAGCCTTACTTGTTCTCCACCTTTGATTTTTCACTCTCTTCCCATGCCTTGATAAACGACAACCTTTTCTCTTTTTCAACATCTGCTAGGGCTATGTCTGCAAACACAGAATCCAATCATCCCACATGGAAATAAAATCAGTCACTTGTGTTTTACAATACAAAAACATAATCACTTGAATACTAATTAGGTTACGCCTCTATTTTCAACAAAAAATAATATATTCAGAAGCAGATTTTGAAAAAGAAACCTAACAGAGTACTTAAACTATCACCAACTTTTAAACTAGAGTAATTAAGCTGCTTTCCCAATATTTAGTCACTGACCTCTGTCGAGTGAAGTGCTTGGAGTTTTCTTCACTGGAGGATCTTCAGTCTCTACAAAGAGGAAGCATTTAAACAGTTAAATCCTAGACAATAGAAGTTTTCTTGATCAATATCTAATGCACAAGTTTTGAGCAAAACATTAGTAATAAGAGTCACATGCCAAGAGAAGTATGCCAAGCAGTTTTAAGTCTCTAAGGCGATCCATTCATACAATTGCCTTCAGTCCATAAAGCCCTCTGGTGTCCCAAAAAATACCACAGGAGGGATATGGTTTTGATGCAATTTTATTTTCCACAAATTGCATGAAAGGCTTGGGCAAATTGAGCATATGAAAGAATGGTAACGAAACAATGGAGTTAGGGGCTAATATTATAGATGGGTATTAATTAATTAATCAACAATTTCAACATAGTGAATTTAGGTCATGTTTGTTTGAGTGAACATGAGTTTGGGATTGGACTAATAGTCCAATAAAATTATAAATCCGATGTTTGGTTAAACAATTGAAGTACGGACTAATTATTTTAAACTTGACTATTAGTTAAGATAGGATACATAATCCAACGGATTCGTAGTCCTAGGACTATTAGTCATGGGAATGCTAATCCAGTTCGCCCAAACAAACATGGCCTTAATCTATTTACCTTTCCCATATGTGGAGTTAGGACATGTATAGTAGATGCTTTCTCTACTCTCATCACAGATACTAAAAATGAAAAATTCTAAGTGAATAGAATCCGATTACAAAACTGAACACAACTCTCTCATATGGGGTGGAAACTACAAAATGTGTGGGTCATATCTCATGTGAGAGAGTTTTGTCCGGTTCTGTAATCGGAATCTATGCAAATAGAAGAACTCTTTCCAATTGAAATAATCCAAAGGATGTGAGGTAGCTAATATCCATGATCAAAGTTCTTATCGAGCTATAATAGTGTGTAACTAATCTTCTATTGGTAAGAAAAATTGACATGATTTTAATTGATTTAATTGTCTTTCATCAAGGCAATAATATACAAAAATAAAATTAAAAATTCAATATAGAACAGTAATTAAGATTATTGGCATCCTACTAAAGTATTGATATATAAAGACAACAGATGCAATGTTTTCAATGATGCATTTTGGCATCCAAGATAAGCTTTATACGAAAGTGACATATTAATTTCTTTTAAAAATATAAATATAGAATTTTAATGCTTCTTTCAGTAAAGTGACATTTTTTTGTTTAAAAAGTTTAAGTCTGTAATTTGGAATAATGGACATATATGTAAATATCAAATGATGATAAAGTTATCCAAGATATGCATATAAAGGTGCAAATATAAAATATCTCCTTTAGTGCTTAATTAAACAAATTAAAAGTTCTAATTGCAATTTGCAAGTAATTATTCCACAACAAGAAAGTGTGATGGTGATAGCCATTGCACACGCAACTCCATATTTATATATATCCAATAATGTTATGATAATTATATTTTTTTCATTAATTTATTTATCATCTTATCACTGATTTAATGAGTCTCCCTATTCATGTATTTTATTAATCTGATAATACATAATATAAAAAAAAAAACCACAATCGTAATATTATTGGAATGAATAGCTTTTGATTCAATTAACTCTCTCTCTCTCTCTCTAAAAAAAAAAAAAAAAGTTGCAATAAGACCAAAGTTTGGGTATTAGCGATATACTCTGTTTGGTAGGTGAGAAAATGTAAGAAAAGTAAAATAAATCAAAACTTTGAATTCTATTTTTTCTTTTAAATGCATTAACACAATGAAATTTTCCAAATCGAGCTTAATACAGCAATTTTGCTAGCTTCCATAGAACATCAACAAACATTCGAAACTTTCAGATTTCAAGGCAGTTCACAGTTTTTTTTAAAAATATATTTTTGAGAATCTGCTTTTCAACCTAAATGTAAAATTTGTTTGAATAAATTGACAGCAATTCATTATTGAAAAATTAGGAAAGAAGAGATATCTTAAACCTTCATTTTTTAATGCGGAAAAATAACATATATATATACTATTTTCCTTCGCTTTCTCGGCAACCAAACAGATGATTATAGAAAATCAAATCTCTTGTAACTACGCCATATATCTACAACTCGATCAAACACACCGTCAAAAAAGCAAAAACGAGATAACACACTGTATCGAGGTGTGTGTGTGTGTGTGTGTGTGTGTGAGAGAGAGAGAGAGAGAGTACTGTGGGCCACAACAATCGCTTTGTGCTCATCGACCTTCTCCTCAACCGGCGGAGGTGGATGAGGAATGACAGCTTTCTCCTGAACGACGTCCTTCACATGCGGCGGCGCTTCCGCCGCCGGCGGTGGCTCCTCCGTGGACACGTCAGCTATCACCACCTTCTTGGGCTCCTCAGTCGCCATGTTGCTCCTCCGCCAAAGTCTATTCTATTCAGTGATTCTCACAGCTCCCAGTGAATCTATTCTTTCTATCTATATACACACCCAAGTCTCTCGAAAAATTAGCCATAAATATATATAGCTGTTGGGTTAATTGACAAGGTGTGTTTTCGTGTAATGTTGACTTGGAATGAGTGGTTCTCATTGGGGGATCAGGAGCCGTTGATCAGATTTGTGGTTGATGATCATTAGTGATTTGGTTGATGATGGTGCGAGAGAAGAGATTGAAGTGGGTGTGTATTGGCGTTATGAGGGGCTTCGATACAGGAAATAGTTTCTTGCATGCCGACGGGCACAGTCAGATGGGTTACAGCAGCGTCGTTTACGCGTGTGGATTTTATTTTATGATTTACACAATAGTAAGCATGAACGTCGTCGTTTCATTTATTTTATCCCAAAAAAACAAGAGATATTTTTTTTTTCCCCACAATTTTATATCACCCAAAATATATCTCATTATTTTTAATAATTATTTATAGCACAAAAATATTTATTAATAAAATGAGTAAATTAGGTTGACCTCCCTTGAGCTATGGAAAAAACATAATAAGATTTATAATTTTGACATAATTATATTGAGCTCCTTCATGATTTAAATACTTAAGTCCTTTTTTTATTAATAATTTGTTAGTTATATGGATAAAAAAATGACATTGTCATATTTTTTACACAAAAGTGTATGATTTACGTTGTTTATTTTTTTTATATTTTTGCAACATTTACACTAGTTTTGGTCAATTTAATCTTATTAAAATGTTAATATAATTATGTCTGAATTGTAAGATTTATTATATTTTTTTTTTCAAATTTTAATGGAGATTAGTGTAAATTTCCTTAATAAAATTTAGAAAGTGATTAGAAATGGTGACCCTCAAAAAAAGAAATATGTACTATTTTTCCTTTGAGTTAATTACATTTTATCCTCTTCAATTATTATTGAAAATTACTCTTCTTATATATTTAGACCCTTCCATTATAATATATCATACAAATACTATTCCCAAAGGAGTGAAACAAGTAATTGTACAATTTTAAAATTAAGAGAGATAACAATGATAATTGAGAGAATCAAGTGTAAGTGACATATTCTTTTTCTTAAAATTTGATTCAACTATAACAATTTAGATTTTTTTTGGGGGGGGGGGGGGGGGGGCATCCTAATAAGGCTTAGATAGGAAGCAAAATCAAATTAGTTAAAAAATATGAATAACTGAAATGACTTAAAACTAAAACATGTATTTTTGTAGTTCAAAAACTTCAATGACAAATGAATTTTAGTCCCTTTATATATATATATATTCTTTTTTAAACAAAAAAAATTATTTTTTTCCATCAAAGTATAATGAAAATGAGAGAAAGATGGAATAATTCTTGGGTATATTAGTTATAACAATTTTGAAAATATCTTATCATATGGAAAATACAGTTGGGATACAGATAGATTTGGGACATGTAACATCAATATCATTATTTGTTTATGTTATTTTATTTGTTTATAATAAAGACAGTGAATAATACAATTAGGCTATGTTTGATTCACAAGACTCTTAGTGGGGTATTAATAATCCTATCAAAATTAGTGTGATATTCACTATCCAATTGGATTAATAGGATAAATTATCCATTAGATTAATAATCTCACCCTACCTCTTTACTAATAATGCTATAAATTTGTTGGATTAATTATTCATTGTCCTAAACCAAAATATTAAAACAAATATAGAATAATTGAACATACAGATTAACAATCCCAATCCCATATTCTAATCCATCCAATCAAACAAGCCCTAATTACTTTTGGAGCAGGATAAAATAGGCGTCCACATCACTATGCCAATTATCTATCGAAAACGGACTTTGAATCTTGACAATATTGTTCTTCATATGGTAACACGTGTGTCTCTTTCCACCATTTATTTACTTTTCATTGAAAAATAAATATAATGAGCGTGTTCTTTGGCCATCGTAGAAACATAGATATAATCAATAAAACATATTTTTCTAAAATCTTAATGTAGTTTTTTACTTTTAATAATTATAATCAACTCTTATGTTGCAAAATCACGTCATAAAAAAATTAAATAAATAAATTTATAATATCACTCTTGTATCTATCTGATATTAATGAGATTGACAAAATTTGATATGGGAATCACTTTTGATATTTTTTATTACCTCATTAGTGCTATACATTTTTATTAAAATTTTATTTTGGTTCATTTAATTTAAATTATGCCCTTAAAAAAATGTATATCAATTTCTGTCAATTTGGTATGTAAAATTGTTGCCAATTTCAAGGTCATTTTGTTGGAATGTAGTATTTGGTTCACTAAAATAAATGCTTAGCTCTATTGTATGGGATTGGGGTGTCTGCTCTGCACCCAACACAACAGGTACTGTTGTGCGGCCTTATGGGCTTATTTCAAGGTCCGTTTTGATAATTTGAACCGTTCACATTTTAGAATACATCGAGTAGAATATGCTTGCCAAAAGTTAGGTTAATCGGATATCGTTAACCCTGTCATCCACTCACATTTGTATTCATTTTAATACTTTAAATTATAATGTCATTTATTTTTCAAGATACAAATGTAAGTGGATGAAAGGGTTAACAATATCCGATTAATTTGATTTTTGGCAACTGTGTTCTACTCGATGTAATATAAAATGTGAACGATTCAGATTATTAAAACAGATCTCAAAATGAACCCATAAAGCCGCACAACAGTGCGAGTGCCTGCTATGCTGAGTGCACAACAAGCACCCCAAATTTTATTGTATGTGGGGTTTAATCCTCGATCTCCTGAATCTGGAGTTAGAAGAGATTGATTAAAATTCCATTCTTATGTTTGATTCAATAAAAAATAAAATAGAATCGTTGTTCATTAATTTAAGAGAATAATCAGTTTATTAGAAAGACAAAAAATAATCATCTCATTCCTACTTAACATTGTTCATAATTCTTATATTACTTGGGGCAAAAAAAAAAAAAAAAAAAAACCATGTGAGCATATGCAACTTATAATCTACCAATTTTTATTTATTTATTTATTTACTTATTTTTTGATGCCTTATAATATAACACAAGTTCACATGCGATTTTTGTTATCTATATCTTAAATGGATTTCAAGAAGCTTCTTTCAAAGGTTTTATATAGCAAAGGAGAGGGGAGGGGTCCCGATCCCTGCGAGTCTCTTCTGTCATGAGCACATGGTCAATCATTTTAGGGTGGTTTGTTTGTTTGGTACTTATCATTAGGTGCGGTAAATCTAGAAGTGTCCATTTTTTTCTTAAAATATTAAATATATGATTGAGATCAAATTTTTTTATTTTTATAGTGAATCCTACGCTTAGTCACGCCTCAGATTTTCAAGATTCAACTCATGAGAATAAATAATTAAATAATAAATAATAGATAATAATGAGTTAAATAAATACTATGTCTCTCATGTAAATTGGTATAATAATTGCAAACATTACATGGGTTATTCAACTACATACATCCTACCATTAAGATCTAATGGCATGTTTGATTAGGTGGATTAGAGTATGGGATTAGGATTATTAATCCGTGGACCCAATTATCCTATGTTTGTTTTAATATTTTGGTTTAGGATTATTAATCCATTGGATAATTAATCCAACAAATTTATAGGATTATTAGTAATGGGGTAGGGGTGGAATTATTAATCTAATGAATATTAATCCAATTGGATAATGAATACCACATTAATTTAATAGGATTATTAATACTTCACTATTAATCTTGTGAATCAAACATAACCTAAATGATATGAACATGATTTATGTAGGACAAACAGTAATCTCATACATTAATTGAAATGTCTAAAGACTTCTATCAATTATAAGAGTACAATCCTTACATGAAAGGCATTTAGCCTATAAATAAATGGCCTACGACCTAGAAATAAATAGAGCAATCTTACTCCACTCTAACACACAGTCCAACGCTTCATCTCCACATCTTGCATAACATTAATACCTGAAAAGATATCAGTAACATAGGGTAAGCATATAAGCCCATAAGAAACATTTCTAAAACTAATACAACCTCACAAACATAAATGATCATGATAATATATATATATATATATAACAAACTCAAAACGTTTCCTAACACAAGTCTTAGTTCAATTAAATCATTCTCTACCTATCTAAATTCCTTATTCAATTGACCCATTTCCTTTATCAATTCCAATTCCCAGTAACTCCGTATACATACACATATCTAATCAATCCAACTATGGTTGTCTTAAGCACCACCCAAACCAATGCACCATAAAAAGTCGCATTCTGTTAGTGACTGTAGATGAGCGTCACCTAATCCTGGCCATCATTAAGCACCACTTGTAGAAAAATATTTTCGAAAAAATTAATTTAATGTAAATAAATAATAAAATAAAATACTATAAATTTCTTATAGAAATTTTGTAAAGTTAATATAGATTGTGACCGAGACCAGTGTTTGAACACTGCGTCTTGAAAACAGAATTTCACTCTCACCACTTATGCTAGCGATTAATGGACGTTCTGCCTCCAGAATACAATGTCATCACACATAGAAATTGCACAATTTTTTGTGTATAATTTGTGTCATGCATTCTCTCTTATATACTTGCCTAGACATAATGTATGAATCCTAAAACTTCTTAACAAATGAATGCCATGGGAATGGTATTTATAAAAGTATTTGTGACTATTCATAAAAGTTATGACTCTAGGGTTACAACTTTTCACACGAAGAGATATCATGAAAGATTGTATCATTTCATTCAAAAGGAGTCAATTTCCATTCACTTCTAAATTTTTTCCAACACCACTTACTAGTGTACAATATGAGTTACACTTCCTCACCAGTGCAGTGGCCATCGCTAAGCACCACATCCAAACATCACAATTCTATCTCAACAATTCAATTAAGATCAAATTGCTTTCTTAATTATGTCCGTTGT
Source organism: Camellia granthamiana (assembly GCA_036172215.1). Taxonomy (NCBI): domain Eukaryota; kingdom Viridiplantae; phylum Streptophyta; class Magnoliopsida; order Ericales; family Theaceae; genus Camellia; species Camellia granthamiana. Next base: position 11,850,136 of record CM069908.1, on the reverse strand, counting down.
TATCCAAATCCTATAAAACGTGTGATTTACACCTCTGTTTAATAACGAGTTTTTATCCTTTTCAAGACATCATAATGTGTGAGTTATTAACAATCATTAAAACAAACCATTTTCATTTCTAATGGTTACTCACAATTTACCAACAACTTTATTTCACAAATCATACTCTCAATTTCTCAACAAATAATGCTATATGCATAAATTAGTGTACTAACTAGTATATCAATTAATGATGTGACATAATTACACTAATTGGTGCATGTAGCACCATTGTTTCCCAACGCACTCACTTTCACCAATTTTACTTCCATAACATAATACTCATTATAGTTTTATCAATTTCAACACAAGCTCATCAAATTTTCAAATTCCCAAATCATATACACTTGGGGTTTTCAACAAATTGGGCTTTTCCAAATAAAATCACCCATATGCAAATTTATAAGTAGAAAATAAGTTTGACCGCTAGAATCTCAATAATCAACACCCAATTTAACTAAACCTTCAATCCACAACTTATGATTTTCCAAATAACATCAACATAACAACAATAACATGGTTTGCATATTCAAAATACCACAAATTTATTGACAAACTCGTATTGAGTTAGAGAAATACAACCCTGCCTCTTCAAGGGAAGAGGAGAAGGTAGACGTATCATCTGAAGCCTGAAATAAGATTTGGTTGAGATTAAACCGAAACCCTCACCATGCTCTCCAACAACTGAGAAAGAGTTGGAGATCAAACCCACGCGTAGACACTCTGAAATTAACATATAAGCCAAAGAAATTAGGGCTAAATCTCCTAGAGGAGAGAAAAAGAGAAAAGGAATTCGAAAATGAGATAATTCGTGTGCTGCTCTATTTTTATATAAAACAGATTGCAGACGCAAACACACCATCACAGTCGCCAACACCACATCGCGGGTGCAACCACACAGGCCACGGCTCCCTCCACGCCCCATAGAGGGCCACACAATTTTCCCTAAACCAACAAATAAAAAATATATGAATTAACAAAATAACTTAAGGTGATCAACTTTTGACCAACTTCAAATATTTAAAACTAAACTTATTAGTAAGTAAGGTCTTGTTTGGGTACTCCCAAATAATCCAAAAAGTCAAAAAATTACTCAAAAAGTTAAAAAGTTAACACTATTCACCAAAAGTCAACAATTACGGCTGCACAACTCCCAATTCAAATTTTCCTCTAAAAATCAATTTTCACAATTTTTTATTACACATTTTTCCATAAAAAGTCAAAAAGTTAACCAAAACATCCATATTTTCAACCTCAATTTTTTAGTTAAAAAAGATAAAAAGTGCACTTATTTAGTCTTCCCAAACTTGGCCTAAGTCTGATCCATAAGATTGGCCCATAACTTCTCCAAGATCATGGTGTCGTTGAAAAGTTGTTGTTGTGTTGATGCCACACATGAGCCCAATTCATTTGCCACGCCAAAAAACGTGAAAAAAATACAAAAATAAAAATAAAATACAAGAAAGCCCAAATGGAAGCTAAAGTCCAATGGGCCCACGGAAGTCACATTGCAAGCAAAACAAACGAATCGCCATCCGATTTGCATCTTTATTAATTTTTTACAGTTAGTTTTTTTATTTATTTTTTATTTATCTAATATTTTCATTAAAAACCTTCTTTCTTAAAATATATATTTATATGCATAATGTTTTAAAAAATATCAACAAACCAAAGACAAAAATATAATAAAACAACTTCCCACCAATCCTTCATTTGAACTAGAGGGTCTAGTTTTGCTAATGTGGACCAACTTTTATTGCTTGAAAAAGTAGATTATTTATATTAAGAAAAATATATACTTACATTTCTTAATATTTGGAAAAACTACTATTTATCTCATATTTTTGAAATAATTATACCGACTTTCCTTGAAATTTTAATTCACATAATACTAAAGTCATTTTTCATTAATAATTAATTAATTATATGAATGAAAAAAAGAAGAAGATACTATCATCTATTTCTAATTAAAATTTATATTTATCTTTATTTATTTTACTATCTACTAGTTTATATCACTTTAATCATACTAAAAGAAAGGTCACTGTCCTTATGTCAAATATGTGAACTATATTTTTTTTCAAATCTTAAGAGACATGAGTGTAAGTTATCCTAAATTGTTTTATATAAAATTGATTAAATATTGATAGTTACATGTTTTCATCACATTTCTCATTAAAAAATACGTGATTTGTGTATAAAAGAGTAGTGCTATAGATCCACAGTTTGGATCTTGACCTACAATGATGTGAAATGAAAGATAAGCCCTACGCAACAAAGTAATAACAAATTAAAAGTTGACATGTGTCTTTCACATCATTGTGGATAACATTGTGAGAGATTTTGTGTAGGTCTTAAACATTTGTTTGAGAGTTACATTTGAGACCTCTAAATGCACTTACAATGATGTGACAATGAAGTAGAGCACCACATAGAGAAAAATATTTGGGAGCTCTAATTGAGCACCCTCACTTCTAATATGAAATAAACCATGTAAAGGGTGGACCAACACTCCTCTCCCTATCTCTTTCTCTTCCACCTTATTAGAGGTCAAAATGAGAGTGATCTATTAAAGGATGTAGCACCATTTTATAATTGAATATATGATAAATTCGGCGTGGGCGCGGGTCGGTTGCGGCCATGGAACCTCCAATCCGCCATTCGTCCGCCAGATTGACGGATTAGAGAAAATCAATCCGCATCTGTTCGCCAATTCGACGGATGTGGATTGAGCGGATTAGCGGTTTGGCGGATGGATGCGAATCGGTTTGGCGGTTTAAAATTTTATAAATTTTCAACATAATTCAACTTGTGCATTTCCTTAAAAAAAGAAGAAGAAAGTATTACAGTTAATGACTTAAAAAAAAATTACAATTACTGCATGCTTTATCCACATAAAATATTACAATATATGGTTCTTAAAATATAAAAACAATTCAAACCACCAAAACCATGAATAGAGCAGTAGTAGAGATTGTATATCTCTGTATTGTTACATCTATATCTGTTTTTAAAAATAAAAACCAACCAGCATATATCATATATCATATTTTCTATTTATTATTTTTAGAGATAGATTTAAAAACAAAAAAATATAAATAAATAATACGTTTATTTTTTTCCATTCAAAATTCAAGTTGAAAACTTTTTTCAACAGAATATTTAAATTCTTTTTTAATTGAAAATACAAACAGAATATTTAAACAAACTGAAAACACAAAGTTTTATAAATTATTAGGGATGTTCGCGGTTTGACGGTTCGGTTGCGGCCAAAAGAGTCTCAAATCCGCCATCTGTCCGCTAGATTGACAGATTGGAGAAAATCAATCCGCAACCGTCTGCTCGTCATCACGCATCCGTCCAAAATGCGGCGGAACGGTTCGATTCAGTCGATTTTGACAGATCGGTATATCCGCTGCTCACCCCTAGTCAAAATCTGACACTTATCATTATATATCATTATGAGAATTTTATATAATGTCTCAAATACTTTTCTTTATTTTTATTTTTATTTTAAGACAAATATATTCTAAATAGTCTAATCGATATTTAGGCCAAGTTTCGCATCCTCAAAAAAATCTAAAAAATCAAAAAATCACTATTCTATTTAAGTCACATTATCTTATTTAAGGGTTGGTTTGGGATGTCCTAAAAAAGTGCACTTTTTGATTTATTGGTGGGTTTGGGTTGGGTTTGGGTTGGGTTTGATGTGATGTGTTAGAGAGGTGATGTGATTTAAATAAGATGATGTGACTTAAATAAGATAGTGACTTTTTGACTTTTTGGCTTATTTAGTACATGCCAAACTAGCCCTAAGTCACATCACCTCTCTAACACATCACTTCAAATCCAACCCAAATCCAATCCATATTTCATAAAAAAAGTCAAAAAGTGCGGTTATTGTCTTTCCAAACTTGGCCTTAATTAATTAATTATTTTCATAAATAAGGCCTAAAAATGGGCCATGCTATAGACCCCCAGTGGGGTGACCCCCACTGACAACCCCCAGTGAGGTGTCACCCCCTCATTCGCTGGAAAATAAAAATAAAAAAAACAAAAAAATAAAAAACAGTTTTTCACCAATGGGAGACCACCCCCAGTGACCCCCACTGGGGGTGTTAGGCATTTTTCCCTAAAAATATGAGTACCCAAAACAGTGATGCTGCCTACACCCAGTGGGGGTCGCACCCCCAGTGAGGTGGCGATCCCCCACTGGTCCAAACTTAAAAAAAAAAAAAAAAAAAAAACAGTTTTTTTGGGCCAACCCCCGAGTGACACGTCACTGGGGTGACACCCAGCTGGGTGTATCCCGCTTTTTCCGTACCCAAAAATTGCTCAAGGGGAGCGGAGGTAGATGGATTCTCACTCAGAACTCTCCTCTTCTTCATCTTCTACGGCGGCGCCGGAGAAGAAATGGGGAGAGAAGATCTCAGAGGCTGTGCTCTCTCCCTACAACTCTCTCTCTAAGAAAGGCAAGCCTCAGGGCCGCGAAGTCTCCGTTCTCGCCTCATTTCTCCTCTCCTCTCCTTCTCAAGGTCCCCTTTTCTTTTGCCCTCTGTTTGGCTTCCAAGAAAACTCTTATTTTCTTTTCCTTTTTCCAAACCGACTTCACTACTCGGAGTCTCCACTGAATTGAAAATTATGTAAATTTGTGCTATATTGAAATTGAATTCTTATTGCTGTTTTTTTATTTTTATTTTTATTTTTAATTACAATTCAGAATTGCAAGTGGTTGCGCTTGGAACGGGGACAAAATGTATTGGGAGATCGCTTTTGAGTCCTCGAGGCGACATTGTGAACGATTCACATGCTGAAATTATAGCTCGAAGAGCCTTATTGAGGTGTCTTTCTGTTTTTGATCCTATAAATTGCATTGTGATTATGTATTATAGAGGATTGTGATTGAGAAGTGTGCTTGTTATGCTTGAATTTACATTAGAACTTTTTATGGTTTGTAAAGAGTATGATACAGACTGTATAAATCTCGTTCCGTCGGCTTTTCAATCCAAGCAGCTTTTTTTTAGGGTAAATTACACTTTGCCCATTTTATCTTTGGTCACTTTTTCATTTTGGCCTTTAAAATTTATTTTTTCCCCCTTTGACCCAGGGCCGGCCCTGAGTTCGTCGGGGCCTAAGGCGAACTTCGGAAATGAGGGCCCTTTTGTATTAAAAAAAATTTATGAATAAAACGATAAGTTACAATTTTTTTATTTACTTGTAGTCATAAAAAAATTTACTTACACATATAATCATTAAAATTATAAACAAAACAATTTAATAAAACAAAATTAGAGCAAAAAAATTAGGAAAAAATTATTCAATTAAAATTGATAAAGACCTAGGTAAAAAAATTTGAGCAAAATTATTTATTCCACTAAAATCTAATAGATAAAGAAGGTAAAAATAAAAAATAAAAAAAATAGGGCCCATATATTGTATGTATTATTTTTCTTGAGCCCAAACACTTCTTTTTTTTTAATATATATTTTCATTTTAATAAATATGGACCAAACTACACTTATAAATAAATATGGAGTAAGTCATACATGGACCCAAAAAAATATTTTGAGGCCCTTTAAATTGATCCTAAAACCAAAAAAAAAACATTGAGCCTATAATATTTTACCAAATTTAGGGACCCTATTTTTGGGCCAAATTTAGGGGCCCTATGTTATATATGTTTGTATGTTTTACCAAATTTAGGGGCCCTATTGTTTTTTATTTATTTATTTATATATTTTTATTTTAATAAATATGGGCCAAACACATTTATAAATAAATATGGACTAAATTATACATGGCCCAATAAAACATTTGGGACCCTTTAAATTGATCTTAAAACCAAAAAAAAAAGTTAGACCTATAACAATTTTTTAAATTTGGGGGCCCTATTTTTGGACCAAAATATGGGGCCTAAGGCACAAGCCTTACCTGCCTTAGGGCAGGGCCGGCCCTGCTTTGACCCTTTATATTTCTAAGTTTTTCTCAGGTTGCTCATAATGCTAATTGCTGTTAAAAATTAGACAAAAAATGACACATTAACAGTCATTTGACATAAAAATATTTTATTATATATAAGTCACCTCGCTAAGTAACATAAACTTAAATTTTAATATAATAATATATTTTTCATATTATTTGACAATTATTATAGTATTTTCGGTCTAATTTTGAACAAAAATTAACTTTAGGGGTAAATTGGGAAAAACTTGAATCCCATAAAGGGTACACTACTTGTTCTAATAGTTAGACTTAATTCCCATCAAATTCTATTGAAAATAAGTCTTGGTAAAATTGTCGCTAAAAATAATTTTTTTGTGACAATTTTTTACCTACGTCGCTAAAAATTGACAATTAGTGACTTTTTTTTGTCATGATTTTTATAATTTGTTACGATTTTTATAATTTGTCACTAAACTTACAATTAATGATTTTTTTATGACAAATTTTTTTCATAGGATCTATTAGACAATAAGTCCACTTATTAGGACTTATATGTAAGCACCCCAAACATAAAAGGTCAAAGTGTGAAAAACTTTAAAGACCAAAGTGGGAAAGTGAGAAAGTGATCAAACATAAAGGGTGCGGATTACCCCTTGACATTTGAAAATCACTACATAACCCCCCGTGGTTACTGGATTGAAGTGCACAGTTACAATTTCTATCAAAACTAACCAAAAGTGTAATTCACGCGCATTTGTTGAGAGTTGTTATGAGTATGAGATTTTTTCAGATCAAAACACCCTAATAAGTCTCTAAAATTACAACCCTACCATCCCTTTACCTCTCATGATCCCAATTAGGGCTGTGCAAAATACCGTCCAATCCGCACCGCACCGCACCGATCCGTATCAATCCATACTACTTTATCCGCTAACCGTGGTTTAAACTTTAAAATTTATAATCCGCTTTCGAAATTGCTTCGCTCTGCTATAGTTAATATATATATATATTTCAACCTATAATGAAATTTCAAAGTAAAAATGAGTGTGAAAGATATTTAATATGTGAAATTGTTTACAAATTAGTGGTTATAGATATGAAAATTATTATGTAAAATTAATTTGTGATACATATATATGAAAAATATTATGCAAATTAGTGTTATATATTATGCAAAGACTTGGTAATTGGTTAGAATATCATTAAATCCGTCAATCTGCTAATCCGTCATTCGATTTATAATTTTACTCTTAAATCGCCCAAACCGCACCGCACACACCCCTAATCCCAGGCGGTTTTGGATCGGCGATTTGGACCCTAACCCATACACCATAGCGACGATGGTGAGGCCAAGCGACGGCGGCGGCGTTGGCGAGGCCAGGCAACGGCGACAGCCCCAAACCGACTGAACACTCAAAATCTCCCTGGAAAAAGGATCAATTTTAGAAATCAAACTCTGAAAAGTTTGAAGCCCTAGGTTTCTTTGCAAATCCAACGGAAAATTTCTTCAGAAAGATAAGGGGTGTGTTTGGTTTGTGTTTTGAGATAAATTTTCAAAAAAAAGTTTGGGAAGAGAGTTTAGAAATTTTTTTGATTTGTTTGGTTGTATATTTTGAAAATAGTTTTGGAGTTTGGGAGCTTGGGATGATTTGATATTTTGTTGTAATTGAGTAGATGTGTGTGAGAGAAAAAGTGATTGATTGATGTGTAGGAGAGAGAATGATTTTGGAATTTTTTTTCAAAAAATTTGAACAAGACAAAATTTTGAAATTTTTGCTCAAAAATTGTATTTTGAGATACAAACCAAACAAGCCCAAGATTTTGAAGATTAAATCACTCAAATTTTGAAACCCAAAGGTAAATATCTCTACAACCCCTCTATTTCCCATCTGTAGCGTTGCCACTGCCTCGGAAGTACATGTAAACTTGCTGCATATATTGGGTAAAAAGAAAATTAAAGTTCATAAGGGAACAAAATGTGTGCTAGGTAGGAATGGCAACGGGCCGGGACGGGGCCGGGGATGCTACTCCCCGACCCCAATCCCCGAAGGTAAAAACATCCTCGTCCCCGCCTCCGATCTCTGGCGGGGAAGCCATTACCTCCCTTACCCCCGTCCCCTAACGGGGATCGGGTTTCCCCGACCCCGAAAAATCCACGACTTATTTGTTCACAACACACACACACACACACCAACTATTCAGATCAACAACAATCATCAACAATATTGTTCATCAACAACAACAGACAACAGATCGGTGGCAACAACTTAGAGATATATATATATAACAACGTAAAAAAAAATTAAAGCATCAACAACAGATATATATATATATAGAGAGAGAGAGAGGGGGGCCTTCACGGTCACGGTCACGGTCTTGGTCCTGTTCAGATCGGTGGCAACGGAGGCTTCACGAACGGGCCATGGTTCAGGATCTGTTCAGATTGGTGGTGGTGGATTTGGATGATTGTTGAGTGAGTGAGTGAGGGAGAGAGATGAGAGAAACGGTGAGACTCAGAGAGAGAGATCTGAGTCAGTGAGTGAGGGATCGAGAGAGATGAGAGAAGTCAGTGAGGGAGAGAGAGAGATGAGAGAACGGGGAGACAGAGAGAGATCTGAGTCAGTGAGTGAGGGATAGAGAGAGATGAGAGAAGTCAGTGAGGGAGAGAGAGCTCAGATAGATATTAAGTTGAGTTGAGGTAGATATTATATTAGATATAATATAATATGGTAGATATTGTCCAGTGCACTTCTAAACATATATATCTAGTGCACTCCTAAACACATATATATATATATATATGGGGGACTATTCGGGGACTTCGGGGCGGGGCGGGGGCCGGGGCCAAGGAACCTATCACCGTCCCCGGCCCGAAATTAACGGGGATTTAATTTTCAATACCATTCCTGGCCCTATGGAGATTATTTTTGGGGAAAACCCGTTCTAATCGGGGTCGGATCCCCGTCGGACCGGGTTCAAATTGCCATCCCTAGTGCTAGGGAGGAGAGGAAAATGAAATGAAATCAACAAACTTGGATAACCCAGATGCTGATCACTGACACAACGCAGAAAAATTCAAATCCAATAAAGTAGAAAATCTGCAAGTAAATAAATCAATCAATAATCAAGTGCTCGCTCTCTCTCTCTCTCTCTCTCTCTCTCTCTCTCGCTCTCTCCATTCTTTGTGCAATTACCATTTGCTTCTCTCTCTTTGTGATTTGTTTGTATCTTTCTAGTTCTATTTGGTGAAGTTCATCTTCGACCAACTTGTATTTCTTTACATGGGTTTTTGAACTAGTCACTGTGTTTCTTTACATGGTTTTGGATAATAAAGAACTTGCACTTGTAATTAACAATTTCCACTTGGAAAGAGCAAGTTTTTGAACTAGTCAATGTGTTTCTTTACATGGTTTGATAAAAATTATGTTGTTTAAATTAATTTGTTAAATCAAAACCCTAATTTCACATGTGAAAACCCTAAATTCTCTTCACACAATCCTTGTTCTTCTCAAAACGACTGTTGAATGAGGAATAGTAAACAAGGGTTATATATATAAGGGCAAAATAGTCTTTTTACTTCTGCTGTTAATGGTATTAACTGTGCACTTCAATCCAGTAATTACGGGAGGTTATGTGGTTATTTTCAAATGTCAGGGAATAATCTGCACCCAACCCAAATTACAGGGGGTAAAGTGAAAATTCCCCCCTTTTTTTATTCATACTAGGGTTTTTGAGAATTTGGCAGCAAAATTTTAGAGTATTATTCATATTTTCCATGGATTTTAGCATTTATCTTCTGCGCATAATAGTAGAAATGCTTGGCTTCCTCTACTGATCTCTTTTGCTGTTAATGAAACATGCCTTTGTATGGAAAAACAAAAAAAAAAAAAAAAAAAAAAAATTGAGAAGGAGAAGAAGAAGAAGAAAAGTAGTGGAGTTTCTGCATCCTATATATGGGCTTGACTGTATTCTATGTTACATGGACTCTTCAAAATAGATGAAGTACCTGTATTGGACACTTGACACTCGAATAAGGGTGTGAGATATGTGTTTGATATGTCCCATTAGATATGCTCTTAACAAAAATCTAAGTAGAAACAAATCAATTGTTACCAATAACGTGATCTAAAAAAATGTTTAAATCCTACCAGGTATTTCTATGCGGAGATGCACTGTTTAACAAACATTAACAGTAAACTTCAGCATACTAATGGAAGCATACCATTGCAAGGTGATGGTGTCACAAACTCACTTTTTTATTTGGACACGGATGGCCTTGGCCAAGGAAAATACAAAATGAGAGCAGGTTGGAAACTACATTTATACATATCACAGCTGCCATGTAAGTATGGTGATGCCCTTTGAATCCTTCTATGATTGCGTTAACGTTCAACTCTTTCTTTTGGTTGCACATTATTGTCTTTTCTTTCTTGTAGGTGGGGATGCCTCAGTCAATTCATTGTTGTCTCCTTTGCAAACTATTCCCTTAAAAGAAGGTGCTCACCATCCGAATTGAGTAAATTTGATAGGTCAGATGCTTCTATGAGGAAAAATGGTAATGGTGGACTGGACGACCAATTCTTTGTTCGCCATGTTTATTCATGACTTACCAAGATCTTGCTTCTTGTGTGGATTACTAATTGTTGCTTCATTTAAAACGATTCTTTTAATGGACACTTGTTGGCTTGTTGCTAGAATGAGAGATAAATATGTGCAGATCTATGTTAGTCATGTTTTATTACTTTTTGTAAGGAATACATGTTTTTTGGATATTGATTACCAGTTCAAGGTTTCTAAATGATGAAAAACACCAAGTAATTCATCATTTGCTTATATGGATATATTGTTAAATCATGTTTTAGGTGATTGTGCAAAGGGTGTTGGCATGGTTCAGAGGAAGCCTGGTCGTGGGGATACGACTCTGTCAGTGAGTTGCTCTGATAAGATTGCCCGTTGGAATGTTGTTGGAGTACAAGGTTCATTACTTGTCTTGGTTTGTACCAAAGTAATAATACTTTTATCGTTAGTAAACCACGTAATCTATACTGCAGTCTGCTAATATAATTACGAATGATGGTATGTGTTTACGTTTCTAGTTTACATATTCTGTTAAGGGTTGGTATGGTAGATGCATCATGACAGCTTATAATCACTTGGCGGCCACTGGTAGCAACAAAGTGGGCCCGCCCTAGATGATTTTCATCAAATAATTCACGGAAGTATCTATTCCACCTTTCTTAGTTTCGTATTCTTTTGCTCTAATAATCTTTGGCCTCATCATTAGTGCCCTTAGAATAATTTTTTCAGTTTAGCTCATCATCTTCTCAGTTTCCTTTTTGTTGATCTACACAATTAAGAACTTTTATGGTTCCTAAATATAGAAAGTTCAATCATGGCTCATATCATAATTTCCATATGAACAGTGATTCAATCCTCTTTGGATTCTCCAAAGGCATGTTTGCCACTCTGTTGATACAAATAGCCATCGATCATCACTTAACATTTGTTTCATAATTTATTTTCAATTTTCTTCTTTGATCTTGTCCTGATACAAAAGTCTATTACTATGAGTCTGTCTTCCATCCGTAAACTCTCTCCTTCTATCTTATTTCCTACTTACAACTCAAAAAAGAAAAGAAAAGAACAATTTTCTTTGAATCATGTATTTGCCAACAATGTAAAACTCTAAGGTAGTGTTTGGTTCATTGGAATAATTTTAGACAAGAATAGAATGACAATTTCTTGGCCTCCTGATGGAATGAGCATTCTCCTAAATTGGTTTATGGTGATTCCATTTCCAATGGAAATTCGTTTCTGTTTTACTGAATCAAACATGAGAATGGGTATTCCGATAGAATGAACATTCCATTCTAACTTCATTCCAGTGAACCAAACATTGCATAAGATTTCCTTATCTATCTCTTCTCCAAATTCGTAACCTCCTTGCATTCTATTGTCCCTTGCATTACCTTCCCCAGCATGTCCATTTAAGTAATATTACTTTTGTTAATATGGTTTTGTAGAAAATTAAATAGTTCACTTTATTTTTATTTATTTTATTTTTCATTTTTGCATCCAAGTACAATCATGATACTTTCACATCTATGGAATTATAGCACACATCTGTACGTCAATAATTTAATATTTGAAAATTTGAGTTGTCTTACATCTTCATTTGATGATATATAGTGATTTTTTTTTTATATGAATTAAGTGTCAAGTTCTTTCTTCCTTTACCTGCAGGTGCTTTGCTTTCTTACTTTCTTCAACCAGTTTACCTTTCTACCATAACTGTCGGGCAAATCCATAATACATCTGAAAATATTCCCGTAGTAGATCACTTGACAAGAGCTTTATATGAGCGGATCCTCCCTTTATCAAATAAGATAACGAGTCCTTTTGAAGTGAACAAGGTGGTAATGTGCATGATTACTAACAAAAAGAAAAAAAGGTGCATGATTATCTTTGCATTGTGGGAAATGAATGAAATTATGATGAATTTTATCTATTACAATTGGCAGCCGCTATTTTATGAGGCTCCAATACCACCAAAGGAGTTTCAGCATTCTGAGACTGCTACGGCCACTTTAACATGTGGGTAAGTTTGCTTCATTTCACCAGATCAAGGTGTAGAAATTATTTTGGGACTGTATCTTTTTCGTTAGACTGGCTATGCATTCATTCACAGGTATTCAATATGCTGGAACAAGTCTGGCTTGCATGAAGTCATTCTTGGAACTACTGGAAGAAAGCAAGGCACCTCTGCAAAAGGGGCAATATACCCTTCTACTGAATCATCTTTATGCAAGTAAGCCAACAAGCATGCTACCAATAATTTATTTGCTTAAGGCATAACACAATTTGTATAATCATCATCACCGTTGTCATCTCATCATCTTCTTATTCTTTGATGAAAATAATTTCTGATAATAATATCTCAGGAAGCGATTGTTGGAGTTGTTTTTGTCACTAAAGCATGAATTTGCAGCTGAGTGCCCAATGAATGAGATTTCTTATAGAGAAATGAAGGTAATCTTTAACATCCTGGAAACAGTAATGCATATATTTTTCAAGTTTAACTGTACTACCGTAGTTCACATGCTTGTGGGTGTTGTATGATGTCGTGATAGAATCAAATATGTTGGTGGTGTTATTAGTAATCCGAGGCTGCGTAAGCTTTATATATATACAACTAAGGATCAGACACAACTGTTTTTTTCTATATACAACTAAGTTGTTGCTCTTAGTCCCTCACAGGCAAGGTGATCCTAATCGCTTTGTAGGGTTTGCTGAAATGGCCCATCTAGTTTTCTGCATTTTTCATGACCTCGAGTCCAATACCTAGTGAACATGGCCTGAAAATGGCACTTTGTTGAAACTGTGGTAGTTTTTGTTCTTGAAGTATTTGAAATGAAAACCGAAAGTGAAATTGAGGATTTGAAATAATTACAACCAGGCCAATGAGGTTTGAGGTTATCTTAGCTTTTTTGGAGGACAATGTTAGACGATATTGGTAGTAGTGGAACCAATTTGTGTAGTGTTAATGAATTAGCTGGCTGATAATGCTTTATTATGCCATCACATTGTTGAACCAAGTGCTATTGAGTGTTATGTCTCTCAATTGTATGTTTTTGTCACAGGGAGCTTCAGATTTTAACTTGAGACTGATATTTGGATCTCTGGACCTTTTTGTTGTGCAAGAATTCTGTTGTGTAGTCGAGGTTCTTGCTCAAATTACGTTTGATAAATTAAGCGAAATTGTATTTGATCAATTGTGTCTGGAACTTAGAAAGCAAAAAAAAAGAAAAAAGAAAAAAGAATGGTAAATCAAATTATGGAAAACATTCTGTTCTTATTGTCATGTAATTGTTAATTATATTGCAGGAAAGAGCCAAAGAATACTGTTCAACTTCAAAGATTTTTAAAGGAAGTCCACCTTCTAACACTTGGCTTGTGAAACCCTTGAACTTTGAGGCCTTCTCGTGAGGTGAGTTGTAGTGTGTAGAAGTCAACTGAATTTCTGTCATTAGTGGCGACAACCAAAGGTTTTACTGGATTGTAGTGCATCCCATGTTCCATGGTCCCGGGAAATTCAATGGATTGTGGTCTAGGTGATACTTTAGAGCTGTAATGCATATAGTTTTTTTTGGTCTTCTTTTGACTTGATTAATTGGTAGCAGAACTTGTGTTGAGCCCCATTGAGCTATGCTAATGCCTTTCATTTGGATGATTACCTAATTCTTCAACCTTATGCGCAGATGGAAGAGTTGAATTCTAAACGGACTGGGCCTTTTTTGACTTTGAACGATGAACGTGGGTTTGAGCCATTGGTATCAAAGATGAAGGTACACAAGTTCATATCCTTGACGCAAATCATTTGTTTGAATTGAGAACTGGTTGGTGTTCCTGTAGTCACATGTTTTTTTTTCCCCCAGTATCATTCAAGTGGTCCTGAAATTTAGAAGCAAACCCAACGAGTAGAGAGCAAGCAACATTAGGTAGTTCTCCATATTCCCCTAGTTTGATGAACGCTGGTGTCGTGAGTTTGATGTTGTACACTGTTTTTTTTAGGGAACATATTGATATATTTTGGTCCATTGGATCACTACAAGACTTTGATGATCTTCATCTTTAGGCTCTTGTACAGAAATTGTTCATAAAACGAATAAGATCATTTTAATAGAAACCTTCGGTGAGTCCTAGGGGTCTAAATAGTACTGTCTAATCACTAGAGAATTTTTAAAATTAAAAAAAAAAGTCTTACAAAAATGGATGAAATGAAATAATGATAATAATAAAAAAATGCAAAAAAATATAGTATTTCGGTGTTTTGTACGAAATCAATTCTCGCTGATTTATTTAATTTTGCAAAGGAATTGACTTGAGAGAAGCCAAAACTTTACAACCCAACAAGAATAAGTGTAATTCTTTAGTTTCACGTCAAGGTCTTGCTTAATTAGCACTCGACAACAGCTCACCAACCAAAGACTCAAGAATTTAATACCCATCAAGTAGGGTCCGCAATTAACCCGAAAAACCCAAATCAATCTGATCTCCATAGATTTGATTGGTTTGATTCTAGAAAGGGTACGATTTGATTCTAGGTTTAAAAACGTCAATTCGACTTATTCTGTCTGATTATTATTTTAATTTGTTTATTTCATATTTTAATTTAAAAAAATCTAAAAGTCATTAATTAAATCATGAATTCATAGAGTAATTTGCAAATAGAAAGGAAAACTGTAGAAAAAAGTGAATAAAATGGAAGTTAGTTTTTCTGTTTTTACTTTTTTATCAGGGTAAGTTACACTCACTTTTGTGAGTATTAAAAAAAACAATAATACTTCGTAGCTTGAAAAAGTTGGCTCGAGAGTGGCTCGAATACTCAAAACGACATCGTTTTGAGTAGTTTCTTATTTATTTATTTATTTTTTCTTGCTTTCGAATACAGAGAGAGGGAAGAGAAGAGGAGAGAGAGAGAGAGAGAAGAGAAGAGAAGAGAAGAGGAAGAGAGAAGAGGCGATGGCGGAGGAGGAAGAGGAGGAAGATCGATGGTGATGGCGGCATCTTTCTCTCTCTGCCGATGGCGGCGCTGGTGGGTATCGCCGATCGCCTCTTTCAGACTCTGTTTTCTCTAATTTTTTTTTATAGTAGATTTGGATTTGAAGATGAAGGGAAAAAAAAAAATTATTGATGATGATGATGATGTTGATGATGATGTTGAAGATGTTGTTGATGGAGTAAGGATCCTCGGCCGCCCTTTTTGGGCAGCCGTTCCATCAGCCCCCCCAAAACGACATCGTTTTGGGGGTTTTTTTATTTTTTTTGAATTTTTTTCTTTTCTTCTTCCTCGTCGAGCTCGACAGAACCAGGGGGAGGGAGGGGAAGAAGAGAGAGAGGGGGAGGGGAGGGGAAGAAGAGAGAGGAAGGGGAGGGGTGGGCCGGACTGGAGGGGGCCATAATCAGTGGGGGAGGAGGAGGAGGAGGCGGAGGCGGCGGTGCAGCGGTGGACTGCAGCGGTGCAGCGGAGGAGACGGCGGTGCGGCGGTCTGGATCGGGCGACGATCGGACTGCTCGACGGCCGGCGGCGAGACGGCGAGCTCGCTCCTCCCCCTCCCTCCTCCCTCTTCCCCCCCTCCCCTCCCCCTCTGGTTTCTAGGGTTTCTGTTCGAAGAAGAAGAGAGAAAGCAAGAACGAAGAAGAAGAAAGAAAAAAAAAAAAAAAAAAAAACCCCAAAACGACGTCGTTTTGGGGGGCTGCCGGGTAGGGCTGCCGGGTAGGGCTGCCGATGATCCAAATTCGTTGTTGATGATGATGATGTGTTGATGAAGATGTTGTTGATTCTCTCTCTCTCTCTTTGTTCCCCAACTCCCTTTTCTCTCTTTCTTGTCTCTTCTTCTTCACCTTCATCTTCTTCATCTTTAGAAAAACGAGAAAGAAAAAAAAAAGAAAAAAAAAAAAAAAAAATCCAAAACGACATCATTTTGGACTCGGGCCATTCGAGCCTTCTTATTTTCGAGCTACCAATCGGAATTGTAAAAAAAATACAGTTAGTTTCACTTTTGACATAATTACCTTTCTTGATATTTACAAAATATACAATTAACTTCACATTTTAAACATAATTATATTAATTTCTCTTGAGATTTTAATACACATAATATTTTTATTTTTTTTTTCACTCGTAATTTATTAATCATATGAATGAAATAAAATGATGTCATATTTTTTTATTAATTTTTTTTTTTTGTTTATTTTAGTGTCTATTTGCTATCTGCATTAGTTTCGGTTTCTTTAGTCTTATAAAAAGAAAGATTAGGATGATTATGTTTTTTTTTTGAAGATATAGGATGATTATGTTAAAAATATAGAATTAATTATATTTTTTCTAAATCTTAGAAGAGGTGAGTGTAATTTATCTGTTTTATTATTATTTTCTCTCTCCAAGTTTTCTTCTCAAACCTTTGTTTATGATGATTTAATTACAACCTTCCATATGATGAGACTATACACAAATTAGTATTATTTATTATTATTAGCTGCAATTAAAAAATTCACATTGAAACCAGGTGATCTCTGCTAATCCCTTTTTTGTTTTTTTTTGGATCGATTTACAAGAGATTAGTGGTCAATGTTCACACATGCATTTCTCCAAACACTTGTCCAAAAAAAATAAAATAAAAATGGAAAAAGAAAAAAAGGACAAATAGACAGTACCATCATCAATCAACATGGTCGATCATGTGATCTTCAACATCAATCACGGCCTCATTTTTTTTATTTATTTGATTCATAAAGATCTTACAATGAATTACAGAATCAAATAAAATTTATAATTAGTACAAAAAAATTATTAAAATGAGATAAAATCTCAATAAATGTGTACAAAAAATAAGACATATACGTAGATGAAGAGATTTAATCACTGACGTTCTAGTGAGATATAAAAGTTCTTGCCAATTGAGCTAGGCTTGGTTAAATCAGATACTCATTGATCAACTTTCTTGTTAATTGCTATGTTTTTAAAGAACTTGGGAAAGAAGATATGGGTGAGATTTTGTAAATAAGAAGAGACTTTTTAATTTAATTTAATTTTTTTAATGACATTAGCTCAATCCTTCCTTTCTTGGTGGATAAATTTCATATTGTTTGGCAAAGGCTAAAATTTGACTTTTTAGACTAAAATTTACAAAAAAACAAAATAGGTTAAAATAGTCAATAAGACAAAATGCTACATTAAGTTCATAATTATTTCACTTTTTCTCTCACAAACATCACATCCAACTACAAAAAAAATTAACTATCTTCTTAAATACAAAAATTTTAACCTATTAAAATAGTTAAAAAGTAAAATAATCTACTAAAATAGTCAACTTTCTAAATGAAGCCATAAGGATGCAACTTGACGAGTTCGATTAAGCGGAGAGTCTATCTAGATTCAGCCCTATCCAAGCCTTAACCTGATTATGACCTTTGCTAGAACTTGTTTGCCCAGACTTGAGTTTATCTCCAAAAAAATTCGAGTTAGGCCGGGATAACCAAGTTTAATCATAAAAAAATTATCTTCATTTGTATTAAATTAATGTGTTGCACTTTTTAAAAATAAAAAAGAAAAATATCTCTAAAAGAAATTATAGCACATGAAATATAATAAAAAAAATTAGTTTTAGTGTACCAAGTAGTAGAATATTACAATTGCAGTATGATGTAATCTGAATAATAATTTATATATAGTAAAAATAGATTTTGGGTTGGTCGGGTGGCTTGGATATTAGCCCTGCTCTAGTCCTATTCAAATTTAATTTAGATTTGAAAATTTTCAATTAAATTTAAAATAATACTGTTTAAACTCAAAATTTTGCAGAGTGGACTTGAATCTCCTCTCCAATGAGGCACAAGTTTCATGTATCGAGCAAGTCAAGAAGTCATTAGTGTCACTTGAAAACTATGACCTCCAAATTTATGATTGAGTCCCGTAATAATTTTTGATTTGACGATGAGTTTTACCTATTGGGTTTTGTGAACATGCATCTCCAACGCACTTATTAAAAAAGTTGTATAAAAATGTTTGGTAATCCGAATTTATGTGACTTGAATGATTTACATGTATCAAAACGATATCGTTTTGACACATTCAGATCATAAATTTTCAGGATATCAAACATTATTGTTAAATTATCATATATTCTTTACATATTGACACTTAACACTATCTTATAAAATTTAAATATGAATATAGTGAATCTCAGGATTTAAACCAAAAGTATACTTTACAGCTGCACCTTGCTCCTGAATTGGCCCATTTTTTTGGCTGTTTATTTTAAATTATAAATTACAGCCATGTGGACAAAAAGCCAAACAATTGGCGAATTGTCTTATACTGTGTTTAGTTAGGAGATTTAGAAATAGATTTAAAAATAGAAAGAGAAAAAATATGTGAAATTAGATAAAATATAAGTATAATGTGTTCACATTTCACCTACTATTTCTCTTTTCTTTTTCAAACTCTTTCTCAAATTTCTCAACTAAACGTAGCATTAAAAAAAAAAAAAGTTTAGTGATCTGATGGTTGTGGAATTAGGCAGGAGGACCACAAATGAAAGTGCGGACCAAAAAAAGTCAACGGAAGTGTGATTATATAATATACATATGACCATAGCTCTCACAATTAAATAAGTTTAAAATTTTAATCCAGTTCTATGAGTTATATATTTTTCTCAAGTCTTAAAAACATCAAATTAGGTAGGGTGGGCGATTGGATGCATGACCACCTCTAATTTAAACTATAAAATAGCTAATCTTTGGCTAAAAAAAATAAAAAAATCACTAAAATTATTTGTCATATATTAAAAAAATTAAATATCATACTATTTTTTTTTCACTCATAACTCTTAAAAAAGTATTTAAAAAAAAAAGTACGAAAAAAAACTCCAAACAGCTCCTATTGACATAAGTGTTGGATATAGTCACCCCATTGAGGTGATAGTGCACCACCATGTAAGTGCAGCACTTAGAAGAGAAGTGGAGCACCAAGGTAATGGTCACCAACTCCAACCACTAGAGAGTGGAAGGAGGTTGGTGATGACCAATCAAAGCTCCTCTCAAGTTGTATAAATAGAGGTTGTGGGAGGAGAGAAAAATGAGAGAGAGAGTGAGTGAGAGCCAAGAGAAAGAGAACCAAGAGAGATGTGAGAAACTGTCTCACTCGGTGTGAGCGAGGGAGACGGGTGAATGGGTGAGTGAGAATAGTGTGAGTTTCTCCTCTGTAATATTCTGTAATCTCCAATTGGTATAGTGAAAACCGGCTACTCTCCCGTGGACGTAGGTATTAAGGCCGAACCACGTAAAATATTGTGTCTCCGTGTGTGTGGGTGTGTAATTCTGCTTGGCATGGTTTCTATAAGGTCTTGGGCGAGATCCCCGATCCCAACAATAAGCTACAAATTATAGAAACTGGAGTGTAATTTGCTCTAATTAATAAAACTTTTTTGGTCGGCCTTCTCCTGCCTACGACAGCCCACCTAAATTCTTGTGGCATGCCTCGTTTCAGAATTGATTTTTTTAGTAAATTTTTGAGACAATTACAAAAAAAAATTCAGAGTTTAAGCTTTGTAGCAAAATAAATTTTTAATCTTGTCAATTTAAATCCGAAAATTTTGATTTATTTTCAATCTAAATTATCAGTTTATTTTCGTTAAAACAGACGGAAAAAGAATCTTTTAATTATTAAATTCAATGTAGGTATACATAAAATATCTAAAATACCATTTTTTCATTGATTTTACTTAGCAAAAATATGTAAATGATTTAATAAAATTAAAAACTCAGGATTTAATTTGTTATATGACTCAAATTTTGGGTTTCTTTTTTTTTTTTTTTTTGGTTGTAATTTTTCTTACATTTAAATTTTTTTTTATGAGATGAAAAAATTAATATATTTGAGAATGATTTTTTTTTTAGTTGTATAAAAAAAAAGTGACTGTTGGATGATTTGTATTTTTTTAATGATTTTAAAACTTTTTTAGTGACATTTTATTTTTATTTTTATTTTTTTAAGTTTGAAATTTTTTAATAAAAAAAAATTATGTTGCGAAAACAAGACCTTATTAACACAAGTCTTTTAATACACCAATTAAGAGGGTTTTATACTTGGTCAGTTGGCAACCTCTAAACTCTAAAGTTTACGTTTATATAGTGTGTAATATTTTAGGCATTACCAGTTACTTATCAACACAAAATGGAGTTTGGGAATTGTTTTTTCATATTCTTGTTACTATTATTATATTTTGATGAGCAGTGGTTCATTCATGTTAAACAGCTTTTCACATTTGTTTATTATTTATTTATTTTAATAATGTTAATGGAGTATTAGCTAACAAACCATTAATAGTTGCAAATTCATTATGCCTTTATTGATTATTTTAGTTACAAAAAGATAAAATAAATTTTTTAGTTCTATAAAACAAAACAACACATCTAACCCATAATTATTTCATTTTTTCTCTCATAAAAGTCAAAAAAGTCTATCCCAAACGAGACTTTTTAACCCCGGATTAAAATAATAAAAAAGCCAACCCTTATTCCAAATGAACCCTATAACACATAGTTTCATAAAAGAGGGCTTCTCTCCAATTTTCTGATACGACTAACTCGTGCCGTTTAGACCCACGAGCACACCACGGGTTTTCCTTTGATAATAATTTAATTAGTTAAATTTCAAAACTTAGAGTACGATTTTATGATGTTTATCTTTACAAAAATTGATTGTTTAATTTTAAAATCGTACTTGTGACTCATTTTTTAAAGACAAATATAATAAATTTTTGACTATAATTATTAGATCAATATAATTTTTTTTTTTTATATAAATGATCTATATAAATAGATTATAAAATAAACCAATCGTATCATTAGAATAGAGTATTAATTGTATAAAAAATATATATAATTATTTAATTGTTGTTGACAATTACCATTAGAACACTCATTACCAAAATTCAATTAGGATAAAAAAGTTTAGGAACACAGAAATGGAACTAGATATAACTCATTCGCATGAGATGAATCTCACATCAATATAATAAGATTATGTTAGATTCTATAATTAATTTATGTGTAAACTGAATTAGAATTCGAGATCCAAAGAATGGGATTTGAGAGTCCTCAAAACGTGAATTAAAACATCTAGAAACGAGGAAACTACACACCCCTCTTAATTTCCTTGTTTTCCCCATCAGTTTCAACTTCAAAACTCACCCCCCAGAAGAGAGAGAAACTATACCCACTTGTCCTCCCCCCCTCTCTCTCTCTCTCTCTGAGAGTAATTTGACAACAACAAAATATCAGAGAGAGAGAGAGAGAGAGCATAGTTGATCAGCTAATTGTTATCATCATCTTCATCATAAATTCTATATTTTTGCAGACAAAATTCTCCCAAAAACCATGAAAAAGAACAGTGAAAAATTTGCCGACACAGCGGTCTTACGGCAACTCTGTGGGTTCGGCGGCAGACAATCCAACCTCGGCGGTGTCGGAGCACGGTCGTTCAAGAAGAGAGCCACCACGTCTCCGGCTGCGCTTTGTGTCTTCTTCTCCCTCCTCTTCGCCGCCTTCGTTTTCGTCAGCTGGTTTGACCACGTAAGTCTTTCTCTCTTTACAATAAGTTTAGAGATACAGAATCACTAGAGTCTGGTGGAGTTTGTCATTAAAAAAAACTGTTTTTCTTTAGTTGATTCTGTATCTGTAGACTTATTGTTGTGTTATATGATGATCATCTCATGCATTTTAGGGCTTTGTTTCTTGTATTGGTTCTTTCTTTTAATTCCAAATCTTAACCCTAAATAATAAATGCACAAGTCTTTGTATTGTTTAGAAGTATAATCTTACAAGTTGTTGAAAGCAAATCCAAAAAGCAGAGTCTATAAAGGCTGCAATCTCAATCAAATTAAAAAAAATTTCTTCTTTTAAAAAAATGGCCAAAGACTTGTTGGCAAGCAAGCTTTTGACGTATGGCTCTTGCTAATTAACCAATGTTTGTAGAAGATGAAACCCCCACCCCCCACCCCCCACCCAAAACCCCCCCCCCCCCCCCCCCCCCCCCACAACAACAACAACAAAAAAAAAATGAAAAACACAAAACACCCATTTTTTCTGTTGATTTCATAACTTTATAATCTCATTTTGGTTTAGTTTTTAAAATTGTTTTTCATATTATTCGTTTTTAGTAATTTTTGTAACTATATTTTAATTGTTTTTTTAACTTTTTAGATACACTTAATTTAAATATACTTAAAAATTAAAGTATTTTTGAATAATTTTTTTCCCTAAATACAAAAAAAATATGAAAGTATACTATTTTAAATAATTTTTTTAATATTAAGTGAAATTTTATTTCAATTTTTTACAAATATGTTACTTTTTAAGTCAATTAAATTGGATGGATTTAAAAAGCAAAAGCAATTGATCACACAAAAAATATATGAAAGAAAAATGTGAAAACATAGTTTGATTAGAAGACTATGCAAGTGAGATTTGCATTTACAAAAATGTTAGAGATTTCAAAAATTTTATTAAAATTTCTACTAAATGTCTCACATGGATGTGGACCACAGCCATATGAGACATTTTGGTAGAATTTTTAGAGTTTCTAATATTTTTACTCTAGTGTTACTATTACATTTAATATTAGATTAATGGGAGATCCCAAAAATTAATTTAACATTTAATGGATCATTGCGTGGCCCAAGAATTACTTTATATTATGTTTTACGTTTTAATTTAGGTTTTAAAGCTTAAGAATGCGAGTTTGAAGTCTTAGGACAAATAAATAAATAATTAATAAATAAAAGTACATGTTAGACTTGTACGCAAATTAGGCAACAAGCAATGACATTGATTTTTGCTACTAATTTCATTAATCAAATTATAGAACTATGAAATTATTCACCCAAAAAACAATTTCTGTTAATTGCACCTTATCATCCAAATAAAGGCAAACTGCAAATAAAATCAACAGATAAAGATATTATTTTATATGTTTTATGAAAGACGTGATTTTGTGTAAATTTTTAACAAAATCTTAATAAAAATGTTAAGTGTAATAAAATTATATTTTGATGAGGTTAACTTTGAATAATAAAGTGCAAACGGGGCATAATTTAAAAAGATTTGCTGTAATTTAATTTAAATAGAAGGTTTTTTATTTACCCAAAATCTGTTGGATGAGTAAATGGAACTCTTAACTCAAAAGTCAAAGTCAACATAACTGTATTATTTTCCTCTTTTCTTTGCTAGAGCATAATTTTTTTTTTGATCAGCTATCATATTAAAATACACAAATTTTTTTATTATATTAAAAATATAAAAAATATCAAATAAATCTTTTTTTTTTTTCCATAAAATTTTTATTGAACCATGTCAAAATTATGCTGAGAGGGTTGATTCATCTATTAATAAGGCAAAAACAATCCATGAAAAAGTAAAATTTATTGGAAATGTTCCTAATTATTTCCATGTTGAATATAAGTACTCGCTAGTGTTACATGCATAAATTGATATATTAATTAGTGTATCAACATATATTATGACATTATTATTTTAAAATTATGACCACACCTCTTATACAAATTAAAATATTTAAAACTTTTAAAATTATACTACATCATCGGCTAGTATATTAATTGATATATCAATTAGTGCATATAACATTATGGGGTACTTACCAATTAGTCCTATTCACTAGACTTATTTACCTACAGGTCTTAACTAATAAATTTAACACTATAAAAATAAGAGAGTGATAAATTTATCACTAAAAATTTATTCATAAAAACAAAGAGACTGATAAATTTATCACTATAAATTTATTCATAAAAAAAAAGACTGATAAATTTATCTTTATTACTTAATAAATTTATCAAATAGGACTTAATGGGTATTAAGTCTCCAAAGTAGGACCTATTGGGTAATAAGTCTCCAAAATAGGACCTATTGGTAGTTTACCCTAACATTATTCATAAATACTAGCTAGGCTCTATGTACCATTGGATCACTAACTAACCGGTGGTACTACCTACACTAATTAGTATATTAAAAACTGGTTTTTTTAGCCAAAAAGTTACTAAAAAAATCAAAAAGCCAACAACCTATATTAAAAAGTTAAAATTCGCTTTTCTCTCTACTTTTTGCACATCATTTCATAAAAAGTTAAAAAGTCATCCCAAATATACTAATTTTTTTACATCATATTTTAGTCAAAAAGTTAAGAAGTTACTAAAAAAAGCTTATTCCCAAACGAGGCCTGACTAGTGTATCAACATATGTTATGACATTATTACTGATCTCACCCATTTTATAAATTACAAATATTCAAAACCTTTAAATTTATGTTACTTCATCTGTTAGTATACTAATTGATATATCAATTGATGCATATAGCATTCTTCCTAACTAATATCATAATTACTTACTCACCAAAAAAAAAAAAATATCATAATTATTAATCCTTACCTCCATTTTAGGGCATTGTTTCTTACCTCCATTTTAGGGCATTGTTTATCGCATTTATTCTCTCTTTAATTCCAAATCTTAACCCTAAATATTAAATGCTTTAACGTTGTGTTTGGTTTGAAAATTTGAAAAGGAATTTGAAAAGAGAAAAGAAAAAGATATGTGAAATGTTAATAAAATATATTTATATTTCAGTTAGTTTCACACACATTTTCTCTTTTCTTTTCCAAATCTCTTTCGAGATCCCCCAATAAAAATCTAATCCTACAAGATGTTAAAAGCAAATCCAATAAGGGAGAGGCTAAAGCTGGTCCTTTTCCAATCTAAATCAAATTAGTTTTGTTAATGTAATTTTCTCATATTTATAATTAATCTCTTCAAGACAAAACATAAAAGAAAAACTATGAAAATGTGGGTAAAATTTAACAATTATTCTAAGAATACAAAATATTTTCACAAAATGAGATAAAAAGTATGAAACCCACATAATTGGAATTTACACGTGGAGTTCATCTTTTATCTCATATTTGTATTTAATTTTGCAAATTTTTTTTATACACGCTTTGTCAATAGTTTAATTTAGGTTCTCAAAGTTGAAAGGGAGTTTGAACTCCTAGGTCAAATAATTTAGTTAGAGTTGGTACCCAATTTAGGCATCCACTAGCTCTACTAATTTAAATAACCAAATTCTCAAGAAAAATTCTAACTACAGATAACTTGATAGTAGAATTAGACACAATATTCTAAAATAAATACAAAATTACAAATGAATGTGATTTTGTGGGTGCAAAATTTTAGTATGTTTCCAAACACAATAAAAACTTGAATTCCTATGAATCATTTGGGCACACAGGGTCAGCCACGTTGCCTGGATTGGAGGTGTACAATCTAGACTTGAATTCTTTAATTACTATTTGTAAATATTTTTAATTTTCTACGTTGAAATGTTGTTTTTCCTATATATTTTTTATTATTGTCCTTTTGTTTTGTTTTTGGCTGGTGGTGTTCTAGAATGATGACAGAATTAACAAATTATTTTTGTTATAGAACTAAATAGTCAACTTGTTTTTTTAATATTTTTCAAACTTTGAATCATTTAAAAAAAAATAATTGTAGGTCTATCTTGACTAAAAGATTTAATTTTGTTTTTTAAAAAAATTGAATCAATTTTATAAAAAAAAGTTAAATGGATAAGAAAATAAATCAAAATTTTAAAATAAAAATGTTGCAAAATTAGCCTATTTTTGTTTATTTAGGATTGTTTAGTTGAGACAAAACTAAAAAATAAATGAATTTGATATATATATATTTAAAATTATTAAAAACTAAAATAATCCGAACTAAAAGAGGTTAAAAAAACACTTCTCAAAAGACAATTATATATTTAAATCACAAAATTAGTATTATATTAAAATCATGCATAATTATTTTCATGTTGATGATATACAGGCACTGGCTAGCTTTCTCTACCATTGGATCACTAATTAATATCATAATTATTTTATTTTTTTTGCAGTCTATATTTTCAAGCCTTTCTTCAAAAAACATAAAACAACATTTAAAAACACCAAAAAAAACACCTCATCCTCGTTACCCACTAAACTGCACAGCATGGAACCGGACGCAAACATGCCCAACAAACTACCCAACCGTACACAAACCCACCAATCTCAACCGTCCATCAAACCAAACCTGCCCCGATTACTTCCGTTGGATCCATGAAGATCTACGGCCCTGGAAAGAGAGTGGAATCACGAGAGAAATGCTTGAGGGAGCACGTAGACCCGCCCACTTCAGATTAATAATCGTAGACGGTAAGGCCTACGTAGAGAAGTATAGGAAGTCGATTCAGACCAGAGATTTGTTTACGGTGTGGGGGATCGCACAGTTGCTTAGGTTGTACCCTGGAAGATTGCCTGATTTGGAGATGATGTTTGACTGTGATGATCGACCGGTCATCAGATCAAGGGACTATAAGGGCCCTAATGGGGGCCCACCGCCATTGTTTCGGTATTGTTCTGATGGAGGGAGTTTGGATATTGTGTTTCCTGATTGGTCGTTTTGGGGCTGGTAAATACTTATCTCTTTTCTCTCATTGGTTAAAATGTTTAGAACATAAAAATCGATCACAAATTAAACGTAATCTTATCAAATTTTATTTTTTTGGGTCTCCTTCCGTGATCGATTCTATCATAAAATTGATTTCTATATTCTAAACATTCTATGTTCACCTATCTCTTTTCTCCCATTGGTTTAGGTAACTCACCGGTACAAAAGTTTTGGACAAAAATTATTTTAGTCACTCGTGGAAATGCCATGAACGTATATTGACCCTTGATTTTGTGGGATCCAAACGGGACTCTATGTGGGTTTTACAAAAGTCCAAGATGAAAATGTGTTTGTGGCATTGCTATGTTAATGTTATCATTGGTCTGTTTGGAAAGAATACTATGTAACAATATTCTTAAAAAATTTAATTGGTGAGTCAGGAATTCCAGTTCGGTCGTATATCCATTTAATAATCATTTTATTATTATTTTTCTTATAAATTTATCACATGCTCTTATTATTGGATAGGTATATATTATGATGTTTTCTTTTTTTGGGTGGGTTATTATGATGTTTTCAAAATCTCATATAACTTCTTGTATTATAAACACTTTTTTCTATTTTTTTTTTCTGAGTTCGAAATATTATTAGAAATAAAATTAAGACCATTGGTTTGAGGGAAAGTTTATTTATTTATTAATTTTTAATTTTTTGGGGGCAGGGCTGAGACAAATATAAGGCCATGGAAACATTTGTTGGAGGACATAAAAGAAGGCAACAAGAGAGTAAAGTGGGAGGACAGGGTCCCCTTAGCTTATTGGAAAGGGAACCCACATGTGGCTGCTACCAGAAAGGACCTTTTGAGTTGCAATGTTTCGGATCAACACAACTGGGACACTCTCTTATACATCCAGGTAATTAAATTCATGCTCTTAATTACCTATTCATGTTTTTTTTTTTTTTAAAAAAAAAAAAAAAATTCTTTTCATTTTTCTAACCTAATTAAAAGATAGGAAAAAAAAAAAAAACTTCTCCCACTTTGTTTTCTTTGCATAGCTTTTTCCTTTTCTTTTATTTGCTCGGTAAATTCAAAATTCAAATAGAACATTTAGTGCTTATGTTCACTCTAGAATAGGGTTATATCTTGATTGCTAAGGTTTCACTAAAATCTGAAAGAATTATAATACAAATATTGTGAAATACTTAAAAAGAATCTTTACTCTACGATCGATTAATTATTGTTCAGTACTTATGAGGATTTACCAAAATATGTTTCTTCTAAAATGCTTTGCAAATAATTCAAAACATTGTGTTAAACTTCAGTTTAAATGAGTTAATGTTAGTTTCTATTATAGTTGAAGTCGGAGGGTGACACAAATTTGCATTATAATAAGATCATAATATACATTAGACTTGGACTTTTTTGCAATTTAAAATTTCAGGATTGGTTGAAGGAATTCAAAGAAGGGTACAAGCAATCAAATCTAGAAGATCAGTGTACCCACAGGTAAATTTTTAGATTATTTAGCTCTCTAAAATGTTCCTTTTTTCAACAATATATAGGATATAGAAACTACAAAATAAGACATAAAAATTGTTAGGGAAAATATGTGATTCCCCACAAGTAAATCAATTAATGGGAATAAAAACTAATGCGGAAAAATTAAAACAAAAGCAACACAAGAATTTTACGTGGTTCCCTCAATGTGAGGTACGTCCACGGGATCGAAATCCGATTCCACTATCAACCAAATAAATTCCAAACGATTACAAACGAGACACTAATGGTCTCACAAAATCACCCTTAGGTGAATTCCAAATAATTACAAATAAATAAGAGGAAAGACCTCACCAAATAGATTAACCAAAATCTTCAGAACCAAAGTTATAGAAGACCCAAAATAACGAACCAAATCAACTTCCACACAAAGAAACAAAAACTTGAACAAATCAAGCACTCTTGACAAATCTTTCCAATTGTCAATTCACTGGCACTATTACCGAAGCAGTATATCTCGTATGGTAGCCGCCGTCCACTTTTGGTGTGTTGAACAAAAACGATGCCTCCAATATTGTGAATCTATGATTTATTATCAAACCTTAGTTGTTTCCAAATTGGATTGGGTCTCCACAAATTAAATATAATATATAAAAATATATTATAATTAATACTAAACCAAATTAAACTCTTTTTTCAAAAATCAATTTGGTCCCACACTCCAATAAGGAGGTATACTCAACAGTTCTCCCCCTACCGACTTAGGTGGAGAAATCAACCATATCCGCCAAAGTTCGACACTTTAAATGTTTGTCCCTCGACATTGTCCCTCGACAAAGCCTTTGTCAACATATCTGAAATATTATCATCTGTGTGAACCTTTTCGAGTTGCAACAATTTCGAATCTAACACATCACGAATCTAACGGTATCTCACATTAATGTGTTTCGATCTCGAATGAAAAGTAGAATTTTTACTCAAATGAATAGCACTTTGACTATCACAATAAAGCACATACTTTTCTTGTTTCAAACCCAACTCTTGCAAAAATTTCTTCAACCATAACTCTTCTTTGCAAGCTTCTATAATGGCAATAAATTCAGCTTCGGTAGTTGAGAGAGCAACACATTTTTGTAATTTAGATTGCCATGTCACAGCTCCCCCTGCAAAAGTCATCAAATACCCCGAAGTAGATTTCATAGAATCAACATCACCAGCCATGTCAAAATCTGTGAACCCATCAAGCATCGGCTTACAATCCCCAAAACACAAGCACACCTTCGAAGTTCCTCGAAGATACCTTAGAATCCATTTTACCACTGCCAATGTTCTTTACCCGGATTAGAGAGAAAACGACTCACCACACCAACGGCGTGAGCAATATCCGGCCTTGTACAAACCATGGCGTACATCAAAGAACCAACTGTTGAAACATAAGGAATTTTCAGCATCTCTTCCTTGTCTTTCTCACTTGTAGGACATTGATTCGAACTAAGCTTGAAGTGACCCGTAAGTGGACAACCATCGGCTTTGCTTTATTCATGTTGAACCTCTCAAGAACTTTCTCAATGTAGCTTTCTTGAGACAACCAAATTAGTCTCTCTTTACGATCACGAACAATTTTCATACCAAGTATTTGCTTTGCCGGCCCCAAATCTTTCATAGCAAAAGATTTACTCAACTCTAACTTCAACCTGTTTACCATGGTAGAATCTTGACCCACAATTAGCATGTCATCAACATAAAGCAAAAGAATAATAAATTTACCATCTGGAAGAATTTTCACAAACACACAATGGTCCGAAGTGGTTTTAGAAAAACCATTATTCATCATGAAAGAGTCAAATTTTTTGTACCATTGCCGCGGAGCTTGCTTGAGACCATACAAACTTTTCTTCAATTTGCAAACAAATTTCTCTTTCCCTTTATCCACAAAACCTTTTGGTTGCTCCATGTAAATTTCTTCTTCAAGATCACCATGAAGAAATGCGGTCTTCACATCAAGTTGCTCAACTTCAAGGTTCATACTTGCAGCCATGCCAAGTACAACCCGAATAGAAGACATCTTCACAACCAGCGAGAAAATCTCATCAAAGTCAATACCTTTCTTTTGCCCAAAGCCTTTCACAACAAGACGTGCTTTGTACTTCAGATTCTTCCTATCATTCTTCAATTTGAAGACCCACTTATTTTTCAGAATTTTCCTCCCTTTAGGCAACTTCGCTAAATCGTAAGTCTGGTTTTCAAATAAGGAATTCATCTCCTCGTCCATGGCCTTTTTCCAATCACCTTTCTTTGCATGCTCAATTGCTTCTTGGTAGCTCTCAAGCTCCCCTTGATCAGAAATCAACACAAATTCATTGGGAGGATACTTTCTTGAAGGTTGTCGGTCCTTTTTAGATTTCCTCAACTCAAGTTGTAGTGGCGGTTCTTGAGTTGGATGCTCTTCCTCAATTTCTGGCGCAACTTCATTAGGATTAGTATCATCTTCTACATCTTCAATGGGTGGCTGCACATCTCCCCTATTTTCATCATCAACTAAAGATGAAGGAGATGGATCCATGTCAATGAGATCACTAGTTTTTGGCTCCGGTTGATCACCTTTGCCAAAGTCTTCAATTGTTTGGTCTTCAAGAAACACAACATCACGGCTTCGAATAATTTTCTTGTCGACTGGATCCCACAATCTATATCCAAGTTCATCACGCCCATGGCCAAGAAAAATGCATTGTCTTGACTTACTATCAAGCTTGGACCTCTCATCCTTTGGAATGTGAATAAAAGCTCGGCAACCAAGCACTCTCAAGTGCTCATAAGACACATATTTGCCAGTCCAAACTCTTTCAGGAACATCACCATTCAAAGGATAGGAAGGAGACAAAGTGATCACGTCAACCGCTGTTTTCAATGCCTCAACCCAAAAGGATCTTGGCAATTTAGCTTGTGAAAGCAAACACCTTGTTCTTTCCACAATGGTGCGGTTCATCCTCTCGGCAACTCCATTTTATTGAGGAGTCTTCTTAACTGTCTTTTGATGCCGAATACCTTGGCTGCGACAATACTCATCAAATGGCCCAATGTATTCACCACCATTGTTTGATCAGATGCATTTCAATTTCTGCCCTGTTTCTCTTTCAACCATGGCCTGAAAATACTTAAATACTTCTAGAACTTGATCTTTAGTTTTTAGTAGAAAAGCCTAAACTTTCCTTGAATAATCATCAATGAAAGTAACAAAATAAAGTGCACCACTATGTGTTCTAACTTTCAAAGGACCACAAACATCCGAATGAATCAACTCCAAAACCTTTTCTTTTCTAGAAACAACATTTTTATGAAAAGAAACTCTATGTTGTTTACCCGCCAAACAATGAACACAAGTTTTAAGATGTGTACCTTTCAAACCGGGTAGAAGCTCTTTCTTGAACAAAACTTGTAGCCTCTTTTCACTCATGTGCCCAAGTCGCCTGTGCCACAATTCAGTAGAAGTATCATCTTCAAGTGCATTGATAACACCTTTACAAATTTTTCTTTGCATTGAATAAAGTGTATGAGTCTTCTTGCACTTAGCCACCACCAAAGAACCTTTTGTGAGCTTCCATATTCCATCACCAAATTTGTTGTTGAAGCCTTCATCATCTAGCTTCCCAGTAGAGATCAAATTGAGGCGAATGTCGGGAACATGCCTTACATCTTTAAGCAACAATTTGCAGCCCAAATTTGTTTCCAAGCAAACATCACCCATGCCGATAATCTTGGACAAACCTTCATTACCCATTCGAACAGAACCATAATCTCCTGCAGTGTAGGTAGTGAAGAAATCAACTCGAGAAGTCACATGAAAAGAAGCACCAGAATCAATCACCCAACTGCTCTCTTGGCCCACAAAATTGATACAATCATCTTCACAAACGACCATGAGATCATTGGTAGTAACTGCCGTTGTGTCTTCTTGCTTCTTATCCACACTTTTGTCACGCCTTTTCTCCTTATTCTTGAGCTTTCGGCATTCCCGCTTCATGTGCCCTTTCTCATGGCAATAATAACACTCAATGTCTTTCTTTGAAAAAGAATCATCTTTTGATTTGTCACGGCTTTGATCACGACGATGAGGAGTCTTACTCCTCCCCCTTGTTTTGCTTCGACCTCTCACAACAAATGCTTTCGAATGAGAGGAACCGGCTGATTTTCTTCTAGTTTCTTCAT
Organism: Camellia granthamiana; assembly: GCA_036172215.1. Classification (NCBI taxonomy): domain Eukaryota; kingdom Viridiplantae; phylum Streptophyta; class Magnoliopsida; order Ericales; family Theaceae; genus Camellia; species Camellia granthamiana. Next base: position 11,817,393 of record CM069908.1, on the reverse strand, counting down.
TCAATAAGCTACTAGTGACTTGGCTCATTGTGACAACTCCATCGGGTGCCGAATAACTAACTGTCACAACCAAAGTCTCCCAACTTTCGGGTAAGGAACTAAGTAGCATCAAAGTCTGCAACTCATCATCAAAAATAATTTTCATAGAAGCAAGTTGGTTAACAATACTCTTTATTTCATTTAGATATTCCGGAATAAGGCGGTCCTCTTTATATTTTAAATTAACCAACTTACAAAACAGAAAAGCTTTATTTGTGGCTGATTTTCTATCATAAAGACTCTCTAATTTTTTCCATAAATCATGTGCCGAAATTTCAGTAGCAACATGATGAAACACTCTGTCATCAATCCATTGACGGATAACACCAACGGCATTTCGATTAAGCCTCTTCCACTTATCATCTTTCATATCATCAGGTTTGCCACTATCACCCTCAATAGGCCCATATAAATCTTTACAAAATAATAGGTCATCCATTTTAGTTTTCCAAGTTACCCAATTGCTTCCATTGAAGCTAGACATACGACCCACATTCCCCTCCATTGATTTACACAAATAAATAAATCCCAATAAACCGTAAGCTCTGATACCAATTGTTAGGAAAAATATGTGATTCCCCACAAGTAAATCAATCAATGGGAAAAAAAACTAATGCGAAAAAATTAAATCAAAGGCAACACAAGAATTTTACGTGGTTCCCTCAATGTGAGGTACGTCCACGGGATCGAAATCCGATTCCACTATCAATCAAATAAGTTCCAAACGATTACAAACGAGACACTAATGGTCTCACAAAACCACCCTTAGGTGAATTCCAAATAATCACAAATAAACAAGAGGAAAGACCTCACCAAATAGACGAACCAAAATCTTCAGAATCAGAGTTGTAGAAGACCCAAAATAACGAACCAAATCAACTTCCACACAAAGAAACAAAAACTTGAACAAATCAAGCACTCTTGACAAATCTTCCCAATTGTCAATTCACTGGCACTATTACCGAAGCAGTATATCTCGTATGGCAGCCGCCGTCCACTTTTGGTGTGTTGAACAAAAACGATGCCTCCAATATTGTGAATCTAGGGTTTATTATCAAACCTTAGTTGTTGCCAAATTGAATTGGGTCTCCACAAATTAAATATAATATATAAAAATATATTATAATTAATACTAAACCAAATTAAATTCTTTTTTCAAAAACCAATTGGGTCCCACACTCTAATAAGGAGGTATACCCAACAAAAATTACATATCGATGGATAGGATATTTTTTGAAAAGATTTGACTTCTCGCTTGTCCTTGATCAGACTAGAAAGGTTTTGTTGGCACATTGTGGGCCCAGCTTGAGTAATCTTGGCGATTTAAACTATTTATTTTGTAGGTTTGCTAAACAAATTATTCATGTTAAAAATTAAGTTGATTAGACATCAGTAGCCAAATTATTGAGTCACATTTGCCATAAAAAAATGAATGTTATGTGATTATGTGATCACTATTGTCCTATCAATTTAATTTTTTACATGAATGTTCTACTTGACAAGATCTATAAGATGAATATTTCAAATTATCGCGATGGACATGAGGTGAACCTATAGAATGTCAATTGGACCACTGCAGTCTCCTTCTAAAAGTGAACCTTACCAACAAATCTTTATCCATTTATGTATTTTGTGTATAGTTCTATATTTTAAGACTTACTATTTTTTAATTTCTCTCCTAATTAATGTTTGAATTTTTGTTTGTCTTGATTTGATTATAGATACAAAATATATATAGAAGGATGGGCATGGTCAGTGAGTGAAAAATACATATTAGCATGCAACTCACCAACATTGTATGTGACACCACATTATCATGACTTCTTTGTAAGAGGCATGGTACCCCAAAAGCACTATTGGCCCATTAGGGACGACAACAAGTGCAAATCCCTCAAGTTTGCTGTTGAATGGGGCAACAATCACACTTCAAAGGTAAAAATCTCTATACAAATCACTGATCACATAGTATGAGAAATGTTATATAAATTTAAAAAAAGGTATAAAAATTATTTTATACAGAATGATACAGTTGAATATGATTTTTCATTCAAAAACAAAGTACTCATGAAAATGATTTTTAACTATAAAAATGTCATTGGCAAATTATTTTAGTGAAGGATTTTGTATAAAAATTCTGTAAGAATTAAGTCTGAGTAATTTTGGACACCAAAAAAATAAAATAAAAAATCATCGAGAAAAAATTCACATCAAACAGTGAGTTTCACTTTTATTTATTTTTATATTCCTCAAGAGTAATTTTGAATATTTACAAATTTTATTTGTGTTTTTTTTTTTTTTTTTGTGGGGCCATTGTTTGACGTGGATTTTTTTCTTGATTTTTGAAAAAGTAATCTAATAGGTTTGACTTACCACGTGACTGAGTGTCCACTTAACAATAGAGAGATATATGATCATCTTATTTGAAAAATAAGAGACAAAGTGGTCATGTGTCTCCTTATTACTAAAAAAGACATACCACGTGTGTTATAAGTCACGTCCATTAGATATTTTTTATAATTTTTGAAACGTATATATATATATATATTTTGAGTATTTAGAATTACTCATAAAAATTTTCAATGAATGTTGAACTCTATGTATAAATTTACTAGGCAAAAGCCATTGGAGAGGCATCAAGCCACTTCGTTCAAGAGGATATAAAGATGGATTATGTGTATGACTACATGTTTCATTTGTTGAATGAATATGCAAAGCTTTTGAAGTTCAAACCAACCATACCTCCGAAAGCAGTTGAGCTCTGTCCGGAGGTCATGGCGTGCCCTGCTGACGGAGTTTGGAAGAAATTCATGTTGGATTCGTTGGAGGAGGCTCCTAGTGACACAATTCCTTGCACTTTGCCTCCACCCTATGATCCCCAAGCACTTCAAGCTTTTCTTGATGGAAAATTCAGGAAAACAAAACAAGTTGAGAGGTGGGAAAATGAGTATTGGGACAAACAAAATGCGAAGCAATAAACAACCAGGCCTCTTTGATATATGTTCTAATAATTTGTAATTGGATGTTTAACTTTCATTGGCTTCATTGGCGCTTTATATTCGTAGGACTTGTATATAGTAGTGGTTCAAGATTTTTTGAGATTTCGAGTTAGATATCAAAATGAGACCATAGGATTCAAAGCCTTTACAATTGAGGCCTTTTGATAAGAAGTTTCTCTTTTTTTGAAGGTAAAACTGTCAAGTTGCATTATGATCGAGCCATCTTTAATTTTATAGGCTTAGTGTAGTCATAAAAGTTATTCTTTCCTTCCCCCAATCTCGAGGCCTTTTATGTTGTTGACATGGATAGTAAATTTCTGTACTTGTCTTGTTTGATTTAGTTTTTTAAAATTATTTCTGATATTTTTAAAGTAAAATCTAATTTGATAAAAGAAATACTCATAATTTCCATATGATTTCTATTTTTTGGAATGGAAATCATTTTCAGAAAATTTAAAATTATTTTTTTAGTGTTTATATTTGTCAAAGTAATTTATATATTTTTCCAAAAATATTTGAGAAAACAAATTTCCAAAACTAAACCTAACACCTCTTAAAAAATGAAATTGAGTTTTGCCCAAATAAGCTAGTTTTTCTGTTAATTTTTATTTTTCACTGCCAAAAAAAAAATATTTTCTTTCAAAACAAGCCAATTGTTAGTTCCTAAACAAACTCTCCAATTTAAGAATGACTGGAAAATCTTCACTGGTCATGACCTATACAATTCATGAAATGATAGAGAAACTGAGAAACTTTTCCTGGAAATGAATTGAACAGAGAAAATTATGATAGTAACAACATAAAATTTTAAATACGAAGCCACAATCTTCTAACATGATAAGAAAGTACACATTCTAAATTGAAAGACTAAAATGTGAAGGCAAAAACATTTTCTTGGTATATCAATGAAATGGAACGAAACCAAGAAACATCAATACAACGGCCCCGTTTGGTGTAGCTGTTAAAACAACTCATAGATTACACTAAAAGAAAACACATTTTTGCCGACCATTTTTGGCTACCAAAACAAATTTAGTCGCCAAAAGTGTGGGAATTGGCTACCAAAATTAATTTTAGTCGGCAAAAGTCAACCTTTTAGCTACTAATTTTTTTTAGTAGGGGAATGTTGATTATTGGTGACTAAAAAAAATTTAGTAGCTAAAAAACATACAATTGGCGACTAAAAATTTTAGTCGCCAAAGACCTACTTTTGGCTACTAAATAGTTTGGTAGCCGAATGAAAATAAAAAAATTATAAAATACCTTTGGCGACCAAAATTTTGGTCGCCAAAACAGGGGATTCACCGACTAAATTACATTTTAGTCGCCAAAGGCCTACTTTTGGCTACTAAATAGTTTGGTAGCCGATTGTTTAATAATGGTAAAGTGTTCCTTTAGGTAATGGTAATTTCTGTAGGGTTGTAATGAAAAATTAATATTATTAAAATGTAATATTATTAAAATGCAATGAATATTTTTAAAATGTAATAATTTATCATTTAAATAAATTTTTCAATTTTTCAATATCATTATCAAAACGAGGGCTAAGTGTGTAAAAAAAATTCACTCATAACTTATAAGTAAATAAATCTGATTTGTAAGACTTATTGATATTATTTCAGATTTTAAAATTTTTCTTAATTTTTTAATAATTAATTTTTTCAACTTTTTTAAAGGGAAAATCGGTCTAGGATCCCTCTCCCACTTTTCATAATGGAAGAGATCTACAAAATTATTTTTTGATGTCTAAAGTCCCTACACATATATCAGAGAAATTTCAGTCCTTTCATCTGACCCGCGTCGACGACCACCTCCGTGAAAACGTAGAGGCCACCATGGACGTCCCCTCCGACCATGGACGTCCCTTCTTCCTCATCATCAACGCCTGGTTTGCAGCTTTCTTTGGTCCTGCGTCGGCTTTGATCGACACAACCTCAACAAAACAGGGGCCTCACTCAATCGCTTCTCTTCACCATCCAAAACAATTAACTAGGGTTAGGTTTTCGAATCCTTAGGGTTCTGATACTTCTCTCTGCAACTCTCATGCCGTAAGATCTCTCTACCCTCTCTCTCATGTTTTTGTTTTTGTTGATAGATACTTTTATCTGTATAGACTTGTTTGTTTCTTGTTATTTTCTCCCTGATTTGCACGATCTCTCCCGGGCGTCTCTGGATGAATTGATGAGCAATGAGCAACTATTCTTTGGTCTCTCCCAGGTTCTTCGTAAGTTTCCAAAAGAAACTGGTAAGCTGAAAAGGAAGAGGCATGGGAAATTGTATTTTGCAGTTCTTGAGAGCCGATACCTTTATTAGTAGTTTAAAAAAAGGAACTTATGCATGCTTTTCATCCAGATAGGGTCCTTTGTCACTTCTGCTTCAAGCCAAAGAAAGTTACAACTGAGGTACTGGGCATTGACAATGCTAGAAAGAGCCAAATTTTGATTTCAAGCATTATTCTTCTTAAAACTGCTCTTGATGCAATACCGTTACTCTTAAAGGTAAATTAGGTTGATTTCTTTTGCATTTATGGTTCTATGAGAGTCATGTAATTTGAAGTAATAAGTTTTTATTCATCTCAGGTGCTCAAGGACGCAAATAGTTATCTTCTTGGAAATGTTTACAGATCTGTATGTAAGAATGAAAAATATGCTTCAATAAGGAAAAGGTATAGTTGCAGGTTTGGTTCTGCTCTTTAATGACCAACTTTTATTTTGTCTCTGCTCAGTCATCCTTAGATGATTGTAAAACTTGGACTTTGACACTGCAAAGAGGCCTATTATGTGAATCCTAAAAACCTTTTTCAATGAGACTAAATTTTTGATTTTAATAAGGAAGAGAGTAATGAGAATCATTGACACAATTCAAGGAAACCAGATTTACATATGCACATTTGATAGAACAGGAATTTGGATACAGAATTCAAAATTCAAGGAATACAAGGAATACAAAATTCATTTACAAGGAATGCAAAATTCATTGCTATTAATGCAAGGAATACAAAATTCATTTACATGCCATTTCTTCCTCTCTGTTTTGTTTTAAGTATCATCCCTTAGTTATAAAGTATGTTCCAACTTGCTGCCTATGTTTTTAACCTTATATTTTAACGACTAACCAACTCAGCTGCTGTCAGCCTTTTTTAATGTGCATTGTCCTTTGTGAAAAGAGATATTATGGATTATAACCATTATTTTTATCGGAAATGCTTTGGATGATCCCTGATTTGATATTTCATGCTCATGATTAGTGTTGCAATGTGTTTTACATGTATGGTAGAGAAGGAAAGGGGCACAGATACGGGAGAATGAAAGAACATGTGTTTCAAACCCAAGTATATGGACCAAATTTGTACAAATCATGGAGATTTCATTCACAATGAGAATTTCTTGTTACTATGGAAGAGTTTATAAATTGTATCAATAAAACTATAAATCTGATAATACTCAGGGTATTTGGAAGATTTTCTAACTTGTACTATCTGCCCTGCTTTAATGCATACATACTAATTGCTCATTGCTCATCAATTCATCCTGAAGTTCAATTTTAAAACAGGTATCCTCATGCATCTTGATCTCAATTCATGCAGGATTGTTGGAGATCATGGAAGCAACAAAGCAACAGTGGGTATAACTCTTTTTCTACCTTCGAGTATGTTATTACCTAGTTTTCGGTTTAACATTTTGAATTTTGGTTGTTTCTTCAAATGGAAATTGGAAGATTGTTTCTGTTGTAAAATAGGTTTTTTTTCTTTTTCTTTTTTTAAAAATTCTCCACCTTCTTAGTAGTAGAATTTCTCAAATTTCTCTGGATTCAACCTAGATAAATTTGTATTTTCTCTGGATTCAACCCAGAGAAAATTCAAATTTCTCTGGGTTCAAGCTTCCAGGAGTATTTGGCAATGGAACTGAATTTTCTCTGGGTTGAGAATTTCTCTGGGAATTTAGCTCACAAAACGTCTATTTCGATTATTTTTTTTCATTTGAACTGAATTTTAGGTCAAATATTCAAAGAAACTAAATGCAAATTCAAAGAAACTAAATGCAAATTCAATTTACGCTCCCAACTCAGGCACTAAATAATTAACAAGTCAACTTGGTTGTTAACCACAACTTCACATTTTATTCTGGGCAGAGTACAAGAACAAGCAAAAACATCAAACTGACAGTTTACAGAGAAACAAACTGAAGAAGAAAAAATTTACATAGTGGCCAAAATCCCAGAGAATTTCTCTGGACAGATTCTCTCCAGAGAAAATGGGTTGGCCAAGAAGTGGCTTTGATCCCACGCTTTTCCAATGGGTAGTGTAAGACAACAGCATCAAAGAATTTCTCTAAAGCAGAGCACTAGTTCAACCTAGAGAAAATTGAGTCTAAACCAAAGAATTTCTCTGGACCAACCCAATTTTCTCTGGTTTGTCTGGTTTGGCCCCGTTCCAGTCGGCCACACCAGCGTCTTCATCGCCGTCTCTACTGTTCATCGTGCTGAAGCTTCAATGAAGAAGATTGGGCTGCCAAGGCCAGAGAGTGGGCAGCAGCCAAAGTTGCAACAGATGATCTGCAAGAAAAAAGTTGCGTACTGATTATAAATTTAACATTTTGTCTTCTGAAGGGAAATTTGATTGTAAATTTGAAGTGGTCTCCCAAACATTTAGTTCCATGTTTTTTATTCACTTGAGGGATACTACTTTCTTTGATGGATTGTTTGGTAATTACTTCCATACATCTACTTTGTTTTCACACAAACATGGTTGAGCACAGATTTGTGAACTAAAATTGGTAGCTTATGTGATGAATATGATGCCTTTGCTTGTATTTTTTGTGTTTGCTTGTGTTTCCTTATACTTTTTTCGTTGCCTCTGATACAGATGCTTGTTGGTAAAATTTAGAGCTTGGACCTTTATTCTTGTTTAAACGTCTGACTAGCTAGCCTATTGTTGTGGCTGTGGCTCTATTGCCTAAGAAAATGAGGAAGGTAGTCCTTAGAAAGGATATTATATTTATGTAGTGAATTGGAAACATCGATATCAAAACACTTTGAAGTCAGCAAAAAATTTCTCTGGATTTTAGACAGAATTGAATTTCTCTGGATTAATTTTTTTTTTCAGAGAAATTTGGTCTGAAATTTCTCTGGACCAATTTTCTCTGGACTGAAATTTCTCTGGACCAATTTTCTTTGGACTGAAATTTCTCTGGATCAAGGTTGAGGGACCTTAGACATTATAAAAATATTGTTGATGGATCTTAAACATCATAAAAAGATTTGATGTCCTTTATACTATAAAATCATAATATCAAGGACCTTAAAAAAAAAAACCCCCTAAATATTTTATGTCTATTTTAAAGAATTATAAAAATCTGGGGTTCTTTTGTAATAAATAAAACATGAAAACAAATAAAATTAGGGTTTTGTATTCTCTCTATCATTCGATCATCTCAGCTCCTTCCATATCTCATTCGAGTCATTCCGAAATTCTCCAAGAAGACTGAAGAACTTCTGCTAGGGTTCCATGTCTATTCGATATCTCCTTCCAGAAAATACTCCCAAGAGAGTCTGAAGAACACTTCGAAGGTGCGATTGAAAGGTTTAAGCGAAGGTGCTGCTGATTGATTCTCATTCGAAGGTGCGATTGAAGAGGTAAGTCCATCTTCGATCCTTTCCCCTTTTCTTCTTCAATTCTTTATCCTCTTTCTTTCATTTTTTTTCCCCAGATTTTTGTGCTGTTTATTCGCTGCAAATGATCGATTCTTCTCTTCTCTTTGGTCTTCTCTTCCTTTGATCCTTCATCTTCTTCTTCATTTTTCTTGAACTCTCTCTTTTTTTTTTTTTTTTTTCCTGATATATGTCCAGATTTTTGAGCTAAAATCTGTCCAGATTTGTTGAACTAACGCTATGTTTGGTAACTTAGGAGAGAAAAGAAAAGAAATGATTACTTAAGTAATAAGAGAAAAGAAAAGAAAAGAAATGATTGTAATTTCTCTCCTTTTTGTTTGGATAAGTAAGAAATAAAAGAAAAGAAATGATTGTGATTTCTCTCCTTCTTGTTTGGTTAGATTTCATTAAGAGAAAAGAAAAGAAATTATTTTATGTTATATTACCAAAATAACCTTTTTATATTTTCAATCATTTTATTTCTTTTATTTTTATAGGGATAAAATTGGTATTATGAAAATATAAACATTTGTGGGTTTCTTTTCTCTCCCAATCTCTCCACTTTTGGGAAGATTGAAAATAAGGGTTATGAGAGAAATGAGTTTCTCTCCATTTCTTTCTATTTCTCTCCATTTCTCTCCACTTAAGATAACCAAACAAGGAAGAGAAATACATTTCTCTCTATTTCTTTTCTTTTCTCTCCAAATCACTCAATCCAAACACAGTGTAAGATCTGTCCTTATTTTATTTTATTTTTTCTGATATATGTCCAGATTTTTGAAATAAAATCTGTCCAGATTTGTTGAACTAAGATCTGTCCTTACTTTTTTTTACTTTTTTTCTGATATATGTCGTATATATATGCAATATGATATTGGTTGTAAAGCTTGATGACAAATTAAAATCCCTTGACACCTTAAATTATCTTTCGTAGCAGTTTATTTTGAGGGGGAGGGATGGGGTTTTTGTAACTGAAAAACAGAGCATTAATTTGTGATGCATAACCATTGGTTTTGAGTTAAGTTAAGTTATCTGTCTGTTTCCACATTGGTTAATTTCCTTGCAATGCTTGATGTTGTGGGTGGATATGATTGGTTATTGTTTCATTGTCTTTCATGAACTAAAATTAAGAGATACTTTGTAGGTCAATATGGGAATCAGATTGAAAGGTGTTGTAGTGTCCTTGTTCTTGTCATACTTGTCACTGAAATATATATTTTATTCAATATATGCAATATATTAGATCTGTCAAAATTGTTATTTACATATTTGATGAGCAAAAAGAACGATTTTTAAAATAAATTACATATTTGTGTTTTATTTTTGTAGTTTTATTTTTAGTTTTGATATTTAATTTTAATTTGTAAGTTGGATCCTTTAACCATAATTATAAAAAAAAATAAAAAAAATATCGGCGTACCGCAGCCGTACCCGTATCATACTTTTTTTGGATTTTGCCGTATCGGCGTACCCGCACTCGTACCCGTACCCGTACTCGTACCCGCACCCGTGCTTCCTAGACTACTATTATCTTTTAATTACTATTATCTTGATAAGGAATCTAATAAATCAGATTGGAATTCTTATGCTACTACGCTAGATTGGATTTCTTGGATTCATGGTTCAGTAATTAAAAGATTTCTTAGATTCCTAACCTGATTTATTAGATTCACAACTCCAAGACATGGATTTCTTAATGCTACTACTATTATCTTTTAATTTATAGATTTTGTATAGTTCATTTCGCAGTTTACCTCCCTTGCCTGGGAAGTGGGTTCAATCTGTGACTATTATTATTATGGCTTATCATGATAGTAGCATAATAAGCTGTGGAATGATAGTGGGTTCAATCTGTGACTACTATAATAGTAGTAGCTAAAACAGAGCATAATAATAGTAGCATCAAAGAAGATAGAGAGCATAAAAAATGGCTTATCAAAGATTCATGACTACAACCAATTTGAATCATAATAATAAAATTTATAAATTCTTCATTGATCAATTAAGGCCGAAATACAATTGATGTGTATAGTTCATTCCACAGTTTACTTCCCTTGCCTGTAGGTCTAGAGGCTAGAGAGCATCAGCTTGATTATCACTTTTGAAAGTGCTTTATGTTAGAGCCCTGTTTTGACCTCTATTATACATTAACTCAAGTATCACTTAGATTGTTCTGATTGCCAAACTTTTGATTGTGCTTTATGACAATTTTTTTCTTCTGATCTTAGTTTAAAACAATTTGTCCTAATTTCTGTACTGACTTTTTTTTTTTTTTTTGAACAAGGTGTACTGACTTTAATTTGTGTGTATTAGATAATTAAATGTGTTATACATAAATATATATTGGTTTCTAGGTGTGGATTTGGGATGGGTGTTAGTGTCATACTCTAAAGATTTGTTCAGATCATATTTTCATGAATTGAATGATTTATATTACAGGATTCGTTGAGTACATCATTTGCATAAAAAATCAAGTTAATGGAATAAATATAGACTCATGATCAAACTCCACTTTTTAAAAAAATAAAAGTTGTGAAGTAGTTTTTTTCAATTAACTTTTATTAGAACCAAAAAAAGAAAAGGAAAGAAAATATTTACAAAATTGTAAAATCTTAATGTAAACCACAATAACTTGCTATTTTTAATGGACAAAATAACTTGGGGGACCCCATGAAAGTTTTATTTACAGACTGCAAATCTGATTTATGAAAAAACAAAACGAACAATATAAGATTGACATTTACAATTTTTAGTCATGATTTCTTCCTATGTGGGTGAATGTCAGTTGTGTGTACCCTATGAAGAGCAGTTTCAATTTCTGATATATACTACCAACAAAATATCTCCTTAGTTTTTTTTTTAAATTAAATTAATGTTTATGTATTGCATTGTAGGGATCTCTCTTTCAACAACTTTACCAGTGATCTTCCCAGTTCATTTATTGCATTGACCAATATTTCTACTCTGTGAGTGTAATGAAGTGCTAATTTATAGTTGATATTTTATTTTTGGGGTTCAGTTCAGTTTTTTTGAACTTCTGCTGGTTTCTTGATTTTTGGCAGTCATGTGCAGAACAACCAATTAACTGGTTCTCTTAATGTTCTGGCTAATTTACCTTTGACAGATTTGTAATTTCATTCCCTAACTCTAGGCCTTGAATTTTATATTTCTCACCGGCCCTATTATTCTCATGCCTTGAATTTTCCATAGAAATGTTGCAAACAACCATTTCAGCGGGTGGATACCAAGAGAGCTTATTTCTATCCCTAGATTTATGTAAGTGATGCATGCAATATAATATCATGCCTGTTTGTGTTATATTTTAGGACTTCTCCAATATGTCTAATCTAGCATTTTAAATAAACAGATATGACGGAAATTCATTTGATAATGGTCCTGCTCCTCCTTCACCACCATATACCTCGCCTCCCCCAGGTAGACCACATAATAATCGAAGTCATTCTCCTCCAGGGGGCAGATTCACCACAGGGATCTGGTGGTCAATCGTCCAATCCAGACAATGGAAATAAAAAGGCACTAGCAGTTGGTCTGATTATAGGCATAGCTCTAGGTTAGTTCTTTTTATTAATTTGGTTAGTTCTTTTTATTAATTTGTGGTTAGTTCTTTTTATCTTTGGTTAGTTCTTTTTATTAATTTGTTTATATCAAAAGTTCTTTCTATTTATTTAATATCATAATTTACTTTAGGTTCAGTGTTTGAAATGTCTTCCAATTGTTTGGAAATTTAATGATAGCAACTTATTCCTTTTTGAAGTCTTTACACATATTATAACATCAGTTTATGCTTCTGAATTATTCAGTTGTACATTGTTCTAGATGTTCATATCAAGGTATAAATGTCCTAAAAGTATGATGCCATTTGTAATACTGATTAAGCTATCTTTTAATACCCTCCTACTTTCTAAGCCATTTTGTCTTTTAAATGTTCCATTCTTGATCTGAATCTATCCACTCCAAAGTCGCATGCTCACTCACACCCTCATTGACACCAATCTACTTAGGCCAGCCTCCATTTCGTGGTCATGGGTATTGTTAGATACCTTCTTCAAGATCAAGTTCATGGTCATATGCCTAGGCCGCTTATTGTTAGAAAGTAGATTGTTGATGTCCACCAATAGTTGTTGAAAGTTTAACTAATACCATTGGAAGGATTAATGACAGAATTTCATGATTGGGCACATGACAAAAATGCTTTGTCATTCTAGAAGGAAAAAAGAAAAAGAAAAAAAGAAACAACAATATGTTGGAAGAATCATGTGTATTTACAAAGTTGTTAGACGGTGTCTTGAATGTGATTGATTTATATTATGGGGTCTATCATATTTATGTTGGTGTTTTGCTTAACAATATGGAAAGTAATAGTTGGTGATTGATGTGGGACAGCACATGGCCATGCCACGTGATAACCTATTTGTACCCAATTTTTTTCCCCTCCCATAGGGAAAATTGTTATATGCAGGAAGGGTACCACGTGGTATTGTCATGTAGTATTCTAAACCAATCACCAAATGCCCTTCCTTCATGTTGATAGGCAAACACTAAAATATAATAGACCCTCCATGTAAACCAAGCGCAACAGTGAGCACCATGTGAGAATACCCTTTTGCTTATCCAATAACTCCTCCAATAGAGATGCTATATGCAATAATAAATGGTGATACATCTTTTATAATTCGTAAAAGATCTCAGATTGTTTAGATTGAAAACATGCAAATAGTTTAAATTGAAAATAAATCAGAAATTTAATATTTAAATTTATAAAATTAAAAACTCAATAGTTTATTTTGTTACAAGTATTAAATTTTAAGTTTTTTTTTTTTTGGGGGGGTTAATTTTTCCTAAATTTTAATGATACCTACAATTATTCAAACAAAATTGGCTTATGTGTGGTGGCAGCATACACTGTTTCTAATATATTCATGTTCCCCATGATTAATTAAATGTTGAGGATGCATCAAATTAATTAATTAATTGACATTATACGTAGAAATTATAACTACATTTTAATCCCAACATTATTTACACCGAACATTATTTACGCGGTGCCTTCAGGCACGGGCATACACTAGTACAAAACAAGAGGTGAGGTTGGGTTGGTGTCCATATTGCCAGTGAAGTCAAAAAGGAGACAAAACTACAAGCATGAGAGTTAGCTATCATTTACATCATTATCAGTCCCAATGTGACGTAAATCCAAATACACTTGGTTTCAATTACAAAATTTCTTGAAGCTTGTTCAATGCTTTTAATGTGATTCTGTCTTACCTTAGGAAGCAAACTGCAAATGCTAAATTGTTTGCCTTCTGAATAGAATATTTCTGGCCTTTACTGTGTTCATCATTACCAACTTGAATATTATGGGAGTGCAAATGTCGCTTGTTTCTCCATTTTTATTTATGATTTTTGTGGGTTGTTGTTGTTGTAATGCTCTTCATTCATTAAACCCCTCAAACTGGGGTAAGTTGACTTTATCAGACTAATTTAGTGGAACTAGCTTCACTTTATCAGACTAATTTAGTGGATGTTGAACCGCTTTGTTAATTTCATTATCCTCTGCTGCAATCTAGGCTTTCAGAACAAAGGAGAAAGAAACTCCAAGCAAAGGAGGCTGAATTGAGGAGGAGGGAGCAGGTACTTGTTTATACTAATTAAAATTGTAGCTTCTGAATATGTTTTACCTAGAATTGAATGGCTATTTTTTTAATTTTATTTTCATGGACACTTGGTATTAATCTTATTAGTTTTTCATTTTATTTATATTATGCAGGATATTTACATGTACTTCCGTGGCAGTGGCAAAGCAGCAGAGATGAAGCGTGAGGCTGCAAAACGAACAATGATGGCTGCGCTGCCATGATTCAGAAAGATTCTTTGGTTTGATAATGCTGAGAGAAATCGAAACATTCACTATTTTTTTGCACTTGTGCCTAGTCTAGTATTTATAAGCCTTCATATAATCTCCTTAAAATATGTATGTAAAAGACAGATTCTGACAAACAAGTTTAAGTTAGGACATGTTGTGGTACATATGTCCTTTTTGGAAATTAATTAGGTTAGTCCTGTATTATGTATGAAATGAAATTATTGACGTTAGATTAGACTTGGTTCGTGTGGAATTTGTATTATATATAGAATTGAACGTTTATTTTTAATGTTTTGGATGGTTGGAACTAGAATGTATGCACGTTGTTGAATGCTTGATAACATATTTAGCGTTGATGGGTTATATTGAATCCTGTGTTATGTACGTACAGGTTGTATTAAACATGGATGTAGGTTGTTTAGAATTTTTTTGGGAAAAAAAAAAAAAAAAAACAGAAAATATTTGGCCACCAAATATTTTGGTAGCCAAATACATAGTTGGAATTTTTTGGCTACTAATAATTTAGTAGCAAAAACATTTGGCGACTAAAACATTTGGTAGCAAAAAGTAATGAATAGTTGGTTAAAATTTTCATGTAGAACTTTTAGTGACTAAAAAATTAGTAGCCGAAATGTCACTATTGCCGACTAAGTATGGATTCGTAGCCAAATGTTAACTTTCGGTGACTAATTCTTTCGTAGCAAAAAGTAACACATTCACCGACTAAATGAATGTTAGTAGCCAAAAGTCACATTCGGCGACTAATACTTTAGTGGCAAAAACATACCTTTTGCCGACTAAACTAAGATTAGTAGCCAAATGTGTTCACTTTCGGCGACCAAACAAATTTTAATCGCCAATACTATCGCCGACAGGGCAAAGGCGATGAGCTTAGCGACAAAAAATTTTGGTCGCTAAATGGTTTCGGCGACCAAATTTTGGACTTTTGGCGACCAATATTTTGGTAGCCAAAAGTGACATTTCTTGTAGTGTTATAACTTAACAGATTATAGATTATGACTTTAATTAGAAGTTGTTAATCTGTTTGGTGTAACTGTTGGATTATAGATTTAAGTTGCTAAGTAGTGTTTGTTAAATAAGCTGTGAAATAACTTTTTCAATTAATTTTTATTTTTTTGTTCCTCTACTGATCTCTTTTGCTGTTAATGAAACATGCCTTTGTATGGAAAACACACACACACACACACAAAAAAGAAAATAAAAAGAAAACGAAGAAAAGTAGTGGAGTTTCTGCATCTTATATATGGGCTTGCCTATATTCTATGTTATATGGACTCTTCAAAATAGATGAAGTACCTGTATCGGACACTTGACACTCGGATAAGGGTGTGAGATATGTGTTTGATACGTCCCATTAGATATGCGCTTAACAAAAATCTAAGTAGAAACAAATCAATTGTTACCAATAACATGATCTAAAAAAATGTTTAAATCCTACCAGGTATTTCTATGCGGAGATTCACCGTCTAACAAACATTAACAGTAAACTTCAGGATACTAATGCAAGCATACCATTGCAAGGTGATGGTGTTACAAACTCACTTTTTTATTTGGACACGGATGGCCTTGGCCAAGGAAAATACAAAATGAGAGCAGGTTGGAAACTACATTTATACATATCACAGCTGCCATGTAAGTATGGTGATGCCCTTTGAATCCTGCTATGATTGCGTTAACTTTCAACTCTTTCTTTTGGTTGTACATTATTATCTTTTCTTTCTTGTAGGTGGGGATGCCTCAGTCAATTCATTGTCATCTCCTTTGCAAACTATTCCCTTAAAAGAAGGTGCTCACCATCCGAATTGAGTAAATTTGATAGTTCAGATGCTTCTATGAGGAAAAATGGTAATGGTGGACTGGACGACTAATTCTTTGTCCGCCATGTTTATTCATGACTTATCAAGATCTTGCTTCTTGTGTGGATTACTAATTGTTGCTTCATTTTAATCGATTCTTTTAATGGACACTTGTTGGCTTGTTGCTAGAATGAGAGATAAATATGTGTGCATCTATGTTGGTCATGGTTTATTACCTTTTGTAAGGAATACATGTTTTTTGGATATTGATTGCCAGTTCAAGGTTTCTAAATGATGAAAAACACCAAGTAGTTCATCATTTGCTTATATGGATATATTGTTGATTCATGTTTTAGGTGATTCTGCAAACGGTGTTGGCATGGTTCAGAGGAAGCCTGGTCGCGGGGATACGACTCTGTCAGTGAGTTGCTCTGATAAGATTGCCCGTTGGAATGTTGTTGGAGTACAAGGTTCAGTACTTGTTTTGGTTTGTACCAAAGTAATAATACTTTTATCATTAGCAAACCACGTAATCTATACTGCAGCCTGCTAATATAATTATGAATGATGGTATGTGTTTACGTTTCTAGTTTACATATTCTGTTAAGGGTTGGTACGGTAGATGCATCATGACAGCTTATATTCACTTCGTGGCCACTGGTAGCAACAAAGTGGGCCCGCCCTAGATGATTTTCATGAAATAATTCATGGAAGTATCTATTCCACCTTTCTTAGTTTCTTATTCTTTTGCTCTAATAATCTTTGGCCTCATCATTAGTGCCCTTAGAATAATTATTTTCTGCAGTTTAGCTCATCATCTTCCTAGTTTCCGTTTTGTTGATCTACACAATTAAGAACTTTTATGGTTCCTAAATATAGAAAGTTCAATCATGGGCTCATATTGTAATTTCCATATGAACAGTGATTCAATCCTCTTTGGATTCTCCAAAGGCATGTTTGCCACTCTGTTGATACGAATAGCCATCGTTCATCACTTAACATTTGTTTCATAATTTATTTTCAATTTTCTTCTTTGATCTTGTCCTGATACAAAAGTCTATTACTATGTGTCTGTCTTCCATCCGTAAACGCTCTCCTTCGATCGTATTTCCTACTTGCAACTCAAAAAAGAAAGGAAAAGAAAAATTTTCTTTGAATCATGTATTTGCCAACAATTCACATTCCATGTAAAACTCTAAGGTAGTGCTTGGTTCATTGGAATATTTAGACGAGAATAGAATGACAATTTCTTGGCCTCCTGATGGAATGAGCCTAAATTGGTTTATGGTGATTCCATTTCCAATGGAAATTCGTTTCCGTTTTATTGAATCAAACATGAGAATGGGTATTCCGATAGAATGAACATTCCATTCTCACTTCATTCCAGTGAACCAAACATTGCATAAGATTTCCTTATCTATCTCTTCTCCAAATTCGTAACCTCCTTGCACTCCATTTAAGTAATATTACTTTTATTAATATGGTTTTGTAGAAAATTAAATAGTTCACTTTATTTTTATTTATTTTAGGTTATTTTTGCATCCAAGTTCAATCATGATACTTTCACATCTATGGAATTATAGCACGCAGCTTCATTTGATGATATATGGTGAATTTTTTTTTTTTTTTTTTTTTTTTTTTTTTTTTTTTTTTTTTTATGAATTTAGTGTTAAGTTCTTTCTTCCTTTACCTGCAGGTGCTTTGCTTTCTTACTTTCTTCAACCAGTTTACCTTTCTACCATAACTGTCGGGCAAATCCATAATGCATCTGAAAATATTCCCGTAGTAGAACACTTGACAAGAGCTTTATATGAGTGGATCCTCCCTTTGTCAAATAAGATAACGAGTCCTTTTGAAGTGAACAAGGTGGTAATGTGCATGATTACTAACAAAAAGAAAAAAAAGGTGCATGATTATCTTTGCATTGTGGGAAATGAATGAAATTATGATGAATTTTATCTATTACAATTGGCAGCCACTATTTTATGAGGCTCCAATACCACCAAAGGAGTTTCAGCATTCTGAGACCGCTACGAACACTTTAACATGTGGGTAAGTTTGCTTCATTTCACCAGATCAAGGAGTAGAAATTATTTGGGACTGTATCTTTTTTGTTAGATTGGCTATGCATTCTATGCATTCATTCACAGGTATTCAATATGCTGGAACAAGTCTGGCTTGCATGAAGTCATTCTTGGAACTACTGGAAGAAAGCAAGGCACCTCTGCAAAAGGGGCATTATACCCTTCTACTGAATCATCTTTATGCAAGTAAGCCAGCAAGCATGCTACCAAGAATTTATTTGCTAAAGGCATAACACAATTTGTATAGTCATCATCACCGTTATCATCTCATCATCTTCTTATTATTTGATGAAAATAATTTCTGATAATAATATCTCAGGAAGCGATTGTTGGAGTTGTTTTTGTCACTAAAGCATGAATTTGCAGCTGAGTGCCCAATGAATGAGATTTCTTATAGAGAAATGAAGGTAATCTTTAACATCCTGGAAACAGTTATGCATATATTTTCTCAAGTTTAACAGTACTACCATAGTTTACATGCTTGTGGGTGTTGTATGATGTCATGATAGAATCAAATATGTTGGTGGTGTTATTAGTAATCAGAGGCTGCGTAAGCTTTATATATATGCAACTGAGGATCAGACACAACTGTTTTTTTCCATGGGCTTCAAAGTTGTTGCACTTAGTCCCTCACAGGCAAGGGGATCCTAATCGCTTTGTAGGGTTTGCTG
Source organism: Camellia granthamiana (assembly GCA_036172215.1). Taxonomy (NCBI): domain Eukaryota; kingdom Viridiplantae; phylum Streptophyta; class Magnoliopsida; order Ericales; family Theaceae; genus Camellia; species Camellia granthamiana. The sequence goes on along the minus strand of CM069908.1, from coordinate 11,798,253 downwards.
AAATGGTCCATTTAAATTTTTTTATTAAAAAAAAAAAAGAAAAAAAAGAAAAGAAACTATCAAAGCTAGTTTTCTGCATTTTTCATGACCTCGAGTTCATTACCTAGTTAACATGGCCTGAAAATGGCACTTTGTTGAAACTGTGGTAGTTTTTGTTCTTGAAGTATTTGAAATGAAAACTAAAAGTGAAATTGAGGATTTGAAATAATTACAACCAGGCCCATGAGGTTTGAGGTTGAAGTTTATCTTAGCTTTTTGGAGGATAATGTTAGACAATATTGGTAGTAGTGGAACCAAATTGTGTAGTGTTAATGAATTAGCTGGCTGATAATGCTTTATTATGCCATCACATCGCTGAATCAAGTGCTCTTCAGTGTTACCTCTCTCAATTATATGTTTTTGTCACAGGGAGCTTCAAATTTTAACTTGATTCTGATATTTGGATCTCTGGACCTTTTTGTTGTGCAAGAATTCTGTTGATGTAGTCGAGGTTCTTGCTCAAATTATGTTTGATAAATTAAGCAAAATTGTATTGTTGATCAATTGTGTCTGGAACTTAAAAAGAAAAAAAAAAAAAATGGTAAATCAAATTGTCGAAAACATTCTGTTTTTATTGTCATGTAATTGTTAATTCTATTGCAGGAAAGAGCCAAAGAATACTGTTCAACTTCAAAGATTTTCAAAGGAAGTCTGCCTTCTAATACTTGGCTTGTGAAACCCTTGAACTTTGAGGCCTTCTCATGAGGTGACTTGTAGTGTGTAGAAGTTAACTGAATTTCTGTCATTAGTGGCCACAGCCAAAGGTTTTACTGGATTGTAGTGCATCCCATGTTCCATGGTCCCGGGAAATTCAATGGATTGTGGTCTACGTGATATTTACTTTAGAGCTGTAATGCATACAGTTTTTTTTTTTTTTTTTTTTGGCCGTCTTTTGACTTGATTAATTGGTAGCAAAACTTGTATTGAGCCCCCATTGAGCTATGCTAATGCCTTCACCATATATGATTCATTTGGATGATTACCTAATTCTTCAACCTTATGCCTAGATGGAAGAGTTGAATTCTAAACAAACTGGCCCTTTTTTTGACTCTGAACGATGAACGTGGGTTTGAGCCATTGGTATCAAAGTTGAAGGTACACAAGTTTATATCCTTGACGCAAATAATTTGTTTGAACACTCCTCCCCAACCCCCCCCCCCCCCCCCCGGCGGGCGGTATCATTCAAGTGGCCCTGAAATTTAGAAGCAAACTCAACGAGTAGAGCAAGCAACATTAGGTAGTTCTCTATATTCCCCTAGTTTGATGAACGTTGGTGTCGTGAGTTTGTTATTGTACAATATTTTTTTAGTAACATATTGATATATCTTTATCCAATGGAACCACTACAAGACTTTGATGATTTGACTTATTCATCTCTAGGCTCTTGTATGGAAATTGTTTATAAAATGAATAAGATCATTTTAATAGAAACCTTCGGTGAGACCTAGGGGTCTAAATAGTACTGTCTAATCACTAGAGAATTTTTAAAATTAAAAAAAAAAGTCTTACAAAAATGGATGAAATGAAATAATGATAATAATAAAAAAATTCAAAAAAAATATAGTATTTCAGTGTATGAAATCAATTCTCTCCAAATTATTTAATTTTGCAAAGGAATTGACTTGAGAGAAGTCAAAACTTTACAACCCAACAAGAATAAGTGTAATTCTTTAGTTTCACGTCAAGGTTTTGCTTAAGGGTTGGTTTGAGAAGTGGGTTGGCTTTTTGATTTTTTTGACTATTTTAGTTTGGGTTAAAAAGTTTGATTTGGAAAGGGTTTTTTGATTTTTTGGTTTTTTTGACCTTTTTTTTGTGAGAGAAGAGTATAATGATTATAGGTTAGATGTGATGTTTTGTTTTTTATGACTAAAATAACTTATTTTATCTTTTGTGATTAAAATAGTCAAAAAAAAATCCAATCTAACACTTCCCAAACGGAGCCTTTCGCACTCGACAACAGTTCACCAAAGACTCAGAATTTAATACCCATAAAGTAGGGTCCGACAACAGCTCACCAAAGACTCAGAATTTAATACCCATCAAGTAGGGGTCCGACAACAGCTCACCAAAGACTCAGAATTTAATACCCATCAAGTAGGGGTCCGCAATTAACTCGAAAAACCCAAATCAATCTGATCTCCATAGATTTGATTGGTTTGATTCTAGGTTTAAAAACGTCAATTCGACTAATTCTGTCTGATTATTATTTTAATTTTTTTTTATTTCATATTTTAATTAAAAAATCTAAAAGTCATTAATTAAATCATGAATTCATAGAGTAATTTGCAAATAGAAAGGAAAATTGTAGAAAAAAGTGAATAAAATGGAAGTTAATTTTTCTGTTTTTACTTTTTTATCAGGGTAAGTTACACTCACTTTTATGAGTACTAAAAAAAAATAATAATACTTCATAGCTCGAAAAAGTTGGCTCGAATACTCAAAACGACAGCGTTTTGGGTAGTCTCTTATTTATTTATTTACTTTTTCTTGCTTTCGAATACAGACAGAGGGAAGAGAAGAGGAGAGAGAGAGAGAGAGAGAGAGAGAGAGAGAAGAGAAGAGGAGAGAGAGAGAGAGAGAGAAGAGGCGATGGCGGGTGATGCCGGAGGAGGAAGAGGAGGAAGATCGATGGTGATGGCGGCGTCTTTCTCTCTCTGCCGATGGCGGCGCCGATTGGGTATCGCCGATCGCCTCTTTCAGACTCTGTTTTCTCAATCTTTTTTTTTTGCAAAAATGTTTCATGCCCCCTTTTTCCCCCACCACCCCTTTAATCCCCTCTCTCTCTCTCTCATTGGTTACTTTTTCTTTTTTCTTTTTTTCCTACTCCTCCAATCACCACCCGTCACGTGTCTGTGGAGGTTGTGGGGGTGGTGGTTGGAGGGGGTCTCTATCATTGCTCTTTTTTTTAGTAGATTTGGATTTGAAGATGAAAGAAAAAAAAAAAAAAAAATTATTGATGATGATGATGATGATGTTGATGAAGATGTTGAAGATGTTGTTGATGATGATGATGTGTTGATGAAGATGTTGTTGATTCTCTCTCTCTCTCTCTGTGTTCCCCAGCTCCCTCTTCTCTCTTTATTGTCTCTTCTTCACTTTCATTTTCTTCATCTTTAGAAAAACGAGAAAGAAAAAGAAAAAGAAAAAGAAAAAGAAAAAAAAAAAAAATCCAAAACGACGTCATTTTGGACTCGGGCCATTCAAGCCTTCTTATTTTCGAGCTACCAATCGGAACTGTAAAAAAAAATACAGTTAGTTTCACTTTTGACATAATTACCCTTCTTGATATTTACAAAATATACAATTAACTTCACATTTTAAACATAATTACATTAATTTCTCTTGAGATTTTAATTCACATAATATTTTTTTTTTTCACTCGTAATTTATTAATCATATGAATGAAATAAAATGATGTCATTTTTTTTATTAAAAAAAAAAAAATTGTTTATTTTAGTGTCTATTTACTATCCGCATTAGTTTCAATTTCTTTAGTCTTATAAAAAGAAAGATTAGTATGATTATGTTAAAAATACAGAATTAATTATATTTTTTCTAAATCTTAGAAGAGGTGAGTGTAATTTATCTGTTTTATTATTATTTTCTCTCTCCAAGTTTTCTTCTCAAACCTTTGTTTATGATGATTTAATTACAACCTTCCATATGATGAGACTATACTCAAATTAGTATTATTTATTATTATTAGCTGCAATTAAAAAATTCACATTGAAACCAGGTGATCTCTGCTAATCCCTTTTTTGTTTTTTTTTTGGATCGATTTACAAGAGATTAGTGGTCAATGGTCACACATGCATTTCTCCAAAGACTTGTTCAAAAAAAAAAAAAGAAAAAAAAGGAAAAAAGGACAAATAGACAGTACCATCATCAATCAACATGGTCGATCATGTGATCTTCAACATCAATCACGGCCTCATTTTTTTATTTATTTGATTCATAAAGATCTTACAATGAATTACAGTATCAAATAAAATTTATAACTAGTACAAAAAAATTATTAAAATGAGATAAAATCTCAATAAATGTGTACAAAAAATAAGACATCTACGTAGATGAAGAGATTTAATCATTGCCGTTCTAGTGAGATATAAAAGTTCTTGCCAATTGAGCTAGGCTTGGTTAAATCACATCCTCATTGATCGACTTTCCTGTTAGTAATTGCCATGTTTTTAAATAACTTGGGAAAGAAGATATGGGTGAGATTTTGTAAATAAGCAGAGATTTTTTAATTTTAATTTTTTTTTTTTTTTTTAATGACATTATCTCTATCCTTCCTTGGTGGACAAATTTCATATTGTTTGGCAAAGGCTAAAATTTGGTTTTTTAGACTAAAATTTACAAAAAGATAAAATAGGCTAAAATAATCAATAAGACAAAATGTTACATCAAATCCATAATCATTTTACTTTTTCTCTCACAAACATCACATTCAATTACAAAAAAAAATTAATTATCTTCCTAAACACAAAAAATTTTAACATATTTGAGAGGGGAGATTTGCGCGTTAGTACGACCTACGAGCTACGATAACGCCGATCATGACGAACCGCACGGCACCGAGCAGACTCCTCTCTTGCACGGCGCAACGGCTTGACTTGCACGGCCGGAGAGGTCGACCGACCAGACACGAACCAATGCCTGGCCGAGCTATGACACGGCCGAGCGCGCAGCGGTGTCTGATGACTAAGCTAAGAGCAGCTCGGACTAGACTTGAGATGCGATTAGCGCTGGCATGCGCCTAACCGATCGGCCGAGATGGACAGGCTTCATGTGATCAAGAATGAAGAACGGTGGAAGTCCAGCGTGCTTCATGACCAGTCAGTCAGGTGGGACCGATCATAAATAGCCCGGCCATGAGCATAACACTTTGGCCCCTTTGCCAAGGGGCAGGTCGGCGTTTATTAGCTCGGTTATGTGTTTGAGGAGGCAATTCTCCACAAGGAACCAGCCGGTCGTGGTACTCCCGGTTAAGTGTGCCACCTGGGCCAATGGCGTGAGGGAAGAGCACATCTGCTCCACGCACGCACCAATACCGTTTGGCAGTTCTGCATGTACTGGTTGGAGGACAAAATCTTTACACGCGTAAGGTGGTGAGAGGTAAGCACTGCCACCTGTCCAGGGAAGGACAACAGAGGTGGTGCGCGCACGATCTTGGGGCTGCATGGCCAGCCTAGAAATAGTGGAGGAAGGTGAACGTTAGAGGTATGCAACTTCTTTCTCTAAGAAAACACACTCTCTCTCTAGCCTTCTTCTTCCTCCTCAAGTGGCCTGACTTGATCGTCGGAGGGTCTATCCGGCACACCACCGCTGGGCAGCTCACCGTTTCTGTGTTGCCAGGTTAGACGCCGTCAAGAGAAGCTTAGAGTGCAAGGAGTACGGAAAGCAGAGGATATTTCGCCCCTGTACAATTGGCGCCGTCTGTGGGAAGTCTTTGATATTCAACCCTTGTTCTTCAAGCCTCTTCAACCATTTCCATGGCCAACAACGACGAAGTTCCGCTGTCCGTCATCGATGGTGTCACTCCGGAGTACGTCCGGAGGAGAGATGGCCCCCCGGATGTTCCGGCCCTGGCGGGTCTGGAAACTTCTTCGCGAGGTGCGCGAGACAAACGTGGGAGAAGTTCTGATCGCTCGAGAAGTCCAGAAGGCCGACGGCAGCGGGGGGAGTCCCGTGCGCAGCGCCTGGAGCACAAACTCAAAGACCAAGACGCCCTCATTCGCAAGATGGCGGTGGAGATGGAGCTGTTGAAGCGCCAGATTAAGGGGAAGGATGTTACTGGAGAGGGCAACCTCAGTGAACGCACCCCCTCCCCTTGTTCTAGCAGTCGCCGCCAGAGGAGGACTCACTCTATCTCCATCACCAGGAACTATGGGGTTGGAGATTCCAACCAAAGAGAAGGCAGATCCCTCACTCGCGACAGCACCTACCATCCCTCACACCCGTCTTCGACGTCGCGATACTCTGCCTCCACTCGTTCCAGGGACCTCAGGGATATGTTGGAGGAGAGAGCGCGCCATCGAGAGGCTCAGAGGGTGCCGGCGCTCTAGAGGTTGAATGTGCCAGTTCACGGCAGTGAAGAAGTGGTGATGCCGGCGCCCAGAGTCATGTCCCCTGTGCTGGTGGACAAAGAGTTGGCGAGGCTTACTGCCACGCCGTTGTCCCCAGAGATCGAGAGTACGCCGCTCCCTGCCGGATTCCACCAGCCAAAGTTCACTCTGTACGACGGCAAGACGGATCCATACATGCATGTTAGTCATTACCGGCAAGTGATGGCTGGCCACCGACGCAACGATGCCTTGATGTGCCTCATATTCCCAGCTAGCTTGGGTGAGCTAGGCTTGAAGTGGTTCGAAAGGCTTCCGGGGGGGAGTATCGAGGGGTGGCAGCAACTAGCGGAAGCCTTCGTCACTAGATTCAAGGCCAACATTCGAACGTCGAAGGAGGTCGACCATCTCCTGGGTGTCAAGATGGAGTCTGGATGTTCGTTGAAGGCATACAACGCGAAGTACTGGGAAACTTACAACGAGATCCTCGACTGCCCTACCAATCTGGCGATCACTCAGTACAAACGGGGTCTTCCAGTCGAACATAGGCTGTGAGATTCACTTACGATGCACCAACCCACAACCATGGAGTCTCTAATGCAACGGATCAATGAGCACATTCGCGTGGAGGATGATGTTGCCTCCGCGACCGAGAAGGGTAATCCGGTCGCGGCGGACAGAAAGGTGGCAGGAAAAGTTCACTCGGTCGGACAGGAGGATAACCGCCCAAGCGACCGGTCAAAAGATCAACGCCATGGACCAAACCGCAATGACCGAAACAAGGGTCGCAGAAACGACCGAGCTGACGCACCCCGCGACGCAGCGGAAGATGCCAAGAGAAAACTGAAGGCGCGGACAGGAATTACCACGGTCTTCAAAATTCCCATCTACCGCATTTTGAGCGAGATTCGAGGTGAGCCTTTTATCCGTTGGTCGGCCAAGTTAGGGAAGTGCGCAGCGAGGCTTCAATCCAAAATATCACTGCACCTTCCATGAAGAACAGGGGCACCGGACAGAGGACTGCTTGCCGCTCAAACAGCACTTGGAGGAATTGGTGGCAGCGGGGCATCTTGACCAATACATAGATGGGGGCGCCAAGGTCACGCCAACGGGACAAACCGAGCCTAACGGCCTGGCCGCCCTAGAAGCGCCCCTGTAAGGTGTAATCAACGTCATCCACGGCATCATTGAACCAGCAAGGGTCTGTGAGTTTAGAGGGATGATCAAGAAGGCCGAGCACATGAGGGAAGTGCTCTCCGTCCAGCCCGCCGTAAAGAAGGGAAATACCGAAGAGAGAGACATCATTTCGTTCTCAACCAAAGACTTGGAAAGGATTCAGATGCCGCACAATGATGCCTTGGTGGTGACTCTTCGCGTCAAAGACTTTGATATCAAGAGAATCTTGATTGACCAGGGGAGTTCGGTCGAAATTATGTATTATGACGCGTTCAAACAAATGAAGTTAGAAGACAAGGACTTGGCTCCTGCAACATCCCCTTTGGTTGGCTTCAACTCGCAGCCAGAATGGCCAATCAAAAAGATTATTTTGCCGGTCAAAGTGGGTTCGGTCGTAAAGCAAGTTGAATTCTGGGTGCTCAAAGTTCCATCGACTTACAACTTGATCTTGGGCAGGGGCTGGCTACACGCCATGCAAGCAGTCGCTTCAACCTTCCACCAGGTAATGCGCTTCCCGGCACCGAGCGGACAAATAGAGGAAGTTTGGGGAGACCAGGTGGTGGCAAAACAATGCTTCGTTGCGGTAAATGGCAGCCGAGCAGCCAAAGGGTTTGTCCAAATGATTGAAGGTCCTAAGGGGAAGGAAGTCCTCGAAGACGTGGGAAGGAAGGCCGAGGAAAAGTCGGTCGAAGATTTGGTGGAAGTGCGCATTGATGAGAACGATCCAACTAAATTCTTCCTCTTAGGATCATCCTTGTCTAGCGCCGAGCGGGCGGATTATGTCAACTTTTTGGTTTCCAATTTGGAGGCCTTTGCTTGGACGCCTTACAACATGCCTGGCGCCGACCCGAGCTTCATTTGCCATCAGTTGAATGTCTTTCCCCATGCGCGGCCAGTCATTCAAAGGACACGACGCTCAGCCTTGCACCATGCAGAAGTGGTGGCAGAAGAGGTAAAGAATTTGTTGGAAGCTGGGGCCATACAGGAGGTGCAATACCCTCGGTGGATATCCAACACAGTGGTGGTCCCAAAAAAGAATGGCAAGTGGCAAGTCTGCGTCGACTACAAAACTGTCAACCGAGCTTGCCCGAAGGATAGCTGTCCCCTCCCTCGAATTGACCAGCTGGTGGACTTAACCGCTGGCCATCAGAGGTTTAGCTTCCTGGACGTATATCGCGGCTACCACCAGATAGCCATGTACAAACCGGACAGAGAGATCACATCGTTCACCACCCCCAGAGGTTTGTATTGCTACAAAGTCATGCCGTTCGGACTGAAGAACGCCGGGGCGACCTTTCAGCGGATGGTAACAAAAATGTTCGCTCCTCTCTTGGGCCGAACAATGGAGGCCTATATCGACGATATGGTGGTGAAGAGCAAGGAGAAGTCTCAACACCTCGCCGACCTAGCAGAGATGTTCGCTATACTTAAACACCACAAGCTTCGTTTAAACGCCTCCAAGTGCGCGTTCGGGGTTGGCGCTGGAAAGTTTCTGGGATTTTTGGTCACAAACCGAGGAATTGAAGCCGACCCATCCCAAATCAAGGCGATACAGGAACTGGAGCGCCCAAACTCCACAAAGGACGTGCAACATCTTGCCGGGATGGCAACCGCGCTGAACAGATTTATCAGCCGGCCTTCGGATCGTTGCAGGCCCTTTTTCAAAACTTTAAAGTCCAAGTTCTTCTGGGATGACAAGTGCGACCGCGCACTATCAGACTTGAAAGTGTATCTCTCCTCAGCCCCTATCTTGGTCACGCCTCAGCCGGGTGAAGAGTTGTATCTCTACTTGGCGGTCTCTCAACATGCGGTAAGCGCTGTTCTAGTCCGCGCTGAAGGCATTCAACACTTGCCCATTTTCTATGTAAGCAAGACTCTGCTCCCAGCCGAGACGAGATATCTTCCTCTGGAAAAATTGGCGCTGGCCTTGATGATGGCATCAAGGAAGCTGGCACACTATTTTCATGCCCATACAATAGTTGTGCTGACCGAGTTTCCACTTAAGGTGCTCTTTGAAAAGGCCGACTTCACTGGGAGGATTCTGAAATGGGCTGTGGAATTGGGACAGTACGACATCAAGTTTCGCCCGTGCACCGCAATCCAGTTTGCCCCCGGAACGCATCCAGTTTGCCCGGTTGATTTGGCTGGTGCGAACTTAGCACAGCCCATGGCTCACACAATAGAGGCAAGGGCTGGTGCGCAAGAGGAAGGGCAAACAGCGACCGAACTAGCAAAGACGAGTGACTCGTTGGAGGGCGGAGTCAACCATGACAACGAAAGAGACCAGAATGAGCCGACCAGAGACTTGGATTTGAGGAGTTCCCAAAATCCCTCTGATTGTTGGAAGCTGTTCATTGGCGAGATGTGGAAGCTCTTCGTCGATGGGGCGTCCAACAGACATGGGGCCGGGCTGGAAATTGTGCTGACTTCACCGGATGGGCTGATTATCGGGCAAGCAATTACGCTCGGCTTCCCAGCTTCCAACAACGAGGCCGAGTATGAGGCCCTACTTGCCGGACTAAGAAGCGCGTTGAGAATGAAAGCCACAGCCCTTATGGTCTTCAGCGACTCCAAGCTGGTGGTCAATCAAGTCTCAGGGGAGTATGAGGCCAGGGATGAAAGAATGGCCAAGTATCAGGCGCTGGTGCGTGCAGAAATCAGGAAGTTCGATGCCATAAGAGTAGAACAGATCAACCGCGAAGGAAACAACACGGCTGATGAATTGGCCGGGCTCGCTTCTACTGAGACAGCCTTTCCCAATCCCTTGATGATCGAATTTTTACCGCGGCCAAGTATAGAGGAACCGGAGGTAACCGAGGTACTTTGCACCGACTTAGGTCCTTCTTGGATGGATCTTATCATCGCCTTCCTGAAAGATAGAATTCTACCGGAAGAAAGGAAGGCGGCCCACAAGATCCGGGCAAAGTCAGAGCGGTTTTGGCTCTCCCCGTCCGGGGCCTTGTATAAGAAGTCCTTTACCGGGCCGTATTTGAAGTGTGTCCACCCCGCCAAGGTGGAAGCTTTTCTCTACGAGATCCATGAAGGCATCTGCGGCAGCCATACTGGGGGCAGATCCTTGGCTTACCGAGCAATTTCTCAGGATTATTGGTGGCCGTGCATGCAGGCAGATGCGCAAAAATATGTTCGCAGGTGCGAGAAGTGTCAGAAGTTCGCCCACCAGATCCACCAGCCGGCTAGAGATTTGCTCCCTCTCACAAGTCCTTGGCCGTTCGCGCTTTGGGGGTTGGATATTGTTGGGCCACTCCCAGCTGCACCGGGCAATCGCAAGTTCTTCATCGCCGCCACCAACTATTTCACCAAGTGGGTTGAGGCCGAGCCACTAGCGACTATAAAGGAAAAGGACGTGAAGAAGTTTGTATGGCAAAACGTCATCACCCGTTTCGATATACCCAAGGCCCTCATCTCGGATAATGGCACTCAATTTGATGGTAAACTCTTTCGCGGATTTTGCAAAGAGTTGAAGATCGAGTTCTACAATTCGACACCGGCCTATCCTCAGTCAAATAGTCAAGCAGAGGCCTCAAACAAGACCATCCTGGACGGGCTGAAGAAGCGGCTTGAGAAGGCTAAGGGCAAGTGGGCTGAAGAACTCCTTAATGTGCTCTGGGCATACCGCACTACCCAAGGACGGTCGACCGGGGAAACACCATTCGCTTTGGCCTACGGCATGGAAGCCGTTATCCCGTTGGAAATTGGCATGCCAACCATCCGCTCTGAAAGTTTCCAGCCTGATCTAAACGATGAAGCCGTGACATTGGAACTTGACCTCGTTGAGGAAAGGAGGGAGCGAGCGCTAATCCACATTGCTGCTTACCAACAAGAACTATCCAAAAAAATACAATAAGACAGTGCACCCCAGGCTATTTAAGATTGGGGACTGGGTCTTAAGAAAGGTGCTTGGCAATACGGTGGTCCCTGGCGAAGGAAAGCTCGGTGCAAATTGGGAAGGACCATACAAGGTGATTGGTCTTGCTAGTAAAGGGGCATACCATCTGGAAGATTTAGATGGCAAGGCTTGTCCCCAGACCATGGAATGCGGCCAACCTTAAGGTCTTTTACTTTTAAGATGTAATTTGCTTGTGCTGTTTAGCTTTTCTAGACCTTTAGCCTTTTGGCACTTGATGTAAAAGATAGCAATGCTTTTGTAATGAAAAATAGCCCTCTTATTGTTTGGTATTACATCTTTGTACAATGACATCGCAAGGACACAAGGCAATTATGGATGCCAGGGGCAAGGAGACCGATCTGAATGGGACCGGACTGATTTCCTCTCGCCGGAATGGAAGCAGACCGCAAAAACAGTTGGTGCATTGTCCAACGATATAATTGGCGTATGGACCAATTCGCATTAGGGCCGAGCTGGTTTTGCTCGCCCGGTTGAAATGTTGGCGTCATGACCAACTTAACTGAAACATTGGTGTTTTGCCTAATGTAAGGGCTGAGCTGATTTTGTTCGGCCCAGTTGGCATATTGGTGTCTTGTCCAATATGGAAAATGAGCGGAGTTTGCTTGGCAGAATTCGCAATATTGGAGTTTTGTCCAACCGATAAGAAGCTGAGCTGACTTTGCTCGGCAGAAAGGAAATGTTGGCGGCTTACCCAACTTAAAAGGCGAGCTGATTTTGCTCGGTCACATTGAAGTATTGGAATTCTATAAAGTCTGCAAACCAGTCAAGGCCAAGCAGATTTTGCTCGGCCGAGTTAAAATGTCAGTTCATTTGAAAGTTCAAGGAGCTGAACTGCTAGTTCTGATTAGAAAACGTTTAAGGTGATTTTAGCTCGGCAAATTGTGCGGCATAGCCGACCTGGCAGTTGTGAATTGTCAACGGTTGAATCAAGGAATCCATGCAGATGCCAACCGAACAGAAATAGAAGATGTACGAGCAAGAAGTTCAAAAGTTTCATTGATAAGGGAAAATTCAGTACAAGAGGGGGGACATAGCCCGGTTACATTCCAAAACAAAAAAAAGAAAAGAAGTAAACAAAAAAAGAAAGGAAAACAGAAAGGCAGAGTTCAATCTAATTCTAGTTCAACTGACTGTTTGGCGACTTGCACAGTTTGCTCGGCCTCCTCCACATTGCGCTCGGGCAGGTTTTCTTCGGCCTCATCGTCAGCACCCTCCACCGTGACAACCTCCCGATCAATAACTTCTTAATCTTTGGCATCTTGAGATGCTGCAGGAGAAGTTTGCTCGGTTTGCTGCCCGGGCGGCGGCTTCTTCCTCGGCCTCTTTCCTCGCCTCTGCGATAAGCCGGTTTTGAGTGGCCTGGGAGTACGCCAGCATGTAGACCGGGATATAGGCCGTAGGTGGATTTATGAACATGTCAGAATCCTGTCCAAGGCCAACTTTCTCCACGGCATCTTTCCAGCCGCACTGGAAAAAGATGTCCTTGGTCGCTTGGACCTACCGCTCATAAGTTTTCTCTCCCTGAGCGTATCCCCGGTCCTCGGCGTCGTCCACAGCTTTGTCCTTTTCTTCTTTATGGGCATCGCGCAGCTTGCGCAGCTCGGCGAGGTACTGGGCCTTAGTTGACTTCACGGCCCTTTGTTTGTTCGCTTCAGCTCGGTCAACCTTCAGGCGCAGTTCATCTCGCTCGGCCGCAACTGCATCTTGCGCGGCCTTGAGTTTCTCTATCTCGGCCTTTTGAACCTTGTTTTCGGTAATGGCATCCCGAAGGCTCTGCCGCACTTTGATCATTTGGTCGTGTGCCAAATAGTTCTTTTGCGCGGCCTGAAAACAAGCGAGAGATCGTGATATTCGAGAAACCGAGCAAAAACCGAGCAAACAGTTTGAAGCAAAGAATGGAGAACTTACCAGCACTATGGATTTTGCCGCCGAGTGGAGGACCTTGAGGTCGGAAAGCTCGTCGTGTTTTTTCATATCAGCGGGCAAGATCAACCCCTTAGTCAAATTGAAACCAAACGAGTAGTCCTTGTCCGCGTAGACCGAGTCTTCAGCAGAAACTGCTCGGCCCTGGTATTTGAACTCGGGCGCCCAGACCGGGGGGGTGGCTGGGCCCTTGGATTTGCCGGTCTGTGGTTGCTCGGTCTGGTCCCGGAGCTCGGTGGAGACGCGATCGGTGGAGTTTTCATCTACCAGACGTGACCCAGTTTGCTCCTTCCTCGGCCGCTTCTTGAACCGACCAGCCGGTTGCTCGTTGGCAAGTGCCAGTACTGCCCCTTCTTGTTGCCCGGCGGGTGTGGAGGATGTCCCCCCGGTTGCCTCTGGTGGTTGGGACTCGCCTTCTTCCCCGGTGATCATGGACTTGATGGCCCTGATTTTCGCCATTTCTTGCTCGGCGGTGAGTGGAACAAGCCTGATCGGTGGTAGGTTTGGATCTGGTTCTGGGGATGGTGCACACAGAAAGTCGGTGACTCGGCTCTTGCGCGGTGCGGTGTAGTGGTAGGTCTGTTCGAAGCCGAGCAGTTTCGAAGCCTCCCTCTCCTCGGCAGGATGGCACAGCAGGGCTCTGATGGCCTCTTGGTTGGCCTGGTGGTAGTCTGCTGCTCGGTGCTTATTTGCAAAAAGAAGACAAGTGTTAGATCAGCATGGAAAGTAATTGATGCATAAAGAAAATAGCGCGGCCAGCCGAGCAACTCACCGGCACTACCAAAATCCTTTCTAATATACCATCCCGGTATGGGTGCCTCGGTGTCCTTATAGCGACCGAACACCCACAAGAAGTCGTCGTCGTTGGTTTCCTTGTCCGGGTTGCCCTCTATGAGTTTTGCTCGGCCCTTCTTAACTTTGAGGTACCAGCAAAGCCCACTCTTATTCCTACTAAGACTATATTGATGAAAAATTTCTACGAGACCGAGATTTATACCGAGCCTACGGTTCAGCTCGGCGACCCCATTTATTATTTTGTAAGTGTTATTTGAAACTTGGGTCGGGCAAAGCCTTGTTTGCCTCAAAAACTCGCAGATCAAGGGCTGGACCGGGAAGCGGAGCCCTCCCTCTACTATTGACACGACCATAAAGGGGCACCGGTCTAGATCTCCCCAAGGGGTGTCTCCCTTTTTGGCGAGCTCTAAGATGACGTCGTCAGGAATGTTGTACTCCCTTCGAAACTCCGCCATCGCGTCGGGCGAGCTAACCATAAATCGGTACTTCCCCATTTATCTCGGTTTTATTTGGTTTAGTGTGTATCTCGGTAAAAAATGCTGGTGTATTTGCTCGGACTTTGAGCTCCACCAATGATGGTTCTGGACTGGCCTTGTAATGACCCGGAATTGTATAATGTAATTATCGGTAATTAATGATGTGTTAGTATAATTTAATTGAAAGATTATCTGGTTGATTTAGAAAATTATCTATTGGAATTACGACTTCAGGACTGAAATCGAAGACTGTAATGGGTTCAGAAAATCAAATTGAAAATGCTTATGTGATACCGGGAATTTTTAGAACCATTTGAAGAAATAAATTAAAGACTGAAATTTATCTGATTCGCTAAGTTCCGTTTGGCTTGCAAGTTCTGGCATAGTTGTTTATAAGCACATAAGGGCCTTGTTTGGCTTGAATGTTTTTGGCAAAATGGTTTAATTGATATATATATGTTAGAAGGATAAGGATGTTGACCATTTTTGACTCAAAAACCAAAAGAGAGAAAAATCTAGAAAGAGAGGGAGAAGGGAATTCGTGGGTGAGGAAGAGAGACCAAGAGGAAGAAAGAAAGAAAGGGAAATCAAGGGAAATTAAGTTGAATCTTCTCCAATTAAAGACTTAAGGTAAGAATCTCTTCTATTTTCTTGAAATAGAGTTGAATTCATGGTAAGTAAATGAAAAGGGAAGGAAAATTATGTTGGAATTGAGCATATATGGTATAGATCATGGTCATATTTGGTAAAATTGAGGAAGACTTCCATGGATTTTGAGAAAGGAAGCTTGAATGTGTATAGTTATGGTTTTTCATCTTGATTCATTGATTCGATGCATTTGGGCTTTGTTAGAAGTTTTGATGTTCAATTCTAAATTGTATTTCAAGTATTTGGGGCCTTGAATTTCATGTAATGGGAAGTTGATTTTGTAAAGAAATTATTGAAGTTTGAAAGAGAGAAGAAGAACCAGAAATCCGGATTTTTGCACTGTCCGCTCGAGCGGAGGGGAAGCCCGCTCGAGCGTAGAAAGCAGCCTCCCAGCAGTTTTTGGATTTTTGCACTGTCCGCTCGAGCGGACAGGTGGGCGCTCGAGCGGGAAGGCATTTTTTCAGGAAAAGTTTGGGAAGTTGTTCTTTATGATTTTAACATGTTAACTGCATCCTTTAGCATCATATGAACATAAATTGGGCATGAAATGAAGTAATGAATGAATGTAATGGCATGAATTAAAGTGAAGGAAAGAAAGGGGAGGCATGAATGACTTAATGCATAATGGTAATGAATGTTAAGAATGTTTTATAATGTGAATTGCAGGACAAACCTCGAAGACCGTGCAACCGGTATTGGGAACCCGCAGTAAGTAACATTACTGTAAAAATATGTCATTATGAATTATATTCCAAAAGTGTTATGGGTTGATATGATATGTTTTAAAATGTGAGTTTAACTGTGGATGAGTGATTATTATGATATGGTTTCTGATATGATATCTGTTTCTGTAAATGAATGTACTCTATTAGAATGTTATGAAAATGTGATGAAAAGGCTATGAAAGGGTACATTAAGTTGAAATGTAATTCGACTCTGTGAACGAATGTTTTATTTGTAAATCTAGTATGGCATTTACGGATAGTCCCAAGTCATGGGGGACGGCATGAAAATGCGGGTCCATGACTAGTCGTTAATTCGACGTTATGAAAAGGTGTTTAATCGGTGTACGGACCGGTTAAACTAGTCGTTAATTCGACGTTATGAAAATGTGTTTAATCGGTGTACGGACCGGTTAAACTAGTCGTTAATTCGACGTTATGAAAATGTGTTTAATCGGTGTACGGACCGGTTACTCTAGTCGTTAGTCGACGTTATGAAAGGTTATGTTACCACCGACGGTCTATGAACGGGTGACTATGTGTATGAAAAGGTTATGTTACCACCGACGGTCTATGAACGGGTGGCTATGTGTAGGAAAAGGTTATGTTTTACCACCGACGGTCTCTGAACGGGTGGCTACGTGTATGAAACGGTTATGAGAATGTTATGAAAAGGTTATGGAAAGGTTATTAAAAGGTTATGGCATATGTCGATTGGTATATTCCCATATGAATACTGTTGACTGATCATTGAGTATGATGAATGTATATTTACGGATTTATGGTTAAATGAAACGTTGGATTTAGTTTTACTTTAATGTTACTTGCTGGGCTTTAGCTCATTGTTTGTATTTATATGTGTTATAGGTGATCTTCCGGGGAGTCAAGCCGAGGCGGAGTCTTGACCGAGCCGCCGTTTTGGAAGCCTACCAGTTTTGTGAGCCTCCGAGTTGAGGCTAGGCCTGGAAGGCCGTTGTGAGTCTCTGTTTTGTTGTGATTGCATAGTTGTAACTGAACGAGATGTGTTGTATATGTTTGATGATCACATGTATGTAATGTTAAGATAGTGGGTAATTAACTCATTTTTGGCATGTAAATATATGTTCATATTATGCACAGCTCTTGGACTATTAGTTTCTTCTTTTTTCGCTTCCGCGAGCCCCGTTTATTTATGTTTTGTATAGAAAGGCCTGTGGTAATCTAGGATTACTGGCCGGTCTCGTCACCAAACTTCTAGGGGCGGGTTTGGGGCATGACAGGCCTGGACGGTCTTAGTGTGTTCTGCATTATTAAAAATAATTTCCAAGGGTTAGTACGGCAAAAACTACGCGGCTCTTATTGGAACTAGCTCAATGAAAGGGTTATTAGTGTTTGGCCGGTTCGACCCCTACCTCGGCTAGGCTACTTGGTTGATTTCCTAGTTCGGTTTTAACTCTCCACATCTGGCTCGGTCAAGGTCCAAGAAGGAGATCCTAACAAAGTTATAGCTTGGTCGGGTCTTACTTGACGAACTAACTGAGCCTTTAGCTCGGTCAAGGCCCAAGTAATGACCTCAAGTTTTCGCCCGGTTCAGTTCTATTACCGGTCTAATTGGTAGTTCGGCTCGGATACAGCCTCTACGAGAAGTCACAAACCAGTTTTGCTCGGCTGAAGTGTCATCTATGGATCTAAACGAGCGTTTAGCTCGGTTCTACCCAGATTCAAATTGTTCATCCCAGAAATAGGACGAACTCGTTCGAACCCGGAAGAAACAAGGGGCACGAAAGCCCCATCCATTCCTACTGTTTTTGTTTGCCCTAGGGTGTGCAAGATCTAAGCAAGGGAAAGCAACTCTAATGGCCCCAAGCATAAACATGAAGAATACAAGCACAAAAAAGTGGAAAACTTGAGGAACTCGAGTACGAGAGTTTGAAGGAAGGGTAGGAGGACTTACCAAATACCAGATGCAAGAACAAGGCCACTTGAACTTGGTTGTGACCTTACGAGAAACGAAAAATGGGGAACGGAAGCAGGTGAGATGCAGCGGCAGTGAGGGCAATTTCTCAGGGAATATGGAAGCTAGGGTTTACGGTTTGTGTGGAAGAGAAGGTGAAAAGTGAAGGGTTTTAGGCCCTTCGTTGGAATACAAAAGAGGGGGGAAGGAACCCAAACAGCTGCGTCGTTTGAATTTTGCGCGTGCAGAACAGCTGGCTGCACGACCCAATGGCGTGAAGCCACGTGGCACTGGAAACGCGGCTGTCAGTACGGCTGTACGACCTTTGATGAGACTGCGGAGGAAATGGCCGACCAAATGGGATAGCTCGGCGACAGATATGCCCCCAATCGTGCTCGGCTTGGTAATGGCGCAACTCATCCGTTAGCTCGGTCACGATGGTAACCCCAATCACGACTAGGTCGGATGGGGTTAAGGGGCAATTAAGAGGGGAGATTTGTGCGTTAGTACAGCTGAGCTACGATAACGCCGATCATGACGAACCGCACGGCGCCGAGCAGACTCCTCTCTTACAAGGCCCAGCGGCCTGACTTGCACGGCCGGAGAGGTCGACCGACCAGACACGAACCAATGCCTGGCCGAGCTATGACGTGGCCGAGCGCGCAGTGATGTCTGATGACTAAGCTAAGAGCAGCCCGAACTAGACTTGAAATGCGATTAGCGCCGGCATGCGCCTAACCGATCGGCCGAGATGGACAGGCTTCATGTGATCAAGAATGAAGAATGGTGGAAGTCCAGCGTGCTTCATGCCCGGTCAGTCAGGTGGGACCGATCATAAATAGCCCGGCCATGAGCATAACACTTTGGCCCCTTTGCTAAGGGGCAGGTCGGCGTTTATTAGCTCGGTTATGTGTTTGAGGAGGCAATTCTCCACAAGGAACCAGCAGGTCGTGGTACTCCGGTTAAGTGTGCCACCTGGGCCAATGGCGTGAGGAAGAGCACATCTGCTCCACGCACGCACCAATACCGTTTGGCAGTTCTGCATGTACTGGTTAGAGGACAAAATCTTTACACGTATAAGGTGGTGAGAGGCAAGCACTGCCACCTGTCTAGGGAAGGACAACAGAGGTAGTGCGCGCACGATCTTGGGGCTGCATGGCCAGCCTAGAAATAGTGGAGGAAGGTGAACGTTAGAGGTATGCAACTTCTTTCTCTAAGAAAACACACTCTCTCTCTAGCCTTCTTCTTCCTCCTCAAGTGGCCTGACTTGATCGTCGGAGGGTTTATTCGGCACACCACCGCCGGGCAGCTCACCGTTTCTGTGTTTCCAGGTTAGACGCCGTCAAGAGAAGCTTGGAGTGCAAGGAGTATGGAAAGCAGAGGATATTTCACTCCCGTACAATATTAAAATAGTTACAAAGTAAAATAATCAATTAAAATAATCAATTTTCTAAACGAGGCCATAAGGATGCAACTTGACGAGTTCAATTAAGCAGAGAGTCTATCTAGATTCAGTCCTATCCAAGCCTTAACCTGATTGTGACCTTTGCTAGAACTAGTTTGCCCAGACTTGAGTTTATCTCAAAAAAATTCGAGTTTGGCTGGGATAATCAAATTTAATCATAAAAAATTATCTTCATTTGTATTAAATTAATGTGTTGCACTTTTTAAAAATAAAAATGAAAAATATCTCTAAAAAAAATTATAACACATGAAATACAATAAAAAAAATTAGTTTAAGTGTACCAAGTAGTAGAATATTACAATTGCAGTATGATGTAATCTGAATAATAATTTATGTGGGTGTTTGAGAAGTGAGTTTTTTTGTTAGTTTTTTTAGATGTAAGATATTATTGGAGAAATTTTTTTTTGGTGTTTGGGAAGATAGTTGGATTTTTTTTTGTGGTTGAATGTGATGTTTATGAGAGAAAAAGTGAAATGATTATGGGGTTTGATGTGATATTTTATTTGGGTTTGTTTTTTTTAGCTTTGTAACCAATTTATCTTTTAGTGAAAAAAAAAAGAAGAAGAATAAAGCTTGGGAGCTCGAAACCCCTCCCCCCCGAATCCCCCGAAATTCAAGAGGAAGAGAGAGAGAGAGAGAGAGAGAAGAGAGGGGAAGAGGGCTCGCGGTCGCCGCCCGATCGTCACCCGGCGTCCTCGCAGCAGCTCCTCGCAGCGTCACAGCAGCTCCTCGCAGCGTCACCCGACGTCGCCTCGCCCGATCGTTGTCTCCGGCAGCCCTCCGCCTCTGCCCGATCGTCGTCTCCGGCAGCCCCCGTCTCTGCCCCGCCTCCGCCTCCTCCTCCCCCTGTAATTAGGGCCCGCTCCAGTCCTCCTCCTCCTCCTCCTCCTCCTCCTCCTTCCTTCTCTTCTCCTTCTTCCTTCTTCATCTTCTTCGTTTCTGATTGAACCAGAAAAAATAAATAAATAAATAAAAAATGCAAAAACGACATCGTTTCTGAGATTAGGGGGATTCGGGGAGCTCAGATTCGAGCTCCCTAGGACGATTGAAAAAAAAAAACCCCAAAAAATTTGTTCCCAATTTGTCTTTTGGGTTGGTCGGGTGGCTTGGGCATTAGCGCTGCTCCAGTCCTATTCAAATTTAATTTAGATGTGAAATTTTTTAACTAAATTTAAAATAATTCTGTTTAAACTCAAAATTTTGCAGATAATCGGTTGAATGTGTCCAAGTTACTCCTCTCCAATGAGGCACAAGTTTCATGTATCGAGTAGGTCAAGAAGTCATTAGTGTCACTTGAAAACTATGACCTCCAAATTTATGATTGAGTCCCGTAATAATTTTTGATTTGACGATGAGTTATACCTATTTGGGTTTTGTGAACATGTATCTCCAACGCACTTATTAAAAAAGTTATAAAATGTGAAAAATGTTTGGTGATTTGAATTTATGTGATTTGATTGGTTTGAATATATCAAAATGACATCGTTTTGACATATTCGAGTTATAAATTTTTAGGTTATCAAGCATTACTGTTAAAATATTATACATTCTTTACATATTGACACTTAACACTATCTTATAAAATTTAAATATAAATGTAGTGAACCTCAAGATTTAAGCCAATAACTATACTTTACAGCTGCACCTTGCTCCAGAATTGGCCCATTTTTTTGGCTGCTTATTTTAAGTTATAAATTACAGTGGACAAAAAGCCAAACAATTGGTGAATTGTCTTATGTTGTGTTTATTTAGGAGATTTAGAAAGAGATTTAAAAATAAAAAATAAAAAATTTATAAAATTAGGTAAAATATAAGTATATTGTATTCACATTTCACTTATTATTATTATTATTTTTTTAAAATTTTTTTTTTAAATTTCCCAACCAAACATAGTATTAATAAAAAAAAAAGTTTAGTGATCTGATGGTTTTGGAATTAGGCAGGAGGACCACAAATGAAAGTGCGGACCAAAAACAAGTCAACGCAAGTGTGATTATATACATATGTCCATAACTCTCACAATTAAATAAGTTTAAAATTTTAATCCAGTTCTATGAGTTATATATTTTTTTCAAGTCTTAAAAACATTCAAATTAGGTAGGGTGGGCGATTGGATCCATGACCACCTCTAATTTAAACTATAAAATAGCTAATTTTTGGCTAAAAAAAATAAAAAAATCACTAAAATTATTTGTCATATATTAAAAAAATTAAATATCATACTAATTTTTTCACTCATAACTATTAAAAAAGTTAAAAAAAAAAAAAAGTATGAAAAAAAACTTCAAACAGCTGCTATTGACATAAACTACAAATTATAGAAACTAGAGTGTAATTTGCTCTAATTAATAAAACTTTTTTGGTCGGCCTCCTAAATTCTTGTGGCATGCCTTGTTTCAGAATTGATTTTTTTAGTAAATTTTTGAGACAACTATAAAAAAAAATTCAGATTTTAAGCTTTGTAGCAAAATAAATTTTTAATTTTGTCAATTTAAATCCGAAAATTTTGATTTATTTTCAATCTAAATTATCAGTTTATTTTCATTAAGTAAAACAGACGGAAAAAGAATCTTTTAGTTATTAAAATCAATGTAAATATACATAAAATATCTAAAATACATTTTTTCATGAGTTTAATCAATAAAATACCATTTTTTCATTGATTTTACTTAGCAAAAATATGTAAATGATTTAATAAATTTAAAAACTCAGGGTTTAATTTGTTATATGACTCAAATTTTGGGGTTTTTTTTTTTTTTGGTTGTCATTTTTCTTAATTTTTAAATTTTTTTTATGAGATGAAAAAATTAATATATTTGAGAATGATTTTTTTTTTTAGTTGTATAAAAAAAAAAGTGACTGTTGGATGATTTGTATTTTTTTAATGATTTTAAAACTTTTTTAGTGACATTTTATTTTTATTTTTAGTTTTTTAAGTTTTAAATTTTTTAATAAAAAAAATTATGTTGCGAAACAAGACCTTGTTAGCGCAAGTCTTTTAATACATCAATTAAGAGGGTTTTATACTTGGTCAGTTGGCAACCTCTACACTCTAAAGTTTACGTTTATATAGTGTATAATATTTTAGGCATTACCAGTTACTTAGGGCGTGTTTGATAACGTTTACGTTTTCAATTTATATTTATAAAAATTTTATAAACTGGTTTTTGTTTATTTTTAGAAAAACATAAACTACAAATGCGTTTGGTAATCGACAAAATGTTTAAAAAATTTTAAAAATATAAAAAAGAGTGAGAAATGACAAGTGGTAGCAAGTGGCAGCGGAAGACGGTGGTGGAAAGTGGTGATAGTGGATGGTGGGTAGCTGGTGGTGGTGGGTGGTAGCGGATGGGTGGTGGCGGGTGGGTGGTGGTGGTGGTGGGTGGGTGGGTGACGGTGGCGGGTGGTGGGTGGTAGCGAGTGGGTGGTGGTGGTGGTGGTGGGCGGCGGATGGTGGTGGCAGGTGGGCGGCGGATGGCGGATGGTGGTGGCGGGTGGTGGTGGTAGGTGAGTGGGTGACGATGGCAGGTGGTGGGTGGTAGCAAGTCGGTGGTGGTGGCGGGTGGTGGTGGTAGGTGGGTAGCAAGTGGGTGGTGGGTGATGGTGGTGGTGGTGGTGGTGGTAGATGGTGGGTGGTGGTGGCGGGTGAGTGGCAGGTGGTTGGTGGTGGTGGGTGGCTGGTGGTGGTAGGTGGCTGGTGAGTGGTGGTGGCAAGTAGGTGGTGGGTGGTGGATGGTAGTGGCGGGTGGCGGGTGGTGGCAGGTGGATGGTAAGTGGGTGGTGGTGGTGGTGGTGGTGGTGGTGGCGGCGATGGCGAGGGGTGGGTAGTGGTGGCGAGTGGGTGGTAGGTGGGTAGTAGCTGGTGGGTGGTGGTGGCAGGAGGGTAGTGAGTGGTGGTGGCAGGTGGTGGTAGGGGTGGGTGGTGGCGGCGGAAGACGGTGGTGGAAAATGGTGGCGGAAAATGGTGGCGGGTGGTGGCTAGTGTTGGGTGGTAAAAAAAAAAAAAAAAAAACTGAAAACTCAAAATGGAAACACATTTTTTGTGTTTTCATTTTTTGGCCAAATTTATAAACTGAGACCACTAATTTATAAATCAAAAATTTTACCAAACAAGTTTTTATTTGAGTTTTTCAAATTTTTGTAAATATAAACTGAAAACTAAAAATGTAAGTGTTACCAAACGACACCTTATCAACACAAAATGGAGTTTGGGAATTGTTTTTCATCAGTTTTATTTTTACTTTTTGATTTTTCTTCAATTTTAGTCATTTTTAATGACAAAAAAGAGAGTAAAATTTGACTTCGTTTTTTTCCCCCCAAAGTGTCATTCTTGTTACTATTATTATATTTTGATGAGCAGAGGTTCATTCATGTTAAACAGCTTTTCACATTTGTTTATTATTTATTTATTTTAATAATGTTAATGGAGTATTAGCTAACAAACCACTAACAAACCATTAATAGTTTCAAATTCGTTATACCTTCGTTTAGCATGTCAGATTTTTTTGACCTATTGATTATTTTAGTCACAAAAAGATGAAATAGATTTTTTAGTTTAATAAGATAAAACAACACATCCAATACATAATTATTTCATTTTTTCTCTTATAAAAGTCAAAAAAACCTATCTCAAGCGAGACTTTTTAGCCCCAGACTAAAATAACCAAAAAGTCAACCCTCATTCCAAATGAACCCTATAGCACACAGTTTCATAAAAGAGGGCTTCTCTCCAATTTTCTGATGCGACTAACTCGTCCCATTTAGACCGACGAGCACACTATGGGTTTTACTTTGATAATAATTTAATTAGTTAAATTTCAAAACTTAGAGTACGATTTTATGGTGTTTATCTTTACAAAAATTGATTGTTTAAAATCGTACTTGTGACTTATTTTTTAAAGACGAATATGATAAATTTCTGACTATAATATTAGAATAATATAAATTTTTTTTATATAAATGATTTAGATGAAGAGATTATAAAATAAACCGATCATATCATTAGAATAGAGTATTAATTGTATAAAAAAAAATATAATTATTTAATTGTTGTTGACAATTACCATTAGAACACTCATTACCAAAATTCAATTAGGATAAAAAAGTTTAGGAACACAGAAATGGAACTAGATATAACTCATTCGCATGAGATGAATCTCACATCAATATTTTTTTTTGATCGGCCAAGAAAATTTTTATTGATGAAACCAACAAGGTATGAAAGATTACATCAATAAAGAGGAGCTTAGGGCTAAAAAGCACTAAGCGCCTGTTGGTGAGAAACCAACAAAATAGAGGAAGACAAAAAACAACAGAAGCAAAACACCAAGAAATAAAAACACAGCAGCAGCCAAGCTTTGCTAACCAAAATTGAAACACAGCAGCAGCCTCACTTGACAAGCTTTGCTTTCCAAAAGCAGTAATTCTGAAGCAGAAGCCACAGTCATATACTCTCCTTGAGTAGGATTGAGATAACCATCTGAATATGAACATGTACACCAGCCAAACCATCCAACCATGGCACACAGCACACAGCCACTGCAGACCACAGAGCAGCTACCAAAAGGAGAGCAAAGCAAAACTAACACTACCACTGCAAAACAGCTAACCAGAAGGGTATCACCCACAAGGCAGCCACCGATAGGACCAGCAACAACACAGAGAGGACACACTGCTGTACAGATCAGAACAACACACATCACCTATACAACCATAACAGCACACAACCCCCTTCACCTTCAGCAAATACCAGAACCAGCACACAAACTCCAGAGTATTTCTCCAATGAATTTCTCAGGATTGGTAAAGGAACTTGATAATTTCACATTGGCAGATTTCTCCTTTTGTGTATTATTGGATTGATTACCAGCTTTTGCATCTGGGCTTGACAACTTCGCAGCAACAACCTATGCATAGCAACCAACAGCAAATCCAGCACCAACACAGCAAACTGAACCAAGATCAGATCAGCACACAGATCAACAGACTATAACAGATTCAGGCCAGCTTAAGAGCTACATAGTTACATCCCTTCAATTCTCACAGTAGTAGCCAACTGGTGATACTTGACCTCACTCTTCACCCCAGGAGAACAAACAGCAGCAACAAAACTGAACAAGTTCCTCCATTTCAGCCAAAACAGACCAGTGCAAAACCAACTTCAAACCAATTGCAGTTAAACATTAGCATCAGCTACAGAGCAGCAGTCCAGAGCAAGCATACCAGCACATCAGAGCGGTAAACAGATAAAACATTACAGCCTTCCTCCCAAGCAGAATCTAATTTGCCTCAAATTATACATAAAATCAGTGATGGAAAATTGGAAATCCTTTGAGTTAGATTTCAGCCAAATTGCAATCCTAACAGTGATAGCATCATGTAGCTCTTCCAACTTTGGTTGGATATCTTGAAAAAGGCATTCATTCTTGTGCTTCCATATGGACCAAATAGCTACCAAAGGGATTGCATTCCAGATTCTGTTTTCAGCTTTGGTGAATTTACTCCCAGCCCACCACTGTAATAGCCCTTCAACAGATCTAGGTGTCACCCAATGGGTTCCCCACCATTGCAGAAGACCTGTCCACACTCTCCATACCATAGGACAGAAGATGAATAGATGATCTACTGTTTCTTGAGCTTCCTTACAGAAAATACAAGCAGTTTCAGCACTGGCATTTAGCACTCTATTCTATGCAGAAAAACAGAAGTTTTTACCTTATGTTTCCAAGCAAGCCACCCAAAAAATTGGACTTTAGGGGGGAGGTACTTAACCCACACCAATCTGCTAGTACTCTTTAATTCACCATGCTGTAAGTCAGTTTGTTTATATAAGGTTGAGACAAAGGATTGCCCTGGTTTAATTGCTAACCAAACTGCCTTATTCGAAGCATGCGAGTTCAAATTCAACAGAGGACTAGCTCTGATAGATTGATTAAGAGTGTTAAGCTCATTTTGTTCCCATTGAAATAAAGCCCTCCTAAAACTGAACACCCAATTATCAGAGTTTTCTCTTTTGACAGCATAGGCCCTGAGAGAAATCTCACATCAATATAATAAGATTATGTTAGATTCTATAATTAATTTATGTGTAAACTGAAATAGAATTCGAGATCCAAAGAATGAGATTTGAGAGTTCTCAAAACGTGAATTAAAACATCTAGAAACGAGGAAACTACACACCCCTCTTAATTTCCTTGTTTTCCCCGTTAGTTTCAACTTCAAAACTCACTCCCCAGAAGAGAGAGAAACTATACCCACTTGTCCTCTCTCTCTCTCTCTCATATTTATGAGAGAGAGAGAGAGAGAGAGAGAGAGAGAGCATAGTTGATCAGCTAATTGTTGTCATCATCTTCATCATAAATTCTATATTTTTGCAGACAAAATTCTCCCAAAAACCATGAAAAAGAACAGTGAAAAATTTGCCAACACAGCCTTCTTACGGCAACTCTGTGGGTTCGGCGACAGACAATCCAACCTCAGCGGTGTCGGAGCACGGTCGTTCAAGAGAGCCACCACGTCTCCGGCCGCGCTTTGTGTCTTCTTCTCCCTCCTCTTCGCCGCCTTCGTTTTCGTCAGCTGGTTTGGCCACGTAAGTCTTCTTTCTTTACAATAATTTTAGAGATACAGAATCACTAGAGTCTGGTGGAGTTTGTCATAAAAAAAACTGTTTTTCTTTAGTTGATTCTGTATCCGTAGACTTATTATTGGGTTATATGATGATCATCTCATGCATTTTAGGGCTTTGTTTCTTGTATTTGTTCTTTCTTTTAATTCCAAATCTTAACCCTAAATAATAAATGCATAAGTCTTTGTATTGTTTGGAAGTGTAATCTTACAAGATGTTGAAAGCAAATCCAAAAAGGAGAGTCTATAAAGGCTGCAATCTCAATCAAATTAAAAAAAATTTCTTCTTTTAAAAAAATGGCCACAGACTTGTTGGCAAGCAAGCTTTTGACATATGGCTTTTGCTAATTAACCAATGTTTGTAGAAGATGACCCAAAAAAAATAAAAATAAAAAATAAAAAAAAATAAATTTGAAAAACACAAAACACCCATTTTTTCTGTTGATTTCATAACTTTATAATCTCATTTTGGTTTAGTTTTTAAAATTATTTTTCATTTTTTTGTTTTTCATATTATTTGTTTTTAGTGATTTTTGTAACTATATTTTAATTGTTTTTTTGGACTTTTTAGATGTACTTAATTTAAATACACTTAAAAATTAAATATTTTTTTCCCTAAATACAAAAAAAAATATGAAAGTGTACTATTTTAAATAATTTTTTTTAATATTAAGTGAAATTTTATTTCAATTTTTTTACAAATATGTTACTTTTAAGTCAATTAAATTGGATGGATTTAAAAAGCAAAAGCAATTGATCACACAAAAAAATATGAAAGAAAAATGTGAAAACATAGTTTGATTAGAAGACTATGCAAGTTAGATTTACATTTACAAAAATGCTAGAGATTTCAAAATTTTTACTAAAATTTTTACCAAATGTTTTACATGGATGTGGGACCACCCATGTGAGATATTTGGTAGAATTTTTGGGGTCTCTAGTATTTTTACTCCAGCATTACTCTTACATTTAATATTAGATTAATGGGAGATCCCGAAAATTAATTTAACATTTAATGGATCATTGTGTGGCCCAAGAATTACTTTAATATTATGGTTTACGTTTTAATTTAGGTTTTAAAGTCTAAGAATGCGAGTTCGATGTCTTAGGACAAATAAATAAATAATTAATAAATAAAAGTACATGTTAGACTTGTACGCAATTTAGGCAACAAGCAACGACATTGATTTTTGCTACTAATTTAATTAATCAAATTATAGAACTATGAAATTTTTGTCAATGCCTTGTGTAAACAATTTGGGTTAATTATTCACCCAAAAAACAATTTGTGTTAATTGCACCTTATCGTCCAAATAAAGGCAAACTGCAAATAAAATCAACAGATAAAGATATTATTTTATGTGTTTCATGAATGACGTGATTTTTTTTATAAATTTTAAACAAAATTTTAATAAAAATGTTAAGTGTAATAAAATTATATTTTGATGAGGTTAACTTTGAACAATAAAGTGCAAACGGGGCATAATTTAAAAAGATTTGGTGTAATTTACTTTAAATAGAAGGTTTTTTATGAAAAATGTTTTTTAGCTCGAAAAAATCGGCCCCGAATGCCCCTAAAGCCCAAAACGACGTCGTTTTGGGCTTTAGGTTTTTTTTTTTTTTTTCTTCTTTTTTTTCCGCCATTGTTGACGCAGAGGGAGAGGGAGAAGAGGGAGAGGGAGAGAAAGAGAAGAGAGGGATCGTGCCTCCGGCCATTTTCGACCCTCCCGCCGTCCTCGTTCGTCGCCTCCGGCAGCCGTCGCAGCTCGCAGCTCGTCCGCCCGCCCGCCGATCGCCGCCTCTGCCATCGCCGACTCTGCCATCACCGATCTCCACCTCCAGCCCATTTTTTAGGCCCCCTCCAGTCCCCCTCACCCTCCCCCCTCCTCCCCCCTCCCTCCTCCTCCTCCTCCCCTTCCCTCCCCCCTCCTCTGCTTCGTCTTCTTCGTTCTTCTGTCTTGAAAAAAAAAAAAGAAAAAAAAGAAAAAAAAAAAAACGACGAAAACGACGTCGTTTTCGTTTCGGGACAGATTCGGGGCAGCTCATTCGAGCTCCGAATCACGGCTCGTTTTTTATTTACCCAAATCTATTGGATGAGTAAATGAAACTCTTAACTCGAAA
The DNA here is from genome assembly GCA_036172215.1 of Camellia granthamiana. Classification (NCBI taxonomy): domain Eukaryota; kingdom Viridiplantae; phylum Streptophyta; class Magnoliopsida; order Ericales; family Theaceae; genus Camellia; species Camellia granthamiana. The sequence continues at coordinate 11,769,342 of CM069908.1, read as the reverse complement.
GTCAAAGTCAACATAGCTGTATTATTTTTCTCTTTTCTTTGCTAGAGCATAATTTTTTTTTTTTTTTTGATCAGCTGTCATATTAAAATACACACAATTTTTTATATTAAAAATATACAAAATATCAAATAAATCTTTTTTTTTTTTTTCCATAAATTTTTATTGATCCATGTCAAAATTATGCTGAGAGGGTTGATTCATCTATTAATAAGGCCAAAAGCAATTCATGAAAAGGTAAAATTTATTGGAAAATGTTCCTAATTATTTCCATGTTGGTATATTAGTATTCCAACAGTGATGCATACACCCAGTGGGGGTCGCACCCCCAGTGAGGTGTCGCGCCCCCCACTGGTTCAAACTTAAAAAAAAAAAAAAAAAAAAAACAGTTTTTTTTTTTATCCAATAATGGACTGCCACCTCAGTGGGGGTGACCCCCAGCTGGGTGTATGGCGCATTTCGCATAAGTATTCCATAGTGCTACATGTACCAATTGATATACTAATTAGTGTATCAACATATATTATGATATTATTACTTTAAAATTACGACCCCACCTATTATATAAATTACAAATATCCAAAACTTTTAACATTATGCCACATCATCGATTAGTATATTAATTGATATACCAGTTGGTGCATATAACATTATTCAGAAGTACTAGCTTGGCTCTATGTATCATTGGATCACTAACTAACCGGTGGTACAGTATACACTAATTAGTATACTAACTAGTGTATCAACATATGTTATAAACATTATTATTGACCCCACCTAATTATATAAATTACAAATATTCAAAACCTCTAAATTCATGTTAATTCGTTTATTAATACATTAATTGATATATCAATTGAGGTATATAGCATTCTTCCTAACTAATATCATAATCATTAATGCTTACCTCCATTTTAGGGCATTATTTCTTACCTCCATTTTAGGGCATTGTTTCTTGCATTTATTCTTTCTTTAATTCCAAATCTTAACCCTAAATATTAAGGATTGGTTTGGGAAGTGGGTTGACTTTTTGACTTTTTAAATTTTTTGGCTATTTTAGTCTGGGCTAAAAAGCTTGGTTTGGGAAGGACTTTTGGCTTTTTGATTTTTTTTTGTGAGAGAGAGAGTAATGATTATGGGTTGGATGTGATGTTTTGTTTGTTGTGGCTAAAAATAGCTTATTTTGTCTTTTGTGGCTAAAATAGCCAAAAAAAACCTACAAAACCACTTCCTAAACGGTTAACGTTGTGTTTGGTTTGAAAATTTGAAACAGAATTTGATAAGAAAAAAGAAAAAGGTAGGTGAAATGTTAATGAAACATACCTATATTTCAGTTAGGTTCACACTCATTTTCTCTTTTCTTTTCCAAATCTCTTTCCAAATCCCTCAATAAAAATTTAATCTTGCAAGATGTTAAAAGCAAACCCAATAAGGGAGAGGCTAAAGCTGGTCTTTTTCCAATCTAAATCAAATTAATTTTGTTAATGTAATTTTCTCATATTTATAATTAATCTCTTAAGGGCAAAAACATAAAAGAAAAACTACGAAAATGTGGGTTAAATTTAACAATTATTCTAAGAATACAAAATATTTTCACAAAATGAGATAAAAAGTGTGAAACCCATATAATTGGAATTTACACGTGGAGTTCATCTTTTATCTCATATTTGTATTTAATTTTGCAAAACTTTTTTATACACACGCTTTGTCAATATTTTAATTTAGGTTCTCAAAGTTGAAAGGGAGTTTGAACTCCTAGGTCAAATAATTTAGTTAGAGTTGGTACCCAATTTAGGCATCCACTGGCTCTACTAATTTAAATAACCAAATTCTCAAGAAAAATTCTAACTACAGATAATCACAATATTCTAAATACAACATTATAAATGAATTTGATTTTGTGGGTGCAAAATTTTAGTATGTTTCCAAACACAATAAAAACTTGTATTCCTATGAATCATTTGGGCACACAGGGTCAGCCACCTTGCCTGGATTGGAGGCGTACAATCTAGACTTGAATTCTTTAATCGGAAATGCTAGAGACCCCCACTGGGGGTCGACCCCCAGTGAGGTGGCAAGCCATGATTCGCTGAAATTTAAAAAAAAAAAAAAAAAAAAAAAAGACAGTTTTTTTTTCAACCAATGAGAAGGCCACAAACATGACCCCCAGTGACCCCCACTGGGGGTCTGAGGCATTTTTCTTCTTTAATTACTATTTGTCAGTATTTTTAATTTTCTACGTTGAAATGTTGTTTTTCCTATATTTTTTTATTATTATTGTCCTTTTGTTTTGTTTTTGGCTGGTGGTGTTCTAGAATGATGACAGAATTAACAAATCATTTTTGTTATAGAACTAAATAGTCAACTTGTTTTTTTAATATTTTTCAAACTTTGAATCATTTAAAAAAAGAAATTTGTAGGTCTATCTTGACTAAAAGATTTAATTTTGTTTTATAAAAAAATTGAATCAATTTTATAAAAAAAGTTAAATGGATAAGAAAATAAATCAAAATTTTAAAATAAAAATGTTGCAAAATTAGCCTGTTTTTGTTTATTTAGGATTGTTCAGTTGAGACAAAGCTAAAAAATAAATGAATTTGATATATATATATATTTAAAATTATTAAAAACTAAAATAATCCGAACTAAAAAAGGTTAAAAAAACACTTCTCAAAAGACAATCATATATTTAAATCACAAAATTAGTATTATATTAAAATCATACATAATTATTTTCATGTTGATGATATACAGGTACTAGCTAGCTTTCTCTACCATTGGATCACTAATTAATATCATAATTATTTTATTTTTTTTGCAGTCTATATTTTCAAGCCTTTCTTCAAAAAACATAAAACAACATTTAAAAACACCAAAAAACACACCTCATCCTCATTACCCACTAAACTGCACAGCATGGAACCGGACGCAAACATGCCCAACAAACACCCCAACCGTACACAAACCCACCAATCTCAACCGTCCATCAAACCAAACCTGCCCCGATTACTTCCGTTGGATCCATGAAGATCTACGGCCCTGGAAAGAGAGCGGAATCACGAGAGAAATGCTTGAGGGTGCACGTAGACCCGCCCACTTCAGATTAATAATCGTAGACGGTAAGGCCTACGTGGAGAAGTATAGGAAGTCGATTCAGACTAGAGATTTGTTTACGGTGTGGGGGATCGCACAGTTGCTTAGGTTGTACCCTGGAAGATTGCCTGATTTGGAGATGATGTTTGACTGTGATGATCGACCGGTCATCAGATCAAGGGACTATAAGGGGCCTAACGCTGGCCCACCGCCATTGTTTCGGTATTGTTCTGATGGAGGGAGTTTGGATATCGTGTTTCCTGATTGGTCGTTTTGGGGCTGGTAAATACCTATATCTCTCTTCTTTCATTGGTTAAAATGTTTAGAACATAAAAATCGATCACAAATTGAACGTAGTCTTATCAAATTTTATTTTTTTGTGTGTCTCCTTTAGTGATTGATTCTATGGACAAAAAAATTTGTGTCCGATCACAAAATCGATTTCTATATTCTAAACAATTCTATGTCCATCTATCTCTTTTCTTTCATTGGTTTAGGTAAGTCATTGGTACAAAAGTTTTGGACAAAAAATTATTTAGTCACTTGTGGAAATGCCATGAACATATGTTTGCCCTTGATTTTGTGGGATCCAAACGGGACCCTATGTGGGTTTTACAAAAGTCCAAGATGAAAATGTGTTTGTGGCATTACTATGTTGGTGTTATGATTGACACTAATACTGTATTTGGTTGGAGGATTTGGGGAGGGATTTAGAAAGGGAAAGGGAAAAGGTGCATGAAACTATGTGAAATTTAGGCATATTTTATTCTCATTTCACCTATCTTTTCCATTTTCCTTTCCAAATCTCTCCTCAAATCTCCTAACCAAACACAGTATAAGGGTCCGTTTAAAAAGAATAATATGTAAAAATATTCTTAAAAAAATTAATTGGTGAGTCGGGAATTCTAGTTTGGTCATATATCCATTTAATAACATGTACATGATCATTTTGTTATTATTTTTCTTATAAATTTGTCACATACTCTTATTATTGGATGGGCATATAAGGAAATGTTATTTTCAAAATCTCATATAACTTTTTTGTATTATAAACACTTTTTTCTATTTTTTTTTTTCTGAGTTCGTAATATTATTAGAAATAAAACTAAGACCATTGGTTTAAGGGAAAGTTTATTTATTTATTAATTTTTAATTTTTTGGGGGCAGGGCTGAGACAAATATAAGGCCATGGAAACATTTGTTGGAGGACATCAAAGAAGGCAACAAGAGAGTAAAGTGGGAGGACAGGGTGCCCTTAGCTTATTGGAAAGGGAACCCACATGTGGCTGCTACCAGAAAGGACCTTTTGAGTTGCAATGTTTCAGATCAACACAACTGGGACACTCTCTTATACATCCAGGTAATTAAATTCATGCTCTTAATTACCTATTCATGTTTTTTTTTTTTTTTTTTTTTAAAAAAAAATTCTTTTCATTTTTCTAACCTAATTAAAAGATAGGGAAAAAAAAAAAAAAAAAAAAAAAAAAAAACTTCCCCCACTTTGTTTTCTTTGCATAGCTTTTCCCTTTTTATTTTTTTATTTTCTTGATAAATTCAAAATTCAAACGTAACATCTAGTGTTTATGTTCACTCTAGAATAGGGTTATATCCTGATTGGTAAGGTTTCACTAAAATCTGAAAGAATTATAATACAAATATTGTGAAATACTTAAAAAGAATCTTTACTCTACGATCGATTAATTACTGTTCAGTACTTATGAGGATTTACCAAAATATGTTTCTTCTAAAATGCTTTGCAAATAATCCAAAACATTGTGCTAAACTTCAGTTTAAATGAGTTAATGTTAGTTTCTATTATAGTTGAAGTAGGAGGGTGACACAAATTTGCATTATAATAAGATCATAATATATATTAGACTTGGACTTTTTTGCAATTTAAAATTTCAGGATTGGTTGAAGGAATTCAAAGAAGGGTACAAGCAATCAAATCTAGAAGATCAGTGTACCCACAGGTAAATTTTTAGATTATTTAGCTCTCTAAAATGCTCCTTTTTTCAGCAATAAGTATAGGATATAGAAACTAAATACAAAATAAGACATAAAAATTACATATTGACGGATAGGATTTTTTTTGAAAGGATTTGACTTCTCGCTTGTCCTTGATCGGACTAGAAAGGTTTTGTGGGCCCAGCTTGAGTCATCTTGGCGATCTAAACTATTTATTTTGTAGGTTCACTAAACAGATTATTCATGTTAAAAATTAAGTTGATTAGATATCAGTAGCCAAATTATTGAGTCACATTTGTCTTAAAAAATGAATGTTATGTGATTATGTGATAACTATTGTCCTATCAATTTAATTTTTTACATGAATGTTCTACTTGACAAGGTCTAAGATGAATATTTCAAATCATCGTGATGGACATGAAGTGAACCTATAGAATGTCAACTGGACCACTGCAGTCTCCTTCTAAAAGTGAACCTTACCAACAAATCTTTATCCATTTATGTATTTTGTGTATAGTTCTATATTTTAAGACTTACTATTTTTTTAATCTCTCTCCTAATTAATGTTTGAATTCTTGTTTGTCTTGACTTGATGATAGATACAAAATATATATAGAAGGATGGGCATGGTCAGTGAGTGAAAAATACATATTAGCATGCAACTCACCAACATTGTATGTGACACCACATTATCATGACTTCTTTGTAAGAGGCATGGTACCCCAAAAGCACTATTGGCCCATTAGGGACGACAACAAGTGCAAATCGCTCAAGTTTGCTGTTGAATGGGGCAACAATCACACTTCAAAGGTAAAAATCTCTATACAAATCACTGATCACATTGTATGAGAAATGTTATATAAATTTAAAAAAAGGTATAAAAATTATTTTATACAGAATGATACAGTTGAATATGATTTTTCATTCAAAAAATAAGTAGGAAAATGATTTTTAATTATAAAAATGTCATTGGCAAATTATTTTAGTGAAGGATTTTGTATAAAAATTCTGTAAGAATTAAGTCTGAGTAATTTTGTACACCAAAAAAATAAAATAAAAAATCATCGAGAAAAAATTCACATCAAACAGTGAGTTTCACTTTTATTTATTTTTATATTCCTCAAGAGTAATTTTAAATATTTACAAATTTTATCTGTTTTTTTTTTTTTTTTTTTTTTTGTGGGGCCATTGTTTGACGTGGATTTTTTTCTTGATTTTTGAAAAAGTAATCTAATAGGTTTGACTAACCACGTGACTGAGTGTCCACATAACAATAGAGAGATATATGATCATCTTATTTGAAAAATAAGAGACAAAGTGATCATGTGTCTCCTTATTACTACAAAAGACATACCACGTGTGTTATAAGTCATGCCCATTAGATATTTTTTTTTATAATTTTTGAAATATGTATATATATTTTTTGAGTATTTTGAATTACTCATAAAATTTTTCAATGAATGTTGAACTCTATGTATAAATTTACTAGGCAAAAGCCATTGGAGAGGCATCAAGCCACTACGTTCAAGAGGATCTAAAGATGGATTATGTGTATGACTACATGTTTCATTTGTTGAATGAATATGCAAAGCTTTTGAAGTTCAAACCAACCATACCTCCGAAAGCAGTTGAGCTCTGTCCGGAGGTCATGGCGTGCCCTGCTGACGGACACTACAAGAATTAACACTTTTGGCAACAAAAAAATTGGTCGCTAAAAGTCTATTTTTGGTCGGCAAAAGTTATCCGCGACCAATTTTTTTGGTCGCTACTTTGGTCGCCAATTGAGGGTCGGCAAAAGTAATTCGCGACCAAAATTTTTTTTGGTCGGCAAAAGTTAGATTTTGCCGACTAAATTTTTGGTCGCTAAATATTTAATTACCGCGACTAATTTATTTTGTCGCCAAAACATTTTGGTCGCGAAAAGTCGCCTTTTGCCGACCAAATTTCTTAGTCGCCAATTGACACATTTCGCGACCAAATTTGTACGGTCGCCAATTGTAACATTTCGCGACCAAAAATTTTGGTCGCCAATTATGACATTCTGCGACCAAAATTAGTTTGGTCGCCAATTGTTACTTTTCGCGACCAAAACTGTTGGTCGGCAAAAGTGAGTTTCCACAACCAACAAAATTTTTGGTCGGCAATAGATGTATTTTTTGCGACCAAAACTCTTGGTCGGCAATTGTCATTTTTTTCGAAAAAAAATTATTTCGGAAAAAAACTCTTGGTTCATTGCGTCCTCAAGGAAGTTACGCAGAGCATGTATAAGCTTCTCAAATGGTAGCTTTATCTGATCAACATAATCAATTCTCGGCATGAGCCAGAATATTACAAGCTATTTTTTCTTACAGAGAGATGTAGTCATCAAAAACTTACTAAGGCCAAGTTTGGGAAGACTAAATAAGTGCACTTTTTGTCTTTTTGATTAAAAAATTGAGGTTGAAAATATGGATGTTTGGGTTAACTTTTTGACTTTTCATGGAAAAATGTGTAATAAAAAATTGTGAAAATTGATTTTTAGAGGAAAATTTGAATTGGGAGTTGTGCAGCCGTAATTGTTGACTTTTGGTGAATAGTGTTAACTTTTTAACTTTTTGAGTAACTTTTTGACTTTTTAGATTATTTGGGAGTACCCAAACAAGGCCTAAGTCACCCTGGCAGTATTTCAGCAGGGCCAGACAAACTTTAAAAACAATTTTGACACCCTGGCCCAAAAGAAAAATGTCAGCTTCCATACCCAAGGGCAGTACATATAAGGAACATGCAATAATAATTAAGATCACTAACCTGGTAGAGAAAGACATCCCAAATTCGAAGAGCCAAATGGAATGGGAAAGAGTGAAAAAACAGTTATGAACCACTGGCTTGCATACATGCTAGGGTTTATCATTTCTTGCGTAAAATGCTCTCCGACATTTGGCAAGTTCTCTCTTACTAAACTTTCAAACTGAAAAAGGTATTGCTGTACCAGAGGCAACCCCACCTACACACCAGTAACAAAAGACAACATTTCTCAGATTTCTGGAATGCATTTAATAATGGTCACAAACAGGAAAGAAAAAAAAGGGAAGAAAAAATAAATAAATAAATAAGGCTTAGACATAATAAGGAGCCAAACCACTTTAACAGCCATAAAAGGACTCTCAAATGAGTAGACATCATTTAGCAAAGAAAATGAGACCAAAAAAAATTTTAAAAATTAAAAAAAATATATATATATATCATTAAATCTACCCTATCCTTCAGTGGCGAACCCAGGATTATTGTAAAGTGCGGGCTACATTATATACAATCAAAAATTATTTACAAAATTTATTTTATTACATTTATCAAAGTTTCGTATACTAAAATATTCATTTTTATAAGCATAAAAATTGAACATTATCATTAAATTTGCAAGTTAAATTTTCAACATAGATATTTTAAAAAATAGAAAGTATCAAAATAGGATTATAAAATACTTTTTACACATTGCACAAAATAAAAAATAACATACAAATACTTTAACACCAAATCACCTATACCCAAAGACCATTTTGATAGTTACCAAAGTCAATACAATAACTCATAACCAACACCACTTTGAGATACATTTAAACATTATAATGGGACGTAACCAATTTTGATTTAAGTCAATTTTCTAGCCCCACCAACACAATGGTTCGTAATATCAATTTAAATCATAACTTGTATATGATATACATGTGTAGCATCGCCTTCACTAAAGCTTCAAACAATTTGGGACTTTAGAAGAAATGTTTTTTAAAAAAAGACGAAAGAAATTGAGGGGGCCAATTCTCTATAAATTAGAGACTTAAGAGTAAATATACCATAGTTCATTAACATTTTCGAGATGTTTGCAGGGGCGTGGCCCCCCTCGCCACCCCTTATGTCCACCTGTGGCTGGAATAGCATCTCCAGAAAAATTGCCTACTAGCCTCAGAAAAGAGTGATTTATGAGCACTTTCCATTATTTGTTATTGAATACATCATCCACAAGCAGGGGGTAAGACAAAAATATGAAGAAAATAAACCTTTTTCAAAACTTATCAACATATTTTCTCTACTTAGGACCAGGTTTAGAACTACAAATTTTCTCTATCAAAACATTTTCCAATAACTGTGCTTTCTTACGCTATTTGACATATTCAAGGCCTATTGTCATTTTATTGACCAAAGAGAAGAAGTTGTAACAACTAAATTTAATATGTTCTCAGACTAAAGAAATTACCAAATATAAACCCTCCATGGGGGCATGGACAGTTCCTTTTAGCAATGCAACCAATAACCAAAATGCATCTTCTTCACTCATATAAAGAAGCAACAGACCAGCTACAAATCCCATTCCCTGGTAGTCAAGAAAATTTTGTATTATTCAGTATTCTACAAAAAGGTATATAGAAGAGTGATGGGATATAAAAGATACAAACCTGAAATAGCCAACATCTCTGTCAAATACAGAGTACGCCTTTAGAACATTATAGAGAGACCTTTGACCGGGTCCATGTCTCTGCTGGAAGAAAATATGTGAAGGGAAGGTACGAGACATATCCCAAATTATATCAAGTTCTGAAGCAGATGTCTCATATATCGCTAGTTGCTGCAGCAAAGGAACAATTTTATTGGTATAGCGATAATAAAAGAGTGTGAAGAGGGATTCCAGCATTGAATGGGAAAGCAACATAATATAATTATAACTCTATTAAATTGAAAGTTTGAAAGAGACGGGGGACATTGATCACTGTCACATGTCGCCATAACCACCCATCATGTGAGTTGCTTCAACGAGTCACACACGCCACCTCCTTCCTCACTTATGATGACCTACCAATTATCAACCCACCACCAGAAGTCAAACGAAACCCCAAACTAGAGCTGTCAATTTATTGTAGACCACCCAGAAACCCCTTCTTGAAGCCAATGAGCGCAGTAGCCCGGTGAAGAACCCAACCTCTTTCTACCACTGACACTTGGCTCCTCCCATAACCACCAAATTCAAATGACTTGAGTACATTTACTTCCATAATTGACCAAGCACACAACTCTCTTTGTTTCATCTCCTTAAACATGAGGTGTCACGATAATTAAGCAATACCATGGCATATAAGTAAAGTAATATTTTAGATGAGAGAAAAATATGTGATTACCTCATAAACCCCAGGGTTCATCAGCAAGTGGTCGCGGCTTCCTGAAATTAGCTGCCAAACAAGACCCCTCAGACAATCAGGAATTCCTTTTCTTATGCGTCTTTTTACAACATGAGGTTTGCTTCTAACATAATGCTTCCAATCACTCCCTCCAACGCCAATCATTTTCCTCCATTTTCTAATCCTTCTTTCCTCCCTAAAAAGTGCCTCATTCAGATAAACAGAAAAACACATAAAGCATATATAGAAAATTTATATGATAATTAATCCACCCAAACAAAATGCTCAAAGTCAAAACAATATATTTTGCAAGAACAAAGACATCTAGAAGCTCAGTCACCTAATTCATTGCTAACAATAATACAGTTAAAATATTTTCCAGGCCAGAAAAACAAGAAGTCAGTGGGCAAGGGACATAGAAATAAAGCTGTGGCAGCTAAAAGAAAATAATACTCAAAATATGGTAAAAATAAGACTTGTCACTAGGAAAAATCATTACAATACGGCCATTGTTCCAATCAAATGCTTATATTCACAGATTTAGCATCTATGCAAACAATCACCAAAAATAAAAACAGAAAAGTATCAAAAATGGAACCAAGTGCAGAGGATTTTGTTGACAGCATACAAAGATTCCACAGAGAAATTTCATACCTCGCATACTGACAGGCTGACTGTTCTTGGTTAAACCATCAGGAGAATCATTAAGTTCTTGAATTACAAATCCAAATCTGTCAACTCTCACATGTGGAATTGGTATTGGTTCATAGTCATCTATTTTCTTCTTTTCCATTCCACTACCTCAGACAATATACTGCACCCCAAAAGGCCAACACACCAATACGGTTCTCCGTATAATATCCATCCCTTGGCCAAATTCTAAATTACATAGCACACAAATCTGCAAGGGAAAATGAAAATAAGTAATAGCGTTTGTTCATCATAATAACAGGCAGTCGAACATAATCCGAGGCAATGCGGAAAGAAGTCCAACCAATTGATAAAGTTATCGAATTGACACAATGTATATTAGCACAACTGTGACAAACACATTGGGGAAAGCTGTATTGACAAGGAGGAGATACAAATAAACCCATGAATTTTTCATGTACATCAATGCGAGAACAATCCAAGATAATAGAACAAAACAGGGAGAAAACTAAGGTATCCTTGGAGAAATATATCTTCAGCATATGCTAGTAAAAGACAAAACAAAAAGCCCAATTCACCAAACACTGTTATTTTTTTATAAGCATAAAATAGTAAAAGAAAACTAATTTAGCTTAAGCATAAATTTGTTTATTTTTTGATAAGTTGGCTTAAGCATAATATTTAACATTCAAATTTATCAGATTTTGCTCAATAAAGCACTTCCAAGGATTGTAGTAGTCTAAAATTGCTCTAAAACTTGAAAGGAAACTAGTTGCTTAGGAGTTGAATCGATGTATCTGAAACATATGTCAGCAAGGGAAAAAAATTACATAGATTACTATTCAAGGCACATAACAAGAAATGGGTCTCTTCAAAACAATTAACAAACACATGGAGTGCATGAATAAGTCCACATGGTTCTGCCAAAATATCCCTCGCAAAACCCAGTTGGGTAGGCCAAAAATGAAGTTCATATGCTAACAGAAGCACATGATGACACCCCCATTTGGTACATACCCAAATCCCCTCCATTGTATTGTCAATTACCCATTTCACACCATCTCAAAAAACATAAAAAAAAAAACACATTTAAACTGGGAACAATGGACACAATTGCTTTTTTGTCAAATGAATTCTATAGTTGAAACTCCAACAACAGAACACAATTTAGAATCTGGGTAAAGATGTGAATGTTACCAGACCAGATATATATAGAGAGAGAGAGACAGAGAGAGACCGAGGGCAAAGGCTAGAGAGGGAGAGAGCGAGAAACAGAGAGAGAGAGAGACAGATAGACCGAGAGGATGCGGCGGCGGCGGTGGCGCTAGCAGTGGCGTGCGACGTTGGTCTGAGATGAGGTGAGATTGGGTGAGGATCTTCTAGAAATGAGGAGTCCATTAGACAGAGGGCGATGGCGATTTCCGGCGGTAGCCATGTGCGACGGACGTGAGCAATGGTGGTGAGGAACTTCGGTGAGCTACATAGAGTGGGCACCGATTGAGAGAGGGAACACAGAGAGAGGGAGAGGGCAGACCAACATAGACACAAAGAGCGGGCTAGATACAGAAGAGACTAGGGTTTTTTTTCTTTTTTTCTTTTTTTTTTTTCTATTTTCCTTGTACAAAACGACGTCGTTTTAAAAATGGCGACCAAATTTTTTTGTCGCAGAAAAAATTCAATTCCCACCTGGACAGACTTTCAAATTTTCCTCCCAAACTTTTGGCGACCAAAAGACCATATTAGTCGCAAAAAATGTACCTTCGCCGACAAACTTCTTTAGTCGCCAAATTTTAATCAACGGCGACTAAAAATATTTGTTGCTAAAAATACTCATTTCGCGACTAATTTATTTTTGGTCGGCAAAATGTGACATTCCGCGACTAAATTTGTAGTTGGTCGCCAAAAGCATATCAACTTCTGCGACTAACTTATTTTTGGTCTCCAAAATGTGACCTTCTGCGACCAACACATATTTGGTCGCTAAAAATATTGATCATTCGCGACTAATTAATATTTGGTAGCCAAATGTCATTTTTTTGCGACCAAAATTTTTTTGGTCGGCAAAAGTGGTCGCAAAATGTGTAAATTCTTGTAGTGGGAGTTTGGAAGAAATTCATGTTGGATTCGTTGGAGGAGGCTCCTAGTGATACAATTCCTTGCACTTTGCCTCCACCCTATGATCCTCAAGCACTTAAAGCTTTTCTTGATGGAAAATTTATGAAAACAAAACAAGTTGAGAAGTGGGAAAATGAGTATTGGGACAAACAAAGTGTGAAGCAATAAACAACCATGCCTCTTTGATATATGTTCTAATAATTTGTAATTGGATGTTTAACTTTCATTGGCTTCATTGGCGCTTTATATCGTAGGACTTGTATATAGTGGTGGTTCAAGATTTTTTGAGGTTTCGAGCTAGATATCAAATTGAGACCATAGGATCCAAAGCCTTTACAATTGAGGCCTTTTGATAAGAAATTTCTCTTTTTCTGAAGGCAAAAATGCTATGTTGTCTTACAATTGATCCATCTTTAATTTTATAGGCCTAGTGTAGTCATAAAAGTTATTCTTTCCCTCCCCCAATCTTGAGGCCTTTTATGCTGTTGACATGGATAGTAAATTTCTATACTTGTCTAGTTTGATTTAGTTTTTAAAAATTATTTCTGATATTTTTAAAGTAAAATCTAATTTGGTAAAAGAAATACTCATAATTTCCATATGATTTCTATTTTTTGGAATGGAAATCATTTTCAGAAAATTCAAAATTATTTTTTTAGTGTTTATATTTGTCAAAGTAATTTATATATTTTTCCAAAAATATTTGAGAAAACAAATTTCCAAAACTAAACCTAACACCTCTTAAAAAATGAAATTGAGTTTTGCCCAAGTAAGCTAGTTTTCTGTTAATTTTTATTTTTCACTGCCAAAAAAAAAATATTTTCTATCAAAACGAAGCAAATTGTTAGTTCCTAAACAAACTCTCCAATTTAAGAATGACTGGAAAATCTTCACTGGCCATGACCTATACAATTCATGAAATGATAGAGAAACTGAGAAATTTTTCCTGGAAATGAATTGAACAGAGAAAATTATGATAGCAAGAACATAAAATTTTAAATATGAAGCCACAATCTTCTAACATGATAAGAAAGTACACATTCTAAATTGAAAGACTAAAATGTGTAGGCAAAAACATTTTCTTGGTATATCGATGAAATGGAATGAAACGAAGAAACATCAATACAACATAGGAATGTAAAACGAACTGTCACATTCCATTCAGTGAAATGTAACTTCAAGAAAAATATTGAGCGAGCAAAAAGAGTTAGCGACACTGAGGATAGTTGGAGAATTCAGAGAGCACGAGCTTTGATGATGTTGAAGCTCATTTCGCTTGGATCGGTTGCCTGCAATTCGACTTGAATCCCATCTAGTTCTCTCTTGAATCTGTCTTTGGAGCTTGCATACAGCATTTTACCCCTTATTCTTGATGTGTCTGGTGCCCTATATGACACACAAAATAGGCACATTTACTGATAGTTAATTTGTGCTTTGGTTGTGTCTTTGTTTTTATTTTCGTTTTCAGAAAACATAATATGGGAGTTTGGTTATATTTTTGTTTTTTTTGGTGTGTTCATTTTTGTTTGTGTTTTCGAGAAAAAAATGAAAAGTTTGAAACACTCATCGTTTTCATTTTTGTGTAAAAATGATTTTTGAAAATTAATGATCAACTTTTTGATGTTTCTACAAGATGGATAATTTTTTTTTTCTCAAAAATAGTTTTGGGAAATAGTTTGCCAAACAAGTTCTCGGACAAAATGAAACTAAGAAATAGAAAATAAAAACACAACCAAACAAGTACTTTTTTTGGGGGGGTGGGGGAGAAACGGGTCCGGATCCTCTGCCATGGTTCCTGCAGTGCCCCAAAACAACATCCCAAAACGATGTGGGCAAAAAAAAAAAGAAAAAAAAAAAGAAAGAAAAGAAAGAGAAGAAAAGAAAGAAACTGAGAGAAGAAAGGACAGAAATATGGCCGTCACTCCCTTTCCGGCGAGCTCGCCATCCCAAACCATTTACCAACCCCTCCCTCCCTACACCCACCACCTCGCTGCCGCAACCCGCCTCCACCTCCATCCCAAACCTTCGTGTTAACAGAGCCCCTATTTCTCATCTTTTCATCACCGATGCAATACACCGACGACACATACAAAGATTCACACATTCACAGGCCATCCCAAACCTTTGTGTTAACGGAGCCCCTATTTCTCATCTTTTCATCACTGATGCAATACACCAACAACACATACAAAGATTCACACATTCACAGGAATATAGGGGCAGAAAGTGTTGGCAAGAAACCCAAAACTTAAAGTTAATTGTTCATATATGAAGAAGCTTCCCAGTTAAACAATCATCTCCAAATTTGATTTGTATAGGGTTATTATTATCATAAAATTCTAAAATTTTAAAACAAATGGGTTCATTGAAATTAAATAGGAACAATACAAGTAGCAGATCTATGTTCATGGCTCTGTGTTGTAGAGAACATGAATTTTAAGCATACAAAGATTCCTCCCTTCACAAGTCACAAATTTGAGAGTCACTATACCATCACCAAACAACCAAAATCAACACTTTCACCAACAATTTTGCATATCATAAAAAAAAGAAAAAAAAGAAAAAAGAAAAAAAAAGACCCAATAGAATTTAGCAATTCACCTGAGGGGAGAAGAAACAGGGTGAGTTAAGTCACAAATTTGACAACCACCAAAATTATATTGTTTCCAAGTTCTAATATATCATGAAACAACCCAAAATCAACACTTGATTTGGGTTCTGTGTTGTAGGCAATGAAGCTTTCCATGGCTCTGTATTGTGTTTTCTTCGCCAATCTCTCTTTGAAAACCCTAGATCTAGGGTATGTGCGCTCCTCCTGTCTCGCCTTGCCTCACTGCCAACTCGCCTTGCCAACTCTATTTCTTCAGCTTCTCTCTCTCATTTCCTCTGTTCTGGTTTTGTCTGTCAGGTTTAGGTTGTAATGGATGAAAAGAAAGGAAAAGAGTGCTAGGAGGAAGAAAAAAAACCTTAATAAAACGACATCGTTTTGGATAACACCGCAGGAATCAATGCAAGCTACCACGGCAGAGGATCCTGATTCATGGAAAACAATCCACTTTTTAGGAAACGCTAAGAGGTTATTTTCAAATTTTGAAAACTATTTTAGTATAAAAATGAAAAACTATGAATATTTTTGAACTTTTCATTATTTTTATTTCCACAAACTTAAAAATTAAATACGAAAATGAAAATACAAAAACACAACCAAACTCCCATATTGTGTTTTTTGAAAATGAAAACAAAGACACAACCAAGCATAAAAATAAAAACTATGGGTATGTTTCGAAACCTGTTTTCGCATAAAAAATGAAAACTGGGTATTTTGAACACTTAACTGTTTTTGTTTCCGTAAACCCAAAAACCAAAAACCCAAAAACGAAAATACAACCAAACAGACAGGCATAAGGAATGAGTACAATCATGGATCAAAAGTTTCAAGAATAGAAAGGAACACAGTTACCATGCAATGAAAAAGATCCTGCTTTTCTGGCAATTCTCATTGGTTGTGAAATCCAAATCAAACACAGCGTATCTGCACTCATCTGCAGGCAAATTGTTGGTGAAATCTTCATAGGTTTCCTCAGGACTCCCCAATTTCTCTACCTTCACTTGTTGGATTGTTTCATCAATCTTAAACACTATGAATCTGTAGTTCCTCTTTGTCTTTAGCTCCAAGAACTTGAGCTTGCACTCATTATTCACAGCCATTCCCGACGCTGCATTTGCCTTTTGATAGACAAACAAGTTCAGAGAAAGAGAAATTTATGCATGAAAATTCACATTTCAAGTGTAAATCAAGAGATTCAATTCAGTGCAATGGTACGAGTGCCACAACTTGGTGATCAGTGTCCAGCATAACCGTTGGCTTTGAAACCACTTGTCACGATACCAAGTCCCTTCAAGGCCACAAATCGTGGCATCCAGCTAACGGTCTGCTGTAGCAAAGTAAGCTGAAAAGGCCCTTTCTATCTTATTAATAAAGCCTAAATGTTCTTATTGAAAACTAAAGCACTAAAGCAAAAAAAGGGCCTCTCACTATAGATAGGCTAGCACGCCTTTATCTTATAGGTCTATAGACGGTCCTTTTTGATTTGACGCTATACATATTTCGACTATAGAATAATGTTGGCCAAGTTACAAGTTGAGTTGTGATAAGCACTTCATTATAGGGGCAGAGTCAGAATTCCAAAAGCAAGGGGCCAAAGTGAAGGAAAAAGGTTTTTGGCGGGCACTAATGAAAAAAAAAAAGTTGTGGCTTTTTAAGAAGTTTGCTGGTGATGACCATCCCTCTCTTCATCAAAATGCCTTAGCAAGCGTAGTTCACGAGTTTAAATCCCTTAATTCACTAGATCCCTTCGAGTAACCCCAAATTTTAAATTTTTTTAGGAATAGGGTTCTTGTTAGCCACCCTCTCCCTCCACCTTTGCGTCTAAGGAAGCGTGTTCAAATCCCATGAAGCACTAAACCCCTTGGGACCACCTCCAGACTACTTAAAGTTTTCAAGGAGCATGATTCTTGGTGGCCACCCCCTCTCTCGCCACCCCTATGTCTCAGAAAGTGTTAATTCCACGAAACGTTTAATCTCTATGGGTTATTTACTACCCAGAGTTTGTTTTTCGAATGTGTAGAACAGAAAATTGCATAAACAGTAGATTAATTAGAGAATTCAAAATTACAAATAAATTTTGATTTTGTGGATTGTCCATGCATGCCAATGCCATGTGTGTTCTAGCAATCAAAAACAGCAAGATCTATATGAGATCAGAGAATTCTCCATTTTCAATTTTTGATTATAGTACATTCCATTTACTACAATATCAAAGAAACATAAACATTGCAAGTAAGAGCCTTAAAGCGTTACTCAAAAACATACCATAGTGCCCCTCCAGTGAGAGATGAACCTTCCACAATGATGAGAAAAGAAAAGGAGCCAAATTTCCGTATTATTTTACACAGAGATTTAAATTACTATGATGAAAAAATTCATCGACTTAAAGGCCAAATTTTTCTAATTGATGACGAAATTCAATATTGGAAGAAAAAATTAGAAGGCATAATGGCCAATGAAAAATTAAGATATGAAAATAATGTGACTCATAGGGTTAACACATATTTTTGAAGAGCCAATCATTCATGAAAAGCCAAGGTATGTGGCTTGAAGGGTTAGCACACTAAGTCATGAAGATAATATGACTTTGGAAAATATTCATAGACCATTAATGGCTAAAATTAAAAAACAACCCCTTCTTTCAAAAAATTTTGAGAATTCGGGGGGCATGATGTTTTGCCAAACGTGGCAAAAAGTGACAAGCCATTAATGGCTAAAAATGAAGAACAATTCCGTCTCTCAAAAAATGTTAAAAATTCATCAGAAAATAATGGTGAAGATTCACTTTGGGGGCATAATTTTAAGCCAAAGGTTGCTGAAAATTATAAATGTGGGGGGCATGATTTTAAGCCAAACATGGCTGAAAATTATGAACAACCCACCTTTCTTGAATTTGAATTTTTTGACATTGTTAAATTTTTTTAAAGTTTTGATTTTCTAAAACCATTTGATATTATGGTTTCTGCTATGTAACGACCACCATGGGATTTTGGTTCACATCAAAAGTTAATTTTGATGAACTGGTTAACAAAAACATCTTATACTTGTAAGTTTGATGGAATAAAAAAAAAAAAGACCATATAATAGCCAACACTTGGCCAAACCAATAATGGCCAACGGCCAAATGGTTATACTTTGCATGAAGGCCAATTTGATGTCTAATTGTTTAGTATCGACACATGCCAATTTAATAGCCGATGGCCAATTGGTTATACTTTGCATCGACAGAAGGCCAGTTAATTATTTTTGGTAATAATTTTTGTTTCAAAATTTGAAATAAGGCTAAATGTTAGAAGTGTAAGCACATGCCTTGCTTCAGTAAATACAAAAAGGCTCAAACTACACCATTTATGGGTAGTATAAAGCCTTAGAAAATACTAGTGACGTAAATCAAGCGGGGCATTGTTTGTACCATAAAATATTTTTTGTCGATTGTGGTAAATCGCCTTATAAATCATTTAATTGGATTTCATTCTTCAATCCATTTAAAGGAGGGGACATTGTTTGCACCACATTTTATTTTTCTGTCGATTGGGTCCTATTAGTTATGGC
This sequence comes from Camellia granthamiana, assembly GCA_036172215.1. Lineage (NCBI taxonomy): Eukaryota > Viridiplantae > Streptophyta > Magnoliopsida > Ericales > Theaceae > Camellia > Camellia granthamiana. The sequence goes on along the minus strand of CM069908.1, from coordinate 11,750,211 downwards.
CAAGTTCGATTATGGTTTGTCGATTGAAATTATAAACTATTTTCAAAGAATAACCTTCACTACATTTGTTTTTATTATTATTATTATTATTATTTCTGTCGACAGGTATGTTGATATGGCGTGGCAAGTATGCTAGTAACGTGGCATGGAAGAGATGCTGATGTGGCTTGAAAAGATTAAATAAAGCCAATAAAGATATTTGTTGAAATCAATTAGAAACCATATACTAAAATTGGGGGATCAATATCAAGCCAAAGCACAAAATCTGCACGTAGTTTCTATGAAGATATGGGATATAGTTGAGTGAAGCAAAGATCAAGGAAGATCATAGATTGACAGTTACAACATGAGGTGGCCAAGCAAGCATAAAATAAGGACTTGAAGAATGAAAAAAAGAGCTCAATCATCAACAACACTCGCAAAGAGTCTATCTAGGAGTAGCTTAACTTAGCATTTTATTAAACTAGTAGATTTTTCCAACCCCTACTTCTCTTCTTTCTGTCGATTGCTGTATTTATTCAATGTTTTTATTCTTGTTTAAGTTCTTGTAACTAGTGACAAGTGACAATTTATTCGAATTAATACATATTCTTTTCTGTTCTATCTGTTCTTTACCTAATTACCTCCAGGAAAGTTCTTAATCTGTTTAAGGCATAGAACTCAATCACAAAGCTTGATTTTTATTTGTGTTTACTTAAAGATTGGTTTTAGTCTGTCGATCAAATCATTGTTGATTAGGCTTGAATAAAATTTTTAACAACAGTAAGTCAATACAAAAACGCGCAAGTTTGGTGTGAAAAATTGGCAACACAAAATGCATAAATTTTCAAAAATCGCGTAACTGATTTCACAATAATGCGTAACTTTTCACAAATATGCGTAACTTTTCACAAAATGGGTAAATTTGTTCAAAAAATAAAGAACAACACAAAATGCATAAGTTTTCATAAATCACATAATTGATTTAACAAAAAACGTTTAAGTTTTCACAAAAATGCATAAGTTTGTTCAAAACATATAGAACAACACAAAATTCATAAATTTTCACAAATCATGTAACTGATTTCACAATAATGCATAAGTTTTCACAAATATGCGCAACTTTTCACAAAATGGGTAAATTTGTTCAAAAAATAAAGAACACAAAATGCATAAGTTTTCACACACGTAACTGATTTAACAAAAATGTGTAAGTTTTCACAAAAATGCATAAGTTTGTTCAAAACATATAGAACAACACAAAATGCATAAATTTTCACAAATCACATAACTGATTTCACAACAATGCGCAAGTTCTCACAAAATGGGTAAATTTGTTCAAAAAATAAAGAACAACACAAAATGCATAAGTTTTCACAAATCACGTAACTAATTTAACAAAAATATGTAAGTTTTCACAAAAATACATAAGTTTGTTCAAAACATATAGAACTACACAAAATAGGTAAGTTTTCATAAATCACACAAGTGTTTTTACAAAAAATGGGTAAGTGAACACGAAAATGCGTAAGTTTTCACTAAAATGGGTAAATTTGTTCAAAAAATATAGCAAACACAAAATGCGTTAGTTTTCACAAATCACGTAATTGATTTAATAAAAATGTGTAAGTTTTCACAAAAATACATAAGTTTGTTAAAAAAAAAATATAGAACAACACAAAATGTGTAAGTTTTCATAAATCACGTAAGTTTTTTCAAAAAAATGGGTAAGTGAACACGAAAATGCGTGAGTTTTCACTAAAATGGGTAAATTTGTTCCAAAAATATAGCACAACACAAAATGCATAAGTTTTCACAAATCACGTAACTTATTTTACAAAAACGTGTAAGTTTTCACAAAAATGCACAAGTTTGTTCAAAAAAATATAGAACAACACAAAATGTGTAAGTTTTCAGAAATCACGTAAGTGTTTTCACAAAAATGAGTAAGTGAATACCAAAATGCGTATTTTCTTTCACTGAAATGGGTAAATTTGTTCCAAAAAATACGTAAATTTTGTTGGACAATCTTCACTGTATGCAAATATAGAATTAAGAAAGGAGAGAGTCTGTTTGATTACAAAAATCAAAACAGAATAAAGAAATAAAATGTGAACCACAAATTCTGGTTTTGTTACAAAAACCAAAACAGAATCCAAAACAAAAAATAAAATAAAACTAGAAATTATTTGATCAAGTTCAATGTTTAACACTGTATCTTTAAAACAGTTTCGTCCTCTCCACGGTGCTTTTAGAATGTGGATGTCTCTCTCCCAAGATAAAATGATTGACGACAATTAATAGCAGCACTACAAATTAATTATCCAACTAACACACTTTGTGTTTATACTCTTTCTCACAGAAAATAAATGCAGCAAAATGTAGAGATTAAAAGCAACAAAGAAGAACGAACATTGAATGTTAAATCCAAATGAGGGACTGTCTATTTATAGCAGACCTGGTGGCTTTTCAAACAGGTAGAAACCTATTCGGACAGGTTTGGACAGGTGCAAAACCTGTTCGGTTTGAATTAAACAGATATGAATCTGTTCGGTACAAATATGAACCTGTTCGGTTCAAATAAGGACTTATTTGGAGGAAGAAAAAATCAGGACATGTTTGATGGGCCAATTCAGAATTAATTTTGAAATTTAAGTTCCAAAAGGTAAGAATTTAATTGTAGAAAAATAAGATTCAAGTGTTTTTGGCCTAAAAAGATTAGCATTGGACCGGCCAAGCCCAACCTAACCTCATACCACGCACTCGCGCCCAAGCTTAGCCCACCCAACCGACCGGACGGCGGCGGTGTGTGTGTTTATTTTGGGTCCAATGGGTCTAGCCCACTTTGCCCATAACCTCACAATTCCACAAAACTTTGGTACCCCTTGGAGCCCTCCCCAAGTTGTAAGACTAAGCCTTATAAACCCACATCAAGTTAGCCTAGCCAAGCAATGTGGGACAAACTTTCCTCCTCCAATTTGAGAAACCCACCAAAACACCATTTCCATGGAGCTTACTTTGGCTTCAATTTCCCATTCAACCGATAATGGTTTTAAACAACCAAATATACTACGTGAATCACAACGCGACATAGAACTAGTGACCACCAATACCCGCTAACTTTGGCGCATGGGTCCCACCTAAAAAATAAACTAAAGTTCAAGAAAAATCAATTTTCCAAAACCATTTCTAACAATCCCCCATATGAATGGAAGTTGATGACAACGGAAATGCAACAACATACAGAATTTGTCGAGAGAGTACAAATTAAAAAATATCTTGCATCAGGATAAGTAGCTTTCGGCCTTGAACCTTCCATAGTGATAACCTATCGAACTTACTGGCTAAACAATGGACGCGATGCCTTGAATTGTTCAGCCGTTGGTGTAAGCCAGGACAATAGATTTCACACAAAATATCTTCCGACACATCGTGGTTCTCACAGTTGTGTTCATTTTGGCCTTGAACGCTCTTGGTTGTTCATGAGTGCTCTAGAGAATTTAGCCTGATTATTCTCATAAAACCAGCCCCAGTTCGACACTCATATAGGTGATTCTTATTGAGAGTATCCCTTATACTCATCTTGACTTTCTATTCCCAAGTCAAGATATAAGTAATCATTAAAAGCAAGCTTACCCTTAATCCCCTACATACAACACATGTTGCAGATATCACTCTCATTATAGGAATAGATTGAGAATTTAATCCCTTAGTGATTTTTGACGAGCCACACATAACTTAGTTGTCCCTTTGAACTTAATTCTTGGGATCTCCAGTCATTTAAGTAGGGTTATCATTATGATGACTCTTATGTAATAGCTTTAATCCCATCCCCTTCGATAAACTATACACTTGCTCTTTTACTAAACCTTTTGTTAACGGATCCGCAATATTCTCTTTAGACTTTATATAGTCTATGGAGATTATACCATTTGAGAGCAATTGTCTTACGGTATTATGTCCACGATGAATATGTCGTGAGTTACCGTTATACATATGACTCTGTGCCCTGCCTATTGCAGATTGACTATCACAATGAATGCAAATAACTGGCACAGGTTTTGGCCACATTAGAATGTCTTCTAAGAAATGACGAAGCCATTCTGTTTCTTCTCCTATTTTATCTAAAGCAATGAACTCAGATTCCATTGCGGATCATGCGATGCATGTTTGTTTCGTGAATTTTCAAGAAACAGCAGTGCCCCCTAAAGTAAAGACATAACCACTAGTGGATTTTGAATCTTTAGTATCCGATATCTAATTGGTATCACAATAACCTTCCAGTACGGCAGGATATCGAGTAAAGTTCAAACCATGATCACAGGTAAATCTTAGATATCTAAGAACCCAAATGATTGCTTTCCAATGATCTTCTCCGGGGTTACTAGTGTACCTACTCAATTTACTAACAACATAAGCTATATCAGGACGAGTACAATTCATTAGGTACATTAGGCTTCTAATGATTTAGGAGTATTTTAACTGAGACACTGCATCACCTTTATTTTTCGACAAATAAAGATTGATATCTACAGGTGTTCTTGCCACATTTACATCGTCCTTAATATATTTACCAAGTATTTTCTCAATATAATATGATTGAAACAATGCATATCCATCAGATGTTCTAGTAATTTTCATTCCTAGAATAACATCTCCCACTCCCATATCTTTCATATCAAATCTTTTGTTTAGCATTTGCTTGGTTGATTTGATCATGTCTTGACTACTTCCAATGATAAGCATGTCATCCACATAAAGATAAATGATGACATAACCTTTGTCAGTGTTTTTAACATAGACGTACTTGTCACATTCGTTTATCTTAAACCCATTAGTAAGCATAACATGATCAAATTTCTCATGCCATTGCTTAAGAGCTTGTTTCAATCCATAGAGTGATTTTACAAGTCGACACACTTTCTTCTCTTTTCCTGGTACTACAAACCCTCATATAGATTTCTTCATGTAAATCTCCATTTAAGAAAGCTGTCTTAACATCCATTTGGTGTATCTCAAGATTATATAGTGCTGCTATTGCAATAAGCATACAGATGGATGCTATTCTTGTCACAGGAGAGTAGGTGTGAAAATAGTTTAGACCTTCCTTTTGTCTGTAACCTTTAACCACATGTCTTGCTTTATATTTGTCTATTAATCCATCTGCTTTCATTTTCCTCATGAATATCCATTTATATCCAAGAGGTTTAGAACCGGGTGGACGATCCACCAATTCCCAAAGTATGATTTTGCACAATGGATACAATTTCACTATTAACAGCCTCTTTCCACAAAGGTGCTTCAAGACTTGACATTGTTTCCTCAAAGCTCTGAGGCTTATTTTCTAACAGGTATATCAGAAAATTTGGACCAAAGGATTTTGATGTTATCGCTCTCTTATTTCGTCTTGGTTCATCATCAGTTAAATCCTGTTGGTCAAGACCATTACTAGTCTCTTGCTCTTGATTGTCATTAGTCTCTTGACTTTGTGTAGAATCATAAGTTCTTTTCTGTGAACCTAATTCCTGTCTTTTCTTGTAAGGAAACACATGTTCAAAGAAAATAGCATTCCTTGACTCTATAATAGTGTTCACATGTATATCAGGTATTTCTGATTTATAAGTCAGAAACCGATATGTACTACTATTATGCGCATAACCAATAAACACACAATCCACTGTTTTTGGTCCTATCTTTGTCTTTTTCGAAACAAGAACTTCTACCTTTGCCACACACCCCCACACTTTTAAATATTTGTAGGAAGGTGGTCGACCTTTCCACAATTCATAAGGAGTGCTATTCGTTTTCCTGTGGGGTATTCTGTTAAGAACATAATTAGCATACAAAATTGCTTCCCCCCACAAGTTCTGCGGTAAACCTGAACTTAATAACATGGCATTCATCATTTCTTTAAGGGTTCTATTCTTCCTTCCAGCAATTCCATTTTGTTGTGGGAAATAAGGTGCTGTAGTTTGATGAATAATGTCATGTTGTGCACAAAATTCATTTAAAGGTGCATCATATTTACCACCCCTATCACTTCTAACCATTTTAATGGTTTTACCAAGTTGATTTTCAATTTCAGTTTTGTAAAGTTTAAACGTTTCTAAGGTTTCATCTTTATTTCTAAGTAAGTATACAAAACAATATCTTGTGCAATCATCAATAAATGTTATGAAATACTTTTTGCCTCCTCTAGTTTGAATAAATTTAAGATCACACACATTAGTATGAATTAATTCTAGAGATTTGGTTTTTCTTTCAACCGATTTAAATGGAGCCTTAGTTAGTTTCGCTTCTACACATATCTCACATTTGTGATTAGGATCAATTTCAAACTTTGGTATATACTCTAAATCAATTAGTCCACGTAAAGCATCAAAATTCACATGTCCTAATCTACCATGCCATAAATTTGACTCAAGAATATAAGCAAAAGATATGTTATTCTTATTAATAGCAAATTTCAGTACAACAGTTATTACATTCAACTTGAAGAAACCATCGCTCATGTATCCCTTACTAACATACATACCACTCTTTGTTAATACACACTTATCAGACTCAAATACAAGCCTAAAACCATTTTTACTTAACAAAGAATCATAAACTAAATTCTTCCGGATATCTGGTACATGCATCACGTTGTTGAGGGTAAGTTCCTTCCCCGATGTCATCTTCAAGACAACTTTTCCTTGTCCAGTCACAGCAGAAGTAGACGAATTTCACATGAATAGTTGTTCGCCATTTGCAGCTTCATTATAAGAAGTGGACATCTTTTTGTCCGCGCAAATATGTCGAATTGCCCCAGTGTCAACCCACCATTCCTTGGGATTTCCAATCAAATTTGCCTCAGACACCACAACAGAGAGATTGATGTCATTTACCCCGTCAGAGATGTAATCTAGTTCTGTTACATTGGCTTGATTGGTAGTCTTCTTGCTTGTACTTTAGCGATCCTTCTTAGGGCGTCGGCAATCAGAGGCACGATGTCTAGTTTTGCCAAAATTATAGCATTTACCTTTGAACTTTTTATTGCCATTGTTGTCACCTTGTTTAGGACCATCTCCAGCAAACTTCCTCTTCTTGTTATGTGGTTTGGACACTTGTTCCACTACATTAGCCTTGGATTCAATGGAATTTTTCCCATTCCTCTTTTCAGTACTTCGGTTATCCTCTTCAATTCTCAAACGAACAATAAGCTCCTCTAATGTCATCTCTTTGTGTTTATGCTTAAGGTAGTTCTTAAAATCTTTCCAAGCAGGCGGTAATTTTTCCACAAGTACAACTTAAAAAGATTCGCTAAGAGACATACTTTCAGCATGAATATCATGCAAGATGAGGTGGAAACTTTGAACTTGAGAAATAACCATTTTGGAGTCAATCATAACAAAATCTAGAAATCTACCGACAACAAATTTCTTTGTGCTGACATCCTCTGTCTCGTATTTTTTCTCCAAAGAATCCCACAATTCTTTTGTTGTTTTTAGAGGGCTGTTGACATTATATAACATGTTGTCTAGGCCATTGAGGATGTAATTCCTGCAAAGGAAATCAGAATGTTTCCATGCATCTACTTTGGCAACAACTTGCTGATCACGTTCATCCTCTTTCAGTACTGGAGCTTCTTCATGGAGAAACCTAGGAAGATTTAGAGTTGTCAGATAGAACAACATTTTCTGCAGCTATCTCTTAATCTTTGTGCCGTTAAATTTTTTTGGTTTTTCTCCATGATTCATAGGTACCACAGGCATTTGGACAGGATTCTGGGCAATAACCGGTGTTAGTGTTATAACCAGATTTGGTGTACTAGTTTCAGTAATCATTAATTCTGATTACAAAAATTAGAAAATTTGAAGCAATACAATTTTCTAGTTACTAAAACCAAAAAATAAATTATAACACAAAATATATTCTGTAACACTCAAAAACCAAAATAAATTTCTGACTAACTTCACAAATTAATATTCTGAAATTGTTAATGACAACAATATATTGCTACTATTAGTCAAAGAAAATAAACAATATATTACTATTTATTATCAAACAGTATATTACTACTGTTTGTATTTTCCAATCAGAATATTTCTTTGTATAAGCACAAAAAATAATTTCTGTAAAAAGAAGCTTTTAATACAATGAAGACTAAAACCAAATCTGTCTTAAGATTGTTGGACAATCTCCACTGTATGCAAATATAGAATTAAGAAAGAAGAGAGTCTGTTTGATTACAAAAATCAAAACAGAATAAAGAAATAAAATGTGAACCACAGATTCTGATTTTGTTACAAAAACCAAAACAGAATCCAAAACAAAAAATAAAATAAAACCAGAAAATCAAACACTTACAGGATTATTATCTCATAAATTATTTGATCAAGTCCAGTGTTTAACACTGCGTCCTTAAAACAGATTCGTCCTCTCCACGATACTTTCAGAATGTGAATGTCTATCTTCCAAGATAAAATGATTGACGATAATTAATAGCAGCACTACAAATTAATTATCCAACAAACACACTTTGTGTTTATACTCTCTCATAGAAAATAAATGTAGCAAAATGCAGAGATTAAAAGCAGTAGAGAAGAACAAAAGTTGAATGTTAAATCCAAATGAGGGACTGTCTATTTATAGTAGACCTGGTGGCTTTTAAAACAGGTAAAACAAATATGAATCTGTTTGGTACAGATATGAACCTGTTTGGTTCAAATAAGGACTTGTTTGGAGGAAGAAAAAATCTGGACAGGTTTGATGGGCCAATTCAGAATTAATTTTGAAATTTGAATTCCAAAAGGTAAGAATTTAATTTTAGAAAAATAAGATTCAAATGTTTTTTGCCCAAGAAGATTAGCATTAGGCCGAACAAGCCCAACCCAACCTCACACCACGCGCGCGTATTTATTTTGGGTCCAATGGGTTTAGCCTACATTGCCCATAACCTCGCCCTTCCACAAAACTTGGGGCCCTCCCCAAGTTGTAAGCCTAAGCCTTATAAACCCACATCAAGTTAGCCTCCAAGCAATGTGGGACAAACTTTCCTCTATCAATTTGAGAAACCTACCAAAACACCATTTCCATGGAGCTTACTTTGGCTTCAATTTCTCATTCACCCGATAATGGTTTTAAACAAACAAATATACTACGTAAATCATAATGCGACATAGAACACGTTAACACCAATACCCTCCAACTTTAGCGCATGGGTTCCACCTAGAAAATAAACTAAAGTTTAAGAAAAATCAATTTTCCAAAACCACTTCTAACAAGTTTGTCTCTAAAATTTTTGAACAATACAAAATTGCGTAAGTTTTCACAACTTACGTAAGTGTAATTTCCCAGAAACTGCGTAACTGATCACAAATACGAGTAAGTCCTTCGAGAACGTTGTTATTTCACAAAATTGCGTAAGTTTTGCACAACTTATGTAAGTGATTTAAAAAAAAATGAATAAAGAATCACAAATACGAGTAAGTCTTTGGAGAACACTTTTGTTTCACAAAGTCACGTAAGTTGTGTCACAAAACTTAGGGTGGATAGCACAAAATGACGCGTAAGTTTGTTCCTAAAAATTTTCAACAATACAAATTTTAGTAAGTTTTCAGAACTGACGTAAGTTTGATGATGCTAAAAATGCGTAAATGATCACAAATATGAGTAAGTCGTTGGAAATCACTTTTATTTCACAAAATTGTGTAAGTTTTCCCAAATTCACGTGACGATTGCTAAGGTTTGCACAACCAAATATTGTAGCCAATGTTGATGTAATATTTTTGAGGAAGAAAATGATAATTATAATAAATAAAAAAATAGTCATATCAAGTAATTATTTAATACTTTTTGAGTGAATTTAAGTGATGTTTCACATTAATAATTATTGATTTAAATTGAGAGTCGTTATGCTCATCTCACTCTACTCTAAATACATTTCATTTTTTGTTCTTATTATATATAGTTACATTAAATACTCTTGAAATTTTTATTTTTTTAAGGAGTGGGAATAGCGTCTCATTTAAATTATTTGGTTGAAAGTAGTGAATAGTTTCTCTAGCAAGCTGTTGAGTGGCATAATCTGATTGGTAGCATTGACGAAGATCAGCAACACCTGCTAACAAAGCCCCCTTCTCTAATAAAAAAAACATAAAAATGAAAGAGAACTGAAGTAACAGAAAGAAAGAGAAAGAGAAGACTCTCTCTCCCTCTCACAGAACAATCACCACCAAACCTCACCACTGACTCTCACCACCCATCATCGCTAGCCATCGCCACTGCTACCGCCGCAAATCACCACCGCCACTGCGGCAAATCACAGGCTTTTCTCTCTCTCTATCTCTCTCTCTCTCTGTTGTAGTCGTTGTATACAATTATTTGCCGACAAAAGGAAGTTTAGTTGCCAAATAACAGACTTATTTTTTGGGTTACTCTTTGCCGACAAAATAATTTCGTTGCCAATTGTGGACTTTTGATGACTAAAAAAATTTAGTCGTTGTATAATCAATTTTTGCCGATGAAAAAAAAATTAGTAGCCAACTTATACTTTTGGCTACAAAAGTTTTAGTCGATTAATATTTGCCAACAAATATTAGTTTAGTCCCTAAGGCTCTGTTTGTTTCTAGAGTTAGAGGATGGGATTGGGACTAGTAATGAGGTGGAATTCAAAAAATTGTGTTTGTTTTGGAACGTGGCCATGGGATTAAGAGTCTCATGGGACTATGAAAGGCCTCTAAGAAGAGGACTAGCAATCTCATGGGAGAGGTGGTATTGATATCTAATCCCATGGGATTGGAGATAAAAATACTATTTCGTCCCTCATTTTATAAAATTAATTTAATATAAAAATAATTTTTAACCTTAAAATAAAATAGTATAATAATATATTTATACCAAAAATTATATCAACATAAAATAATATAGTACAAAAATATAATTTTTAATATTAAAATATATCAAAAACACAAAAGGGTATTTATGGTATTTCATATAGTTAGGCCTCGTTTGGGAGCAAACTATGTTAATAACTTTTTGGCTTTTTATGAAAAGATGTGCAGAAAAGTAGAGAGAGCGATGTGACAACTTATAGTGACTTTTTGACTAAAATATATTATCCCAGACGAGGCTTAATCCTCTCACTAAAACATATTACAAACAAAAATTTGAAGCCAAAATTTGATAATAATGCAAAGGGTATTTGCGAAATTTTACATAGTTAATCCCACTCCTATCTCTCAAAACAAATATGAACTATTGCTAGTTCAGTTATCAAACAAACATAATTTTTTTTTAATCCTCTTACTAGCAATTCCTTCACTAATAATCCCTTCCATTTTACTTCTAAAAACAAACGAGCCCTAAAGGTAGGAAAATTTTTTTTTTAGAGGGAAGCAAATGAATATTGGCGCTCACGCCCATCTTCTCTATTTCAAACAAATACAAAATCTCAGTTCTCTCTCATACACACAACTCTCTCTCTCTCTCTCTCTCTCTCACACACACACACACACACACACATACACACACACAACAGTCACCACCAAACCTCACTCCCGCTCACTACCCCACCGTCGCTGGTCACAATCACTCACCACCGTCGCTCGCCGCCACCACCACCACCACCACCACTGCCATTGCCATAAATCACAGGTTTCTCTCTCTCTCTCTCTCTCTCGGTCTTTCTCCCTCTCTGTCGATCTCGGACTCTCTCTATCGATCTCGGCCGCAAATCACAGGTTTCTCTCTCTCTCTCTCTCTCTCGGTCTCTCTCTGTCGATCTTGGTCTCTCTCTCTCTCTCTCTCTCTCCCCCTTTCTCTATTTCCCCATTTCTCACACTTACTAGGGTTTTATATGATTTTTTTTAGTTTAATTTTGTTTTGATTTCTTAAATGGGTTTGGTTGAAGTGGTTTGATTTCTATAAAATTATGGGTTTGATGCCCAAAATGGGTTTGATTTTACTTTTATGGGTTTGACAGAGAAAAAATTTTGATGTCAAAAATCAAAATCAATGAACAAGCTGATTTATTTTAGTTTAGCGAACAAGAATCATTCAGGGTTTGGATTGACGTATTCACCAACTCTTCTCTTGCTTGATGTTGCCTGTCGTGATTTTGAAATGGTTAATTCTCTCCCTCTTTCATCAATTCTCTTATTTGAATTGTTCTGTTCGGTTATATGTATTGAATTCTGATCAGGATTGCTAGAATTGATCACCTAAGTTTGTTGATGCTCATGCTCTATTTTTTCCCTTCTATTGCTTCAGATTCATACAATTGATGAAAATCAATTTTCATCTTAGATTTCCTTCTTAAATGTATCATATAGCTTTAATTGAGTTGTCAATCCTGTGTTTCATTGAGATCTGAGAGGAGATAATAACTAAAGGATTTAAGTTGGATCAAAATTGATGGAACTTATTATGATCTGTGAAATCAGTCAAAATTTAGGTCTAAGATATAAATTTTCAAACTGAAAGAAGGAAAATGTACTCAAATTAATGGGAAATCTTGCCAAAAAATGATAGTTGGATAGATATGAGTTCAAATTTCAGTATATTAAAAACATGTTCTCTTTTACATCCAGATACTTGGTTGGACTTGGACTGGTTATTCCAAAGCCCTTTTGCAAGTTTTGATATGTTATTGATTCATAGATGGATAGATGTATGTATGAAACAAGAGGTAGTGATCTTCCCTGCTACATCTCACTAGATATTTGATTGTGATCCCTTTCAGAATATCTATTACTACATCCATTAAACCTGTTAAAATATATATAATATATTCTGTACATCTATTTATTCCATATATAGTATATACGATTGTATTTACCATAGTTAGGTTTAGTCTCCTCCTATATAAAGGAGCCGTGTATACCTGTTTTATACACATCATTCATATATACAGAGTTGTTTCTCTCTCTCTCTCTCTCTCTCTCTCTCTCCTTTCTCTTGTAACATGGTATCAGAGCGCAAGGTTTAAATCCTAGTCTCCCTCTGTTGCTCACTGCCCGTACATAGTGGCGCTGTGGCATTTTTTATTCATTCAATCTAATCACCCATCTCCATCTGTTCATAACACTGTTATGCCATCTATAGTGACCGAACATATTCAAACTCAACATCAAATTGCTAAGAATCTTCTTACGATCCCAACCCCACCAACCTTGCCTCCAAAAAAATCTCTACGAGCTCTCACGCACCTCCCAACGCACCTCCCAAAGCTTCGGTGCGTAAATCGCTTCCGCCATCCGCATATCATGCGCCTTCACGCACTCTTTTCAACACACGCTGTGATTGTTAAAGTCATCTTCACGCACGCCTCTCACACCCTTCCGCATTTTTGACGTCAGCCGCGCCCTTGCGCTTATTCTACTAACGTGCGCCACGAACGCTGATGTCACCCTCTTGTTGCTGATGTCATCCTTGGCCTATTTGTCATATACAGGTCCATTTTTTGGCTATTTTTGGGCCAACTCAACTGCTCTCTAGCTATTTTCACAGTTCCGGATTCACTGGGACACTCTTTTTCACCCAATTCTACTCCGACACTATTGGGCCCTTCTTGTGACTCATACTTTGATCACTTCATGGATCATTCAAATATCATTCAAATAGTTCTCCTCTCTATGGTGGCTCTTCTCGATCCTCTGTTAGTCGACATGACTCTTCGACTCAATTTACCTTTGCTATTGTTGCATCTGCCACCTCTTCCACTCACACTGTTCATGATATTGAAGCTATTATGCAAAAGGTTCTTTCCATTTCTGGTACACCTTCTATTGCTCTTTCAGCCACCCCAGGTACCTCTTCATGGTATTTTGATTCGGCTTGTTACAACTATATGACCTCTGACCCTACACTGTTTTCCTCCACTACATGTCCTAATTTACCTATTATTCATACTGCTGATGGTCCTCAAATGCATGTTAGTCATGTAGGTTATATTTTTACCTCTAATGTCTCTCTCCCTCACATCTATCTGATCCCTAATCTTACACTTAATCTTATCTCTATTGGTCAACTCTATGATCTTGGCCTCACTGTTCTCTTTTCTCCAACTGGTTGTGTTGTGTAGGATCCGAAGATAGGACAGACTTTTGGGATAGGTCGTAAGCATGGTCCTGTACGAGCTCATACATCTTCGCATTCCCTCATCCAGTCCCTCTTCTGTTCAAACTACCGCTTCTGCTATTACTGGTACTTTTCTTGCCTTATGGCATTCCCACTTAGGTCATGTGTCTCTTGGTCGCTTACGACCTTTAGTTTCCAGCGGTCAATTAGGTCTTGTTCAAAATGAAAAAGTAGATTGTCTATCGTGTTAACTTGCGAAACAACCTGCTTTATCATTTCAATCTAGTACTTCTGTCTCATACACCTCTTGATCTTATACACTCTGATGTTTGGGGGGCCCAGCACCTAATGCCACTATGGGGTGGGATCAAAATACTTTGTCATTTTTGTCGATCATTTCACTCATTTTACCTAGTTATTTCTTATGAAATCTAGCTCTAAGTTATCACAAATATACTATAATTTTTCACAAATGGTCAAAAATCAATTTTCTTCCACCATCAAAGTTTTTCGTGCTGATAAAGCCCCAGAATACAAAGAAACTAATTTTTTGAAATTCCTTCGGCAAAATGGCACATTTTTCCAATATTCTTGTCCTAGTACCTCCCAACAAAATGGTCGTGCTGAGCGTAAACATCGCCATCTTTTAGAGACTGTTTGTGCTTTTTTAATTTCATCCTCTTGTACTGAGCACTTCTGGGGGGAAGCTGCTCTCACTGCTGCCTATACTATCAACCGTGTTCCTTCTCCTACCATTAACAATCAAACCCTGTATGAGCGTTTATATAGCTTGTCACGTTCCCAACCTGCCCCTAAAGATTAGAGAGGTGATAGGCCAGTAATCTTAGATTACCAAAGGCCTCTTTGACAAGATCTGAAAATATTTTAACTATTGGGGCCTGAAGCGGAAACAAAACAAAAACATCATCGTCCATTGAGCAGTGCATATATGATATGACAACCACATAATTATAATTACATATACACATTAAATACATCACATCAAAAACAAGCTTTCATAGTATCCATAATACTAACTTAAGTGGTTTCACTAAGTTTCTTTTCAAAGGAGGCAACAAAGGCCTCAGCTCGTGTAGCGTTTCCAAAGGCTTCACAAAGTTGCTGGGTGCAAAACTCTAAGCTTGATCTTCTTACTTGCTCTTCTACATATATATAAGGGAAGGGGGTGAGCTAATGCCCAATGAGTAGTAACATAGTAAAGTGGTTAATAAAGGAATACAGATAAATTTTACAAAACCATTCGCAAGCATTTTGAAAATAACATAAATTGCATTTGGTAACAAAACTTGGCTTGCATTCACATAATCACATGTTGAAGATAATATAATTTTTCATACGATGTCAAACTGAGTTTGCAAGCTCATACATAGTGATGACATTCTTGAAAAACAGGGTCCACATATAGTGGAAATATAACAGGGTCCACATGAAGTGGAGATATAAGAGGGTCCACGTGGAAACATATCACATATATGGAGCTCCATAACAGGGGATTATTGGCATGATTTCCAATAATCGGCCGAAACAGGGATCAAGAAGTCATCGTATTAGCTCATACAAAAACATACAATATATACTTTTCCAAACAAATCATAACTTGCATTTCAAAAGCATATCTTTATGAGGGTATATATGTCAGAGCATATCTATTCAAAAGCATTTCAAAAGCATAACTTTAGGAACATAACTTTATTACACTACTACTCACAGATGGCTCTGTGGACGGGGTGTAACTTCTTCATAGCTTAACCTACACAAAACAAGAATAAACATTGAAATTCAATTCACTTTCAATTCTTCATCTTATTCCAGTGTTCCGATCTTGCTTAATATTTCTTGACTTCTTTTCCGAATTGTTCGAGACTTGACTATGGCTTAACTTATATACTTCTAGACCAATTAATTAGCTTAAACTCAAGTGTTGGTTGATGCATTAAAATGCCTAGCTTATTTGTATAAACATGACAAATTGAGTGCCTGAACTTGGTTAGATGTTTCCTAATCTTTCTAAGCTTAATTCAAGTGTTAATTGTGTGCCAAACATACATATTGAAAAGCCATAGATATCAGACAATAATGTCATACATTTCTCATTGATAATATCATGTTTACATGTTTAAGCTTTATGGAAATAATGAGGAATGAGAAGAAACTAAGTTGGGGAGGAATTAGCTTAAAACGGTTAAAGGGAAATGAGCAGCCTCCACTAATCTGAGCATATCTATTTGTATGTTTTGAATTTGGATATGAGACCACTACCATTGAAAACTAGACTTCCGGGGCTTGAATTTAGGTTCAAGAACCACTTAAAACGGAGTCCGGATGAGGGAGATATGCCTTTTTGATGTTGGCTAAAACAAGGCAATCTGCACGTGCGGAAATTCAAACCGCACGTGCGGTTCTGGGTTCCAGCAACAGGTCCGAAAAACAGCAGGTTCTAAAGTGGTTTGTTTGCATGTTCTTGAGCTAGGGTTTATTGAAACTCAACATAAACCTCATAAATTTATTGATAAACATGGGAATAAGGTTGTTTCCCAAATCAAAAACATCAAAACTTGGTTGAAATTCAAGAATCAAGAATCAATCTTTTGAAATTTAACAAGAATTGATAAAATCTATCTTTTTACAAAACTTAACTTTTCTTTCTTTCTCAGCTATGATTTCAGCCACCAAACTTCCAAAAATCTAAGAAACAACTAAAGATATGGATCAAAATATATCAGAAATATCATAAAATATCTCTAATAAAGATAAATTCCTAACCTTTTCCTTTAGTTCTTCACCTAGCTGAACTTCTCTTATTCTTCATCATTTTTCTTCATTTTTCAGCCCAATTAATCCTAGTTTCTTGCCATTCTTAGATGTTAGGATTATTAATTACAAGAATTAGGGATGAAATCTTACCTTGAATTACTTTCTAGGTTGGATTTGATGAAGTTCTTGAGGCTTTCCCCTTTTCCTCTCTCTTTCCCGTTCTTTTCTTCTCCCTTTCCTCCCTCGGTTCTTCTTGATTTTTCCTTCCTCTTCCAGCAAAATATCTATTCATGTGATTAGGACTAGAGATCCTATTGGGCAAAAGGTCGTAATATCCTTTAACTAATCGTATTGCTTGCTTAGGCTTACTTTTCTAAATTATACTTAGGTAATTAAATTTATTCCTAGTCTTTCTTAAGATTTCCTAATCATGCTTAATTAATAACCTTTTATATATTTACGTAAATAGATATCCAAATGAGCCTTGAATATCATTTAAGCAAACCACCCAAACACACCTTAATGAATAAAACAGAATCAATTTCCAATTGAACTTTCCAAATGGTTGTAAAAATTTCCATTAGCATGTCCATGTACTCAATTTCGGTTTTTGAACCCATTTAGGCCATCAATTTCAGTTTCAAAGATATTCTCAAATTAAATCATAGTAATTCATATTTAAATAAAGATAATTATGACACGTATTTTGAGGCCGTTACACTAGTCATTCTATTCCGTAGTCTAAATATTTTACATATTAAAACTATGAATCTAACATAGGATATTTAAGGTTGGCTATTAATATGGTTGTAGCATTCTTTGGGGTGTCACATGACCAGTCTCCTGTCTATTCTCGTCTTCATGTATTTGGGTGTACTTGTTTTGTCCTCCTTCAACCACATGAATGTTCCAAATTAGAACCTCGAGCCCGTCTATGTTGCTTCATGAGGTATGGGATTTGAACATAAAGGCTATCGTTGTTGGGATCTCCTTTCTCGGCATCTTCGTGTCTCTCGTCATGTGATATTTTGGGAAGACAAGATGTTCTCCTCTATCTCTCAGTTTCATTTGTCTACTTCTCCCACTACATCATTCTTTACAGATCCCTCTCTTTTGTTTGATGAGCTTGATACAGACACTACTTCTAACATGTTGCCTCTGGCCCATCCTGAGGATCTTGTTCCGCCTACTGGTCCTGCTGCTGCGCCACTTTGATCTTGCACTTGCTCCACCTCCTAGTCTTGTATCCATTCCCTCTCACAGTGAGCCTACTGCATCCTTGATTCCACTGCATCATCTCCTACACCTAAGGTACCTCTTCGTCATTCTACTCGGGTAACACAACCTTCTATCCTTCTTCGTGATTTCATTGTTGGCTCCACTGTCTTTTCCTCTCATGAACCTACTTTCTATCGAGAGGCTTATTCTAACCCTCTTTGGCAGCAAGCTATAACTGATGAACTGCAGGCTTTTGATAAAACTCATACTTGGGATGTGGTTGATCTTCCTCTTGGAAAGAGTGTTGTTAGTTGCAAATGGGTTTACAAGATCAAGACCCACTCTGATGGTTCTATTGAGCATTACAAAACTCGTTTTGTTACCCGGGGGTTCATTCAAGAATATGGGATTGATTATGAGGAAACTTTTGCGCCAGTGGCTCGTCTTACTTCAGTTCGCAGCTTACTTGCAGTTGTTACTACTCGCCACTGGACTTTTTGTTAGATGGATGTCAAAAATGCCTTTTTGTATGGTGATCTTACCGAGGAAGTTTTATATGCAACCTCCTCCTGGTTCCTCTGTTCTGTCATCCAAAGTCAGCAAACTTCACTGTGCTTTGTATGGTTTGAAACAAGTTCCTCGTGCCTAGTTTGCTAAGTTCAGTTCTACCATTAGTGACTTTGGGTTCTCTTCTAGTGCCTACGATTCTACCCTATTTATTCGTAAAACGGAACATGGTACTATTCTTTTTCTTCTCTATGTGGACAATATGATCATCACAGGAGATAACACAGTGGGTATCTCTAGGCTCAAACAGTTCTGAAAAATCTAGTAAACCCCTAGATATTGATTTGTGATTATGTATCAATTTTAAGCAGTAAATAACAATCACAATCAACGATTTACATGGAAAAACCACAATTTGATGAAAAACCACGGGCAAAAGCTACAAAACAATCCACTAAGAAGACACAAAGGAATTACACAAGTGTACTCTCAATTACTTAGTGAATCCACCCCCGAATCGAACTGACCCCTATGTGCCTCTTCCAGCCTCGTCTTCACTTCAGAATTGTCTTGTCCAACGTTGAATCCACAACGCGATGTCGAAGCATGACGATAAGCCACTCCAGAATCCACCAAAGCTTCAGGCCCGAATTCCACGGAATCCACCGAAGAACAATTCTCACTTTGTATTGAATAAAACGAACAATCCTTTGATGTATACTTTTTAAACCATGAGTTAAACTCAAACAAACATCAAAGAAACTAGCAAACTAGCCCAGAAGAAAACCCTAATACCCAAAAAGTAGATCTGAAGCTATAACCCTAAAATCTAACTGATCCGCATATTTATAGAAAACAGGGCCGCGATGCTCGCTTGAGCGAGGAAACTAAAACGCGTGTTTTTCATGAGTCTTTACTTGAAACACCAAAGTGTCGCTGGAGCGAGAAATGCAACTTCTCAGTATTTTTACAGTTAGTGAAAACTTCTGGGACCAAAGATTCTTCGCTCGAGCGTACACTCCTTCACTCGAGCGACCAAACAACTTTGACTGCAATTTTGCTCTGGCTTTAGGACACTCCCCTCGACCTCGCCATGGCGTTGCCCCAAACCCGCCAAGGGGCACTGCCCCCTGGACCCCCGCGAGCTGGCCGGGCAACTCGATCCCCGACATACTCAGCGAAGTGGGCAAACATGATACGATTCACATCACAAACTCCTCTGCATAGGCATGATTCAGGTTGGATTCGCATCTAAATACTCATAGCATCACTTAAATAAACAAGCGAATAAAATTACAATTGAAAGGAATTTTGTCAAACAAGATTGCCAAGAATAAAAACCTAACAATCTCCCCCTTTGGCAATGTCGTGACAAAACACAGCTAACAAATAAAATCTTAATCACCCCAACCCATTACAGCCAACAAAAAAACAAACTTCTTTCTCAAGATCGAGATCTGCAAAACAACTATTAGGGCCACAATCTTCAAAAGCAACTATTAGTGCCACAAGAGTATATGAAAAAGCAATAAACATATGACAAGAATATCTTGAAGAATGAACATGAAACATATCTTGAAGCATGAATACATAACTGGAAACATGAAATATATCTTGAAGCATGAATCATATCTTGAAGCATGAACAGAAGGAAACATGCAACAAAAACAAAACCATCTCCCCTTCAAAATTTCTCCCCCTTTTTGTCACCAATTGTCAAAAAAAGCCTAATTAACTAAAGCAAGATCATTACCCACACAAGTAGGGATAAGATGACGAAAAAATTAATAGCATGTGAGAAGTAAGTAATCAACAAGTAGTGCAAAGCAAACATGCAAACCACTGCAGAGCAAACATGCAAACCAACTAATACCAATCTCCCTTACCAAACCAATCAATATAAGATCACGCTAACAAACCCTTACAATGATAAACCAAACCCCCCTTCACTAAAGCATTGAAAAGAAGGAACAAGAACAAAAAACAATATGGTAGAGCAAGCAAGGAATTTCAGAGTTGTACCTTAAAACACACAAGATTATCTAATAAGTACAATTATATGAAAACACAATGTGCACAACCTGTAGAAGATTCCTCAGGAAAGAAAATGATGCAATATGTGAAAAGTATAGATTCCATGACAAAAGTGCGTGTGTGACTCTTGGAGTTCGACAAACACTAGATTCAAATCTTAGCAGTGATCTAAAAGTTGGACCTCAAGCAAGAGAATCTAAACACACTTAAGGAAAGTCAAACCACTAGGAATCAAGGAGTATTTGTTGAGTAAAAGCGGAGGCTTCCCCTCGATCAATGCATCACACACATATATATTTTTTCCTTTCTTTTTTCTTTTTTTTTCCTTTTATTTTATTTTTTCTTTTGTGCACTCATTGGCGGCTGACATGCTCAAAAGTATGGAAACCGAACCAGAGAAGCATGGATATATTGAGGATAGCCTGGTTGGTGACTCTAAGGTAGCCTTTTCCTCATGACTGGACAACAAAGAACAGAGGGGAAAGCCATGGAGATGCAAAAAGATGGAAGGTGGTTAAGAGACTCAACATCACCCATGATGTGCTAGTATAGGTCAATTCCTCGAGAAATGCAAAAAACACACTACTAGAAGGCCATAAAGGAAAAGGATCACTTAAGCGGAAGAGTCTGATATTTGCTAATCCAAGAATGTGTACAAAATGAGACATACTAATCAAAGTTCACACTATCCGAAAAGAGTAATGACCACAGAAAGCACACACATATTAACATGCAATGGAGATTCTCATCAATTCCAATATGCACCAAGGACTTCTAAAAAATTTCAAGCTTGCAAAACCATACTAAGAAAAAAAATTTTTTTTTTTTTAAAAACAAGGCAAGACAGAAAATGAACAAGCACACACAAAATAACCAAAAAAAATAAAGCAGAAATTCAAAACACAGAGAAAAAAAACAAAAACGAATAAACAATTAACACAAGTCACCCGTTTTTTTTTTTTTTTAAAAAAAAAAAAAACAAAGCAAGAAAAAAAGAAAACGAACAGGCACACATTAAATAATACCACACACTAAATGACCCCCAAAAAAACAACACATAGAAACCCAAAAACAAAAAAAGAATAAACTAATTAACACAAGTCAAGTTTTCTCACCCAAACCGCTTTAGTATGAACAAAGTTGTGAGGATTGCGGTTCTTGGGTGGTGTCTTGACGACGTGGTTCCCTTCCCCTTCAATGGGAACCCGTCTCGACTTGGTTTTGAACCTCTTACTCCAAGGTCTAGGCATATACAAACTCATTTCATGTTTGGTCTCAATAAAATCAGAATAGCAATGTCTATTATGACCCCTAACCTTATTACAACCAATGAAGTGTCTCCTACCCCACGAGATGTTGGAATTTCTTCCATCTCTATGAGACACTCTCCCATGTAACTCATAACAATAAGGACGAATATGCCCATACATACTACAATGATGACAAATAAAAACAGAGTGTACCTTCTTTTCTTTGGCCTTACCAACTCTAGGAAGTTTGAGAAGTCCAACCTCATGTTGAATTTTTTGTCCTCCCTTTTCTTGAGTTCTTGTATCATGAGACGTAAATGCACTCCCTTTTTGCTCTTTGTTATCACCAAAGCCAATGCCACTCTTGTTATAACACATTTGTTGAGACCCAATGATATTGTCCAAAGTCTTTGATCCTTTGTTCCAAAGACCAATGGTTGCCATAGCACACTTGAGCTCTTCCTCTTTCTTGATGATTAGCTCTTCCAAGGCATGTTGAGACATCTCGAGAGTTTCAATCTTTTCTTTATATGTTGCATAGATTTGCTATAACTCATTCATCTCTATCTCACAAGTCAAGAGTTTTGCACAAAGGACTTATCGATTATTAGATATCTTGATGGCATCATTCCTAGCCTCAGAAATATCCTCCTTTAGTTTGACATTCTCACTTTCACATACTTTGAGTTTCATAGTGAGTTTGTCATTTAATTTGGATAAGTTAAGAGATTCCTTATACAACTTTTCATAAGCTTGCTGAAGCTCTTCATCATCACTCTCCGAGGATTCATCATCAGTGATATTCTTAACCGGCCTCTTTGAATACTCTATTTGTCCTTCAATTTCAAAAACCGCCATGAAAGCAAGGAATTGTTCATGCCCCTCTTCGCCTTGTGCTTCGTTGTCACTTTCATCATTATCAGAATTTGATTCATCATCCCAAGTGATAGCGAGGGCTTTCTTCTTCCTCAAGCGAGTAGGGAATTCGTGAGCAAAGTGGCCAAATCCTTGGCATTCATAGCATTGGATTCTTTCAGAGTTCCCTTGTATCTTCTCTTTCTCCTTCTTGGTTATAGAATTAATTTTGAGTTTATCTTTGCCATTGGATTTATGAGTTGATTCCAAAAGATTAGGATTCTTTTTCAGTGAAGACTTTTTAAATTGTTGTATGAAAGCATCCATAATCTTGGAATCAATCTCACAATCCTCATCAGAATCCGTTCCAACTTTATGAGCACTACTTAAAGTAATATAATCTTTTTGTTTCTTTTTGACATTTTTATGTGCCTCATAAGTTTGGAGATTTCCAACCAAATGATCAACCTAAGGTTGTCAACACCTTGAGCCTCCTTAATAGCCGTAACTTTTGGTTGGAATCGATCAGGCATGGACCTCAAAATTTTTCCCACAACCTTGGATTCTAGTATTTTTTCTCCTAAATTGAAGCTGGACTTTACAATGTCACTCAACTTCACATAAAATTCATCAAAGGTCTTACTATTTTTCATAGAAAGTGTTTCGAAACTAGACGTGAGCCTTTGAAGTTTTGAGCGTTTAACTAAAGGAGTGCCCTCATGAATAGTTTGTAAGATATCTCAAGCCTCTTTTGCAACTTCACAATTGCAAATACTACTAAACTCCTCTGGTGTGACGATGTAAAAGAGAGAATTGATAGCTTTACTATTCCAGCTACTATTTTGGTAATCAGTTATGTCCCACTTATCAATTGGTTTAGGGAAAGTTACTCCATCAACGGTAATCGTTGGTTCGGTCCACCCATACATGACAGATTGCCAAAGTTTTTCATCAATAGATTTTAAAAACGATCTCATCTGAGCTTTCCAAAAAGAATAATTACATCCGTCAAGTAGGGGTGGTTGAACCATAGAATTTCCATTGCGAATTGAATCCATTATCACAAATCAAACAAGATCTCGCTCCAACAGTTTTAAAAAACAATAGAGTGACCTGCTCTGATACCAATTGAAAAATCTAGTAAACCCCTAGATGTTGATTTGTGATTATGTATCAATTTTAAGCAGTAAATAACAATCCCAATCAAACAATCAAGACAAACTGACATAACGATTTTACGTGAAAAAACCACAATTGAAGCTCCTCTAATTGTGATAAAAAAATCATGGGCAAAAGCCACAAAACAATCCACTAAGAAGACATAAAGGAATTACACAAGTGTACTCTCAATTACTTAGCGAATCCACACCCGAATCAAACCGACCCCTATGTGCCTCTTCTAGCCCCGTCTTCACCTCAGAATTGTCTTGTCCAACGTTGAATCCACAACGCCGATGTCGAATCACGACGATGAGCCAATCTAGAATCCACCAAAGCTTCAGGCCCGAATTCCACGGAATCCACCGAAGAACAACTTTCACTTTGTATTGAATAAAACGAACAATCCTTTGATGTATACTTTTTAAACCATGAGTTAAACTCAAACAAACATCAAAGAAACTAGCAAACTAGCCCCAGAAGAAAACCCTAATACCCAAAAAGTAGATTTGGAAGCCGTAACCCTAAAATCTGACTGATCCATATACTTATAGAAAACAGGGCCGCGATGCTCGCTCAAGCGAAGGAATTCTCGCTCGAGCGAGGAAACTAAAATGTGTGTTTTTCAAGAGTTTTCGCTCGAGTGAGAAATGCAACTTCTCAATATTTTTATAGTCAGTGAAAACTTATGGGACCAAAGATTCTTCGCTCGAGTGCACACTTCTTCTCTCGAGCAACCAAACAACTTTGACTGTAATTTTGCTTCTAGCTTCGGGGGCACTCCCCCTTGACCCCGCCGTGGCGCTGCCCCAGACCCACCCATTGGCGCTGCCCCCTGGACCCCCGCGAACTGACCGGGCAACTCAATCCCCGACATACTCAGCGAAGTGGCAAACATGACACAATTCAGATCACAAACTCCTCTGCATAGGCACAATTCAGGTTGGATTCGCATCTAAATACTGAGAGCCTCACTTAAATAAACAAGTGAATAAAATTACAACTGAAAGGAGTTTTGTCAAACGGGATTGCCAAGAATAAAAACCTAACAAGTTCCTCAGTCGCTAGTTTGAGATGAAGAATTTGGGTTTGCTCCGCTACTTCCTTGGCTTGGAAATCACATGATTCCTTTGGTTATTTTCTCTCCCAAGACAAGTATACCTCTGATCTCTTAGTTTGTGCTGGTCTCACCGATTGCAAGATTGTCTCTACTTCTGTTGATCCTTAGAGTTGTCTCACATCTCTTGACGGTCACCTATTATCTGATGCTACATTATATCGCTAGCTCGTTGGTAGTCTGGTTTATCTCACAGTTACTCGTCCAGACATTGCTTCTGCCGTTCACATTGTTAGTCAATTCATGGGTGCTCCTCGTTTTCCGCACTATGATGCTTTGGTTTGCATTTTGCGCTATCTCAAGGGCACTCTGTTTTATGGACTTCACTACTCTACTCACTCTTCTCTACAGTTACATGCATTTTTTGATGCGGATTGGGCCGGGGATCCTACTGATTTCGGTTCTACTACAAGGTTCTGCTTCTTCTTGGGTGACTCTCTTATCGCTTAGCATAGCAAGAAGCAAACTCTTATTGCTCGTTCTAGTACTGATGCTAAGTATCGTACTCTTGTTGACACTACTCAGGAGCTTGTGTGGCTTCTTTTTGATATGGGGGTTTCTCATCTTGCTGCCACCACTCTCTACTGTGACAATCAGAGTGGCATTCAAATTGCACATAATGATGTCTTTCATGATCGCACCATGCATATTGAGATTGATTGTCATTTAATATGTCAACATGTTATGAGTGGCACTGTTCATCTTCTCTTTGTTACCTTTGCCGATTAGATAGACGATATCTTCACCAAGGCTCATCCTCTGGGACGCTTTTCTGACTTACTATCTAAGCTCAAGTTGATCTCTGCATTGCCACCTTGAGCTTGAGGGGGGAGGGGGGAGGGGGGGTGTTAGAATATATATAATATATTCTGTACATCTATTTATTCCATATATAGTATATACGATTGTATTTACCATAGTTAGGTTTAGTCTCCTCCTATATAAAGGAGCCATGTATACTTGTTTTATACACATCATTCATCTATAGAGAGTTATTTTTCTCTCTTTCCTTTCTCTTGTAACAAACCACTAACTAATGTAGATATGTAACCATAAATCAAAAGTCCACAAGTCATTGTATTTTTTTAAAATTTTTTTTTAGTACATCAAACCATTTGGTCGTAGTGAGTTTTTGGATTTTTTGCCTTTCGGTTATTTAAGAATTCAATGACTTAGCCATCGATGCAGTTGAGCATTAAGAACTTGATAACTCTTCAATCTGTCTACTTGAACTGAGCTTCATGTTACATGAAGGTGCAACTTAGAAGTGATTCTATTTAAAAGGTACAGTTATGCTAGTCCAATTATGAATTGAGATCAAGATGCATGAGTATAGCTGTTTTAAAATTGAACTTCAGGATGAATTGATGAGCAATGAGCAACTATTCTTTGAAATTTAGGATTGATGAACCTTTTCCCCCTTTTTCTTTCAATGTGGAAAACAACTTTGGTCTCTCTATTTGTTATTGAACTTAAAAGTGCCACTATATGGTTGTGATTGTTATATGCTTATGCTTTTTTGGTCTCTCTGTTAGAGTTTGAATCAGTAAACCATGTGTTAATATGCTTTGCCCTTGTGTTTGGAGGGTGTGGTTTGAACATGTCTATTGATCAGTGCTTGGGTGTATTTTTATTTGTTTCCTTATCGTGTATCCATGATTGGGGGATGTTAGGATGACATGAGAGCAACAAGGTGCCAAATGATAATATTCCTGAAAAAGTGTAACAAATCCCACTGAGGGAAATAATTAATGTTCCTTTTGACTACATATTGATATTCTACAATAATATTGCCTTATATTGGATTAACTTAAATAAATTAAAGAAATGATGCCAACTACTATAAAGTCTCTGCAATATTTGTGACAAAATGTTCTTAATCAAGAAACCATCTTCAATGCATCTTTACTATAAAGTATAATTTTCAAATACTTATAGTCAAATGAAACAAACAAAGGCATCAATTAGCACTCCAAGCTTAAATAGGTCACAAGAAACATTTCCTTTTAAACTGTGATATTTCTTGATACACTAGCTTTTTTCTAGCTAATAACTTACGATGTTTCTAGCTAAAATGAAGAAATATGGTGGTAGGTGTGAGCAGGAAGATATCAGCAGCATCAGCTAGGGCTTACCCCAGAATACCAAAGCAGAGCACTCCTTTTCAACTTCCTTCAGGTGGGTTTTCTTCATTTTCAATTATAATTTTGTCTACATATAGTATCTATGTATGGATCAATTCAAATATACAGTGAAATATGACCCATGGCCTTGGTTGTTCTGCAACAATTATGTATATGCCTATAGGTAGTAAACATTAACGCTTAGATGTTATTTTGATGTATCAGATGAGCCAAAGATGAGCACTTTAGAAATCAATTTTCAGTAATTTATGGGGAAATTGTGATTTTTCTTTTTGGTTAAATTTGAAATTGGCACTTTGAACAAATGAGTAAGGGCTTCAAACTTATATGTGTACTCACTAATCACTATGCTTGTGGACTTGTATAAGGTCTTTTCACAAACTTTTTTGTTCTTAAACATTTTCTTTTGACAAAACTAGTAACATATATAATTTTCTTAAAGTTCGTTGCTACTATGATATTAACCATAATTTTAATTATTCTTCTTTTGTCTCAAATTTCATTCTTGATGGAGATTTAAAATATTTGCATTTTTAATGGTTGTTTCGAGTGTTTTCTCCGTTTTTTGTCCTGCATTTGTTGTTTCTTAACTAGCTTTCTTTATTTAATTCACTGTTTAATAAATTATCTTTTTTCATTGCGGCTTGGTTTTAGAGAAAGTCTAACAGCTTCAGTGGTTGTTTCCTTGAAATAAGCATTTGTCTTTGGAGGGACATTCATCATAATCTCATCCTCTTTGTTATGGTTTCTAGTAACTGGTAGTTTCATGATTTGTTTTCTGATCTCTTTTTATTTAATTTCTAGGTGTACATTAAAATGTTGATTTCCTCCCACATTGTTGAACTATTGATCATGTCTTTTATTTATTTATTTATTTTTAAATTCATTCTCATTGGTTATCACAGACAAAGTGAATTCATGGTAGCTCATATTTATTGGATTTCATTGTGCTAATTAGATTTTGTAAGCCATGGCATTATGCTTATGGAATTTACTTTTCTTATGAACAAGTATTTCAGGATCCAAGCAATTATTTGAACATATGTATAAGTCATGCTTTTGCTCCTGACATTTTATATGTATGATGTCATGACAAGAAAGACATATGGACAACTTCGATATTTTGGTTTTTTTACCTGATTGGGAGATAAGGAATGCAAGTGCAACTAGTGTTGTGTTTTGTGAAGGGTTGGCACCCTCTCTATAAGGGGTGGTTCAATTTTGGCATTTGTTGGGAGTGAGTTTTTGATTTTTGAATATTCAAAAGGGATATGTACCACTCCTACAGACCAGATTTTTTAATGTGGTAGTTGAATATTTGATATGTGAACTTAATTGTATGTCTAATATTTTCTTGGTGAGTTGGGTATTAACTACTTTATAGATGTTTGTATATCAATTATTTTATTGAAATGAATGAAATTTGCCTCAAATTCTTTTAAGTGTTTAAATATTACATTTTCTGGTGTTCATGTGATTTAATTTTTCTGATGGTTTGCCCATAAATTTTTTTTTTGGAAGAAGACAATTAGATTTCGTGTATGGATTGGCATGGATGATATTGGATGAAGGTTCACAATTGATTAATCTACATTTGAAATTTGGGTGGTCTTTTGTGCTCAATTAATTGGCATACTTGAACAATTTGGTTGGATGTTATTTTAAAATTGATTGTGTAATTGATTCAAAATGAATTTGTTAGGCATTGGACATATATTATAATTGCACAATCTATTGTAAGTAAATATGTATGATTTGAATTTGGTTGATATTGATCCATGATCCATTGTGCAATCGATTGGCCTATAATCTTGTAATATGAATTCTTTTGTAATCAATTGATTTTGCAATCGATTGGGAGTGAAATTATAAGAACATTTGCTTACCAATCAATTGTACAATTAAATAAGAATTAATCTGATAGGTACTTGGGAGTTTAAAAAAAAAAAAAACTGATAGGTATTTGACAATTTCATTACCAATCGATTAGGAGTGAAATTGTAAAGCATTTGATCACCAATCAATTGTGCAATTGAATGAAAATCAATATGGGTAATTGACAATTTCATAACCAATCGATTGAAAGTAAAATTGTAAGTCATTTCATCACCAATCAATTATGCAATTGAATGAGAACGAATTTGATAGGTGCTTGACAATTTAACATGCAATGATTATTTTACAATAACTTGACTTGCACGTGTCGCAGCATATATTCTTTTGCACTTTAATCAATCTAGATTGACATGCAAATATCATCAAGCTAGACATATATAGTTGGCACCCAAATATCATATACATAGATTGGCATCCAAAATTAATTTACAATTTGAACAAATATCAACTTGTACATAGATGATTAGCAAAATCAAATTTACATAATCCAAATAGAAATCATCCAAGTGTACATTCATCCACACATAAAACCATCCACATTACACCAACCAAATATTGTTTACAAACCAATTTTCAATCGTACATTAGTCTAATTGTTTATAAAAAAAAATGTCACATTTTGTGTTCGGGGGTCAACCATTCGTGTCCATAGAGGTTTACAGAAAAAAAAAAAAAGGATTTATAGAATTGTCCACAAAAAGAAAATAGGGAATGCTTCCAAGCATAATAATCTTAAGATAGAGTTGAATCTCCCAAAGCCAACTACTAGAAGAGTTTGAACAGAATCATCTATAATTGACACCACTCCTGGAATAATTTTACATCAATTTAGCTGATTTCAATGGAAAAACATTTAAATGGTTAACAATTACTATAAACAAAAGTTTAAATAATGAGAAGCAGGTACCTCATTTGTAACAGAAGCAAACTTTTCATTGGCAATTTCCTCACAGCATACACCATAAACCTTCGCATATAACATTGGTCTAATTATACAGTTCTAGTTATAGCAAAATTGGGATGAAGCAAGGAATGCAATTCTAAAATAAAGTATTTTAGGTTTTTAGCTAATATAATATTCAAAAATATATGCCAGCTTCCCACTTTTAGCGACACTAATATTTGTTGCAAATTCACCTTTGCAAAATTCAAATCACATTCATTCAACCTTCAAATTTAATTAACAAATAAAAATCCATCAACTAATCCAAAATATAAATCAAATACATTCAACAAAACCAATTTCTAATCCATTCAACAAAACATATCTAAATATCTAAAAAAATCAAAACAATTCAACCCAATTATTCAAACAAAATATAAATGTCAAAATACAGTTTGATTATAGATTACTATTCAATAATCTATATCAAAATATATCTTGTTCCATGAGCCCATCTCCATCATATATCTGTAAAAGAATAATTATAAGAAAAAACAAAGGATATTTAATCTAGCATCCCTCTCGAACTTTTAGTAATGGGAGAGATCCACAATATTATTTTTTTGTAGCCTAAGGTCCCTCACCCTCACTCATATATCACACCCACTCTCTCACTCTCTTTTCTTTCTCCTGCCTCACCCACACCCATACCCATCGAAATCATTGTCGAGGCAGGGTGACAATGGTAGATCCCAACACCGACAACAGCAGCGCCATTGACAGTGAGCTTGTGCCATCCTCGCTTGCGGCTATCGCACCCATCCTTCGTGTTGCTAATAAGGTGGAAAAGGACAACCCTAGGGTTGGTTATATCTGTGAGAAACCCCAAGCCCACTTTTACTCTCTGTCTCTTTGTCTATCTTTGTTGATTTTGCTTTTGCTTTTTTAAGTGAATGTTGTTGTTAATCATATCAATGTACTTGGTGGTGATTCTAATGATATTTATGATGTTTTGGAAAGTTTAGTTAAGTGTATTTGGCTGTGCAAATTGAATTGTTTCATTTTTTTTTCAAAACATAGAAATTTCAAAACACAGAAAAATTTTGATTCAGACAAATTTCAAAACACAGAAAATTAGAGAAATTGAGCAAACTAGAGAAATTGATATGACACATGCATAGTAGTGCTCATGCTGATTAGAGTAGAACACACCTAAAGGCCTTTCCACTCTTTCACTAGATGGTCCAACATTTAAAGTTGGTTTGGCTGCTACTTGCCAAAGTAGACACGAGCAGTAGACTAATACATACACAGAATATGAAGTCAAACATTACAACATATACAAGCACTGACCCTTTGTCTTGAACTGCCACTGATCTTAGGGATACTTCAAAATTGTCCAATCAAATACATAAACTGATAGCCTGCACACATATATCAAGGAATTAAATTTTAGAACATCACTCTTAAAGAATATCAATAAATGAAACAACCGATACAATTCCTCGTCCGTGATATATGAATTTGCCTCCTAGGTTTTCAAATTTCAATCCAATTTCCAATCTATTCAATTTAAAATGTTAGCAATCTGAAGACATTGAAAATGTCCAACAAATTAATTGAAATGCCTTTTTTCTCTTTAATCAAAGCTCAATAATTCTCTTGTAAGACGCATAGTTTAAACTAAGTATTGAAATATTAGTTGATAACTTATTTAATAGCTTATTTTTATTATAAAAAATTAATAAAAAGATGATTCAGTGTTAATCGTTATTGCCTATGTTGATTGATTCCTAAAATAGGCAAGGCATATGTGGCAATTGTTTATCAGTAAATCTCAACAATCAGAATTCCAATTCACCTAATAATGAAAATAAGTTGAGAGTTTTGCATGGAATTTAATGATGAGCCCAATGCATGCCCATTGAATTTACTTGTATAGAACTCTGAATTGGTAAAGTAGGAACCACAAAAAGTATAGAAATGAAAGCGGAGGCTCCTCTTAACCAATTCCTACATTACCGAAGTATTTGCATCACATAACAACTTATTTTTTTTGCAATAAAAATAATGATAGCAGTAATGTTAATAATAATGATAACTACAGCAACAACAAAACCATCATAATAATAACAAAAGAAACATAGCCTGCTCACTTCATTCCAGAAGATCATGAAGAAAACTGATACTGGTTTTGGGATCTTAAAGCAATATTTTGAAACTAGAACCCACTTAATAGTTGGACAACCCAGACGATAAACAACAAAGCTTCTAAACATTGAAAACCCCTAAGCCATTTTCCCCCAATTTTTTTTTTCTACTTTCCTTTCTCTATGTTATCTCAAAGAGCAAATTAATCATTATACAAACAATAGCAACCAATGAAAAAAGCTCTTTGGAAGTCTTACCATTGAAAGGTGAACACTGCAATGGCAACTCTTGTCCTTTGGAAGTACCTTTTTACCTTAACCAACCACCAATCTTTTAAACAAACATTTTCATTTTTAAAACCTAAATAAAGAGCAAAAGAATCAATAAATACCATGAAATCCACATATTAAAAAAGCAAACAAAAAAATAAATTAGCATCATATGCTTGTTTTAACTGATAATAAATTATGAATCTAAAAATCTGAAACGTTGTACCTGAAGATTTATAAACTGAATCCCAAGTCAATCCCATAATGAGCATTCACCAACCAATGTTCAGCAAACAAAGAATGATTGACAAGGCAGTTTGATAAATAATTATGCAGTCCTTAGACTTAAGTCCTGAAAATCCTTTCCTTTCCATTTGATTTTCAATTTTAGAACATTTTTCCACTCACCATGGCAAACATGTTGTTAACACTTAAATTAACATTGTAACAATTCTCATTTAAATATTTACTAAGAGCTATTTTCCATAGTTATCAACAATTACTAAAGCGATGGAAAGAAGCAAAATTCATCTAAGATGTCGAATATCTATAAAGAGGACCAAAAGAGTTATCCATTATTGTTTGTAGCTTGCTATTTGTGAATAGGACCTATCAATTAGCTATGTGATGAACCAAAGTAGCAGCCAAGAGTACCTAAAGTTGTAGGCAAAGGCAATTTTGTTGAGCTAGGGCATAAACCCTTCAAATTCAAACTTTACCAAAAATTAAAATCAAATACAAATGTCAATCAACGAAAGTCCCATATTTAGGTAGAGTATGACAAATTTAAAGCTAAAAGTAACGGCAAGGCCTAGAAGACATTCACCATATTGAAGAAACAAATTGTCAACTCTGCTCTCCACTTTTCGAAGTAAAACCATTCATAGCAAAATCGATAATAAAATCTAAAAATTGATGGGGAAATTGTAATTCATTTTAAGTTTTCAAAAAAATATTGTAAATCGGAACTGCGAGTGAATGATTTCCTTACCGGGTAAAAAGCTTATCAACTTTAATAATTTAAGAGGTAAAGTATCCCATGATTTTGCAAAAATTTTTTTGGTCTTAACACTGATTTGCAATATCCCCAAAATTAATTTCAATAATTAAGTGTCACGGATAGAAAATACTTAATGGGTTACAATCCAAATGCGAAGAAATAAAAATATATTAAAAAAAAATGACTTGCCTTGCAATTTTCGTGAGCAACCTTGGTGAAAATTCTGTAAAGATACTAAGATTTTTTTGTCCTCAATCAGGCACTGTCATTCGCTATTTTAATTCATTTTCATATAAGACAATTAGCGAATGAATCGTGCGTAAAGACATTCCGAAAAGGGAAGAAAAAAAAATCTAAGCATGCTTGCTATCAATTCTTGCATACCCAATCTCATGAATGGTTCGTATGATTTCAAATAAATATATCAAATGGGTTGGGAGTTCGAAAACAATTATGATTAAAAATTAATAACTTATTGATTTGGAATCTAAGTTATTTTCAGCCATTTCATGCAAATATTTGGTAGTGTGGACACCCATATGTAGGTAGAGTATGACAAATAAATATAAATATAAATCCCATATTTAGGTAGAGTATGACAAATTTAAAGCTAAAAGTAACGGCAAGGCCTAGAAGACATTAACCATATTGCAAAAACAAATTGTGAACAACAAAAATAATAGAATGAAAATCATGGTATTGACATTTACCAGAATACATATACCATCTTAGGTTTGTAGCAAACACTCAATCTATCCCCAACTTATCCAATCATTGAACCCCCAAAGTTTAAGCAATGTGAAAATTTCAATATGGTAATCTAGTGTCAATACCCATTTTCAAATGTCAACAAAATATACAAAAATGAGGTTTAAACAATAAAATTAGGTAAAAAAAAATACCACTTTAGAACTCCAAAAACATCAAAGGGATATGAAGAAGGCCCAAGATCCTTTGCAAAAAGAATCTAAAAAATAAAATAAAAACAAAGCACATGGAAACCGTCGAGGTTGTTGATCTTTGTTTTTGAGAACTACCTTGATTTTTGTTACTATCGATAAAACATCAACATTTTAGACCATTAGTTTCTGTAAACCGATTCATCCATGTTAATGTCCACAAATTGATTCATCAACATTTCTGCTATTTGAATTGGGTTTCCTATGTTTTAACTTCAATTTCGTCAATTATGCATCAACTTCAGCACTGAAAGAAATCATTTGTTTCTAAACATAAGTTCCAGCATTTTAAAGACACTGGTTACTATAGCTTTTGAAATAGAATTTAAGCTTTCAAACTTCAATTGAAGCACCAGAAAGCAAGAACAATTAGTACTATTAAAATTTATGGTTCAATTAGTATGTGATGCTCCTAATGAATGACATAGTGAAATATTTTACATGTGGGATAATGTTGGTCCACCTTTGTTGGTTGGTAGTTGAGAGACATTGAATAACTAGGTGTGTTTTGTGGTTCTTTAAGAGCAAACAACCAAAGTTACTATTGCGAGCAAATAACCAAAGTTACTATCACGAGTCACAAGCAACAACGAAAAAAATATATAAAATAAAAACAAGAGAGAAAATAATTTCCTAAAACTAAAGCCAAATAGAAGGATCACACGTCCACCAATTCAATAATTTTAAATTTTACACTTTCTTTACATTGTCTCAATTACCAAACAAACCTAAAGCACATCCACAATTAAGTTATCAAAATTTAAAATTATAAAATTATGATGCACAAAAATAAAATAAAAAAAGCTAATGCCAAAATCAAGATACCATAGTCTAAAAAAGAAATATATCATTAAAAAGGCAAATATGCCATAATGATAGTATAGTTTGAAGGAGTGGACACCAAAAGAAAAAGGACAAAAACAAATAAAAAGAAAAAGCATGAAGTTTAGCTAAAGTCTACATAACCTAGTAACATTCACTCACTAAGTTTTTGTAATGGATAAACCAAAGGCAAATGTAAAGCAAAAGGGTTATGTGAGCATGTTGTGACTAGAACAATGTTGCATGCAGTGTTAACAGAGAGAAGGAAAAAAGAATTGGATTAAAGAGACAAAAATGGATTCCAATGTATAGATAGTTACATTCAACCCTTTTTTATGACCAATCATAATTAGTTAAGATTGAAGTTGGGCTTGATTTTTTTAGTCTAGCATTTTATTTTATTTATTTATTTTTTTTTTGATAACTGGGTGTCCGAGCCAGTTTTCGCGCATCTTGACTAATCCTGGGGCCCTGAAGTTAACGACTGTGCAAACCTCCAGTGGCCCTAAGGTGTGACTTGAACTTGAGACCTGTGGATTTTATCCTCCAGGCTTTACCGCTTGGCCACTTGCCTTGGGGTTTAGCCTAGTTTTTCATTAAATTATCACACTAATAATCCAATTTATAGACTTTGTTCATTGACAGTTCAAAATGGACATTTATTTTGGGACATTCAAAAATGAAAAAGTGAACCAATAAAATGGGCTGGATTATTTATTTAATACATAAAAATCCGCTTAAAAGGCATAATATATACCTGAGTTAAGTAATCAAACATGAATTGGAGATGATGCATGGGTTCTAAATACATGTATCCTATCATAATATTGGCAGCCACTTGCACTGTAAAGACCCAAGATAAGTCAGCAAAATTAGTTAACTAATTGAGTGCACATCTAACATTTCGCAAAAGTATCGATTCACCAATCAATTGGATGTGTACGGGAAAGAAATAAACCTTCTCATATAATCCTGTTGATCAAGTCTGCGCTCCTCCGTACGACGTCGTTCTACTACCTGAAAATATAAATGTGAGCTAGCCGGCGGGTGTGTGCCGGAAACCTCTCCGATGCCTAAGTCAGTAAACAAGACAAATAGGCAAAAGCTCTGTGTATTCGGGAATCAAAGTTGCGTTACCTCTCCATAGGTGATGTTTGTGAGCTTTTATAGGTTTCGTGTAGCACAATCCTAGTAGGACTTTTATTCCTCCATGTAGAGTCCTCCTAGGATTCATACTCCTGAAGGACAATGCTTATCCTTCAACACCCCCCTCACTGCTTAAACCAAGTGAGATGGCTTTAACACGGCCGGATTACCATACGACCGACCTAACTGTTACTTTCCTTTCTCTTACCTTGGCTTTCACATGCTAAGACCGAGTTATCCATAAGAGAGTTGAGCCGAACTAACCCCCAGGACCAAGTTCTTCAGAGGGCTCAACATACCTCGGTTCCCTACTCTACGACCGAACTAACTATGGCGGCCGACCCATCCGTAGTACTCTTCGGAACCGGACTGAGAACAAGGCCATTATGCGACCGGACTAAACAGTACGGCTTTGGGACCGGACTAACTTTGCGGCCAATCTAATCAATACTTCGCATAGCGGCCCAAAACGGCCCATTACCTAGCTCGGTCCAATTTTCATATAAATTACCCTCTCAATTGCCCCTTAATTCCATCTGCAAAGCATGATAGGGATTACCTGTTTATCAGCCGAGCTAAAGTTTTTCATGTCTCTCCAGCCGAACTAAAAAAACTCTCAAGCCTTTCCAGCCGAGCCAATTTTCACACCGGGCTCTGCTTGTTTGGTCAAAATGTCTCTTCAATCACAGTAACTGAACCGTTTCCCATTCTAATGACACGTGGCAGCCTCTGATTGGCCAATCTTAGCTGTCGCGCCGTTTTCGTGTTTCGCAATTTTTGAACAGTTCCCGCCTCTTCATCCCTTTACGCAAAATAAACTCCTCGTTTCAAATCATTCATTTCTACTATTCACTCTCTTCTTTCTCTCTCCCTCCTGAGCTTTTACTGTTCTTCACTTTGCACTTGAAGAAACTGCGTGATTTTGCTGCCGTTTCTTGCATCTTTAGTGCTTCCACCTCCTCCTCTGGTAAGTCATTCAAATCTGTTTCTCTTTTCTTGTTTTTGCTTTCGTTTCTGCACTTTATTTAATCCCTTGTAGTTTGTTTCGTGTGTTTCTGAAAAACACATTTTCTGCTAAAAACTTAGCTATAGAACACTTGAATTCATGTAATAACATGAGAAACACTAGGTTTGATTCATAAACATGCCCCAACCGAACTAGTACACTGTTTGTGCTATGTAAGTCTAGCTAGACTTCATAACCGAAGTAACACTTTATCTTAGCCGAGATAAGCGAACCGAACTAGGTCTGAACTTAGTACACTGGAAACCTTAGCTCTCGACCGAGCTGGGTTCCTGGGGCTAAGCCAGCTTCCTCAGTTTAAACCGAACTAAGAAAGCTGCCCCTAGAGGCTCGATCGAGGTAACCAAACCCGTAGTTCAAGCCGAGATAACCGATCCTACAAACAAACCGAGCTGTCGAACCCCTTGCTCAATCCGAGCTACCAAGCATTTTGTTGAAACCAAAATAGAACCTGTAGTACCCCACATAGCCGAAGTAGGACTTCTTTTATCTTTGCTTTGATTTCGTAGCACGGTCAACGATCTGTGCTTAACACCTTTGTTTTCCACTTTGCAGACTTAGGTTGCCCAGGCACTCCTCTGCGTGCTCAACCGAGCTACTGAGCACAATTTTTCGACCAAACTAATTTATTTATAACTTAAGAAATAAATGGGGAAGTATAGATTCCTAGTAGAAACACCTGGTGGTCTAGCCGAATTCCGAAAAGATTACAATATACCTAACGACGTCCACCTTACTCTAGCCGAAAAAGATATCACACCTTGGGGAAACCCCGGTTTTGTACCCTTTACCCTCTTGTCCATAATAGAAGCCGGTCTACGATTTCCTGTACAGCCATTGCTATGCGAATTCCTTAGGCAAACTAGGATTTGCCCCACCCAGCTTTCCACAAACTCATACCGTATAATAAATGGTATAGCCGAACTAAACCGCCAAGCCGGTCTTAACCTCGGTCTAGCCGAAATATTCCATCAATACTCCATAGGATCAAAAGACGACGGGTGGGTTTATTATTTAAGAATACGCCGCCGCCGAGAAAAGATAATAAAGGATACACCGGATAAAGACTTGAATGACGACGATTTCTTCTGGGTATCTGGCAATTTTGAAGACCACCAAGCCCAGATTCCAGGCCGAAGTATAAACTGGAATAAAGGCATCCCCGGTATAATTACTTCGGCTCTGTTGCATGCTTCTGTTTTACTTCAGTTTCTGATTTCATAACCGATCTAACAGTTGGATTCTTTTTGCAGACTCAGCCCATCTTCTATCCTTGTACAGCTACCCCAACCTAAACACACTCCGCGCCGCACTACGTTTTGAAGAAAGAAGTTGGGCCAAACTTCTTAATATTGAGCCGACATACCGTTACAGCGGTCGCCGAAAAGCCAGAGTCACAGACTTTCTTCTAGAAGACGCCCCAGAACCGGACCCCACCTTGCCCCAAATCAACCTAATTCCACTGACAGCCAAACAAGAAATGGCAAAACGGAACAGAGTCAGGGCCCTTCTAACCGAAACTAACAGACCCGAAGTACCGCCACAAAGTCAAACCCAAGAAACCGTGGTGGCTCTTCCCTCTCAACAACCCTCGACATCTTGGGCGCACAAGCGTGCCCGGACTAGCCAAACCGAGCAATGCCTTGTTGACGAGAATGAGACCATTCTTCCACCCAACCCTCAACCGGAGCACTCTGACCGAGCTGGCTCCTCCAAATGGGCTCCAATTCTTACTTTTCAAAACCGAGATATTCAGGATACTGACTCGGTGGTTGCTGAGAAGGATCACTTGTTGGCTTTCAATCTTGCCAAGAGTGTTTGCCTTCCAAAGGACCTGGAGCACCACCAGAAGCAACTAACCACCGAGCTAAAGGCCATCCGGTCATCAACGAAATCAATGATCCTGGTAAGTAGCTCTCTTTTTGCTGTCTACTTTTTCCAACTGTCAGTCCGGCTAATAGAGAAAGTTACTACTCTTTTACAGGCCATTCAGAAAAACAATATCGCACATAGGAAAGTGTTGGAGCTCAGGAGAACAACAAGGGAGGCCATGGCAGAACTCGAAGCCAAGAACGCCGAGTTTAAACAATCACAACAAAAGATGACCGAGCTGGAGGCCGAGGTAACTCGTCTAACCGGACTAGTTACCTCGGCTAACAATGACAAACAAAGAGCTCTAACCATAATGAAAGACAAGTATTTGGGGGAGCTGGCAACGCTTGAGGGCACCAAGGATGCCGAAATAGCAGTCTTGAAGAAGAAGGCAGACGACGCCGAGCTAAAAGGCTTTAAAGAAGGCGAAGCTGCTTATATTCAACAATGTGAAGCGGCCAAGGATTTATTTTTCAAGTGTGGCTGGAGGGGTGCTGCGGAGTAGCTCGGCTGTGGTCCTGACACCGAGGTCTACAATGCTCCACAGTATTTCATTCCGGCCTCACTGGCGGAGTATGCTGCCGGTCTCCAGAAGCAATTCCTTGAGGCGTCTGACGACGATGAAGAAAATGAGCAGACTGAAACTCCGGTTGTTAATGAGCAAACAAATGATCAATCATCTCAGTTGGAACCAGCGGTGGAAGACTTGACAACCGAAACCGTGCTTCCAATAGAGACCGAGCTTCAAACCGAGACTGCTCTTACTTCTGACACCGGTGTTCATGTTGATGTTGACGCCGATCTGGATGACCTTTTCAGCTGATTCTGTAATTTTCTTTTTTCTCCTTTTCGTTCTTGACTTGTAACCGGGCTGGGAGACCCTCCCTTGTAATTGCTTTGAACTTGATCAATGGAAATTATCTTCTTTTGCACTAACTGTTATTCCCGTTTGGTTTGTATGCTTGCACTTGTAATGTCTTCTATTACTCCAACTGCTATTTCGGTTTACTTTCCTTATTTCAGCATACTTCTAACTGTAACTTGCAATATTTTCGGCCGAGATACCGTATTCCGGTTTCAGTTGGTCAATCTGACTTACTAGCCAACCACTTTTTGGCCGATATAATTACTTCGGTTGAAGAGTAACAAGAGTTGGTTTAATCCAGCCAACCACTCTTCAGCCTTAAACTTACTTCGGCTGAAGAGTAATAAGAGTTGGTTTAATCCAGCCAACCACTCTTCAGCCGAAATACCTTACTTCGGCTGAAGAGTACTAAGACTTGGTTTAATCCAGCCAACCTCTGAGTTGGTTTTTCCAGCCAACTTAGAATAGAGTGTTTGGTTATTCCGACCAAACGTCCTGCAACCTGGATCCTTATCCTGGGCTTAGGAGGGGTGTTGGTTTAATCCAGCCAACCTCTAAGTTAGTTTTTCCAGCCAACTTAGAATGAAATGTTTGATTGTTCCGACCAAACGTCCTGCAGCCTGGATTCTTATCCTGGGCTTAGGAGGGGTGTTGGTTTAATCCAGCCAACCTCTAAGTTAGTTTTTCCAGCCAACTTAGAATAGAGTGTTTGGTTATTCTGACCAAACGTCCTGCAGCCTGGATCCTTATCCTGGGCTTAGGAGGGGTGTTGGTTTAATCCAGCCAACCTCTAAGTTAGTTTTTCCAGCCAACTTAGAAAGAAATGTTTGATTGTTCTGACCAAACGTCCTGCAGCCTGGATTTTTATCCTGGGCTTAGGAGGGGTGTTGGTTTAATCCAGCCAACCTCTAAGTTAGTTTTTCCAGCCAACTTAGAATAGAGTGTTTGGTTATTCCGACTGAACGTCCTGCAGCCTGGATCCTTATCCTGGGCTTAGGAGGGGTGTTAGTTTAATCCAGCCAACCTCTAAGTTAGTTTTTCCAGCCAACTTAGAATAGAGTGTTTGGTTATTCCGACCAAACGTCCTGCAGCCTGGATCCTTATCCTGGGCTTAGGAAGGTTCATAGTTGGTTATTCCGGCCAACTATGTTTACGATGCTCCTGACTTACTAAAGTTACCTTCTACTGAAAACAATTATGCTGAAAGGAATCGACTCGTTTTATTGAGAAAGTAAAAATTACACATATTTAAAAAAGAAAAAAGCTAAAAATAAAATAACTTGAGATTGGCAGTGTTCCATGGTCTGGGAATTGCTTTGCCGTCCTTATCTTCTAAGTGGTATGCCCCTTTGCCTGCTAATCCGACCACTTTGTAAGGTCCTTCCCAGTTAGGTCCTAGCTTGCCATCTCCTGGTACCAAGGTATTTCCCATCACTTTGCGCAGTACCCAATCTCCGATCTTGAATTGCCTTGGATGCACTGTTTTGTTATACTTTCTGGACAATTCTTGTTGGTAGGAGGCGATGTAAACCAATGCTCTGTCTCTTCTTTCTTTCGCAAGGTCAAGTTCCAATGCTATGGCTTCGCCATTTAAGTCCGGATCAAATTTTTCGCTCCGAATTGTGGGGAGGCCAACTTCTAATGGGATGACTGCTTCCATGCCATAAGCTAAGGAGAATGGTGTTTCTCCTGTTGATCGTCGAGGCGTGGTGCGGTAAGCCCATAAAACATGAGGGAGCTCTTCTGCCCACTTGCCTTTGGCTTTCTCTAACCTTTTCTTCAATCCATCCAAGACTACCTTGTTTGATGCCTCCGCCTGACCATTTGCTTGGGGATATGCCGGTGTAGAATTGTAGAACTCTATCTTGTACTCTTCACAAAAGCCTCTGAAAATTCTGCTGTCGAACTGAGTGCCGTTGTCTGAGATTAGTGCCTTTGGTATGCCAAATCGAGTGATGATATTCTGCCAGACAAATTTTTTCACGTCTTTCTCCTTGATTGATGCCAGGGCTTCTGCTTCCATCCACTTTGTGAAGTAGTCTGTTGCTGCAAGGAAGAACTTCCTGTTGCCTGGTGCTGTTGGAAGTGGTCCCACTATATCTAAGCCCCACATTGCGAATGGCCATGGGCTAGTGAGAGGTAGAAGTTCTCTGGCAGGTTGGTGTATTTGGTGTGCAAACTTTTGACACTTTTTGCACTTTTTGACATATTTTTCTGAATCCGCTTGCATGTATGGCCACCAATATCCTTGCGAAATTGCCCTGTATGCTAGTGATCTTCCTCCTTGATGGCTTCCGCATATACCCTCATGAATCTCAAATAAAAATGCTTCCACTTTGCTGGGGTGAACACACTTTAGGTAGGGTCCTGAAAATGATTTTTTGTACAATGCCAAGGATGGGGAGAGCCAAAATCGTAGTGATTTTGCCCTTATTCTGTTGGCCTCTTTCTTGTCTTCTGGTAGGGTGCCATCTTTTAGGAACAATATGATGGGATCCATCCAAGAAGGGCCTAGATCGGCGCAACATACCTCTTCTGCTTCTGGATCTTCAATGCTTGGTCTAGGCAGGTAGTCGATCAGTAGTGGGTGAGGGATGGAGGTATCTGCCATTGAGGCGAAGCCTGCTAGTTCGTCTGCTCTGCTGTTTTCCTCCCTGCCGATCTGTTCTATCCTCACCACTTCAAACTTCTTGATCTCTGTTCTGACCAATTCTTGGTACTTAGCCATCCTGTCATCCTTTGCTTCGTAGTCGCCAGATATTTGGTTCACCACCAGTTGTGAGTCGCTGTAAACCATTAGTTCGGTGGCCTTCATGTAGAATGCTGATTTGAGACTTGCCAGAAGCGCTTCATACTCCGCTTCGTTGTTTGATGCTGGAAAACCAAGGTTGACTGCCTGCTCCACTACTAGGCCGTCTGGAGAGATGAGGACTATGCCGAGTCCTGCTCCATACCGGTTGGATGCTCCATCCACAAAGAGCTTCCACATCTCCCCGACGAACAACTTCCAGCAAGTGGAGGGATCAGATGATGCCTTGGGGTCTTCCACGTTGCTGGTGTCTTCTTCTTCATGGTTCATGCCTACTATCTGCCCCTCGCTATCTGGTTGTGCCTAGTCTTGATTTGTTGGTGAGTCTTGACTTGGTGTAGCATGGCTCGCTTCTTCTTTCCTTACTTTACTCTGGTCTGCATTGGGACCTGACTGAGTAACTAGTACTAGGGGTTGCGTTATTCCAACGTCAACTTCCATATCTAGTTCGGTCGTTTCAGTCAGGTCGACTGGACAGATATGGTGACTTCCTGGGGTGAATTCTGCGACGAAGTCTGCCAAAGCTTGTGCCTTTATTGCGGTTCTGGGCTGGAACTTGATGTCGTATTGCCCTAACTCTACTGCCCACTTTAAGACTCGCCCAGAGAAGTTAGCCCTTTCAAAGAGAGCTTTCAATGGAAAGGCTGTGAGGACAATTATGGTGTGGGCGTGAAAGTAATGCGACAACTTTCTTGAGGCCATCATCAAGGCTAGGGCCAGTTTTTCTAGTGGCAAGTACCTTGTTTCGGCACCCAGTAATGTCTTGCTGACATAATAGATGGGTAAATGTTGGATTCCTTCTGCACGGACCAATACTGCGCTAATTGCGTGCTGTGAGACTGCCAGGTACAAGAAGAGTTCTTCTCCAGGAATTGGGGTTAAAAGTAGTGGTGGAGAAGACATGTATTCCTTCAAGCTTTCCAGAGCTCGGTCGCATTCGTCATCCCACTCAAACTTGGCCTTTAGAGCATGGAAGAATGGTCGCAGTCTGTCTGACGACCTGCTTATGAACCGATTGAGCGCAGCTGCCATGCCGGTGAGATGCTGCACTTCTTTTACTGAGTTTGGTCTCTCCAACTCCTGGATTGCTTTGATTTGGGAGGGGTCTGCTTCGATACCTCGGTTGGTCACCAGAAAGCCCAGGAATTTGCCGGATCCTACTCCGAATGCACACTTCGACGCGTTGAGGCGTAACTTGTGCTTCTTCAGGATCTCAAACATCTCGCCTAGGTCCTTGAGATGGTCATTCTCATCTTTGCTCTTGACCACCATATCGTCGATGTAAGCCTCCATTGTTCTGCCTAACAACGGTTCAAACATCTTGGTGACCATCCTCTGGAATGTTGCCCCTGCGTTTTTTAGGCCAAAGGGCATGACCTTGTAGCAGTATAGACCTCTTGGAGTTGTGAAGGATGTTACTTCCTGATATGGTTCATGCATGGCAATTTGATGGTAGCCTCTGTATGCATCCAGAAAGCTGAGTCGGTTGTGCCCCGCCGTTAGGTCTACCAGTTGATCTATCCGTGGCAGA
The DNA here is from genome assembly GCA_036172215.1 of Camellia granthamiana. NCBI lineage: Eukaryota > Viridiplantae > Streptophyta > Magnoliopsida > Ericales > Theaceae > Camellia > Camellia granthamiana. The sequence goes on along the minus strand of CM069908.1, from coordinate 11,705,886 downwards.
GGGAAACTGTCTTTTGGGCATGCCTTGTTGACTGTTTTGTAGTCGACGCAGACACGCCACTTGCCATTCTTCTTTGGTACCACCACTGTATTGGAAATCCATCTTGGGTAGTGCACCTCTCTAATTGCTCCTACTTCCAGCAGGTTTCCTACTTCTTCCGCCACTATCTCGGCGTGGTGGAGTGCCGATCTGCGTGTGCGTTGAATGATTGGTCTGGCGGATGGGTGGACATTGAGTTGGTGACAGATGAAGTTGGGATCAATGCTTGGCATGTCGTATGGTGTCCAGGCGAACACTTCGATGTTAGAGGTCAAAAATTCCAAGACCTCTAATCTCTCAGTGCTGGACAACGACGAACTGAGCAAAAAGAACTTATCCGGGTTCTTTTCATCTATTCTTACCTCTACCAAGTCTTCCACCACTTTCTGACTAGCCGCTTTGCCAACATCTGCGAACATTTCATTACTCTTAGGTTCTTCCACCGAATGAACGTATCCTTTGGCAGCGCGGCTGCCATTCACCGTGACAAAGCATTGCTTCGACATGACCTGATCTCCATAGACTTCCTCAATTACCCTGGCGTCGTTGGGGAACCGCATTACCTAGTGGTAGGATGACGCCACCGATCGCATGGCATGCAGCCATGTTCTGCCTACGATGATGTTATAAGTGGAGGGGACTTTTAATACCCAGAACTCCACTTGTTTCGTCACACTTCCTGCCTTGACTGTGAGGATTATTTTGCCGACAGGCCATTCTGGCATGGAGTTGAATCCAATCAGGGGAGATACGGCAGGTGCCAAGTCTTTGTCTTGTAACTTCAACTGTTTGAATGTTTCGTAGTATATTATTTCACATGAACTGCCTTGGTCTATCAAAATCCGCTTGACGTCAAAATCCTTGACTCGGAGAGTGACAACCAAGGCATCATTGTGAGGGCAATATATCCTTGCCAAGTCTTTGTCCGAAAAGGACATGACGTTCGTGGCCTCTGTCTTTCCCTTCTTGATGGCAAGTTGGGCACTTAGTACCTCTCTTAAATGCTCAGCCTTTTTGATTGATCCTCTGAGCTCGCATACACGCTCAGGTTCAAAGACCCCATGTATCACATTGATCACGCCTTGAGGTGGGGCGTCGATTGGCATTCCATTGGGGTTATTATGGTCCTGGGGGGCTGGTTGCGCCCCTCCTTCAATGTATTTATCCAGGTGACCTGCTGCCACCAACTCCTCCAAGTGTTGTCGCAATGGCGTGCAATTCTCAGTGCGGTGCCCCTTTTCTTTGTGGAAGGTGCACCGCGACCTCTCGTCGTAGTCCTTCTGGGCTTCTCCTAGCTTGGCAGGCCACCTGACGAAAGGTTCGTCTCTTATTTCACTTAGAATTCAGTAGATCGGTTTTCTGAAGACCGTGGTTATGGCAGTGCGGACTCTCAACCATCTTTTATCCTGGTCCTCTCCATTGTCTCGCCTGCCACGTCCGTTTCTGTTCGGATGATCTACTGCGTTGACCTTCGCTGAAGCCTTCTTTTCTGGTACTGTGGTCGTGCCATACTTTGCTTTGGCACGTGCGCCATCCTCTTCCACCCTGATGTGCTGATGCACTCTTTCCATCAGGGCTTCCATGGTGAGAGGCGGTGTCATGGTGATTGAGTCCCTTAGTCTGTTCTCGACTGGAAGGCCTCTTTTGTATTGTGCTATGGCGAGATTGGTAGGGCAGTCCCCAATCTGATTGAAGGTCTCCCAGTAGCGACTGTTATAGGATCTCAGGGTCTCTTTGTCACCCATGTCGATGGAGAGTAGCTGGTCGATCTCCACCAGGGTTTGAGTGTTCGTTCGGAACCTTGTTACGAACGCCTCTGCTAATTGCGCCCAAGAGGCCATGCTGCCTTCTGGAAGTTTTTCGAACCAAGTCAAGCCTAGGTCACCCAGGCTAGATGGGAAGAGGATGCACATTAAGGCCTCGTTTCGCCGGTATACAGCCATGACCTGGCGAAAGTGGCTCAAGTGTGAGTAGGGATCCGTCTTCCCCTCATATGTAGTAAATTTGGGTTGAAGGAAGCCTGATGGTAGGGGTGCGTTCTCTATTGCCGGAATGAACGGTGAGGTTTGCAGCCTCGCCAATGCTTTGTCCGTTGGTTCGTAGGCAGGGCGCGGTATTGGCATTCCAACCTCGACGCTTCCGTGCGTCCAAGGAGCCAACCGCTGTAAGGCAGAAACTCTATGCGGATCGCGTGCTCTGGCGTCTTCCTTCCATCGTGCCTTCTCTTCTAGCACGGTTCGTAGGTCGGACGATCTGGGCAACGCCGTCTATCTGGACCTTGTTTGGTGCGTATATGAAGGCCAATAAGTGCTCCCTTCCGTGTATGACCTCTTAGATCTCGTCCTCTCAGACCTGGAGTGACGAGTTCTGGAAGACCTGGATTGAGTATCACCTGTCCTGAGGCTTTTACTCTCTTCTTGCGAGGGTGTGGTATTCCTACCACGATCTTCCGAGTGGCGAGGGGGCGTCTTGCTTATGCGCCCCTCCTGTCACCACTTGTTTTCCCTTCATCTGGCGTTTTAGAGATTCCATGTCTGCCGCCATTCGTCGTATCAACTCGTCCTGTTCCTTGACGCGATCTTCCAAGGCTTGAGGGTCAATCCTCCGCCTTTGTCTCTCTGGACTCCGTGAACGAGAGTGACGAGGGCTGTTAGTCCACCTTCTTCCCCTTGTATCCCTCTTGGGATTCTGTCGTTGTGGCTCCAACTCTGCCATAGGTGGGATGAGAGGTAGACCTTCGCGCCTCGCACCCCCTTCTGGTGTTTGTCCGTCGATGGCGGACTGTGGTAAATCTTCGTTGTGCGCCATTGATCCTTAAGAGGAAAAGCTTGATCAAGAAGTTTTGTTCTTGTCTGAAATTCCCACAGACGGCGCCAATTGTACGGGAAAGAAATAAACCTTCTCGTATAATCCTGTTGATCAAGTCTGCGCTCCTCCGTACGATGTCGTTCTACTACCTGAAAATACAAACGTGAGCTAGCCGGCGGGTGTGTGCCGGAAACCTCTCCGATGCCTAAGTCAGTAAACAAGACAAATAGGCAAAAGCTCTGTGTATTCGGGAATCAAAGTTGCGTTACCTCTCCATAGGTGATGTTTGTGAGCTTTTATAGGTTTCGTGTGGCACAATCCTAGTAGGACTTTTATTCCTCCATGTAGAGTCCTCCTAGGATTCATACTCCTGAAGGACAATGCTTATCCTTCAACACCCCCCTCACTGCTTAAACCAAGTGAGATGGCTTTAACACGGCCGGATTACCATACGACCGACCTAACTGTTACTTTCCTTTCTCTTACCTCGGCTTTCACATGCTAAGACCGAGCTATCCATAAGAGAGTTAAGCCGAACTAACCCCCAGGACCAAGTTCTTCAGAGGGCTCAACATACCTCGGTTCCCTACTCTACGACCGAACTAACTATGGCGGCCGACCCATCCATAGTACTCTTCGGAACCGGACTGAGAACAAGGCCATTATGCGACCGGACTAAACAGTACGGCTTTGGGACCGGACTAACTTTGCGGCCAATCTAATCAATACTTCGCATAGCGGCCCAAAACGGCCCATTACCTAGCTCGGCCCAATTTTCATATAAATTACCCTCTCAGGATGGATTGGCCAACACTAATCAATTGTTCAATAAAAATTATAAACAATCATGCTATCATGCCTCCTAATATTCTAAAACCAGGGAAAAAATCTGATTACTATGCAATCACTAACCCCCCAAAGTTTAAGCAATTTGAAAACTTTAATATGGTAATTCAGTGTCAATACTCATTTTCTAATGTCAACAAAATATACAAAAATAAAGATTTAAACAAGAAAATTAAGTAAAAAATACCACTTCAAGAACTCCAAAAAAATCAAAGGGATATGATAATGTTCTTAAGGTTACCTTGTGGGCAATAACAGTACCACTTGCAACGGCCGAAGTCGAGAAGGGCGTAGGTGAGCTGTGTTGGGAGAGAGGGTAAGAGAGAGGAAAAGTGGATCTGAGAGGAGGTTTGGTGCGAGTGGTGAGAGAGATTAGGGGTGGGAGAAGGAAAAAGCATAAGAGAAAAGACAACAGTGGGCGGGAATTTGTCCAGCAAGTACTCTATAATTCGAAAAAATTAAAATTAAAATAAAATACCAAACAATGCACATGACAAATTATTAGATGCAACAAACAATATGAACGAAAAAGATGATGTCATGATCACCATTGTAATTTCTCACATGTAACAGCTTTGAGAGAGCTTTCCATTTGGCTCAAATTTTCTTTTCAGTAGAGCATATATCGAAAAAACTTGAGAGTAATGACAAAAATCATCTTTCTCTACCAAAAAATAATACACAACTGTTGGCTACATATTTTGTATAAGCCAATTACAATTCGACGCGTGGCAGAATAAGGGTAATACAGGAAGACTATTCAAGTCTTCGATCATGATCGTACACGTGGCAGTTAGTATTGGTTATTATGAGATCTGAGTAGCATTGGATCAGCAAAGAGATGCAAAGTGATGTGGCTTCAACGGTTACTCACATTCAAATTCAAAATTATGAGGGAAGCCTAACTGCAAGTGATGGCATAGTGGAGCTAATTATACGGCAACATGATCAGCGATCATGGAGGAGCAGTTCGACGGTTGGAAATGCAGTTCGATGGTCATCCTTGAGAAGTATCAATAGCAGAGAAGGCCCCAGAAAAAAGCCCCAGACTCAGATCAAAAAAACCAGTCTTATTCTACTTTATTTCCTTTCCAGTTTTACATTTCCTGTTCTTTACATTTCTGTACTTTAAAATTCCTACACTACACTTCGTTCATAGGAGTAGTTTCAAGAAGATTGTTGCTGTAAACCTCTACGAGGCTGAGTTTGGATCATTGTAAGTTTTTCATTTTAATGAAATGCTTCAATTGTTCTTCATTTAATTGTTATTTGCTTAATTCTCTTAAATCAAGCCACCAGTAAAAGTCCTCTTCATTGAGGCTGAAAGAACTTAAAAGACAATCGTCTGATAATTGGTTGGCAATTAATTTTCTGTAAGGACTGATTGATCCTTACTGGCACGCTCATAATTACAAAAGTAACCTTCGAAAGCCAAAAAGCCAACATATATTTTTGGTACGCCCGGTGGGACTCATTGAAATGGCTAGATGTAGGAGATAAGGAGAAAATGAACGCCTGGAAGAAAGCGTAGAAGGAGAGGTAGAAATACCTAATCCAGAGGCTAATGTGATAACACATCCTGTGGAGACACCAATTCAATTAGAACCTATGGTCGAACAGACCAGCACTTTGGAACAAGTACCACATGTTCATAATATTGGACGAGACCAAGGAATTGGACCATCCACTATTCCATCTACTCAGCCAATAAATCCATGGGGTGGCCTAGTAGATGCCATGGGATAGCAGTTAATGAACACGATGGAAAGGTGGGCAACATCCTTTTTGGATCGAATGAATAACCACCAACTAACAAACGCAAGACACATGGAGGAAGTTTCAAATGTCCCCTCAGCAAAGATTGGCTAGAGATAAACAGCCTATGCAAATTAATGGACATTCTAATGGTCAAACTAGTAATCAAAACTATGAAAGGCCATCACCTCAGTCTTGGTACGAACCCATTTCGAGGCCTATAGCAGGTCAAAATGACTCAGTACTTAACAGTGAAGCCATGCAAATTGGTGGATCTGGCCCAGTACAGGAAAATGGCATAAGAATGGCTCCAAATCCCATGTTTGAAGCCATACCCGGCACAAGGGGATTCACTAATCCCTTAATTGAATTTATACCCGGGGGGTTGGAAGGTTTTCCTACAAATGGAAGAGACATAACACCTGTTCCAGCACCTTTCGCAGGACAGGCTCAAAGGGGTTGCCCACACCACCAACAGCAACTTGCACTACAGGGACAACCAGTCCCAAACATACCACCTTATGGACCAAGAGGACCACAGGCACAAGGTTGTCCACCAAATCCTGTGTTTGTCCCTCCAGTAGCGGTTCAGCAGGCACAAAATATGGTCCCTAGGGACCAAATTGCTGATATTGTTAGAGAGATGTGTGAACCGATGGCTCGGGGGGTCCAGACTCCTGTGTACAAGAAACCGTACCCAGAATGGGTAGATAGGGTACATGAATACCTAAGAGGTTTCAGGATACCAGATTTTGCCCTTTTTTATGGGAATGGAAACCAGTCAACAGTGGAGCATATTGCTAGGTTTGCTGCTCAATGTGGTGAATTTACTAATAATGACTATATGAAGTTAAGATTATTCCCAAATTCTCTAACTGGGGGAGCATTTGTATGGTATATTAACCTTACACCTGGCTCTATCCAAACTTGGCAACAAATGGAAGAGGCATTTCATGCCCAATTCTTCCAATCGGAGCCAGAGGTTTCCATGGCAGACTTGGCAAGATTGAGTCAAAGGCCTGATGAGAAGGCTACTCAGTTTATTGCCAGATTTAAAAGAGCACGAAACAAATGTTGGGTCATCCTACCAGAGCCAGAATTCGTGAGATTGGCTCAAAATGGCTTAGAGTTTAGGCTTCGAAAGAAGTTTGACTGGACTGAGTTCAGAGACTTAGTGGAACTAACTTATAAGGTGTCTAGGTATGAAGCATTACTAGAGGAAGAACAAGATCGAAATAATGCATCGTACAAGACATATTATAGAGATCTTAATTATGAGATTGATGCAGCAGAGATTGTGGAGAAAGAACCTGTGATCTGTGAGGCATTAATTCATAAGGATACAACAAATTGACCAGTAGTTTAAAAAGAAAGACCTTCATAGGAAATACTCTTTCGATTTAATTAAGGCAGATGACATTTTTGATCATTTGCTTGCGGCCAACTTCCTTAAGTTACCAAAATGAGTCAAAATTCCATCTCCAGATGAACTTAAAGGAAAAGTGTATTGTAAATGGCATAATTCTTGGTCTCACTCGACTAAAAACTGTATTGTTTTTCGAGACAGGATCCAAGAACAAATTCGGAAAGGAAGTTTAAAATTCCCAACTAAAGCAGATAAAGCCATAGGGATCGATAGTAATCCATTTCCAGAAATTGGAGAGGTGGCAGCCAATGTCATTATGCCAGACTTCCAAAACTTGTCCTTGAAAGAATTGGAAGAAGTCAATGTGCAGATGTATGTTGCCAACCAAACAACTATCAAGCAAGACACTGAAAATCTACCAGCTATTGGACAAGGTTTCTCACACCAGAGAGAAGACTCTGATGAAGAAGCACTGGATGACGATTCTTTAGAGGCAGCTGTAATGCAAAGGATGTGTCCCAGGTGCAGACTGAGCTACAAGTGGTTGAAAGGGCTTCCAATTGATGGGAAGCAGTATTACAAGGATGTGCAGAGGCGTCCTAAACCAACCAATGCTTATAACAAAAGGCCATACCCAGCTAGTGTTAGGCAGCAGCCATTAATGGTTGAGCCAACAGCCGATAGAATGCATTCTAAAGGCAAGAGGCCTTTATATGAGTCCAGGCCACCTAATTATTACAGAATGGAGAGCAGTCATCCTGAAAGGAGACTGGAGAAGGGTTTAGTTTATGGGATCAAAGCCAGAGATTGGCCTCCTAGACCAGCCTCACGCAGGACAGAAAGTGGCTACCTTCATCAAAGGCCTGAGTTAGGCCCAAAACATGAAGTCAGGGCCAAGCAGTGGCCTTCACATCCAGCTTCGAAGATGGCTTCGAAGGAGGAAAGAAACAGTTCAACAGCTGAGTCAGTAAGTTCGTGGGTACCTGGAGTTCCAGATTGGTTTGTGATGCAGAACAAACCTAGGGAAGTGTCTAGCCAAAGAGATGTTGTTGGAAACCAAGGTAGGATGGTCAAACCTCCTTTGGTGTCTCCAAACAATTAAGTATTGCTTAAACACCCAAAAACAAAGGAACCAAATATGGTCCCCGTAATTTCTAGATCACAAAGGAGGAAGATTTAGCGTAGGTACACTCAGTACCAGAAAGACCTGAAAGAAAGTGGAGAAAGCTCTTCATTGGTCCAGACAGAAGGAAAGAAGAATCCAAAGTCAGACCATACTCCAAAACCAACTCTACAAGACAAAATGGGTTATAGCAGAGAACAATTGGCCAAAGTTCAGTCTGAACTAAAAGCCAGAGAGAAGTCCAGTCTAGCAGGATTGGAGAAGGCTTTGATGGAGAGTGATAGCGAGACAGAAGAAGAAGTTGGCCTAGGCCAAAAGAAAGAAATGGTTGAGGAAGAAATGTTCGAAGCCTTTATGGCTGAACAGACGTTTTTGGTTGAAAAGCCAGTCAAAAAAGACCATTCGAAGGAGTTTGTTAGTAATGAAGTGCCAGAATGCAGCATGGAAGATGCTTCTGAAGTAACTGAACAAGGTGGCCAAGAGGAGAAACAGGCACATCCAGCCATCCAATTTGGCTCGTTTCCTCCAGTATCAGTGAATATGGTACACATACTACCACATGAATTCCAAGCTGGAGATGAAAACCAAGAGGGTCAAGAAATTGACCCAATTCCAGTCTTTAGTGAAGACTCACAAGTGAGTATGGTGCAAGATGAATCTGGAATGGCTACCCCAATGGAAACTGAATACGAGAGTGAAGAAGAAGTGAGTATTAACCTCTCATATCCTTTTGAGTATCCCTCGAACTCTATGACACAGCATGTCAAGCCTTTGTATATCAAGGCCTTCTTCGATGGGATACAATTGAACCGAGTCTTGGTGGATAATGGGGCAGTAGTGAACTTACTACCGAAATCTTCCTTGAAGAAACTAGGGAAAAGGAACCGCAGGTTATCCCAACTAGCACAACCATTGCTGGCTTCGCTGGAGACAAACAGATGGCTCAGGGAATTCTGCCCATCAAACTGAGTGTGGGAACCAGGGACTGTATGACGGCATTCTTCGTTATCGACAGCAATGCTAAGTACAATGCTTTACTTGGTAGAGATTGGATTCACACTAACAAGTGTGTGCCTTCCTCTTTGTATTAGAAAATAATGATGGCCTTGGGCAATGGAGAGACAGAGGAAATTGATGCAGATCCTCAACCCTTCATAGCCTGTGCAGGCTTCGCAGAGGCCAAATTGTATATTGAGGGAGTGACACCACTCAGTATACTGAGAAAACCTGATGGCTCAGCCGAAGTGACGGCTGATGAGGAAGTGACACACCTGAAGCACTTAGTCCAGGAGAGTGCTGATGAAGAGGTTGTCGTTAAGAATGACAATGATGCCTGGTTGTAGGCAAAGAAATGAAGCCCAAGAAGCCAAGTCTTTGGCTCTAATTAAGTTCTCAATATTGGATGCAAAATCAATAGTCCAGAAAATGCAAGAGCAAGAGAAAGAAGCCATGATAATTGGCTGTAAGCAGGAGCAGCAACAGGCCAGAGTTTTGGCCCTCGATAAATACTGTGCATTGGACATTGAAACAAAAGTCCAGGAGATACAGGAAGAAGAAGCCTTATGGACAGACTTTGTCTATGAGGAGGAGGGTAAAGATGTTGAATCAAAGAACCTGAGAGCAGAACAAAGCAAGGAGATTGCTTCGAAGACAGAAGGAATCAAAGAAGGAGCTTCAGTAAGTTCTCAGATACAAGACCTCTTAGAAGAAGTAAATTTAGGGGAAGGTTCTATACAACAGCCCATCTATATAAGTGCTTGGTTGAATGCTCTTGACAGGAACTAGTTGTTGGTTGTTCTGAAGAAATATAAAGATTGTTTTGCATGGTCTTATAATGAACTACCAGGATTGGATAAGTCATTAGTAGAACATAGGCTCCCTATGAGGCCTAATTTCAAGCCATACAAGCAAAAACCAAAAAGAATGAGTCCAGAAGTGATTCGGAAAGTTAAAGAGCAAATTCTTAGACTACTCAAGGCAGATTTTATTAGGACAGCCAGGTATGTTGAATGGCTATCCAATATTGTGCCTGTAGTTAAGAAGAATGGTAAAATGAGGGTATGCATTGATTTTAGAAACTTAAATCTAGCAACTCCAAAAGATGAGTATCCTATGCCTATAGTAGATTTGTTGGTAAACAGTTCAGCAGGGCATCAAATTTTATCAATGATGGATGGGCACTATGGTTATAACCAAATCTGCATTGCAGAGGAGGATGTTCACAAGACAACATTCAGATGTCCTGGGAATATTGGCACCTTCGAATGGGTTAAAATGCCATTTGGCCTGAAGAATGCTGGTGCTACATATCAGAGGGCTATGAACACTATTTTTCATGACCTTATTGGAGGGTATTTAGAGTGTTATATTGATGACATTGTAGTGAAATCCCAATCCATGGAGGAGCATCTGTTTCACTTAGAAGCAACTTTTGAAAGAATGAGAAAGTTCAAGTTGAAACTCAATCCTCTTAAGTGTGCTTTTGGCGTATCATCTGGAAACTTCTTGGGCTATGTAGTATACAAGAAAGGAATACAGATTGACCAGAATAAAGCCAAAGCCATCATTGAAGCCAGACCTCCATCAAGTAAGAAAGAATTACAAAAGTTCCTTGGACAGGTTAATTTTCTTCGAAGATTCATTTATAATACTGCAGGGAAAACTAAAGTATTTTCTTCCTTGTTAAGGCTAAAAGATGAAGAGGAATTTGTGTGGACCGCAGAGCATCAAATTGCTTTCGAAGGAATCAAAGCCTACTTGGCCAACCCTTCAGTGCTGATGCCACCAAAGGGTGATAAGCCCTTGAAGTTGTACATAGCTGCAGCAGAAGATTCATTGGGAGCTTTCTTAGCCCAAGACAACGAAGAAGGCAAGGAGCAAGCTGTTTATTACCTTAATAGGTTTCTAAATTCTTGTGAATGTAAATACTTAGCTGTTGAAAAGCTGTGCCTTGTATTGTATTTTGCTGCAATGAAATTAAGATACTATCTTTTGCCTACAACTGCCTTGGTAATTGCAACCACAGATTTAGTTAAGTATATGTTATCTAGACCTATGTTGAGGGGAAGAAATGACAAATGGATACTAGCCTTATCAGAATTTCATTTAGAATATGTTCCCCAAAAGGCAGTAAAAGGACAAGTTTTAGCTAATTTTTTGGCAGACCATCCATCTTAAACAGAAAGCCAAGAGATAATGGAACTTGGTATGGCTAGTGTTGAACCATGGCAAATGTGGTTCGATGGATCAAAAGCCAATGGTCTAATTGGAATTGGTGTGGTAATTAAGTCACCACAAGGAACAGAAACCACGCATGGTTTCAAAGTGGATGAAATTACTTGCTCCAATAATCAAGCTGAATATGAAGCCTTAATAATGGGACTGGAAATTCTTATTGGATTACAAGTTCATGCAGTTGACATATTTGGAGATTCTCAATTGGTGGTTAACCAAGTGAAAGAGATTTTCAAATATCAAAGTATAAGCATGTTGCCATACTATGTTGTTGCATTACATCTGCTTTCTCAATTTCAAATAGCAAATGTAACTCATGTCCTAAGATTCTTGAATAATAGAGCTAATGATGTGGCTCAGAAAGCTTCGAATTTCAAGAGAAGGGATAATGCTCAAAGGGACATAAGCCAAACAACATATCAGAAATTAATACCATCCTTAAATAAAAGGAATGTGGTCCTGGAAGTCAATCATAATGAATTACAAGAACAAGATTAGAGGTATCCAATATTGTAGTATCTGGCTGGCCCATCTTCAAAGGCCAGCAGAAAAATTAAATTGTAATCTATGCAATACGTGATGTATGGTAATGCTCTCTACAAAAGAGGGGGAGATGGTTTATTGCTGGAATGTTTAGGCCCAAAAGAAGCGTTGACAGCTATGGCTGAGGTTCATGAAGGCATCTGTAGTGCTCATCAGCCTGGTGTGAAGATGAGATGGTTACTTCGAAGGCATTCCTACTATTGGCCAATTATCTTTAAAGACTGCATAGAATATGCAAGAGGTTGCCAGGCATGTCAAAAGCATGGCACAATAAGGCATGTGCCCATAACTGACCTGCATGCAGTAGTGAAGCCTTGGCCATTTAGAGGATGGGCCATAGATATGATGGGGAAAATACACCCACCTTCTTCGAAGCATCATTGTTTCATTTTAGTGCCCACTGATTACTTTACTAAGTGGGTCAAAGCTAAGCCATACAAGGCTGTAGACCAGACTGAGGTCATTGGATTCATTAAGGATTTAATCCATAGATTTGGTATCCCGCAGACTATAATTGTTGATAATGGGACTGTATTTGATGGGAAAATGGTAAAGTCTTTTGTGGCAGAGTTTGGAATTAGCCTTGTTAATTCCATCCCCTATTATGCATAAGCCAATGGTCAAGCTGAATCATCCAATAAGTCCTTGAAAAAAGGAATACAAAAGGTTATGGAAGACAATCCTAGGGATTGGCATAACTTATTGCTGGATGTATTGTGGGCTTATAAAACTTCCCCAAGGTCAAGCACAGAAGTCACTCCTTATGCCTTAGTATATGGGCATGATGCAGTGTTACCTGTGGAAATTAATGTTAAGTCCTTGAGGGTAAGATGCCAAGACTAGTTAGATCTTGAGTAATACCATCAGAGTATGTGCTTGGAGTTAGAAAGCATAGATGAAGCTAGAATTCTAGCATTAAATAACATTCTTTTCCAAAAGAAAAAAGCAGCCAAAAACTATAATAAAAAAGTCAAACACATTGGCTTTGATGAAGGTGATTTGGTATGGAAGACAATACTCCCAATAGGGATTAAAAGCCATAAGTTTGGCAAATGGTCACCTAACTGGGAAGGAGCATATCAAGTTCATAGAGTCCTGCCTTTTGGAGCATACCATTTGAGAAATTTGAATGGATATGTACATTCCAAAAAGATTAATGACAGATATTTGAAATCTTATTTTCCAACTGTATGGGAAACACAAGGAATAGAATAAATGTTGAGTAAAAGAACATGAGAATATTCAAATGATAAATAAGAATTTGCTTTTCATAAAGAGTTGAATACATTCTGCCATAAATTGGCCCAAAAGTCATTACAATGTCTCAGTTGTTCTTTTACAATAGATGTTTTATTCTTAAATGATGAGAACAACTGGATGGCTGTGGTCATTTCCTGCTTTCGGTCAGCCAGTCCTTGATTAGTAATCTGCAACTTGGTGTCAGTTCGGATTAAAGCCTGGTTAACTGTAGATAGCTCCTCCTCAAGTTGAGCTTTCTTCTCCAGTAGTTAAGCTCGAAAGTGGGAGACAGAGGAATGTTGTTCCTTTAGCTCTGATACTTCAGTATGTACTGTGGAAACAAAGCTCTGGTCTCTAACCAATTTCTCCTCTGCAGCCTTGGCAGCATGGCAAATGTTGATGTAAAAGTCAATAGTGGCTACTGCCTGAGATAAATGACTTGAGACATTCATGCCGGATTGCTCAACGATTTTGCAGCACTAAAGGAAGACATTTCTTATTATAGGCCTCTGTAAAGCCTCAAAAGGAATCCTCGAAAAAGATGTCAATAGCTCCAGGCAGCTGTCCAAGTCTATCAGAGGCGAAGAAGTCTTACTACTGGTGGAAGAGCTCTCAAAAATTTCTAGCAAGGAATCAGCCAGAACTAATGGCTCAGTTTCATCATTAGCTATTGGAGAGATGGAAGGTATGTCGAAGAGACTAGCTAGTCTCGCTTCGAAGATGTCTACCTCATCCATGGGCATGAAGGGTACAGAAAGAGCTTTGGTGGAAGGCACAAAAGACTGCATAGGGATAGGAGAAATGGGTGGAGCATCTTCAGCAGTTTCTATGGTTCTAGCCACCAATAGATCGAGGGAAGAGGGGCTGGAACTAGGTAGAGGTGATAAACCATGAGTTGGAGAGAGCTACTAGTACCCTCTATAGAAGAATCAGCTACCATCAAAGAGGAAGTAGTAGCTGGAGTTTCCTTAGGAGGGAAAGGAAAAGTAAGGCTCGAAAGAAAACTAAATTGAGAAATATCAAAAGACAAATAAGGGAGATATGGGGTTAAGCCAGAAGGAAAAAGAGCAGGAATACTTGGCCTTAGGAAGGGTATAGAAAATATAGGGCGTGGAAATGGCAGAATTATTTGAATGGTCTCCACATCTTGAGTTTGTTCCACTTCGACTGAAACTAAGGGAGTCCTTATTGGAAGAATATGCTCAGTAGTTGTTGCTGCAAAAGAAGAAGTACAAAGTAATGTCAAGTCTCAACACCAAGAAATTGACAAGGAAAAAGAATAGAGACATGAAAGAAATTACTTGTTTCAGAAGTGGTAGCAACAATGGGAGGGCTGCGAAGAGAATAGTGCTCAGCAATATGCTGCCTCCTTGCGGTTTCTCTTTGGATTGTAGCAGCAGCAGAAGCTTCATCTCTTAACAGTTGTTGCTACCGCCTTTTTTCAGCTCTCTGAAAAACAATTATGGCCTTAGAATGTTCATGCTCTACTGCCTTGGCAGCTGCCTCATGAATAGGGTCTTCGACCAAATCAGAAGGAGAGACAGTCATCTTCCTTCTCTTTTTTCTCTGTATTGGTATTGCCTGCTCCTTCTCAATTTCTCTCTCTTCAATCTGGGATTTAGATTCCTCAAAAGTGAGTTCCTTGGCTACTACTCTGGCAGTTGTCTCATGAGTGGGATCTTGAACCAAATCAGAAGAACAGACAGTCACTCTCTTTCTTCTTTGTAAGGGTGTCTCTTGCTCTTGATCTGCTTCTTCTTCTTCTTCTGCTGATTGAACTTCAGGTGCTTCATTTTCAAGATCAGGTAAAAGTTTCCTTTTCTTCTTTTGCTGTTTGCTCCTGAGAAGATTTAAAGCTTGGGTCTTCTGAGGAGAATCTCCCTGTGAAGCACCCGCACCACCTTCACAAAAAGAAGAACTAAAGATAAGGCTGAAAAGCATTATAAATAAGGCAAAAAGAGAAGAGACAAGAGTATATACCTTTCTTCGAAGCCGCCCGAGTAACTCTAGGAGGAGTTGAGGCAGCAGGAGTAGACTGTGTGGTGGCAGGCACAGGAACTGAAGTGATAAGAGCAATGGAATAAGTGACAACTCCAGCTCCTTTGGGTTTGGATTGGGGCACATCCAACACCATTAATAAGTCTTGAGGAGAAATAGCCAAGTATACCTCCATATTGGTCACCCACCAGTTTTGGCACCTTTTCAGTAGATTGCCTTGAGGAATGAAAGGGACATACTCAAACTCAATCAAGTCCTGTATAAACTTAGAAGTTACTTCTTCTAGTCTGGACCTTCGAACCTTTAAATCTCTGCTGGTAAGACTTAGATTGGTGTTACTGCAGAGAGGTATTGGGACCCCTTGTGAGAAGCCAAATTGTCTAGCAAATTGAGCAGAATAATAGGGCTCAACAATGCATTTGTAGGCTCTGGGGTTCATAGTCCCAATGAATAACTCTCTGGGGATCAGAATAGAAGCCCATATATCCTTGTGAGGAGGTGAAGCACAGAACCTATCACTTAGAAAATTCTTCAACCAAGATGGGCCAATAGTAATGGGTTCGAAGGGACGAAAGCTGTTAGAAGGAAGGGAAGTTGGAAGTTGGTGGAAGAAAGAGAAGTAAAAAGCAAAGGTAGAAGGATAAAGTGAAGCATTGGCTAGCCTCATGCCATGAGTAGGAGGGTTTGGCTCAAAAAATTTAAGGCACTTAGATTGTAGCTCAGCAAAATAAGCAAAAAGCTAGAGCTGAAGTATCCAAAATGGACCCCCTTGATTGGCATCCAAGGGTTTCTCACAAAAAAGAGAACAAGCTCTATATACATGACCTAGAACGTATAGAGCTAAGGCCACCTTTTTCTATAGGACAAGGGCTTTGGCAAGAGGGGCAAATTCAGGCATGATTCTTTGAGAAGAAGTGCAGAAAAGGAATTTGCAAAGCCAATATAGTATGAAAGAAAAGAATTCCCTATCAGTTACAGGACCCTCCCTTCTATTCTCAGCCTTGACAAAGTCACTGTAGGATGAGTTAAGGGAGAGAAGGGAAAAGGGGATTGGTAGGTCAGGATAATCTGGTCCAATGGGGGACAATCCTAATAGATGGCAAATATCAAGAATAGTAGGGGCCATCATCCCACATCTGAATTAGAAGAAATTAAAGGCAAAATTCCAGAAACAAAGGGCAGCAGGTATTAAGAAAGGGTCCTCTGAGATAGTAAACCTGGATAGTTTGAGGGCATCAAGAAGGCAGAGCTCTTGAAGGTCCAAAGTCCTATCAGGGACAACCCGATTATACCATTCTTGCCACTCCGGTCTCACCGTGGGCCAACATCGGTGGGGACGGTTCATCCTCCAGGTTCCCCAGTCAAGATCACCTTCGTAAAGAAGACAATGGTCTTCTAGACGTGGATATAATGCTGGAAGCTCAGTAAGAATCTCCTTGAAGATGGGCCCAAGCACATAGTCCTGTTGCTCATGACGTCGAGGGATGAAGATGCGTTCGTCAATGGCACTTTTCTCACTGGCCTTGTACTTTTTACATTCTGCCTCAATGATCCTTTTCAGGGTTATAGATGGGCTCGCACGTTCTACGACTGGTACTTTCAATGAAGAAGAAGCCATTGATAGAAAGCTTTCTCAGAGGACGAAGTTGGGAAAGGGAGTAGAGAGAAGTGGAAGGTCGGTAGAGATAAAGGGTTTGTGCAATAGGGAAACGAGTGATTTCAGAACATGAAATAAAAGGGTTTCAAAAACCGTTGTGTCTAGAAAATATATCGTGTAATTCGTAAAGTACTAAAAGTACAGATACAAAGAGTTTCCTTCAATATTGATACTTTTGGAGGGAAAAACACATCCCAGATGTTGATGCCAGCTTCAAAGTAAAATATTTGGCTTCGAAACCAGATTTTGGCGCCAAAAGTCAAATAACAACGGCTTCGAAACTGAGAAGCCGGCTTCGAAGCACATTGCATACCTAAAGATGTAAGAATGCTTAAGTATTTGTTTACTTCAAAGGGATTAAAGACCTATTTTAGGTTTCTTAATGAAAGTAATGTCCTTCGAAGCAAAACTTGAGACCCCTTAAGGATGGGAATTGGTGTTCGAAACATCAAGACCAATAGTTGGTTTATATATATACAGATTGTCTTTTCGGACTAAAACAGTGTAGCCCTCAAAAGGAGTTTCCATATTTTTGAAAGTATGGACTATTCCTCGAAGCAAAAATGGTCAATTTAAAACTGATTGATCATACTAACCATGACCATATGTTGGTTATGATTAAAACAAGCTTTAAGGGGTAAGATTGTTAAATTCGAAGCATTGATTCTAAATGAAAATCAGCAAAAACTGTCAACTTTATTCTAGAAATTGGAAAAGTTCATGTTGGTTTTTTTTGTGTTTCATTTAAAACGATTAAGTCCAGATTCTAAGGATAAGATTGTTCAGTTCGAAGCCCTAAATTTGCTTTTAAAGACAAACGGGAATAAGATCAAACAATGCCAAACAAAGAGAAAAGTCTTAGTTGTATTAAAGCAAAAGCAATTACGTCGAATGGCCCTCTTTGGGTACAAATTCAAGTTCATAAAAGTAAGGAATAGAATAAATAACAAGATCATGAAATTTGGTCCAACTATGATCAATGAATTTCTGTTCTTTTTTTATTCTATCCTCTATTTCTTCTAGGATTGGCTGCTAAAGTTGATGTGCTCTCACTTCATAAAAGAGCTCTTCAGCCTTTATTTCGAACGCTATTTCTCTCAATCCTTGTTCCAATTCGTCCATATCCAAGTCATCCCAGTATGCAGAGTCTTTATTCTTGAAGTTATCGAATTCTTCAATGAGGTTCTCTACTTCGTACGGGGCATGAACTCGAAGGGATGAGAGTTGGTCCAAAGATTGAGTGGTGGCCACAGAAGTCCGATGCTAGTGAAGAAGCAATGTGAGTTGGTCCAAAAACATGTGAAGCTCTGCTTGGGCCAGGGGGTTGAGGACATGACCCTGAGTCAGAATATCACAAGCCCATCGAAGGTTCTTGAGAGGAACATCGTCCTCAAGAACATTGAAAGGCAAGTGAGAGAAGGCCGCAAGCAGAAGTTGGGCTTGCTTCTGCTCAGCTGGAGTAGGGGAAGGTGGAGGCTTGTAAGGAGGAAAGACCTTATCCGCAGAGAGGGCAAGCCTCAGTCTCTCTGTCCAGCAAGGATTTGGCGGAGGAGGAGGTATGGAAGCTTCCATTTCGGGAGAAGGAGCAAGGGCAGAAGGAACAAGGGCATTAATATAATCGAGCCAGTCAGAAGAGCAAAGCTTCGCCTTCTGGGCTAAGAACGATGGGTTGTACCCTTGTGCCTCTTCTGGGCGTCGGGTAGCGTGCACTATCTTTGTAGGCATGGAGGATGTGTACCATACTACAAGCAGATTGTCCTCTAAACTGCGTCGGCGGTCGATGGGCACGTAAGGATAAACCACTGAGCTTCGCACATAGGAAGGAAACTCTAAAGGGTCAGTGAACTCGACAAAGTGATGGTTAATTCGTTCCCTTAAATCACAGGCCTCAGGTTCTGACTAGCTTGCCCAGTCAGAAGCCCCAGAGGAAGAAGAAGCCACAGCCTTATCCCATGCAGAGGGTTGTGAAGAAGAACTTCCCATGTCCATATTTACAACTTTTTGAATCAAAGGATTGAGGGCAGTTTGTTCGTAGTCCAAGGGTGAATCAGAAGAAGAACTTCCCATGTCCATATTTGTAACTTTCTAAATCAAAGGATTAAGAGCAATGTGTTCGTAGTCCAAGGGTTGATAATTTACAAAGGCTTCCATGACTTGAATATAGAAAGGTGGGTAAAGGTGGCTAATTAATGCATGGAGGTTCTTTTGAGGAAGAACAGTATCATCAGATGACTCCTTGTGTGCTCGATCAATAGAGGAGAAAATTGATTTGGCCATAAAAATGTATCAGTCTATTTGAATACTAAGGTGGTGGGGGTGTTCAAAAGATTGAAAGAAAGTTTAATGCAAATGATGAATGACGGTTGCATTTCTGGAAGAATGCAAAGCCCATGCACATTCTAAGACGTGGATAAAAGACCTTGGTCCACTAATATCACCAAGTATTGGGTATATTAGTGCGGGGGGTAATGTTGGCTACATATTTTGTATAAGCCAATTACAATTCGACGCGTGGCAGAATAAGGGTAATACAGGAAGACTATTCAAGTCTTCGATCATGATCGTACACGTGGCAGTTAGTATTGGTTATTACGAGATCTAAGTAGCATTGGATCAGCAAAGAGATGCAAAGTGATGTGGCTTCAACGGTTACTCACATTCAAATTCAAAATTAGGAGGGAAGCCTAACTGCAAGTGATGGCATAGTGGAGCCAATTATAAGGCAACATGATCAGCGATCATGGAGGAGCAGTTCGACGGTTGGAAATGCAGTTCGATGGTCATCCTTGAGAAGTATAAATAGCAGAAAAGACCCCAGAAAAAAGCACCAGACTCAGATCCAAAAAACCAGTCTTATTCTACTTTATTTCCTTTCCAGTTTTACATTTCCTGTTCTTTACATTTCTGTACTTTAAAATTCCCGCACTGCACTTCATTCATAGGAGTAGTTTCAAGTAGATTGTTGCTGTAAACCTCTACGAGGCTGAGTTTGGATCATTGTAAGTTTTTCATTTTAATGAAATGCTTCAATTGTTCTTCATTTAATTGTTATTTGCTTAATTCTCCTAAATCAAGTCACCAGTAAAAGTCCTCTTCATTGAGGCTGAAAGAACTAAAACACAATCGTCTGATAATTGGTTGGCAATTAATTTTTTGTAAGGACTGATTGATCCTTACTGGCACGCTCATAATTACAAAAGTAACCTTCGAAAGCCAAAAAGCCAACAACAACGCTCTTTTACTAACAGTTAACAGGTAACAAATGAATAATTGGACTTGAATACAATGAAAGTGGGGTTGCATGATCCAGTTAAATCTCTTGGCACAAATGTAACTAAAATTAAATCAAAAGTAGAGAAAAAAACAAAAGTTATAGTCAAACTCCTTTTTTTTTTTAATCAAAAAATTAATACCATAAAAGATGTTATGACAAAACTTAGTTACTGGTTCATACCATAAAAGATGTTATGACTAAACTTAGTTACTGGTTTATAAAATCAAAATAAAAAAATGCAACTATAATTAACTTATGAATTTACCTTTTATAGCTATAATTCATTCATCAACCTCAAAGTGTTCACACCACACCTGTAAATCAAAAATCACAAAATGGCAAACAATTCCAATCGTAGGAACCTTAAAAAAATAAATAAATATAAAAAAAGAAAAGAGAAAAGCAAGTTGCAATGTCTTTATATGTAGAGATGTAAGATGAAGAAGGATGATGTTATCAGCCAAAATTACTTTGATCAGTCCAAACACTTGCAAGAATTTGTTCAATGTGAATTAAACTACTCCACCTAAATTAAACTGTAAACCTTCCCCAAACTATGAACTTTTAAATCAATGAATTGTAAACCCACTTCTTGTAATAATATTTGGAGGATTCAATCCGAAGAATCATACCAAACCAAAACAAATAATAATAATAATAATAAATAAAACTGAAAACCTGAAACCGGGTTTGAACTACTACCCCTTTACCCTTATACATTAATCAAGAGGTTTTAAGATGATTAATGTTTGTTTTGGTGGACTAATTGCATAGATTTTTTCTGTTGTGAGGTGCCTTGTTAGTCCTTTTCCTCTTGTTCAAATAATATACAAAACCAATCATACATAAGAAATTACACACATTATAGCAATGCAAGTCAATAAATTTATTAAATAGACTACAACACAAGACCCAAATTCTTAGTTCACACTAAGTTTTTTCTTCTAATAATTCATGTGTACATCCAACATAAATATATTGTGTGTTTAACTAAATTTGCAATTAATCAAAGAAACATAAATGTGAAGTACCAACACAAAATACTCCTCGAATTACCAAATTTTGAAATTAACATATACCCAGAACGAAATATGGTGGGTAAGGGAGACAGAGAGAGAGATTAGGGCACGATGGCAGGAAGCAAGAGAGGATGTAGAGGGACAACAAAAGCAATGGAAAGCGGGCTTCTCTGTAGTGATTACAGAACGGTGAGAGTGCGTGAGGTAAAGATTGCTACGAGAGGGAGTCGAGTTGTGAGAAATTAGGGCAGAGAATAAGATCCAGAGAGAGAGAGAGAGAGAAAAAAAAAAGAAATCAACTTACCTAGTCAGAATGAAATAGTCCAAGTTCATGAATCGGCCCTTGGATTTCAGGCGGTACAACGGTGGAATGGGTCCAACAAAG
The DNA here is from genome assembly GCA_036172215.1 of Camellia granthamiana. Taxonomy (NCBI): domain Eukaryota; kingdom Viridiplantae; phylum Streptophyta; class Magnoliopsida; order Ericales; family Theaceae; genus Camellia; species Camellia granthamiana. The sequence continues at coordinate 11,684,600 of CM069908.1, read as the reverse complement.
AGGAAGTAGTTGTGTGAGAGAGGGAGACAAGTGACATGAGAAACGTAGGAGGGATTAGGGCCAAAATTTGGAGAGGGAATTACAAAGAGTGCTGCTATTAGCACCTGCCAAAATTCTTTGGACCCCCCATTTTATATATATTTTTTAATTACCCTAAAGTAAAATTACATTAAAAGACATTATTAAATGGAACACCCACCTATCAATAAGAACTAATACTCTATAATATTGGACACCCACCCCCACCCCCACCCCCAACTCCAACTGTACGTATTCCATGTTTGTAAACCATAAACCTATTACTTTTCATAACTAACTAACATAAACCATAAATCTATTATTTTTCATAATCATCTTAAATCCTGAATGTGTCATCTTCATCACCATCATCAACGCTATTGAACTTGAAAGTTTTGCTTCAAGTATAACGTATACTTCATCACTTATTTCACTGTGTAGAGCAATGGAGGACGAGGACAACATTCTCGGTCGTTTATTTGTCTTGTATTAACATTCTCGGTCGTTTTCGGTTGTTCTTGTTTCGTTTGAGCTGTTCGGTACTGGTTTGCTGACTGTTAGAATTATGTTCGGTAATACAGTACTGAACATAATCCTTTCGTTCAATACATAGGTTCCGAACATTAATGCAAATAGTCAGTTATGTAATTTTCTTTGTTAAACTAACTTAGAATGGAAAAGAGTGAATTGGAATGGATTTAAGTTATGTATTTTGAATGGATTTAATTCATGTTATTTTAAGTTGTGAATTGGAATGGATTCAAGTTACACAGTGATGAACAAATTTTGTTCGGACATACAATGCTAACAGGATCATTATTGTTCGACAAAACAGTTCTTAACAAAATACATTTTTTCGACTACACAGTGGTGAACAAATTGTTTTGGGCTACATTGAGAATTCTGAGGGCGATTCAGACGATGATTCTGTTTTTTCTCATCTTGCAAACGGTTATGCAAATCCCCTAGAAATTAGAGTATCTTTGATCGATCTCAGCGATGACGAAGATACAAAAAGCAACGAAGAAGATGATGATGAGAGGATGAGAGAGGTTACTGATTCAGCGATATGGAGAGCGTTCAGAGAAGATGAGAGTCGTCGGAATGCTCCGTTGACGGTTGAGACAGTGACGAGAGTGATGGAGGGTTGGGGGCCAAGAATTCTATACTGGACCAAAGCTCCAAACTCTGAAGATTGAGTGAGTCAGGGAAGGAGAGGGATGAAAAATTAGGTGGGTGTGTATTTTATTGTGAAAATATTATGAATATGGGTAGATTTGGTAATAAGTGGGGTGTCCAAAAAAATATTATTAAAATTTAGGGTTTAGGGTTGGGGTCCAAAGAATTTTGGCAGGTGCTAATAGCAGCACTCATTTCAAATTAAGGTAAAATTTTGTCAAAAATTTGTTCCTAATTTTTTTTTCATAGTTATGAAAAATATGGTATGCTTGTGAAATTATTTTTAATTATTATTTATTGTCTATAATTTTTATTTTATTAGAGTTTTATGACTTAGTTTGAGAAAGAAAAAAAAAAGTACAAAATTTAGATACATTTAAAAGTATAAATTTTATTAAAAAAATTTAAAATTACACCAAATATAAAAATATAAAAAAAAATCGTTTATTTTTTTATTTTTTGTATTTATAGATTTTTTTATAAATATTTTACTTTTTAATTATATCTAGATTAACTGAATTTAAAAATTAAAAATTTTAATTAAAATATTAATAAAATTCACTTAAAACAAAAAAAAAATGTATTGAAAATTCAAAAATAACTTTTGCAATTCTAAATCAAACATAGTATTAGTTTTTTCAAATTTAAAAAACAAAGATATATTATTTTTTATTGTCATAAATAAATAATTGAATATTTATAACGATTGTTCATCACCATACAAACTCTATCTCATGACAATCCAGCACTATACAAACTCTATCTCATGATTGTCCATCACCATTATTGCGGCAATAAGATTTTAGATCTACTGACACTCATTTAGATCCATCACAAGTCTTTATTTTTTTTTTACCTTTCTCTTTATGTCTCTTTGTCTCTATTTTGTCGATAGAAAAATTAAAATTTGATTCTTCTGCAATTCTACGTCATTGTAGACCTCTCATCCGCTATATGAAAATGTCCCACTCCCCCTGTAGTATTTGACCTTCCTAAAGCTATCATGTGGTAGTGATAGTGACAATGATGATGATGATGGTTGCAACAATATTAGTGATGATTGTAGCGATTGTGAGGTTATAATGGTGTATGTTGATGCTTATGTATAAATATTTTTTATAAATTCAATTAGCATTAAATAATTATGTAATTTTATGTGAAAAATTCATCATAATCTAAATGACTTTTATCCTACAAACTCAATTATAATTGGATTCAAATGGATTGGACAAAGGGTACCACCTCTTACACCAACACCACCAAATTATGAAAATGACTTTTAAATAATATATACTTTGCAAAAAAATATAAAAATTCTCATTTAGAATTATCTTGAAACTATGAATATAGCGATCCCGGTTTCGTTCAGACTCTTGTGGCATCCCGGACTCAGGTTTAATGCTTCCTTATTGTTGTTTACCTCCTATTTCCCTTGTATCTCCTTGAAATTGGTCTTTGGGTGGTTGTAGTTGTTTTTGAACAGGTTGGTTGTTTTTCCCAAACTTGTTGCCTAGAATTTTGGTCTTCCACTCGAGCGTCCATTCTCACGCTTGAGTGGGCTTTGCAAACTCTTAGTATTTTTGCAGAGCTGCAAATAATAGAAGAGTGTATTCTACGCTCGAGCGGCGTTTCCTACGCTCGAGCGGGTGGACGCTCGAGCGTCAAATCTCGCGCTCGAGCAGTGTCCTTCGTCTGCAAAATTGCTGGAAGAGTGTATTCCACACTCGAGCGTCACTTTTCACGCTCGAGTGGAACCTTGTGTCTAATGTTTGAGCGTCACTTTTCACGCTCGAGCGGACTGCGTGTATATAAGTCCAAGAGAAGGCATTTTTACATCACTTTTCAGATCTTACTCTCTCTAACTTTTCAAAAACTCTAAATTGGAGCCTCTCACTCTAGAAAAACTCTCTCTCTCTCTCTCTACATTTTGATCTAGATCCATTGATTTCTTGGCCCGTGTGCCTTTGTTAAAAAGGTAGAGCTTGCTTTGGGCTACGCTTCTAGCCGAGTAAAAGTTAGAGTTGGAGTTGGCATCTTTGGGTGTTTGCTCTTCATCCCTTAGTCTTCTAAGCTTAAGGTAGGGACTTTCTACACTTTGTTATGATTTTTAGCTTAGTTATTTGTAGTTGTGTAACAATGGTGGGTTTTGGGAGGATTATGAACAAACCTAGGGTTTGGGTTATAAAATCAAAAGAGGGGTTTTGAGTAAATGAGAAATAGATGGTCATGGAGTTTAATGTAAGGTTGTGTTGTGGCCAAATGCTTGATTTGGGCCACTTGGGTTGCTATTTAAAAATGGGAGTTTTTCCCTAAATGATTCTAATATTTATTTTGCATAAATAAATGAAATTGGTGTTGTAAATATGAAATTTGATGGTTATTGGTAGAAATTACGAAATTGGATATGCATTATCTCATACCATGCCTATGGAAATTTGAATAATTTATCTGTCCAGGTTGAACATCTTTATCTATTGAGATTGAATATCTGTTTAGAAATATCTGTATTGGGCTATCGGTGGAGGATAGTTATGATTGTTGTAAAAATTGCATGATGATTAGGTAAAATGAAACTAATCTCTTGTTGATTGTCATTGAACATGGCTATGTTAAAATACATTGTATATGTATGATGCTTAGGAGGAGATAGAGGATGTACTCTATTGTTTGGGAGGAGATAAGTGATCGATTCCATTGAAATTAAGTTGGGCGGAGTGTCCAGGATGAAAGTCCCGAAATCTTGTATATACATAGGTGCCGATTCCCACGGTTGAAATTTCCGTAAAATGGCAGCTTGAAGTGTGTTGTGTGGTAATTATGTTGAATTGAGAACCACTGAGTTGTAGTCTCAGTTAGGTTATTGAAAGATAATGAAATAGGCTCATGAATTGAGAAGAATGAATTAACTTGAAATGAATTGAAGGAAAATGAATTGAGGAGTTATGAAATGTTACAACACAAACTGATATGAACGGAATTGGGATACAACACTTTGCATAATTTGATTTGGAGAAAGAAGAGGAAATGGTTGTATCTTTGAGCAGGGGTCATGTGCATCATGTTTATAACCTTGTTAAATTTCATATATTGTGATAAATTGTTTTTACTGGGCTTTGGCTCACCCTACTTGGGAAACCATTTTCAGGTGTTAGTGACATGCCTCTGCCAAGGCAATAGCTTGGAGGGACTTTTGGGAGCAAGAGCTTCTTTATTTTTGTTGTATATTTTTGTATAGCCAAGGGCTTTAAATTGTAATGAACTAGGCTCACTTTTGGTGTAACCAAACAATGTCTTGAAAAGATGTAAGCCTGTAGGGCACTTATTTTGTTGATCATTAACTGTATCACATGCTATAGATTCAGGATGAGTCATTTATGAATGTATAATGCATGTGACATCTTTTGTAATACGAACTCTGATGAATGAAGGCATATCATTTCTATTATTATTTCTCTTATGAGTTGGACTTGTAGTTTTATTTTGGGGGCATTACAATGAAGTATGAATATGCCGACAAACATGCCATGCCCATACCGGGTAGTTACCGAATTATGAAAAAAAATTTCCACTCAATTTTAAAATTACTATTAGTTAATCAGATCTATTGAAATTAATTAAGGTAATAAAATTACTAAAATTGTGTCGCCAAAGGCTTCAATTGTTAAGCTACTAAAATTTTAGTCACCTAAGATATAATATTTTTAGTTTTGGCTACTAAATATTTAGTCACCAAAAGTTTTTTTTTTTTTTTTTGGCTACTAAATCATTAGTCACCTAAAGTCTTATTTTTTGCGGATACTAAATATTTAGTCGCTAAAAGATTTGTTTTCATTTAATTCTTTTTTTAGCTATTAACTATTTAGTCGCCAAAAGATTTATTTTCATTTAATTCTTTTTTTAGCTACTAACTATTTAGTCGCTAAAAATATTTACTCAATTTTTGGCTACCAATTGTTTAGTCACCAAAAACATCATTTTATGTTTTTTTAAATTAATTTGTCCACACCCATAACCTGTATGTATTCCATGCAATCTGTACGAGGTATACAAACAAAGCAATACATATATTATCACCGATTCCACAATCTGCATCCATTTCATTTTGAACTATCTAAAAATGAATAACTTTAAATGTCAAATTCCATACAAATCAAGTATATTTCAATTTAAAATAATAATTCCGTATAAAACAAATAATCATACGAAAATCATATCCTCCGTACACAAAAATATATTTACTACTATGCCAAATGATCATTTGGCATGGTACAAATTACCATGGTAATCTGTACCACAACAAAAAGTAATCTATATATCACAGCAATAATTGTCTATTCCATGCCAAAAGTATTTTGTACCCCGCCAAAAGTATTATGTACAAGTAATACAAATCCACACAAAAAGCAAAGGACAACAAAAAAGCAGGATTATACAAAAGTGAAAATTGTCCTCCGTACACAAATGGAATATCCACAAGTCCATGCCAAAAGCCATCTACAAAAAAAAAAAAAAAAAATACACCCATTAGTTCCATATAACATTTGAGGATAATGTAACATTGTCTACGGAGAATCTGAGCTGCATTCATGGAAGAATAACATAACTCGTATATGTATTTATAGAGATCTATACATGTAAGAATTCATTCATTCATGGGCCTTTAGGTTGCAAGCAAGAAAAACTGAAAAATGTTGGCGAAATTTATATAATAACTGAAATTCACTTTATTTTTATCTCGATAACCAAACAGAGCACCTAGGGTTGCATCTTTTGAGCTTTTCTATTTCATCATTTTTTCATCAATTTGCCAATCTTCCAAGTTCAATTAGTGTGGTAGATGTTTGCATATTGATTGATTGACTCCAATAACATAGCCCCCCAACACATAAGCTTAATTGTAACAATAGTGTTTAGGGTCTTCTTTCAAGAACTTCATAATTATTTCATTTCATTCACGGATATATATATATATATATTTGTATATGTTTATAGAGACATACATGGTTGATTCATGGGCAGTCTTTATTAGTTTGCAAGCAAGAAAAACTGAAATTGGTTAGATTTAGAAAAGATTATAGAACAACTTAATTTCTTTTCCTTTCTAATCTGAAGAACCAAACAGAGCACCTAGGGTTGTCATCATTGTGAATTTTTGTTTCATCATTTTTCTACCCATTTGGATAATACAACCTACCACATGGCACAATATATATACATATATATATATGTCACAAAGCTATGGATTTGATTCGCTTTTACAAAGCTCTCCCAGCTTTTTTTTCGACTAAGTTTAAGGCATTTTTTACTCGAACTCCTAACCTACGTGTACTAATTACATGTCCTTTGTCCCCACAAGTCCAATTTTTTATGAGAAAGCTGCCCGTGACATCCATAGAGTGGTTCAGGAGCTGTTTTGCATTATTACCCCCCAAACGGCCTTTTTCGACTAAGTTTAAGGCATTTTCAACTCCCAATGTACGTGTGCTAATTACATGCCATCTTTGCCCACAGGTCCTATCTGTCACGAGGAACCTGCCCGTAACATCCACAGAGTGGTTCGGGGCCTGTTTTGCATTTTCTCTCCCCGAATGCCTTTCTTCGACTTAGTTTAAGGCGTTTTCGACTTTAACTCTAAATACATTCCGTTTGTCCCCACAGGACCTATTTGTCATGAGGAAGCTGCCCGTGACATCCATAGAGTGGTTTGGGGGCTGTTTTGCATTTTGGCCCCCCGAACACCTTTTTTCGACTAAGTTTAAGGCGTTTTCGACTGTAACTCCCAATGTACGTGTGCGTATTACATCCCGTTTGTCCCCACAAGGCATATTTGTCACGAGGAGCCTGGCCGTAACATCCACAGAGTGGTTCAGGGGCTGTTTTCCATTTTCGCCCCTTGAACGCCTTTTTTCGACTAAGTTTAAAGCATTTTTTACTCCAACTCCTAACCTACGTGTGCTAATTACATACCGTCTATCCCCACATGTCCTATTTGTCATGAGAAAGCTGCCCGTGACATCCTTAGAGTGGTTTGGGGGTTATTTTGTAATTTTGCCCCTTGAACAGCCTTTTTCGACTAAAGTTTAAGGTTTTTCGACTCTAACTCCCAATGTACGTGCGCTAATTACATCCCGTCTGTCCCCACAGGGCATATTTGTCACGAGGAGCCTGGCCGTAACATCCACAAAGTGGTTCGGGGGCCGTTTTCCATTTTCGCCCCCTTTTTCGACTAAGTTTAAGGCATTTTTGACTCCAACTCCTAACCTACATGTGCTAGTTACATGTCGTCTGTCCCCACATGTCCTATTTGTCATGAAGAAGCTGCCCGTGACATCCATAGAGTGGTTCAGGAGCTGTTTTGCATTTTCGCCCCCCGAACGGCCTTTTTCGACTAAGTTTAAGACGTTTTCGACTCTAACTCCCAATGTGCGTGTGCTAATTACATCCCGTCTGTCCCCACATGTCCTATTTGTCACGAGGAACCTGCCCGTAACATCCACAAAGTGGTTCAGGGGCTGTTTTGCATTTTCGCCCCCCGAACGCCTTTTTTCGACTAAGTTTAAGGCGTTTTTGACAGAGTTATGAAAGTAATTGGGACACCATTTCTAAAACCGGTGGATAAATGCAGGCTACTATTCCCAATGTGCAGATGTAAGTCTTACCTCTTCTACACATTCTCTTTTAATTGACCTATGAAACAATTGCCTGGGGTTTCTTCTGGGTAGACAAGCTAGAATCATTTACAAAGGGAAGTGCATAGGCACTTTTGGTATTGTGCATCCAGAGGTATGTAAAATATTGCTCAAGAAAACTTATTTTAGAAATGAAACTACTTGGATTAGTTGCTGTAAGATTCTTTTGTTTTCTTCTTGTTATAATATCCTTGAGAGGAAACAGGTTGAAAAGCATGCCTTGATCATAATGACCTATATTTTGGAGTGTGTGCAGGAAGTTTTGTTTTTCTTGTGAGACTTTAGTTTAGTGTTTTTTGAGCAAAATGGATGGGAAATAGTTCCCACATGAAGAGACGTTTCTCATTGAAGCATATTGTCTTCTTTTTCATTTTTAAATCTTACTATGTGAATGGTGAACCTTATAAATTTGAAACTAAGGTTTCTTCTCCTCTCTAGATTCACTTCCCTCTCTCTTGCCTAAACCCGAGGAAAGGGTATATAAGCAATACCTTTGGACTTGTAATCACCTATCACCTCAACTCCACTATTGTTAAAATGGAGATTTGAAGTATGAATGGTGAATAAATAAACATATCAGAGTTTCATGGACTTGATTAGCAAGCATTTCTAATTCATTATTAAAAGAATGATTAATGTGAGAGTATGTTTGATGCATTGTGTCTGCATGATATAATGAGATGGTTGGTGGCTGACCACTGGCCAAGGACATACCTGTTACTATATTGTAGCGGAAAAAAAAGCTTTCCTCCATGTTTCATGGCCTTTGAGTATGAGGTCGGGTAACAGTAAGCCAATAGAAATGTGTATTAGTATATAAGGCCTGTGCTGAAGTTTGCATTTAATTGTTCAAGTTGTTGTACCTTTCGAGTTTAAAATGATGGTTACTTAGAAGGGATAAGTTATGGCAAAAATTTCCTTTTGTGTTTTTAGTGTCACAGTCAAAAAGAACAATTAGAAATAAGAAACATAATGAAAGGGGGAAATATTAATTACAACGAAAGAGAAAATGGTCTCCCACAGTTTCAGCTTCTATTTCTTCTTTTCCTTAATTGGTTGGTTTACATGGTGATGAAGCATGTCATTCTGATTCACTGTCTATTTTTGGTTCCTCAAACAATCTGTGATATATTTATTTTTATGTATAAATAGCAGAGCAATAGCTAACTGGTAGCCTGCCTCGAGATTTGTGATTTGAACTATTTAGAGTTGAAGCCAAACATTGAAAAATAAGAGATGTACATTATTCTACATGAAATTATTTTCAGTGTAAATTATATTACATCAAAACAAATCGAGCAACAGACAGAAATTTCCTTGAAGCAAAAATACCTCTGTAATACTCTCTTCATTGAGAAAGCAACACTAAAAGCAAAAATAGAGTTTCTAAAGAAAAGGTCTTCAGGCTAAAAAAGGAAAAAAACCAAACTTTTTTTTAACATACAGCTCATTAACCATGGTTATTCTTCTTTTCCAGCCAATTTGTTGCTTCTAGTTCTTTTTCATCAAGGTAAAATACATGCAACTCGTGACTAAAATATATTCACATGTCCATAGAGTCATGAGGAAGTTGCCCGTTACATCCATAGGCCATGTTTGGTACGGCTTTTTTCCAGCTTATTTCAGCTTTTAGCTTAATTTAAGCTATTTTGATGTGTTTGGTTCAGCTTAACAATACAGCTTATAGCTTTTTGTAAGTCAAAAATCAACTTATTCTTTGAGTGGGGGAGGAGAAGCTTAATTTATAAGTCAAAAATCAGCTTATGTTCACAGTTATAAGTTATAAGCTGTTAGACTATAAGTTATAATCACTTTCCCACAGCTCTACCAAACGGGGCCATAGAGTGGTTCAGGGGCTATTTGGCATTTTCACCCCCCGAATGCCTTTTCTTGACTAAGTTTAAGGCATTTTTTACTCCAACTCCCAACCTACGTGTGCTAATTACATGTCGTCTGTCCCCATAGGTCCCATGTGTCACGAGGAAGCTTCCCGTAACATCCATAGAGTGATTCGGGGCTGGTTTGCATTTTCGCCCCCCAAACGCTTTTTTTGACTAAGTTTAAGGCATTTTTGACTCCAACTCCCAACCAACGCGTGATAATTACATCCCGTCTGTCCCCACAGGTCCTATGTGTCACGAGGAAGCTATCTGTGAGATCAATAGAGTGGTTCGGGGGCTGTTTTGCATTTTTACCCTCCGAACGCCTTTTTTCGACTAAGTTTAAGGCATTTTTTACTCAAACTCCCAACCTACATGTGCTAATTACATGCCGTCTGTCCCCACAGGTCCTATGTGTCACAAGGAAGCTTCCCATAACATCCACAGAGTGATTCGGGAGGCTGTTTTGCATTTTCGCCCTTCGAACGGCTTTTTTCGACTAAGTTTAAGGCATTTTTTACTCCAATTCCCAACTTACGTGTGCTAATTACATCCCGTTTGTCCCCACAGGTCCTGTGTGTCATGAGGAAGCTATTCGTGACATCCATAGAGTGGTTCGGGAGCTGTTTTTCATTTTCACGCTCCGAACGCCTTTTTTTGACTAAGTTTAAGGCATTTTTGACTCCAACTCCCAACCTACGTGTGCTAATTACATCTCGTCTGTCCCCAGAGGTCCTATGTGTCACGAGGAAGCTACCGCTAACATCCATAGAGTGGTTCGGTGGCTGTTTTACATTTTTGCCTCTTGAACGCCCGTTTTCGACTAAGTTGGATTATTTATGTTGGATTATTATTATTTTTTAATTAACTTAAATAGATGTTTGCGAAACCCAAGCTTGTTGTGCTAATCTACTCTATGTGAAACCCAACCATTTAGGTACTCTGTTTCACTGTTTCATAATTGATAAATTGCCAGTGAGTATTCCTAATCAATTCAGGGAAAATGAATATTTCATAAAAAACATGTGCTTACCTTTTTCCACATCAGAATGAAGTCCTTCAGAGTATCCAAACACCAGGTCCTCTGCTGCTAAGTCTCCTAATATTTACACATCAAAACCTATTGAAAGTATGGAAACAAAATTTCAAATTAAACAAGACCCATAAGCAACAGTGAAAATGATATACACAAACCATTTATTTATAAACAAGACATGTCTCAGTTGACAATACCCCAAACTTTGAACTGAGTATGCAAATGAAGAATTTTCAGATCAATTCTTTGATGCTAATGCTTTTTACTGTTAAGAACATAAATTTCATGAACACAGCCGAAGCATATTAAAATGAAAGTGAGAACTCAAAACCTTAATGAATATCCTATTGGCTTGAATTCAAAACAATAATGACAATATCATCACGACACATGGGAACATGTTCCTTGTGGTGCACCCCAGTTCTATAAGAACACGCGATTCCTCTTTGAATCAAGTGCAACCATACAACTTGTCGACTAAATTTTGTGCCATTCAAGCAATCGACACACAGACTACGAATGTCATCCTGTGGGCCTAAATTCTTCATAGCAAATTCAATAAATGACTGAATACCTTGTTGATACTCTTTACTTTTCAACCTATCTTTTATCATTATCCAACTCTTGTCCATCTTTCGAACCCTACAAACCAAGCACAAATACAACATGGGAATGGACAACACACAGAAAAATACTCAATAATGGAAAATCCACAGTACACAAGATTTGTGGATAGTAGAAGGTCCTATTTGTCCTATTCTCTATTTTATAAGCTTTTTTTGAACTGTAGGCCAAATCCTAATAGTGAACTTAGAATCAACATCATACTAAAATGAATATATGAGCACTAAATAAATCTTCTATCATAGAGGTGCCAATGTAAATTGGTATGTTCAATACTTCTTTTCTCACAACATAATTAAAAGAAAAGGACAGAGTGCTAAAATAAGAGAGAAAGTAAAGCATGAATAGGGAATTTCATTACAACGAATAATAAGCCATGATTATCAAATCGATCTAATTTTTTTTAAAAAATAATATACACAAAATTACACAATATTTTTTACAAAAAAAAATATTCAAATTATAAAACCAGACTCGTAATAGACCGGCCATACAAAGATCTCAAATTTTCTGAAATTCATATTTGAATTCCAAAGACATGAAAAATAACTTTGTAGAGAATGAATTCAATAGAGAGGTCGTTACTACAACGTTGAATTTAGAATAGGCAGAATTACCCAAAAAATTTAGAATAGGCAGGACTAACGAGTAACATAGACCATTTGACATACCATGAACCAAACAGTTTGTATAACAACCTTGTCAAACTACTACTGCTGCTCATAATAGTATACAGAGCACCTAGCAGCTACAAGAACTCAACAACTCTTAAGTGTTTAATGTGCCACTCTTTAGTACCAAAACTGGATTGCAAATGCACTAAATTAATAAGCCTCAATCAAAGATGAAAAAAGAGAAATCAAAGTCAGGTTAACACCTTGCAGGCTTGCATCATACATTCATATGCAGCTGAATAAAAAGAATGAAACTATGATTACAACAGTGGCAAAATGCCAAGTGCCAGTCCACTTATTTGTGCATAAATTAAAATGCAGAATTATGTTTTTATAATTCATTCGAAAGGGAAAATTAATGCTAAGTGCCAGTCCATTTATTTGTCCATAAAACTAAAATGCAGAAATATGTTTTTATAATTCATTAGAAAAGGAAACTTACTACTTTTATTTTATTTTTTTTGGTACAAGGAAAATTTCTTTATACCAATAGTCCATTAAAGAATTAAGCACGTATTGACAAGAAAAGCCAACTAAAGACATAAGTCTGAGCAAAAACCTATGACAATCCATAACTACTGCTGCATCAGCCTGCATATTATTTACTTCGTGTACAACTTAATAGGGAATTTATTGAATCTAAACAACATGAAGTAATATGAGTACAAACCCACACTATTGAACTCCAAAGACAGAAGAACAAACATTAACATACAAAATTCAATTAAGAGTTACTGGAATTATCAAATTTGATTTGCACACAGAACCAGAGTCTGGAAAGACAAAGCTCAAAGTCGGAGGAGTCCAGCCCCACCGATTGATCGCACCTGCCCGCCCAATCATACATTCTAGAATAATGTATGATTGGGTTTTGTGTTTCTCAAACTCTACAAAGCCTGATGGTTTTTGCTCTAGCAAGAAAAGCACAAAACAAAGAAAGCCCAAATCATAAATCTGTTTTACCATAAATCATTTCTTAAAAAATAAACTAGTTGAAAACGCGCTCTGCGCATGGGGGTCGCGACGTTGTTAACGTAGATAATTGACATATATCCGTAAGATTATGTATAGAGAAAAAAATAAATATAGTACATTTTATTAAGAGGAATGAAATAAATGACAGTAATTATATGCAATATATGTATGTGTGTCCTTGCTTGTCGCTTTGAATAGCCAAGCAACTACTGATTTATTTGAAAACAATACTCCATTAATTTTACTTTCTAATTGCCTTGGCAATGTTGTAATTCCCTATTGTAGACAGAAACTATATACACACAAACATCCCTTTCTTTATGGTAAGTCAAAAATATTTCAGAATATACTTTAAGGATATGGAGCAAAACTTCACATGCATGAAATATTTGATTCTTTTTTTTTTTTAGAGGAAAAAACATGATCTACAAAAGAACATTAAACCAAAAATTCTGAAAAAGGATTCTCATGGACAACGCCAAAGAAAAGAGAGACTGAATGATCGAAGGGATATGGATCAAAACTTCACATTCATCATGCATGGCTGCACTGCATCTCTAATTAATGCACAGAGCAAACTGGATTGCCACTCAAATCAAGAAGTATTCATATACCTTTATAGGTCCAGAACTGAAGTCCCAGCCTAAGTCGGTATCATAATGAGCGTCAAATGCACCCCAGTTTCGTTCATCAACACTTCTGTCCCCAGAGAACACAGATTCAACATTCCCGTGTTCAGTACACCAATAAAATCATGTAGAAATTCAGATTTTCGAATAAAACAATAGGTGTAGATAGATGCCATGCAATGGTTTAAAGGTTCGGACACCAATAAAAAATTTCAAATCCAACGTAGAAGGAAAATACAAAAAAGATGCAAATTGAAACATGCACCTCTGAGTCTTTCTAGCATGGGGTGAACCATCTGCACTGAAGTTCTACGCTGTCTTCGCTATGAGCATCATCGGCAATCCTTTCCCCTCCACTTGGTGGCATTTCTGAGTTACGATCAGCATTTGTTGATGAAACATGTACACCCTCTTTTGTGGAAGATGCTTTACTGACAACTGAAGAGGAGCTACAACATTTTCCACATCAAGAGTGAGCTCTTTGACTGTGAAACTTGGAAGTGGCAAGAGTTCATCAAAATTACAATACAACTACAACTTGCACATCTTGGCTTCAGATTCCCTATACCAGAAAATTTTTGATCCACAAAACATTTAGGCCAATCAAAAAAGGGAGGCATTAGATGCATTATAAATGACAAGAAGAGTAACAAGTAGTGCAGACACTCAAAGATCCATCATCAAACACTTCTTGACAAAAAGATACTCAAGCTAAATGTCCACTTAATCCTATATGAAAACTGTTTGACACACCTTCATCCTCAAACTTGTCCCAATTTTCATCCCAATCAGCTGCCCCTTCTTGGATTCCAGGTTGCCAACCTGAAGAAAATCAACAAAAAGGAAGAAAAAGGAAATTACAGAATCAAAACACAATGAAAATAAAGTAGAGCAGGGAAAACTGATTTTCAGCTAATTGCTTGCTAGGAAACTTGTTTGTAGTTTATATGTCAATGTATGGGCAACAACTTCACATTCAACCGAGGGTGTTGAGAGGGGTGGACTAAACATCAAGTTTATCCAACAGATTCATTTGATTACAAACTCAATCTGCCAAATAAATTTTAAAAGTATGGGCTCAATCCACGAAGAGCAAATATTGGGATAGAAAAATTAGTTAAAAAAAATTTCTTATACCGTGAGCTTATCACCTGACTAATGGTTTCTCTCACATATTTGAATCAAATCTCATTAGATACCAATGATGAATTTTGACCATGATACTTAGAGATGTTCAAAAAGTTTAAGCAGGCAAAGATGGAATACAAAACACAGTATATTAGTTAAGATAGGGCACAAGACGCTCGAACTCCTAAAAAAGAAAAGTGTAAGGCATATTTTCATAATTCAAATGCATACAAGTATCTTTGATTTTTCGTTAGAATCACGTAGAACCACTAAAATAAGTTCTACATAATTTATGTTTGCATCTAATCTCAAACATTGAATAGAACTCAATGTAACAAAAATACCCGTTGGTCAGAGTTCAACATGCGACCCATTCTGAGTTTGAAATAGAAATAGTATGCTACTCTTCTCGATCCAATTGGAGATTTTAAAATTTTCAAAGTCTCATCAATGGTTCGAAGAATGCAATATGAAGTGAATGGCAACATTTTGCACCCAAAATAATAATAAATAAAGAAAAAGAAATGAATGACAAGAATCTACACAAACATTTGGAACAATTCCCTACAAACCATTGATATCAATGTAGAGAAGAAGAAGAAACGAATAAGAAGAGTTTACTCAAATATTAGGAACAACTCCTTATGAACCATGTGAAATTGTCAATGCTGAAACTAAAAATTGCATGGGGATGTTGACATTTTGTCTCAAACCATTGACATTTTGATATCAATGTTGGAACTAAAAAATACATGAAGGCCTTATCTCTTTTGAATACGTTGCTAATCATCAAAGCCATGAGCAAGTTAGTAATACAAATTTACTAAAGAGTAACATTGTCTCAAAGACCAACACAGAATTCACTAATGAAGTGCGCACCATGTATTTGGGTGTCATAGAATGGGCGCACATAACACACACAAAGTTCAAATATAGCACAAAGATGAGGTTTGGCATGCATTTATATGTTTTTAATTTAAGTGGCAAAGTTTCAGTTGATTATGTGGTCTTCAACTGGAGTGAATATTTTATATTTTCCTTGGCAATGGCAACAGTTCGTGGCCTCATTGTACCCACTTTTTTTTCTAACTAAACGGTAATCTGTTCAAATCCCAACTTACTTGGGATTAAAAAACATTGCACAATCAACTGCTTTTTTAAGCATTATATTTCAAGAAAGGAAATGACTTCTATTGATAAAGATGCACCATTAAATTAAGCTATTGTGGTCTCTAATCAGTACAACCCGTGATATTAACCATCACTGTACAATGAAAGCAACATGGTAGTTTTATATGCTAACCATTTTATTCTTGCTATGTATACGGTATATTTTCAACACTTCAATAAAAGCATTTTCAGAATTTGCATCATTATTCAATTTGAATCCACTTAATCTTGTACCTTTTTATTGGAATCGGCTCTATATAAATGGAATCACAAAATCTAGAAGTTACAAATAAAAGAGAAAACCTGAGGGAAAAAAATAGAAGCACCAAAAAGCTATCACTATTGGCTGATTTGCAATCAATGAACTGTAAGCACAGACGTAATTTAGGAAGTTGGGATATGTATAGAATTGGTTGTAAAAGACAAAGAATTAGAGAGTTATTAAATTCTCAAAATCAACGAGAAAATGAGATATATAGACTAATGTAGAGTCATTTGGCACAAAGTTCCAAGGCCTAGATAACCAAATAGCATGCCATAAAAAAGATGCAAAAACTTTAAGAAAGATGCAATCTCCATGTAAGAAGAACAACAAAAATAAATTTAAAAAACTGAATGCCATCAAAAACTTTTGACTGATAGTGGTACAATAAGGTGGCAATGTGTTTGGGGCTTTGTGTGTGCATGTGCGCGTCTCAAAATCAGAAATGGAAGGGTTCTCCATGCTTAATGATGCTTTTAGTAGGCTGGTATTAGTTTTAGAGAGAAAAACAATAAACCCACCACCACATGTACACTTAAACCATTAGACACAATAATTGAAAGCTTGCTAGAATTTGGATATTTATAACCCTCTATATTTGGTTGCCAATAGTAATTGTATGTATATAACCATTGTTGTTGCAATTGTGAATGCTAAAATGTTTGGTGATTCCATTTGATTTAGTTTTCATATTAAGTTCACTGGTGGTAATTGAATTTGTCTACTCGATAACTCTATCTCCTTCAGCTCCTTATTCTTTTTGTTGTTATTTGTGCAGATTTGGTGATAGGATGAGCATATCTTCAATAGCATTATACAAATCTATTCACAACTAAGGCATCTTAAGGCCTGCTCTTAAGGACATGTGATGAAGAAGCAGAAAGAGATTACGAATTTCAAGATCTTGACAATCTGTAATTGACAATGTTATTTCAGTAAATCATATGTGAACATCGATTGGCATCTCATAATCACAAAGATAAGCAACAATGCATATTAACAAAATCAGTTGTCTCTCACGGGTCTATACCAATAAAAACTCAAAGTTTACTCTTGTTTTTGTATGCTTTTTCTCTTCGGGGCTTTCTATCAATTATTATTATTATTATTTTGATAAATCTTTCTATCAATTATTATAGCAATCTGTTCATTTTGTTTTCTTGTGGGTAAACTATATTTAAGCACTTTTGATTTATCATTTATTATGACTTCCATATTTCCTTGTTCTTTCTAATTCAATACAATCTGGGTTTGGTAGGTTTCTTTGTATATAGACATATATATACATAATCTCATAATTTTCAATTTTCAATTCTACAAGTGCTTTAGTTTTTTTCAGTCTGTTTTTGGTTCTAGATTGTTCTTTGGTGTTTCTTTTTGGGAAGTTGTTAGTGAATTTAATGTTCTTTGGTGGTTTTTGCTAGCTTCCAAGAAACAAAGAAAACAACTTTCCTATCTGTCAGAATCCAATTTCGGTTTCAAAATTCAAAACCCATATTGAAAAAAGCTATCTTTTGCTTTAAATAACCTTTAATCTTGAAACCCTTTCGAGTTCTAGCTATCTGAAGTTGTGAATTTATCAGAATGTTATGGTACTTTGACCATCAAATAATAGAATTTAAATTATTGAGACCCATTAATTTGCTGGTTTATAAATTGGGTTTGGCTTAATCAGACAACTAGTCAGGCATTTTGTCAAGCATATAGTGTGCATAATTTGTCTATTGCACTAACAAATAGCAATAAATACAAACAAACACCAATAAATACAAATCAGGTATCCATATCCCAATATAAGACAAACAGGCAGCCAGAAGATTGCACGCCAAAAACATACAAAGCTGGATACAAAATACCTATATCTTCATCTCTGCAGCACGGTGACGATGGTGACGAAGCGGGGAACTGGTGTAGGCGTTGTACCTCCGGTGATTTCCTCTCTTAATAGGCCACAGTGAGAGCAGTGGCTGATGATTTCGTTCAAATAGGACTGAATAGGAAATTTCTAGGATCGACCTTCAATCTTCAAACGGTGCGAACAAGATAGCCACCTGGTTCAACTGATATTCTCTTCGCACAAGAAGGGTGAAATGGACAATAAGATAGCGTTAAACAGATTAAGGACTTCCATGGAGGTAATTAAGCAAAGAAGGATTTGAACAGAAAAGAATATGTATTTATTCAATCAAATTGTCACTTGCTATCAGTTACAAGAACTTAAACAAGAACAAAGAATTGAAAAATACAGCAATCAACAGAAAGAAGAGAAGTGGGGGCTGGAAAATCTAGTTAGTTTAATCTACTTCTAAAATGGATAATTTAAAACAACTCCTAAATAACTCTTGTACAAAACGCATACACCACCATTACCATTTCAAGAAGACCACAAGCAACAGGCACCTTCAAGAAGGAGCTCTTCAGGAGTTAAATGGCAGGATCGGTGGAAGATGTGGGTCTTCAAAGTCATCACCGAAACAGGAACCTTCAAGAAGGGAGAGATGGTGGCCTCCGATTGGTTGGTCAATCGGTCGTAAATGTCATGGCTATTGATGGACCAACTGTCTGGACTCATCACAAGTAGCATCTGGAGCAAAGCAGCAGGGCAAATAAGAGAATTTGATGTGTTAGATTCAAAACACTTGCTAGCTTCCATTCTTTTATATATAGGTTATAGACTAGTTGGACCCACACGCTGTGACAACCCTACTCTATATTATGCTAATTAATCTTAATTATGCTTATAATTATGAGCTTGATATGATTTTGAATGCCATTTTTGTGATGAAATGTGTTTTTGAAATCCTATTTGTTCACCGTAGGAAAATCTGTTTGAATTTTCTCTTATAAAAATTAAATTGAAGGCCGTAGAGGCGATAGAAACCGAAATTGACTGTATTTTTGCGATTAGCATGATTTTTAGAGCCTACGGTGAAA
Source organism: Camellia granthamiana (assembly GCA_036172215.1). Classification (NCBI taxonomy): domain Eukaryota; kingdom Viridiplantae; phylum Streptophyta; class Magnoliopsida; order Ericales; family Theaceae; genus Camellia; species Camellia granthamiana. Next base: position 11,665,402 of record CM069908.1, on the reverse strand, counting down.
GTTAATTAAAAGTTGATTTGGAATGAATTAATTAGATTAAAGTGATCAAATTAAGCACAATTGATTAGTGCTAATTAAGGTTGATTTGGAAGGTGTATACATAGAAGCTTTGAGTGCTTAAGCTCATTACATGAGCTCAAAATCTGAAAATAAACACTCTAGAGAGAGAGTGAGCCGATTCTAGAGAGAGGAGAGGCTTAACATTGAAGATTTAGCAAGGGAATTGGAGATTTAAGTGGATTAGCACAAGATCTAACTATATTTGAGGGAAATTGGAACCTCTAGGTGAGTAATCAACCCTTAATCCATGAGTTTAAGCCTTCAATTATGTGAACTCAAAGAGAATTGACAATCAAGAACAAGATTTGAATGATATATGATAATATTGAAGACAACATAACCATGCATGTAAAGAATTGCCATGTATATGCATAATCATCAAAAATTGAGCATCAAATCACTCATGCATGCATAGTTTTGTTGAGCTTCGTGATTATAAGCATCATTTGTACCATTTGAAATGGAGTGAGAGTCAATGAGTAACATGCATGCATAATCCATGGAGGTATGTAGCTTGGTTGTATGTGTTTTGAAGTTGTCAAGGAGAAAATGAAGTAATTTGAGAATTTGATCATGGTTTTGGGACAATTGGCTTCAAACTATATAAGTTTTCATGCTATGTAATGTTTTTCCATGGTTTGGTACCAAATTGCAAGTTTTGGACCTTTGGGAGTGTGTTTTGAACTTCAAACAGAGTTCTGGAAATTCCAGAATTCGTCATGTCAACTCGAGCGTGAAAAGTACCGCTCGAGCGTAAAAAATTGAGCTCCTAGAAGTTTGCAAAATTTTATAGACCGCTTGAGCGACAAAAGTGGCGCTCGAGCGAACACCCTTTTTACTCAGTATTCCGCTAGAGCGACCATCAAGCGGAAAATTCATGCAACTAGAAGTTTTACAGAGTTTTACAGACCACTCGAGCGGCCAAAGATGCGCTCAAGCGGAGAGCCCTGTTTCAGAAATTTTGAAAAGTTGTTTTATGATTTGTTTTCCGTTCTCTTTCATCTCTAAGCACTCTTAGGCATGCATTGAACATCCTAAATGAATTAAAGGATACGAAAGAAGCCTAAGAATGTCAAGCAAATTAAAGAACGGATTGAATTATATTATGACCCAATATGTTATAAATTATGTAGGGTCAAGTGCAAGGGGGAATCAAGCACCAGAACATTGTGAGTAATATCGTAGTAAAGATATTTTTGTGTATGTATCATTTTCTAAATGTTACCTGTGTGGTAAGTTTCTAAAGTTCCAATTTGAAACTGTGAATGAGAATTCTATCCACTTGATTCGTGATGAAATATATGGAGCAATAAATATATGATTAAGAAAGGGCCTATGGCCGTTCGGTTCTCTTAAAAAGGGCATGAAATGGGCCTAAGGCCGTTATGTATGATTGTTAAATGGCCCAAGGCCGTTATGTACAATTGTTAAATGGGTCAAAGGCCGCACAGGAATGTTTGGACCTAAGGTCATTTTGAATGCGAGAATGAATGAGAACAAGATCATGAATCATGGATGCGCACAAGTGCGAATAAGGAAAGGAATGGACCTAAGGTCGTTTAGAATACAAGGATGAATGAGAACATGACCATGGGTCATGAGTACGCATAAATGCGAATATGAAATGGATTAGTTGGACCTAAGGTCGTTTTGCCTATGAAATGGACCAAGAGTCGTTTTGCAAATACGAATTGGACCTGAGGTCGTTTGGTACATGAGTATTTGTATGTTATGTTGGACCCAAGGTTGTTTCAAGTTGATATCGATCAATAAGTCTAGTTTATGACTGACTGTTAAATGAATCTCATTCATGAACTCCTTTACTTTGGTATTATTCACTAGGCATTAGCTCATTCCTTATTTATATGTATGTAAGTGAGCAGCGGGATGTCCAGCCCCAACCCCAATGAGCAATGAGAAACTGAGTTTTGAGGGATTCACCAAGGTCTCTTCACGCAAGAGGCTTCAGTTTTGTTTTGTTTTTCCTTTGTACTTTTGTGGTCACGTATGACCACACCTGTATAAGACCTTGCTTTTGTTAATACTGACTTTGAATAATCCTAGATGTAAGTATTACATACTTAAAATGAATGTTCATATGGTATGAGTTATTATATGAATATGAGAATGTTTTGATTTAGACATGTATGCACAGCTCATTATACAATCTTTGAAAACAATAGCTTCCGCAATTTGCCCCCCTATTGTTACATATGAATTGATTTTTGACTGAGGCCGCAGGTAATCTCATGATTACTGGTCAGTTATAACCTTAATCCATAGGGGCGGGTTTGGGTCATGACACACACGCTTACGCGCGTGAGGGTCGCATTATTGTTGATAGAAATAATACAGCTAGGCAAGGATACAATGTTTTTTTGAGAAAATCTCCAACACAAAATACACAAATATTTCTTATTTTATATTTCATCAATCATAACCACATCTTACATTTCATGAAACTGTCGACCAAAAGATAAATGGGCCCATTGTTGTCTTGAAATGAAACTTTGTGGGTTAGCCGATTGAAAGGATTGCTTTATGTCGTCTCTCTTTTTCTTCTCACTTTTTCTTGGCTACTTTTTTATTTTTATTTTTTTGTTGTTGATAGTTGTGGGGAATTTTGGCTTATCTAATTTTAAACTGATTTTGGTGGATTTAAATGTGGTCCTACAGTAAAGAAGAATATATGCTGAAGCGGACTAACCTAAACAAGGATTGGATTAGTATTTATTTATTTATATATCATTTTAAGTTTGTATCTATGCTCATGGGATGAGATATGGCAAGACAATTGAAGTTTTGCTTCAAAAGTGTTGGAAATTTCAATAGAAGCTTTTGAATGTTTAAAGGATTTGTTTAGAATTGTTCGTGGATTTGAAAAACCTCTGCTAGAGCAAGTTGGCAAGGAGAATTAGATTGACGATCACTTATTCAATATGAAATTCAAATTTCATTATGGAAAAGATGTTTTGAAGAACCGTCACAAAACAATAAGAAATCTCTACAAGGCTATAAAAAATCTTATTGACCAGAAAGGGTTCAGCTAGAATGAAACTCAACCAAATCGTGACAACTGATAATAAAGTTTGGGATGATTATATCAAGGTGAAGTTTTTAAGATTTCTTATTCCCATTATTTAATGGACAGTCCATGCAGGCTACCGACACTGCATTTTGGTGCATCATCATTCAAATTATCTCTTTCTTCTCTACCGGTGAATTGGGGGAAAGAGTGCACTAATAAGATCCTCTAACGAACAACAAGAGTTTGGTTCGCACAATTGACATTTTGGCTACGACAAATCACAACAAACATAACAGGATCTTTAATCGGAAAAGATTAAAGTGTAAGATTTGATGTACGCAATTGCGGTTTGATTTAATACCTCCCCTAAATTTTCTAATGTGTTAAAACTCTTGAGGTTCATTCTTCAAAATTTTTTGTTTTGATTGTGAGTAGTTAGTTGTTTGGCGTTTTTGCAATGATTTTTAAAAAAATATATTTTTCTAATTCGATCGCGATAGAGTTTTTATCTTTTTCTGATTTCTTTTTTCTTTGTTTTTATGCCTTAGTTTGATATGATCAGAGCTATTTGGGTCCTTTTTGATTTGTTTTGGCTCTAATTTTGTCCAGTTGTTTGCTAGAAAAAGGTAAGAAAAGACAAATAAATTGATAAATTTTGTAGTTTTGTCCATGAAAACAAATCCACTAAGAAGAGCTTAATTCTACTATATGACTTGGGTTCTATAGTTTCTTTATTTTCTAGAAACCAGAATGTTGTAAAATGTAAGATTAATAACACCCAGTTTCTTCTTCTGTCTTTGCCTTTTCTCAGCAACTAGACATAGGATGGAAAATTTCAATAAGGAATCTTTTGATGTGTATAGTTACAGTCACTTAACATGAACTAATTCCTTTAACTCAAATACTAATTGGTTCTTCTCTTAACCTTGGTGGGTTCAAATTCATTTATTGCATCAATGCCATATTGGAAACAAAGGTGTTCTAGCAATTAATCAATGGCCTCAATATTATTTTCGCTGATTATAGTGATACATCCAAGTTAGCATATTCATTCAAGTGATCAATGATGAAGACAAATGGACACAGTAGACATTTATAGGGCATCTATAAGAATTCAAATATCATATTAGCACCAGCAATACATGAAGAAGAATTAAAACTTAAGTTAAAAAGAAATGTAATGAAGAAACAACAATATTCCTAACTTATGATGCATTCTTGAGTTAGTCCTAAGAATTCTTGCCACTGCTATGATCATATACTTCGAACTATAAGTCCTAATCCCTAAACATTACAATCACCAATTAATTTATGGGTCACAAAAGCATATTTCTAATATACAAAATGAAATTTAAAAAATATATGAAATATAAAAAAGCACTTGCAAATAAAAATGCCAGAACCCTGCACCAAATTAGAGCTGTGTATAATTTTTTGTTCTTGAAAATGAAAGGATGAAAAGTTCACTACACCATAACATAAAACATGTGAGGAAAAATGGAAGGTTGTATACCTCACAATGAGGACAAAAGCTAAAGTACAAACAATATCATGCTACATAAATTTTCAAAGAATTTCTGTCATCGGCAACATACTATGAACTTTTGGTTGTATAAAATCTAGTAACCGGCCAAAAAGAGACACCTGGGGCCATCAATGGTCGTTTTGGGTTTAAGGTTTAATTTTTCAATGCTTTGTTTTTGAATTTATTGTAGTGTCTTTAAATCTACAAATCCACCAATTTTGTTTTTCTATGCCCAACGTAGATGGCTAATTTCCGAAGTTGTAAGCATGCAGGTTCTCTTATGAACATATTCACAAACACATCGTAGGCATATTCAATGGCTACAAACCTATAATCAATATATAAATCACAACCCAAACACTACAAAGAAAACATGTTCCAAGAAGGGAGACCATGAAACCCAGACCTCAGGTGAACATAATTGAGAAGAAACGTGGGTTTGTTTCTCTTCTCAGTGAAAGCTTCCAATTATTTGTCGACAAGTGGTGCACTGAACAAAGAAGGTGCCATTACAAACTTCCACTAAATTCTCTCTGATTTCTATAGGTATGATTTAATAATAACCCATCTTATCAAATGAGAATGATAGAATCATAGAAAACTCAGTTTTGTTCCTTGGATTGATTTATAAGAAAAGTAGATTTCTTTACCAAAGAATGTATGCAGAAACAAAGAATGAAAAGGGTATGAAAACAAAAAAGAGATGAAGCACTATCTCTCTGTACGTTTCATTTTGGCATATGATCGAGCACATGGTGGGCACACAATTGCTTGAAATAGACAAAATAGGAATAATCACATAATAGACAAGAGGAAGAAGACACACCTCAGTTTCGGCAGGTTGTTCCAGTTGATAGAACATACACCAATCCAGTATGTATGGCCATAAATATATTGAGAGATTATAGATTTATGAATGCACTTATGAATCAATGCTTCTGAATGATTCTTGTTCGCTAAACTCAAATAAATCAGCTTGTTCATTGATTTTGATTTTTGACATCAAATTTTTCTCTGTATACCCTATAGCTACGTGTGAGAAATGGCGAAATAGAGGAAGGGAGAGAGAGAGAGAGAGAGAGACCGAGATCGACACAGATGGAGAGAGACCGACAGCGAGAGAGAGAGAGAGAGGGGGGGGGGATGATAGAATCATAGAAACCTCAGTTTTGCCCCTTGGATTGATTTATAAGACAAAGTAGATTTCAGAAACAAAGAATGAAAAAGGGAATGAAAACAGAAAAAAAGAGATGAGATGGGGCACTCTCTGTACGTTTCATTTTGACATATCAAAGCACATGGTGGGCACACAATTAAATAATTGTGTTTGACATATTATCGAGCACATGGTGTGGGCACACAATTAAATAATTGTAAGGAACAAGAAAAAGGGACTTTTTTTCAAAATAAGTAAAAATACTAGCTTAGTTTTTAAATTAAGGCTAGTTTGAACAAAATTTCCAAAATAAGTAGAAATGTTATTTCAAAACATGTTTTCTCCATAATTTTGGCCCAAGCGCGAAAAATGAATAAATTATAAAAGCATGATTATAAATCATGTTTTTAATTAAGAAAACGTGGTTAGAAACCACGCTAGAAACCATGCTTTTAAAGCTAAATAATAGCGCAACGTGAAAACATGTTTTGAAACCACGTTTTCAATACATCACGCATTCACTCTTCTCTCTCTCTTTTCTCTCTCTCTCTGACATCACGCATTCACACTCTTTTCAATACCGACAGCACTCATACACTCACATCAAACATATATAAATTTTATTTTATAAAATTGAGACCCATATTAAATATATATAATAATAATTTATAATAGGAAATAATAATCAACTAAACTATAAAAAAAAAAATTATTTTTAAAATTTATGTATTCTTAAAATTTATTTTTTTAATAAAAATTTATTTTAGGGTTTAGGATTTATAAAAAAAATAAATTTTAAGAATTAAATTATAAATTCTAAACCCTAAAATAAAAATAAATAAATTTTAAGAATTAAACCCTAAACCCTTAAATAATAATAAAAAAATTATGCCTAAACCCTAAAATAAAATAAAATAAAATAATTAAGAATTAAACCCTAAATCTTAAACCTTAAAATAAAAAAAATAAATTTTAAGAATTAAAGTAAAAAAGTAATCATTTTATATAGTTGATTATTATTTGCTATTATAAATTATTATTATATCTATTTAATATTGGTCTCAATTTTATAAAATAAAATTTATATATATTAAAAATTAGGGAAAATTGGCCTAAGGTCCCTTCTCTACTTTTGATAGGAGGAGAGGTCCAAAATAATATGTTTTGATGGCTAAGGTCCCTCAAATTTATTTTAGGTTATAAAGTACCTAAATTACCCTTCTTTTATAACATAAATTTGTTTGAATATTATATTGTTGACTTCACGGTGAGATTTTGGAAACCGAATTCGCAGTGGAGATTTTGTCGGAGATTGCAGTGAAGTTGACGAGAAATTTATTTGAATATTATATTTTTGACTTCACAGTGGAGATTTCGTCGGAGATTTCAGTGGAGTTGACGAGAAAGATTGCTACGATCATGTAGATTTCGTCGGAGATTTCAGTGGTGTTACAGTGTGTTGATCGCGTAGATTTTCAGTGGAGTTGAATCAGGTTTGTTTTCGATGGAGATTCCACATGCATCTTGATTTTTGTTTTGAATTTTTGTTTAGAGAGAGGCCAGCTTGATAGAGTTGATTTTTATTTTTGGAATTAATTTTTGATTCTCTGTTTTTTTGATCAATTTCAAAGAGTGTTGACAGTGTGTCGATCGCGTAGGTTTTTGAGTGGAGTTGAATTAGGTTTGTTTTCGATTTAGATTCCACATGGATTTTGATTTTTGTTTTGAATTTTTGTTTAGAGAGAGGCCAACTTGATAGAGTTGATTTTTATTTTTGGAATTAATTTTTCATTCTTTGTTTTTTGATCAATTTCAAATAGTATTGACAGTGTAGTTGATTTTGATGTTTAGAGTTCATTTTTCGTGCTCTGTTTTTTATTAACATACTTATCAATGATAAGTTTTGTTCTATGTTTTTTCAAACCAGAGAAATTTCATTTTCTGTACTTTTGTTGGTATAGTCGAGAGAAAATTGTAAGTTTGTTGTTATAATCCAACGAAAATCACAGGGAAAATTATAAGTGCATATGGACATATTATTAGAAGTTTCTAATGTAGATAGAATCTGAGAAAGTGAATGTAAATTCATAAATTTCTCTGGACTTTTATTTGTAGTTCAGAGAAAATTATAAGTTTGTTACTCACTTTCAGTTTGTAGTTCAGAGAAAATTATATGTTTGTAGAAGATGAATAGAAGTTTTTGTTTCTCTAAGCAAAAGTTATTTTTTGTGTTTTTTCTTTAAGTTTAGATGGACAATGCAGTGTTTTTTGTTATCTTGAAGGTGTATATAAGTTTGTAAATTTCTCTGGATTTTTCTATGAGTGCAATATTGCAGAATGATGCATAGAAAATTGTTAGCTTGTAGTGAGGTGAAAATCACAGAGAACCCTATAATTTCATAATAGATATTCTGTGTGATTTTTTTTCTATGATTGTGTTTAATAGTTAGCAGTAAATTTCTCTGTGATTCTCTCTGAATTCATTAAGTTTCTGTGATTTTGTTTTTTCTCATATTGAAGGTGAATATAAGTTTGTAGATGTCTTTGGACTTTTATTTTAAGTCCAGAGAAAATTATAATTTTTAGAAATTTCTCTAGACTTTTATGTTGTTCTTATGAAGTGTTTTTATGTTAAACAAACTATTTTTCTTGTTTTTTCTTTCAGTTTCAATGGACAGTGTAGTGTTGTTGCTATGCAAATATGAGAATGATACTATTGTCATTAATGTTTCATGCGAATTGAATTTTAAGGAATTGGTTGGCATATTGTGTAAAACATGGGAGAATTTGAAACCTGAGACTATGTGTATTTCATATTCTATTGTGGGCCATCCGAATTGTATGGTTCGAAATAATATTGATTTTCTGAATATGTTGAGGGTTGTTTGTGCACGCGGTGTTAATATAGTTGATGTTTCAGTTACTAGATGTAGTACTTCTGATGAAGCTGATGAAGAGGATGAAGTGGGGTCTAATTGGGTAGATATTGTGGATGGTGAGTGTGATAGGCTGGTGGATATTGAAAGGAATTCACTCTCTAAGTTTTGTTCTCACCAAGAAAAAGTGTTATTGTCAGCTGGTTGGCGAAATAATATTATGAGTGTTAGACAAAAGTTTGAGGGTGGTGTGGTTGAGTTCCGTACTTTTTTATGCAAGTATGCTATTGAGGTTGGTTTTCAGTTTATGTATGTTAAAAATGACAAGTTTAGGGTTACGGCAGAATGTGCATATAAGGAATCAAGGGGATGTATGTGGTGTGTTTATGCTTCAGTTGAAAAAACAAATGGGTTCTTCTACATAAGGACTTTGAACAATGAACATACGTGTGGTGTGGCGGTTCGTACGAGTAAATATGCTAGGATGACTTCCAGCTTAGTTTCTGGGCTGATACTTGAAGAGGTAAGTGCAAAACTTTTAACTTGTCCAGTGGATTTTGTCAAAGAAATGAAAGACAAGTATAGGGTCTCAATCAGTTATAACTGTGGTTGGTTGGATGTTGAAAAAGCAAAATGTAGTACATATGGGGATTCTTGTTTGTCATTTGATCAATTGCGGTGGTATTTTGATGAGGCATTGAAGAACAATCCAAGTAGTCATTTTGAGTTAGATTTTGAAGATAACAAGCGTTTCAAAAGAGTGTTTGTGGCTTTTCATGCATGCATTACTAGTTTCAAATATTGTCGGTCATTGCTTTTTCTTGATGAAACATTTTTGAAAGGACGATACAAAGGAGTTATGCTTGATGCAATGCGAAAAGATGGGAATGATGGTAATTGTAAATATATATAATTTTATCTAAATATGTGAATTTTCTATATATGTAGGAATTGAGTGAATGTGATTTTTCTCTGACACTTTGAATTTTCTTTGGTTTTGGCCACTGTGTGGATTTTCTATGGTTGTGGCCACAGTGAGAATTTTCACTGGATTTTGGTCAGTGTGTGAATTTTCTCTGAATGTTGTCATTGTGTGAATTGTATCTGTAGGTGGTCACTAAGCGAATTTTCTCTGGATATTATGATTGTGTGAATTTTCTATGTAGTTGGTCACTAAGTCAATTTTCTCTAGATGTTGCCAATGTGTGAATTTTCTCTGAAATTGGGCACTAAGTGAATTTTCTCTGGATGTTGGCAGTGTCAAATTTCTATGGTTGTTTATTGTTCTATTTTTCTCTGCATGTGTATATCTAATATGCTTGTTCCTATTTGTTTTGTAGGTTTTTTTCTTGTAGCTTTTGCTGTTGTTGATGCTGAGAATAAAGACAATTGGTGTTGGTTTCTTGAACATTTATGTGGAGTATTGGGATCAGAAAGGGTGATAAGTTTCCTATCAGATCGACATTGTGGTATTGTGGAGGGAATTGCTAGGTTTTTCCCTAAATGCTTTCATGGATTTTGTCTTGAACACCTAAAGAGAAATTTGAGGGATAAGTTGTCATGTGGAAACACAAATTTGATTAGGGAGATGATTGTGTCTAAGTTTTCAGAATGTGCATATGCTCCAACAAAGGCATCATTTCATTTCAAGTTAAATGAATTAAAAAGTGAGGGAGGAGACATTGTGAGTGTTTTCTTGAGAAGTTTACCATATGAAAATTGGAGTGATGCATATTTTGCGGGGAAACGTTATGGTGAGATGTATTCAAATGTTGCTGAGTCATTCAATTCATGGATATGAGAAGCTCGGCACTTGCCAATAACAAATTTGGTGGACATGATACGATTGCAAATCATGAATATGAGGTCTGATAGGAGGCTGCTCTCTAGTAAATGGAATAAAGTTCTGTGTCCTCGTATGGATAGTGTATTGGAGAAGTCTTTTTTGGATGGGAGGACATGGAATGTAAGTTTATCATCTGATAATGTCTTTGAAGTGCATTGTTTTCCTTCGGTTATGGTTGATCTTGGGTTGAGAACTTGTTCATGTCGAAAATGGGAAATAAATGGGTATCCATGTCAACATGCTGTTGCTGCAATTTTTAGGAGTGGAAAGAATTTGAATTCATTTGTTGAACCATTTTTCATGCTGATATGTATCGTCAAGCATACTCGTTTTTGATTGGCCCAGTTCCAACTGTTGAAAAACCTCTGTGTAACATTGAAGATGCTATGATTTTACCTCCATTAAGCAAGAGACCAGTTGGGAGGCCGAAGAAGAACAGAATTGCTTCTATTGGAGAGTTTAAAAGGGTGATTAAGTGTAGTCGTTGTGAGAGTATTGGTCACCATAATAAGAAGACATGCAAGGAACCTTTGTTAAATAGTTGAGGATTATACATTTTATTAATTGAATAATACATTTGATGATTACTTTGTATATTGTGTTTTGTGAAATGTATTTTTTAGACATTGTATATAATAATATCAATCAAATTCATCCAGAGAAATTTTTCAATATCAGTTAAAGTATGTATTGTGTTTGTTGATATATACTATAGGCAGTGGGTTTGTAATACTTGTCAAATTCATCCAGAGAAATTTTCCTATGGCAGAGAAAATTCTCTGTGTATTATGTTTTGAAGCTTCAATTCATCCACATAAATTTGACAATGATAGAGAAAAGTACTGTGTGGATTGTGTTTTTTGAATTTGATAATTGTTTTGTACTAACACAGTGCATTAGAGATTGTATGATCATAGGCACCTTCTTTGGCACGATATGAGTTAAATTTCTCTGTGAATCTCTGGTAACTTCATATCAGTCATTTCAAGAAATGTGCACACCAGACAGAGCATACACAAAATTATTGCACTGAGTACAACCAAGAAACAAAATTAAGCTCTTTTGAAATTTCTCTGAGTTGAGAATTTCTCTGGACCAGGGAAAAATTTCTCTGGACTTAGTTCAACTCAGAAATTTTTGTCAAAGCCAGAGAAATTTTCCTCACCAACCCAGGGAGATTCCTCCTCTCCAAATCACTCAACCCAGAGAAATTCACAACTCAAAAATTCCATTTTCTGTCACCATTCTAATCCGTCAATTTCATCCGTAGAAATTTTCCACTATCAGAGAAAACTATTTGGGCATTGTGTTTTGAAATTTGAAATTCATCCAGTGAAATTTTCCAGTGGCAGATAAAATTACTGTGCGCTTTGTGTTTTGTTGAGTTTGATAATTGTTTTGTACCAACACAAAGCATTACAGATTACATGATCATATAGACATCCCCTTGGGACGATACAAGTTAAATTTCTCTGTGAATTTCTGCTAATATCATACCAAAGAAATTTCTGCAGATAATTTTCTCTGTGTGGATTGTGTTGACAATCACAATAAAATATATATATATATTTAACCATCGATAAGTATGAAATTTACATTAGCCGAAATATAAAAAAAAAAAAGAAAAGAAATTTACATTAGTCAAGAAATGATATATACATATATGTCAAGCATCATCATTTCTTCAATGTATCAACAAAAAACTAAATGGTTAATATTGTATGGATATATACATATATGTGAGACAATTTTCTCTGTGTGGATATGTACATGGTCTTCCTTTCACTAGTTTCACTATTACATTTTTTGTTCTTCTTTTGAAGATATTTCAATTGGTTCAATCCATGAGTGGCCAACTTTGGTCACAAATCTCTCTATGAGTTCTGCCCTCATCAACCTTATCTCTTGTGTGGACAATTTGGAGCTGATAAGTTCATGCTTGCTATATTGTTTCATTATATAGCAGACAAAGAGGCCACAATCCAGACTGCATACAAATTATAGGTATAGTTAGTTTTAAGAAACATGCAAATCAGATTATCTTATTTATGGATGTATGAAACTTACGAATCACTTTCTTGTTGTGGAGCATTGTTGACATATTCAAAGTCGTAACTTGTGTTTTGTGAGTTTATTAATTTGAAAGAGGGTTGTGATTGAGCCTCTCTTTCAAGGCAAGCTTTCAAAAAATTCTCCATATAATCTTGCTGCAAAAAAATAATTTTTAAATAATAGAGAAATTTACAGACAAATCAATGGGATTCTATGAAAATTATCATCACATAAAGATTATGATGGATCAGAAAAATTTACATTTGTTACCAATTGTTTTCCATCTTTGACATATTTGTCTTCTGCATCATCCTTCCTTAGCCTCAGTGAGTTGTAGAACTTCCATAAATTGTCTTGTTTGTCCAGGACAAGCAAGGTCCAGTAATTTCCATGTGTGGACTTCTCATTACCTCCAGTATTTATTGGGAAATAGAGGAACCTGTAGTTCCTCCATGCTGTTTCAATATGCTTGTCAAATAAGGACACTCGAAAAGCTTGATTTTCTGTCATCTTGATGAAATTCTGTGGTCAAAGAAAATCAAAAAATGGTTATGTTATGAGAAAGTTGAAATGACAGGAATTTAAGAAATATGCACAGAGAAATTTTAAATGCACATAACTAGCCAGAGAAAATTAGACTAGTGACACAACTGGCTTCAAGAAGTATCTTAAGAAGAGAAAGTAGTAAGTAAATTCCAGAGAAAATCAAATAAAATAGTAGTAACATACTAAGCTCATGAATGTGAAAAAAAATGAAGTTGGTTGTTGTCTTTCTCTCATTTGGTCAGCCAAAAGGATCTCTTCATAGCCATCAATGGCGTGAAAAATATGATTTATAATTGTAATATTGGTTTATAAAGGCTGATGGAACATTGCAGAGAAATTTTGATGAAAGACTTACATTGTTGGCAATTTCTTTTTGCTTTATTAGGTTTCCAATGTCTTCGAAGGTAATGAGATTCAACTCACTTGTCCAAATTAAAGCCCTACAAGATGACAAAGAAGGGATTTAATTGTTGTTAATGCAATATAAGTTTGTAATTTGTTGTTTGTTATCTTCTATTTTGTTTGTTGTACTTACTCAAGTCCAGACACATTTGATATGTGCTGCAAGATGTCTTTTACATGATCTTTTATCAATCTTGAAATCGGTAGAGTTTGTGGAAAGACCCAAGATTTTCTGATGTTTGTAGGTGGAGGTAAGACGTACGCATCAGCATCAAGTACTTCTTTGTCCTTCTTGGTTTGCTCAGTTTGCTTCGCAGCTTGTTTTGAAGCTCTGGTCACTTTCGCAATTTTGGGATACTAAAATTCTGGATCGTGCTGCTTTTCCTTTCTTTCTTTTGCCTTTAAATTTTTTATCATTGATGTCGAATCTTTTTTGACTGTAGACAGTGAAAATATCAGTAAAAGTGAAATTTCTCTGAAGTAACAGATGATATTTCAATATGTAAATTTATTTAATTCAATATTTTCTAGTTATCATAAACTTTTGTCTTTTGTTTCAGTTGTTCTTTGTGTGCAATTTGTTCTTGTTGGGTTGGTGGTTGTTGTTCCACTTGCATTTCAACTATACACAGTGGAAATGAAACAAGCCCCAAAAATCGAATAAGAAAATAGACAGAGAAAATGAAATGAGCAGTAGAAATCAATAGAAATAAGCGGCAGAAACTAATGTGTTCAGAGAAATATAACTCCAAAGAAAATTACCAATGACATAGAAAATTATAATAAATAGAAATTTCTCTGAGTTATGTTGCCACAAGGACATAACTTTTTGTGACTCACGATTTTCACTGACCTTGTGGTTGAAGTTGTGTTGGTGTTCAGTATGGTTGTGTTGCTAGTTGGACGGATAGTTCTTGAAGTTGTTCATGCAATTTAGCATTTTCAGTTTCAAGCTCCGAAATTGAATTCCTCAACTGTTGGATTGTTTTTGTATCGTCTTCTTTTTGAACCTCCAACATCCTTAGTTTCATTTGGATTGTGTTGTCTTTTTCTTGAAATTCTGAGTTAAGTGATGTGAAGGTTTTTATTGCAATATCCTTTTCAATAAGTAATTCAATCCAATTTCTCTCTTCTTCTTTTTTAGATTGAGAAAGTGCCTTTAGTCTTTGACGTAGATCAGCAATTTGGGCATCCTTTGATTCCTCACATTCTTCAGGCTGATGCATTGTTGAGCCGCAAATGCTATCATGTTGTTGGTCCATCGGCTCATTATATTTTTCTTCGTCACTTTCCTCCTTGTTTTCTTCTTTTTGTTCATCTTCTTCTTCACTGTCTTCTTCTTTCTGTTCATTTTGTTCTTTGTCTTCTGCTTCTATTTCTTCACTTTCTTCTCTGGCTTCTCATTCTCCACTGCTTGCTTGATCTTCTTGTCCATTGCTGGCTTCGTATTCTTCTATGTTGCCTTCTGCTTCTTCATTGAATTTGACAATTGCTTGATGTTCAGATGAATCTTATAATGTCTCCTTGAATTTCACAATTGCCTTTTTTGATTCTTTCTTCGTCTTTTTACCAAGACAGAACTCTTCTGATGGGTTTTTGACTAGCTCCTTGTTATCTATCTGTATTTTATTAGAGAAATGTTACAAAATTCACTGAGAGAAAAAATTCAAATAAGGAAAATAAAATTCATCTAAATGATACTAATAGGAAACAAACTTCAGAGAAAATTGTATGGGCCAGAGAAAATTACAGACAGGAGTTAATTTTATGAGGCATAGAAAATTATGAAACAAGCAACATAATTTAGATATCAGAGAAAATCAATCAAGGTATATAAGTTAATGTTTGGCTATAATTGTGTCAGAGAAATTTGGATTCCAGAGAAAATTCATTAGAAGGGTAGAAATAAACAGTGTTTATCAAAGATGCAAGGCACATAAGTTATGGGCCAGAGAAAATTACACACAAGGAGAAACAATTTTATGGGCCAGAGAAAATTATGAAACAACCAACATAATTCAGATATTAGAGAAAATCAATCAGGGTATATAAGTTAATGTGTTACAATTGTGGTCAGAGAAAATTGGATTGCATAGAAATTTGGATTGCAGAGAAAATTGATTACAATGGCAGAAATAAACCAGTTGGTACCAAAGAAGAAAACATAAATTGATAGTTCAGAGAAAATTGATCTTAATCAATCAATGCACAAAGAGGGAAACAAAGCAGTGGTCAGAGAAATTTTGAAATTTCACTGAGATTTCAATAGGGATAGGAATCTAACCTATCGAGGTGCAAGAGAGTGGACTGGTGTCTTCTACAGCTGTTTCGTCAAGGTTTGCAGGTTCCACTTTGGCACATCTTGGGAAGTCAGTTGTATTACTGTCTTCCGAGTCAATGATAGTTGCATGTTCACATAGCCAATATTGTGATGAAAATTAAAGTAAATAAAATTTTCTAAACGCACAAATTTGTAAGTATGATAACTGCAAATTTGAATGAATATTATATTTACCAGCAATGCAATGACACACCCTGTAACTTTTTCTGGAGTTTTGTGTAATGCCATGATAGAATCAATCAATGTTGATGTGATTGCTTCTGGCCAATCATAATGTTTCATTGATTCAAGAGGTTCCACATACTTTATAAAAACCCACCCTACTGAATTCCCACTTGTTGCAAAAAATATGGTGAGACACAAGTACAATGTAACAATGATTGCTACATTTTTTAAGACAGTTGGTTGCTTGCCTTTCATTGCTTTAACCAAGGCATTTTTAAGAACATGACCAGTGAGCCTTGTGTCCTTTTGGAATCTTCTCCTTAGGAATGCAGATTTTGGCTTTTTAGAGTATTTTAATGGCATGGCTGCTTTACCTCATTCCAAACCAAAAATCAAGGTCATGTCATTTGTTGTAAAGGTCAGGTTGTTCTTACCAACTGTGAATGCTTTTGTTTTTGTATTGTAACATTGGATTATGGCAACTACATCATCATCGGATTTCCTAGATTTCTTTGGATCCATCCTTCCAGTGGTTAGAGCTTGGATCAAATACCAGAATGGGGTCTTTTGAAGCTCTACAAGTTGTTTTGAATTGAATTTAAGTGTTTGAAAAAATGAGACAACAGATGAGAGATTGGATCGGAATTGAATGCTGTAGTGAGCTCTCTTTCTATGGAGTTTAACATGTTTTTTCCCCCTTGAGCTTGAGTCTTTTGAAGTTGGGGTACTCATCTAGATGCTAGTTGCTTCATCACCTTGGACTTGTGTGTTTTGGCGAGGAGTTTGTGGTGTTTTGCTGCTGGTTTTTGATCTTAGATCATAAGAAGACTGAGAGAGTTGTTCTTTCTTGCTTGGTGTTTCCAGTGTTTTGCTGCTGCTTTTTGATCTTAGCCCATAAAAAGATTGAGAGAGTTTTTTTTTTTTGCTTGGTGTTTCCGGTGTTTTGTTGCTGGTTTTTGATCTTAGCCCATAAGAAGACTGAGAGAGTTTCTTTTTTTTGCTTGGTGTTTTCCAGTGTTTCGCTGCTTTTACGTTTTGCCATTTCTAGACAATGATTAAAACATAAAGATGTCAACATTAAATCCCAGAGAAAATTGAACATGCTAGAGAAAATTGGACATGTCAGAGAAAATTACAGATAAGGGAGAAAATTACAGATAAGAGAAAATTAGAGATGTCAGTGAAAATTACAGATAAGGGAAAATTATAGAAAATTGGACATGCCAGAGAAAATTAGACATTAAAAATTAAATGTCAGAGAAAATCAACAAAGCATCATAAACATGAAAGAGAAATTTTCAATAATTGTTAAAATTACATATAGAAGTAAACATACCAAAGAAAATGAATGACAGAAAAAAGTAAACATGGCAAGCCAAAGAAAATTTTCATTCCACAATTAGCAAAGATAAAATAAACAAAGTAATGTAAACACGCCACTGAAAATTACACCACATTGAAACCAAGAATTGAACAAAATAAACATGCCAGAGAAAAATACACATTCCGGAGAAAATTACACATTCTTGAGGAAATTTTCATTCCAGAGAAAATTTCAATTCATAATATTAAAATGCCAGAGAAATTTACATACACAACCAGAGAAAATTAACCACGATAGAGACACACAAGGGAGGAAAGTGGTGTGATATGATCAAAGAAAATTATAAATACCAGAGAAACTTAGACAGGCAAGAGAGTAATAGACATTCCAGAGAAAAATACATATTCCAGAGAAATTTACAAAGCAGATAAATTCATAGACAAAATCACAGAAACATGTTCAAGAATAAGATCAAAATACAAAGAAATAACTTTTTCTCAAAATACACATATCAGAGAAAATTCAAAGAAGAAACATTCATTCCAGTCCATAATATTAAAATTCCAGAGAAAATTAAACATGATAGAGACACACAATGGAGGAAAGTGAAGTGATGTGATGTGGTCAGAGAAAATTATAAATACCAGAAAAACTTAGACAGAGGCAAGAGAGTAATAGACATTCCAATTAAAAATACATATTACAGAGAAATTTACAGAGCAGGAAAATTTATAGACAAAATTATAAAAACATGTTCAAGAATAAGATAAAAACACAGAAAATTATTTTTTTCAAAATAAACATACCAGAGAAAATTGAAAGAAGAAACATACATCAAGCAAAAATCAGAGAAATTCAAATGCCAGAGAAATTTACAGATAAAATCACACAAACATGTTCAAGAATAAGTTCAAAACACACAGAAATAACTTTTTCCAAATTCAGGTAGCTTTTTATTACGAAATTGAAACCCTAATTTATGGAAGGTCCATGTAAAATGCTATTAACTGTGTTTCCAGAAAAAATCTAGTTGTATTGTAGAAAAACATACCAGAGTTATGATGAAACTTGAATGACGAGCTGATATGGCTTGAGATGAAGATGCGACGTGACGAAGATGAACTGAGATGACGATGAGCAGTGAAAACGAAGCTCTAACGAAGGTCAGAGAAATTTGTGAGGAAGGAATGTGAATGATTTTTGCAGAAGATAACGAAGCTCTAATGTCGATGGTGAAGATGATGTTGAAACGCTAATTCTGCTGTTCTCCTGTTCGTGAAGATGCTGGATGCTTGGAATGGAACTCAGACGTCGGAATGAGTTTCGTTTCTATGTTGATTTTGGCAAGGGTATTTTGGTCCACAAAATAATTAAAAACGCGCACCAAGTTGTTCAAGGACTTGATGCATCACTATTTTTTTGGGTGTCCTTTATCCTCTAAATTATTATTATTAGGGACCTTAAAAAAAATTCTCCTAAAAATTATATATGTTTGCTAAACCCTAAACTCTAAATCCTAAACCCTAAAATAAAAATAAATAAATTTTAAGAATTAAACCCTAAACCATAAAATAAAATAAAAAATTTATCCCTAAACCCTAAAATAAAAAAAATTTAAGAATTAAACCCTAAATCTTAAACCTTAAAATAAAAAAAAATAAAATTTAAGAATTAAAGTAAAAAAGTAATCATTTTATATAGTTGATTTTTATTTGCTATTATAAATTAATATTATATATATATATTTAATATTGGTCTCAATTTTATAAAATAAAATTTATATTTATTAAAAATTATATATGTTTGCTAAACCCTAAATCCTAAACCCTAAAATAAAAATAAATAAATTTTAAGAATTAAACCCTAAACCCTAAAATTAAAAAAAAAAAATTTTATCCCTAAACCCTAAAATAAAAAAAATTAAGAATTAAACCCTAAATCTTAAACCTTAAAATAAAAAAAATAAATTTTAAGAATTAAAGTAAAAAAGTAATCATTTTATATAGTTGTTTATTATTTGCTATTATAAATTATTATTATATATATTTAATATTGGTCTCAATTTTATAAAATAAAATTTATATATATTAAAAATTATATATGTTTGATGTGAGTGTGTGAGTGCTGTGGGTATTGAAAAGAGTGTGAATGCGTGATGTATTGAAAACGTGGTTCACGTTGCACTATTATTTGGCTTTAAAAGCATGGTTTCTAACCACGCTTTCTTTACAAAACAAATTTATTTAAAAGCGTGGTTTCTAATCACGATTTCTTAATTAAAAGCGTGATTTGTAACCACGTTTTTATAATTTATTCATTTTCTACACCTGGGCCAAAAATATGGCGAAAGTGTGTTTTGGAATAACGTTTTAGCTTATTTTGGGAATTTCGCCCAAACTAGGCTTAGTTTGGGAAATAGGTTAGTATTTTGGCTTATTTTGGGAAAAGCCTCTCGCCTGAGCTTGAAATAGACAAATTAAGAATAATTGCATAATAGACAAGAAGAAGAAGACACACCTTAGTTTCGACAAGTTGGTCCAGTTGATAGAACATACACCAATCCAATATGTATGACCATAAATATATTGAGATATTATAGATTTATGAATGCACTTATGAATCAATACTTCTGAATGATTTTTATTTGCTAAACTGAAATAAATTAGCTTGTTCATTGATTTTGTTTTTTGACATCAAAATTTTTTCTCTGTAAAACCCTAGAGCTTCGTGTAAGAAATGGGGAAATAAAGGAAGGGAGAGAGAGAGAGAGAAAAAAAACATCGAGATCAACAGAGAGGGAGAGAGACTGAGAGTGACAGAAAGAGAGAGAGTGTGACGACCTAGTATGCCATCCGTCTCTTCTCCTTTATTTAACCTCGGATTTGTCATGTTAGTGTGTCGGGTCTTGCTTGAAACCTTGTTAATCATCTGGGTTTGTTGTGCTCGAAAGTTTTTCCCAAAATTCTTGTTCTTGTCTCTTTGGTGTTGATTCCCACTTGTCCCAGAGGGTGCGAGGTCCGGTCCAAGGTGCCTAGAATTGAGCAGGGGAAAATTATGGGCTGGAAACCAAGGGCCGCATGTGCGGGAGGTGAGGCCGCACGTACGGAATTCAGGGGAGTTTAGGAGTAGCACACTGTAATATATGCAGGTGCGGAGGCTAGTGCGGGAGAGGAGTGCTGCAAGTGCAGGGATCAGTGACGCACGTGTAGGGGCACGTGCCGCACGTGTGGGACGGGTTCAGCCCGAGAAACCCTGTTTTTTTTCCTCTTTTGGGCTGAATGTATATCATATTTTGACATTTCTCTCTCACTCTAAAATTCATTTTTCCTCATTCTTCTCTCTAAAAACCTTCACCAAACACTCAAAAACTTTGATTTCTTACAATCCATGAGGCTTTGATCTATCTTCCTTCATAAATCTTGGAGAGCAACACAAGAACCTCACTTTATACGGTGGAGATTGAGTTTGGGGCATTTTGATTTCTAGGGTTTCATCTTTTCCTTTTCACCAAAACTTGAGGTAGGGATTTCTTGAGTTATATATACACGTTTTGCTATATTGTTGTTGATTTAAAGGTTTTTCTTGAAGTTCTTATGTTGATTTTTATTTTGAGATCTAAAATGTAGAGAGTTTTGAAAGTGGGTTTAAATCGCAACTTTTTGTTAATCCTAGAGGATTTTTCTTTTCATTAAACTTAAGAAAAATGATTTTGGTAGGGTTTCACCAAGGAAATGGGAAATGTTTGGTTTTGATAAAAAAACCCTAGAAATTGGAGATTTTGGAAAGTATGGAAATGCCTATGGATTTCTTTCTTTTCTTGTGTTAAAGGAATGAATGAGCGTAGGTTGCATGATGTGTGTAATGACCCTCACCACTGTTTACCGAATAACCACTGATTACCGTTAAACTGAACTGATTATGACTGATGATTGAGCTGGATAAAATACTGAATTGACTGACTGGAAACTGGAACTGAATTGATTGAATATATATATGTTAACTTGCATTTTATCTGTTTGATTGTTTATATATCTGTCCATGGTTTAATGTTTAATTCGCGAATTGAAGGCCTTATCGGCGACCGAATTAGAAACTGATTAATGATTTAGGATCGTGAGAATTTATGTAATCTTATGGTATAATTATCTGAGAGTTGATTTGGTATGATTAAATTAGATTAAATAAAGCCAATTAAAGAGTTTGTCGTAATTACACTTTTGCCACCTAGTGGGGCCTTTGTTTATTCATATTTGAAGCCTTGTATGTGCTTAATCAAAACATTTCCCTCAGCCACAATTGAGAGCCATAACCGACCAAGACTAGAGAGGATGAGAATTAAGGGAGAATTGAACTCAACTTGGGGGTTTAGCTTGAATCTTGTAGAATTGGAGTGTAAGTTGGCAAATTGAACTTCAAGGCTAGTAACTGAAGTCTTGGGTATGAATTCCATCCTTTGATTTATGTCTTTAAGTTCCATCATGCATGATTCAAGTTAAATTAAAGAGCTAAGGCATGTTTTAGTCTTATCATGTTGAATTAGAACTCAATTGTTGCATGCATGTGCATATTGACAAGTTTCGAGGTTGTGATTCACCATTCCTCACATGCATGTGCATAATGTTGTTATAATTCATGTTGTCACCATGTTCTTGAAGAAAATGAGCTCAATTGAGCAAGCTTTGAAGCTTTAATTTGATTTAAAATTCATGCATGTCATGGTTGGTGCATGTTCTTGAAAAATGGTTTGAAATTGGGTTTGAATTAAACACCCTTGGGCTTTGATTTCTTAAATTGAGCTTTGGATCATGTTGTCCTATGTGTTTACAAGTGTTTTTCTAGAAATTAGCCCAAGAGGATCGAAAATTATGTTTTTAAACTTGATTTTGAGTTTGGGACTCAAATCTGGAACTTCCAGAATTTGAGCCTACGCTTGAGCGAGGGATTCTACGCTCGAGCGTACACTCTGTGATCGTGCCTTCCGCTCGAGCGAGGAAAGTCACGCTCGAGCGTGAAATGCGCGCATCCAGTACTTTGCATGAGTTCACAGTCCGCTCGAGCGAGGACCTGTGTCTTATGCTCGAGCGAGGATCGAGCGTCCGTCGGGCATAAAATCTGAGCATCCAGCATTTTTTTACTGTAGCACACAGTCCGCTCGAGCGACGAAGTTCACGCTCGAGCGGAGACCCTTTATCTGCATGTCTGCTCGAGCGTAGAAAGCCACGCTCGAGCGAGACCCCTATTTTCTGAAAATTTTGTTAAGTGTTCAAAAGTGCATCTTTGCATCCTCTTTCCATCCTAGGCATTCCTAGGGCATATTTGAGGCATCTTAAAGAGGATATAGATGTAGAACACACCAAGGCAAATTTAGGGATTAAGTATTATCTTTCCCAACTATGAAACTTAGTGTGTGTTCAATCTGTTAACTGTATAGGGTTGGCATTCCAAGAGGACGCTCTAGGCTACAGTAGCCCAGAACTCTGTGAGTAACAATTGTGTAAAGATATGTTCAAAATGATTATTTTCTAAATACTGAACTGAACTGTTTACTGAACTGATATTGTTATTGAATGAATGCATGTCCTATATTCTGAACTGTATTGTGGCATCCTTAGCAACTACTGTTTACTGTTACTGCTACCGTTTGAGAAATCTCTGCCATGGACGGTTTGTGAACCGATGGCCCCACCGACGGTCTATGAACGGGTGGAGTTGTCTAATCGATTCGGTTCCCATGATTGGAACCACTACTGCTTACTGATTGATGGCCATCATTACCGTTCGGCCTCTAAGGCCTACTGTTTACTGTACTGTCATGCTAATGGATGTACTACATACGACCGTTGACTGTACTGAGCAACTAATATACTGATTGAAATGAACTGTTTTCATACTGTAAGGACATTCATTCTAAACCTCTTTACGCATCATGTTATTCACTGGGCTTTAGCTCACCGCTCATATATATATGTAGGTGTACAGGCACCAGACCGCAGCTAGGAGCGTCGGGGTAAACTCCAGTTTTGTCAAGCCAACCACCGTGCCTCACCGTGAGGTTCCGAGCCTGCCAAGCTTTGGCTTAGGGGTGTTTTTATTTCCCCGTCTGTCTTGGACTGCTTTTGTAATATTGTATAGTCTGTTACTGTACTGCTTAATGGGGATTAAGTCTCTGTACTGTATATTTGTAAATGAAGTGCATACTGTTCCGTACTGAGTATATGTACGTATTTGAGAATCTTTTGGCATCAGACTGTCACAGCTCATTAGGCATTGTTTATTTACTGTATTGGCTTCCGCCAGACCCTGTACTTTGTCTTACTGTATTACTATTAAGCAGGCCTTCGGTAATCTCGAATTACTGGCCGGTTACGGTACTAAACCCATAGGGCCGGGTTTGGGTCGTGACAATGTGGTTTGCAAAAAATGGCAATCTTATTGATATATGAGAGTGAGGAATTTATTTTAAAAAGCTATTGTCAAATGCATGAACATGTAAGGTTGTGAAATGACAAGTTGTTGTGTACCATGGATTATGAGAAATAGGAATCTTGGAAATTGATGCTCGAAAACATTATATATAGTCTTGAAGGGACTAAATTGTTAAAAATTGTGCATAATGAGAACACATTACTATGTGTTGATAGCTTTGGTTGTGTACATGGTTATTTGTGAAACGAGATTAGATTGAGGGAAATGGAGAAATGTTATAAGGCATTAGTTATTATAACATATACTTATTCAATTTATTATTATCACTATTATTGTGCATCTTGAATTGAGTTGGAAATGTTACATTGAGAAAAGAATATTTTGAATGAGAACTATTTTAATGTTATGGGGTAAATACGTTGGTAAGTTCGGTTAGGAGGTGTAGATGAATTTGATAAGTTGGCCTGAGTGTCCGGGATGAAAGACCGAAAACACGCTCGGAGGAGGTACCACTTCCCTTCCGTTCCGGTTAGCAATCGGTAAACTGGGGCTATTGGTAGTGCTTGTTGAGCCTACTTGCAGACACCAACCTAGGGATTACCTGAGTCGTATTTACCACCCCTATTGATTAAAATTGGAGATTTCAGAATTATTGACATTTTAAACTATTGTTGAAACTTGATGATTTTCAAGGAGAGCATGCGCATGAAATTTCCTTTAAACTGGCATTGCATGGCATTGCATTTAATATTGGAAAGTCTAGCATAACTGTATATATTTTGTAAGGATTGTCTACTTAGCTTTTTGCTCACCCCTATGGGATTTGGTGCAGGTAAAGATGTGGTAATCCCGCCGAGTTGATGGCGTGGACATATTTTTGTTAAGAGTAGATGACTCTACTTTGTTGTATATATATTTTGCTAGCCAAGGGCTATATATGTATGGGTCCGAGAGGCCACTTTTGTGTAACCAGGCTTAAGCCTTGGAAATTGTAAACCCATGAGGGCATTTTATTATTTTTGGAACGTTACGCTCTACATGCTATAGATTCATGTATCCTCTAATCCTTGAATGTATAATTCGCATGTGGAACTTTTGTATAAACTTTGTTGATAAATGATGTAAGAGTTGGAGATTTGCCATTGTTATTTAGTGGAAGTGGGTTGATGTTTATATCCATGTTGAATTATTTCGGGGCGTTTCAGAGAGAGACCGAGATCGACAGAGATGGAGAGAGACCGACAGCAACAGAGAGAGGGAAAGAGAGAGAGAGAGAGAGAACGATATTGACAGAGAGGGAGAGAGACCGAGAGCAACAGGGAGAGACAACTAATGAAAACTTACACATTTTTGTTAAATTAGTTTCGTGATTTGTGAAAATTTATACATTTTGTGTTGTGCTATATTTTTGGAAGAGCTTTACCAATTTTAGTGAAAACTTACGCATTTTCGTGTTTACTTACCTATTTTTGTGAAAACACTTACATGATTTATGAAAATTTACATATTTTGTGTTGTTCTATATTGTTTTGAACAAACTTATGCATTTTTGTGAAAATTTGCACATTTTTATTAAATCAATTACGTGATTTATGAAAATTTATGCATTTTGTGTTGTGCTATATTTTTGGAACAAATTTGCCCATTTTAGTGAAAACTTACGCATTTTCGTGTCCACTTACCCATTTTTTTGAAAACACTTACGTGATTTATGAAAACTTACACATTTTGTGTTGTTCTATATTTTTTGAACAAACTTATGCATTTTTGTGAAAGCTTACCCATTTTTTTAAAATCAGTTACGCGATTTGTGAAAACGTATGTATTTTGTGTTTGCTATATTTTTGGAACAAATTTACCAATTTTAGTGAAAACTTACGTATTTTCGTCTACACTTACCCATTTTTGTGAAAACACTTACATGATTTATGAAAATTTACATATTTTGTGTTCTATATTTTTTTGAACAAACTTATGCATTTTTATGAAAACTTACACATTTTTGTTAAATCAGTTACGTGATTTACGAAAACTTATGTATTTTATGTTTGCTATATTTTTTGAACAAATTTACCCATTTTAATGAAAACTTACTTATTTTTGTGTTCATTTACCCATTTTTGTGAAAACAGTTACATGATTTATGAAAACTTACACATTTTGTGTAGTTCTATATATTTTGAACAAACTTATATATTTTTGGGAAAACTTACACATTTTTGTTAAATCAGTTACGTGATTTGAAAACTTAAATGTTTGCTATATTTTTGGAACAAATTTACCCTTTTTAGTGAAAACTTACTTATTTTCGTGTTTACTTACCCATTTTTGTGAAAACACTTACGTGATTTATGAAAACTTACACATTTTGTGTAGTTCTATATGTTTTGAACAAATTTATGCATTTTGTGAAAACTCACATATTTTTGTTAATTCAGTTACGTGATTTGTGAAAACTTATGTAATTTGTGTTGTGCTATATTTTTGGAAAATTTTACCCATTTTAGTGAAAACTTAAGCATTTTCGTGTTCACTAATCCATTTTTGTGAAAAAACATACGTGATTTATGAAAACTTACACATTTTGTATTGTTTCATTTTTTTTGAACAAACTTATGTATTTTTGTGAAAACTTACATATTTTTGTTAAATTAGTTACGTGATTTGTGAAAACTTATGCATTTTATTTTGTGTTATATTTTTGGAACAAATTTATCCATTTTAGTAAAAACTTACACATTTTCGTGTTCATTTACTCATTTTTGTGAAAAAACTTACATGATTTCTAAAAACTTATACATTTTGTGTTGCTCTACATTTTTTCAACAAACTTATGTTTTTTTGTAAAAACTTATACATTTTTGTTAAATAAGTTACGTGATTTGTGAAAACTTACGTATTTTGTGTTTTTGTATATTTTTTTAACAAACTTATGCATTTTTGTGAAATGAGTTCGTGATTTGTGAAAATTTACTCATATTTGTGTTGCCCTACATTTTTGGGATAAACTTACGCATTTTTATGAAATTGCTTATGTTATTTTTGAAAACTTATGCATTTTTTGTTCTATATTTTTTGAACAAATTTACCTATTTTGTGAAAAAGTTAAGCATATTTGTAAAAAGTTACGCATTATTTTGAAATCAATTACGTGATTTGTGAAAACTTATGCATTTTGTGTTGTTCTATATGTTTTAAACAAAGTTATGCAATTTTGTGAAAACTTATGCATTTTGTGTTTTGCTATATTTTTTGAACAAATTTATCCATTTTGTGAAAACTTACGCATTTTGGTAACAATTTACGCATTTGGTGAAATCACTTACGTGATTTGTGAAAGCTTATGCATTTTGTGTTGTTCTATATTTTTTGAACAAATTTATCAATTTTGTAAAAACTTACGTATTTTTGTGAAATTAGTTACATGATTTGTAAAAACTTATGCGTTTTTGTGTTGAGTTATGCAATTTTCTGAAATCGCTTGCGTGATTTGTGAAAATTTATGCATTTTGTGTTGTTGTTAATGTTTCACAACAAACTTACGTGTTTTTGTGTTAACTTACATATTTTAGTGAAACCACTTACGTGATTTGTGAAAAATTACACATTTTGTGTTGTTAATTTTTCACAACAAACTTACGCATTTTTGTGTTAACTGACATATTTTAGTAAAATCACTTACGTGATTTGTGAAAACTTACGCATTTTGTGTTGTTGTCAATTTTTGAAAAAAAAATTACGCGTTTTTGTGTTCGGATATGCTTTTTTGTGAAATGACTTACGTGATTTGTGAAAACTTATGCATTTTGTGTTATTGTCAATTTTTCACACCAAACTTACGCATTTTTGTGTCCACTTACGCATTTTTGTGAAACCACTTATTTGATTTGTGAAAATTTACGCATTTTGTGTTATTGTCAATTTTTGACAAAAAACTTATGTATTTTTGTGTTCACTTACGTATTTTTGTGAATTCACTTACGTGATTTGTAAAACTTACTCATTTTCGTGTTTTTCCAAATATTTTGTGAAAAGACTTACATGTTTTTATGAAAATTTACACATTTTTATGAAAATACTTACATATATATAATATAACAAATTATTTTATTAATTTTACCTGTAAGGTGACCTGCTTGACAGGTCACCAATATATAAGCTTTAACATATATTTGTATAACTAGTAACACAAACTCATATAACAAAAAAAACATAAGAATATATAAATACCTTGCATATGGTATGTAAGGCATGCTTAAGATCCATCTTTTAATACATCAATTAAGAGGGCTTTATACTTGGTCAGTCAACCTCTAAACTCTAAAATTTACGTTTATTTAGTGTATAATATTTTAGGCATTACCAATTACTTATCAACACAAAATGGAGTTTGGGAATTTTTTTTTTATCAGTTTTATTTTTATTTTTTTGATTTTTCTTCAATTCTAGTCATTTTTAATGACAAAAAAAGAGAGTTAAATTTGACTGACTTTTTTTTTTTTTCGAAGTGTCATTCATGTTATTATTATTATATTTTGATGAGCAGAGGGTCATTCATTTTAAATAGCTTGTCACATTTGTTTATTGTTCATTTATTTAAATAATGTTATTAGAGTATTAGTTAACAAACCATTAATAGTTGCAAATTCATTATAGCACACAGTTTCATAAACGAGGGCTTCTGTCCAATTTTCAGATAGGACCAACTCGTGCCGTTTAGACCCACGAGTACACCACCGCCCCTTACTTTGATGATAATTTAATTAGTTAAATTTCAAAACTTAGCAGCATAATTTTATAATGTTTATCTTTACAAAAATTGACGGTTTGTTTTTAAAAGGGTAAATTATTAATAGTTTTTAATAGTTAGACTTAATTTTTATCAAGTCCTGTTGAAAATAAATCTTAATAAAATTATCACTACAAATAATTTTTTTTTGTGACGATTTTTTACTTTTCGCTAAAAATTGACAATTAGTAACTTTTTTTTCATGATTTTTATAAATTGTCGTTAAAACTTAAAATTAGTGACATTTTTCTATGACGAATTTTTTAAACTGTCGCTAAAAGTTGTGAATTAGTGATACTTTTTTGTGACGATTTTTTTAAACTGTAGCTAAAATTTATAATTAGTGACTTTATCACAAAATTTTTATATTGTCGCTGAAAATTAATAATTAGTGACGTTTTTAATAATGTTTAATGAAAAATGTCATTTATTATCGTAGGACCTATTAGACAATAAATCCACTTATTAGGACCTGCACAAGTTCCCTTTTTAAAATCATAATTGTCACTCATTTTTTAAAGACAATATAAAAAATTTCTGACTATAATTATTAAATTAATATAATTTTTATATAAATAATTTGGGCAAATTACATATACCCCTCGAGGTTTGGCTAAATTACAAATACTCCCCTGAGGTTTGAGAAATTATAAATTTTCCCCTGAATGCTGTATTTGCATAACAAATTAGAGAGTAATTTATTATGAAATTTAAACCTCAGGGGGCAAATTGTTATGAAATTACAAACCTTAGGGGGGCGGGATGTAATTTTCGAAACTTCAAGAGGTATCTGTAATTTAGCCAAATCTCAAGAGAGATATGTGTAATTTGCCCAAATAATTTACGTAAAGAGATTATGAAATAAATGGATCATATCATTAGAACAGGACATTAATTGAACACAACTCTCCATAAAAAAAAATATATATACAATTATTTAATTATTGTTGACAACCACCCCCTCTTAATTTCCTCCTTTTTCGCCCCCATCAGTTTCAACTTCAAAACTCATGCCCTACAAGAGAGAGAAACTATACCCATTTGTTCGCTCAGTCTTTTTCTGTCTCTCATATTTTGGAGCGTTTTGTTAAGTTGGTAAAAAATTAATTTTTAAATTTTTTTAATTTTTTTTGATTAAAAAAATTAATTTTTTGAGTAATATTTTAGGTAAAAAAGTTAACTTTTTTGATAAAAAGGTTATAAAGTCAAAAAAAATTGACTTTTTGCCGTGTTGCCAAAATACTGTTGTCAATGATATTACGAAAAGGAAGAGAAATTGGGATATTTGTTTAAATTTTTTTTGAGTCAATTTTTAATTTTTAATTTTAGAAAAGTTATTTTAAATTATTTGGTTAAATTTATTTCAAAGAGTTTTTCATTCTAACAATTTATTTTAACTCAAAAAAATTGATTCTGTGAAATTGTTCATCCCGTACTTTTGATTATTAGTTTCTGTCGTGGACATATTAATTTACGATTATACTCTTAGATTTTTTTATTTTTATTTTTTTTTAAATAGAAAAAGATCCAAATGGATTATAGATTATTATTATTATTATTATTATTATTATTATTATTATTATTTATGAGAAATGTAGACCAGTAGTGAATAACAAAAAATAAAAATTAATTGAAAAAGTTGCTTCACAATTTATTTAATAAACACTACTCAGCAACTTAAATTCATAATCTAATAATTATATCAAATAAATTAATAATTTTAAATTAATAATTTTTAATTACAATCATAATTTATAATTGATTAAATTATAATTTATAATTTATTTTAACAGCTATAATAAACAAGAATAGGGTACCCATTTGTCCTCTCTCTTTTTCTTTCTCTCTCTCATATTTTGTTGTTGTCAATGACATCAGTAAGATAGAGAAACTACACCCACTTGTTCCCTCTCTTTCTCTCTCTCATATTTTTTTCTGGAAAATAATTGAAACTTTCTCTAATTACCACCTCCATCAACCTTACATACATGCGAAGACTCGTGATTGGAAGAGAAAAAAAAAATAATAATTGACCGATCAAACAGAGAAGGCATCGTGGGATGTCCTTCGTGAGGTTACAAGTCATTTTCTTTTTTTCGTTGTCAACGATATGACTAAGAGAGAGAAACTACACCCACTTGTCCCCTCTCTTTCTCTCTCTCTCACATTTTGTCGTTGCCAATGATATTACTAAGAGAGAGAAACTATACCCACCTGTCCTCTCTCTTCCACTCTTTCATATTTTGTTGTTGTCAATGCTATTACTTCTATGTTTGGTAATAAATTTTTGGCTAAAAAAATATTTAAAAAAATTAATTATATAAATTAATAAAATAAAATATTATATTTAAATTATAATCCTTATATTTTTTTCTTATAAAAATAAAAAAAACTAAACAAAACTAAAATAATAAAAAATTAAATCAACTCCTTTCAAATGAAGATTAAGAGAGCGAGAGAGTGCGAAAGCGAGAGCGAGAGGGAGAGAGCATAGTTGATGAGCTAATTGTTATCATCATCTTCATTATAAACTCTATATTTTTGCAGAAAGAAGTCTCCCAAAAACCATGAGTTAATTGTTATCATCATCTTCATCATAAATTCTATATTTTTGCAGACAAAACTCTCCCAAAAACCATGAACAAGAGCAGTGAAAAATTTGCCAACACAGCGGTCTTATGGCAACTCTGTGGGTTTGGCGGCAGACAATCCAACCTCGGCGGTGTCGGAGCACCACGACTCCGGCCGCGCTTCAAGAAGAGAGCCACCACGACTCCGGCCGTGCTTTGTATCTTCTTCTCCCTCCTCTTGGCCGCCTTAGTTTTCTTCAGCTGGTTTGACCACGTAAGTCCTTCTCTCTTAACAATAAGTTTAGAGATACAAAATCACTGGAGTCTGCCATTAAAAATAAAATTCTTTTACGCTGTGTTTGGTTTGAGGATTTGGGGAGAGATTTAGAAAGGAAAAGAAAAAAAGTGTGTGAAACTGATAAAATATAGGCATATTTTATTCATATTTCACCTACTTTTTTCATTTCTCTTTCCAAATCTCTTCTCAAATTTCCTAACCAAATACAACATTAAATAAATGGCCATAGACTTGTTGGCAAGCAAGCTTTTGGCGTATGGGTCTCGCTAATTAACCAATGTTTGTAGAAGATGACCAAAAAAAAAAAAAATTAAAAAGTATTCATTTTGGTTTAGTTTTTAAAATTATTTTTCATTTCTTTGTTTTTGATATTATTCATTTTTAGTGATTTTTGTAACTATATTTTAATTTTTTTTTAACTTTTTAGATGTACTTCATTTAGATATATTTAAAAATTAAAATATTATTGAATAATTTTTCTTCCGAAATACAAAAAAAATACAAAAATATACTATTTTAAATAATTTTTTTCATATTAAGTGAAATTTTATTTTAATTTTTTACAAATATGTTTCTTTTTAAGTCAATTAGATTGGATGAATTTAAAAAGTAAAAGCAATTGATCACACAAAAAAAATATGAAAAAAAATGTGAAAACATAGTTTGATTAGAAGACTATGCAAGCGAGATTTACATTTAATATTAGATTAATGGGAGATCCTGAAAATTAATTTAACATTTAATGGATCATTGTGTGGCCCAAGAATTACTTTAATATTATGGTAATGCTACATGAAAATGATCATAAAAGATTCTCTACTGTTAGATTATACATATAAGAAAACACCACACACTAATCAAGAAATAAAAAATTTTCATGAAGCATTTCATGATATTTTTTTCATGATACCTAATATTATTCCTAATATTATAGTTTACGTTTTAATTTAGATTTTAAAGCTTAAGAATGCGAGTTTGAAGTCTTAGGACAAATAAATAAATAATTAATAAATAAAAGTACATGTTTGACTTGTACTCAATTCAGGCAACAAGCAATGGCATTGATTTTTGCTACTAATTTAATTAATCAAATTGTAGAACTACGAAACTTTTGTCATTGCCTTGTGTAAACAATTTGGGTTAAGAAAAATGACTTAGACCCCCAGCTGGGGGTGCTGGGGGTCGGCTCCTATTGGACAAAAAAATTGTTTTTTTTTTTTTTTTTTTTTTTTTTGTTTTCAACCAATAAGGGGGTGACACCTCACTGGGGGTTGTCAATGGGAGTCACCCCACTGGAGGTCTATAGCAAAATCCTTTGGGTTAATTATTCACCCAAAAAACAATTTGTGTTAATTGCACCTTATCATCCAGATAAAGGCAAACTACAAATAGAATCAATAGATAAAGATATTATTTTATGTGTTTCTTGAATGATGTAATTTTGTGTAAATTTTTAACAGAATTTTAATAAAGATTAAGTGTAACAAGATTATATTTTGATGACATTAACTTTGAATAATAAAGTGCAAACGGGGTGTAATTTAAAAAGATTTACTGTAATTTACTTTAAATAGAAGGTTTTGTTTACCCAAAATCTTTTGGATGAGTAAATGGAACTCTTTACTTGAAAGTTAAAGTCAACATAACTGTATTATTTTCTTCTTTTCTTTGCTAGAGCATAATTCTTTTTTCTTTTTCTTTTTTTAATCAGCTATCATATTAAAATACACAAATTTTTTTATTATATTAAAAAATATACAAAATATCAAATAATCTTTTTTTTTGGGCAAATTACAAACACCCCCTCGAGGTTTGGTGAAAATACAGATTCCCCCCTGAGGTTTGAGAAATTACAAATTACCCCTTGAATGTCAAATTTTCATAACAAATTAGGAGAAATTAGGGAAGAATCTGTATGAAAATAAAAATCTCAGGGGGTAATTTGTTATGGAAATATATACTTCAGGGGGTGGGATGTAATTTCTCAAACCTTAGGGGAGAATCTGTATTTTTACCAAATCTCGAGGGGGGTGTTTGTAATTTGTCCTTTTTTTTTCCATAAAATTTTTATTGAACCATGTCAAAATTATGCTGAGAGGGTTGATTCATCTATTAATACGGCTAAAAACAATTCATGAAAATGTAGATTTTAAAATGTTACTAATTATTTCCATGTTAGTATATAAGTACTAGCTAGGCTCTATGTACCACTGGATCACTAACGAATATCATAATTATTAATCCTTACCTGCATTTTAGGGCATTGTTTCTTATACTGTATTTATTCTTTCTTTAATTTCAAATCTTAATCCTAAATATTAAATACTTAACGCTGTGTTTGATTGGAGAATTTGAAAAGAGATTTAGAAAAAGAAAAGAAAAATATAAATAAAATATGAATAAAATATATTTATATTTTACTTAATTTTACACTTTTTTTCCAAATCTCTTCTTAAATTTCCCGATAAAAATCTAATCTTACAAGATCTTAAAAGCAAATCCAATAAGGGAGAGGCTAAAGCTGGTCTTTTTCCAATGTAAATCAAATTAATTTTGTTAATATAATTTTCTCATATTTATAATTAATCTCTTAAGGACAAAACATAAAAGAAAAACTATATGAAAATGTGGGTTAAACTTAACAATTATTCTAAGAATACAGAATATTTTCACAAAATGAGATAAAAAGCGTGAAACTCACATAATTGAAATTTACACATGGAGCCATCTTTTATCTCATATTTATATTTAATTCTACAAAAACTTTTTTATACACACGCTTTGTCAATATTTTAATTTAGGTTCTCAAAGTTGAAAGGGAGTTTTTAGACTTGGTAAACGATTAAGGCATCCACTAGCTCTATCATGAGCACTGCTACGTGACTCGAATTCATCTTGATTCGAATGACTCGAATTTCAGCTTGTCGGTCGTTCGCCTGGACGGCTGGTTGGTTGTCTAGTCGATAAGGTGATAGCCGTGGTCAACAAGGTGACAGCCGCGGTCAACAAGTGATTCACCCGGTCGTTTGGCTAGTTGACCGGCAAACAGAATTCGAGCCATTCGAGCCTCTCTTTTTTTAGCTACCAGACATTTTCCCTTTACTAATTTAATTAACCAAATTCTGGAAAAAAAAAAAAAAAAAAATTTAGCTACATATAATTTGATGGTAGAATGAGACACAATATTCTAAATACAAAATTACAAATGAATGCCATTTTGTGGGTGCAAAATTTTAGTATGTTTCCAAACACCATAAAAACTTGTACTCCTATTTATTTGTAAGTGTTTTTAATTTACGTTGAAATGTTGTTTTTCCTCTATTTTTTTTTATTATTGTCCTTTTGTTTTGTTTTTGGCTGGTGGTGTTCCGGAATGATGACATAATTAACAAATCATTTTTGTTATAGAACTAAATAGTCAACTTGTTTTGTTTTGTCTTTTTAATATTTTTCAAACTTTGAATCATTTTTTTGAAAATAATTGTAGGTCTTGACTAAAAGATTTAATTTTGTTTTATAAAAAAAATTGAGTCAATTTTATAAAAAAAAGTTAAATGAAGAAGAAAATAAATAATTTTCTTTTTAAATAAAAATGTTGCAAAATTAGCCTATTTTTGTTTATTTAGGATTGTTTAGTTGAGACAAAACTAAAAAATAAATGAATTTGATATATATTTTTAATTTTTTTTATTAAAAACTAAAATAAGCCGAACTAAAAAAAGTTTAAAAAAACACTTCTCAAAAGATAATCATATATTTAAATCACAAAATTAGTATTATATTAAAATCATGCATAATTATTTTCATGTTGATGATATACAGGTACTAGCTAGCTTTCTCTACCATTGTATCACTAATTAATATCATAATTATTTTATTTTTTTCTTTTGCAGTCTATATTTTTAAGCCTTTCTTCAGAAAACATAGAACAATATTTAAAAACACCAAAAAATTACCCACTAAACTGTACAGCATGGAACCGGACACAAACATGCCCAACAAACTACCCAACCGTACACAAACCCACCAATCTCAGTCGTCCATCAAACCAAACATGCCCCGATTACTTCCGTTGGATCCACGAAGATCTACGGCCCTGGAAAGAGAGTGGAATCACAAGAGAAATGCTTGAGGGTGCACGTACCGCCCACTTCAGATTAATAATCGTAGACGGTAAGGCCTACGTGGAGAAGTATAAGAGGTCGGTTCGGAGCCGAGATTTGTTTACGGTGTGGGGGATTGCACAGTTGCTTAGGTTGTACCCTGGAAGATTACCTGATTTGGAGATGATGTTTGACTGTAATGATCAACCGGTCATCAGATCAAGGGACTATAAGGGGCCTAATGCGGGACCACCGCCATTGTTTCGATATTGTTCCAATAGATGGAGTTTGGATATTGTGTTTCCTGATTGGTCGTTTTGGGGTTGGTAAATACCATCTCTTTTTCTCTCCTTGGTTATAATGTTTAGAACATAACAATCGATCACAGAATTAAACGTAATTTTATCAAATTTTATTTTTTTGCGGGTCTCATTCTGTGATCGATTCTATGGACAAAAGTATTTGCGTCCAAATACAAAATCGATTTCTTTATTCTAAACGATTCTATGTTGATATATCTCTTTTCTCGCATTGGTTTGGGTAACTCATTGGTACAAAAGTTTTGGACGAATAATTATTTGAAAAATACTTGGTAACTTGAATTTATGTGGTTTAATAAGCTCGAATGTATCAAAACGACGTCGTTTTACTCCAAAAATGATGTCGTTTGAAAACATTCGAGTCATGAAATTCGAGTTACCAATTATTGTTATAATTATTTAGTCACTTGTGGCAATGCCATGAACATATATTGACCCTTGATTTTGCGGGATCCAAACAGAACCCTATGTGGGTTTTACAGAAGTCCAAGATGAAAATGTTTTCGTGGCATTGCTGTGTCGGTCCTATCATTGACACTAAGGGTCCGTTTGGAAAGAATATTATCGTAATAACATTTTTAAAAAATTTAATTGGCGGGTCTGGATACCGATTTAATAACATGTATATGATCATTTTGTTATTATTTTTCTTATAAATTTGTCACGAAATGATATTTCTAAAATCTCATATAACTTCTTGTATTGTAAATGCTTTTTTCTATTTTTTTCTAAGTTCGTAATATTATTAGAAATAAAATTACGACCATTGGTTTAAGGGAAAGTTTATCTATTTATATATTAATTTTAAATTTTTTGGGGGGGACAGGCCTGACACAAATATAAGGCCATGGAAACATTTGTCGAAGGACATAAAAGAAGGCAACGAGAGAGTAAAGTGGGAGGACAGGGTGCCCTTAGCTTATTGGAAAGGAACCCCAAATATGGCTGCTAGCAGACAGGACCTTATGAATTGCAATATTTCAGATCAACACAACTGGGGCGCTCTCTTATACATCCAGGTAGTTAAATTCATGCTCTTAATTACCTATTCATGTTTTTTTTTTTTTTTTTTTTTCCTTTAAAAAAAGATTTCTTTTCATTTTTCTAACCTAATTAAAATATAGGAGGAAAAAAAAAAACTTCTCCCACTTTGTTTTCTTCGCATATCTTTTCCTTTTTTCCTTTTTCCTTTTTGCTTTATTTTCCCGATAAATTCAAAATTCAAACGTTACATTTAGTTCTTATGTCACTCCAGAATAGGGTTATATCCCTAGTTGCTAAGGTTTCACTAAGATCTGAAAGAATTACAATACAAATATTGTGAAATACTTAAAAATATCTTTACTCTACGATCGATTAATTACTGTTCAGTACTTATTAGAATTGACATTATCAAAATATGTTTCTTCTAAAATGCTTTGCAAATTATCCAGACCATTGGGAGTTTGGATTATTGAATTGTGTTAAACTTCAATTTAAATGAATTAATGTTGGTTCCTGTAAGATTTAGATAAACGCAGGGGGTTAAAGGATTCAAAACATACCTTCCTCTTTGAATCCGAAACGAAGAACCTTGCGGGTAAATTACGTGCTTCAAACGGCGAACAAGAACTCAGCAATGGAGTGATACCACAGTATGAGTATCACCCACTCTAGTCACAGTGCAAGGGCTTGGTGATTTCATAGATGGGAGAGAGTTAGAGAGAGAATGGAATAATACGTTTTATTTTTTTTCTTCTATATCACATTCCATATATCATTCCATATATCATATCAGATATATAGGCCATCTATCCATATCTCCTGATATGATAGATTTAGATAGATGGTGAGTTATCCTAACTAATAGGATAAATAGAAATTCAAAATTCAAATTACATGGGTAATTTGAATGGGTCATGGGTCATGTCACATGGGCGCCCAAATCCGGGTCCAACTCGACCCAATTTCTAACATCTCCCACTCGCTTATGAGTCGGCATGACACTGCCACATCTCTATCTCAATCTACCCAAATATTGAACAATCTCATACTAGCTAATGAACCGTGCGACCGCTAAGAACACTTGCATGTGGAAGCTCTATACTAGAAACCCAAAATAAGCCAACATAGAGACATCAACCCAAAATGAATAGAAATAGTGTCTTATGTGCCCAGACCAATTTTGTTACACTGGTCCAAAACATCTCTAATCCCTCAAAGAGCATGTTTGACCCTCCTAGATCCTGCATTATATTCACACTCAATCAGCATTCCATACAGAGCGATGTAAGTTGTCGACAGTGAATATAGAGCTGAGGTGTAAAACTAGATGATCTTCCTTTCACCCTCATATCATTTAACTTGGAATTGACCACTTTCCTAGTAATGTCCCTTAAAGCCAAATCATACATGACCGCAGGCAACATACCAAAGTACCTAAACATCAACTCCTCATCTCATGACATAGTCAAAGGTCACAAAAGGCACAAAGTGGAGTCATTTGAAAAATGACTTTTAGGACTCACACGGTGAGGAAGCAGGGATCCATTCTCTCACCTCACTAACCGGTCAATAAGCACATGCAGTATGAATGCATGCTACAGTGGAGTAACTCTTCCAAAGAGTGATGTTAAACTCATACACCATACAGATCTTAGTTTAGTCGCTCTTAAGCGCACAAGTCACTTCCTAGTGTCTAACTCGAATTCTCTATTTGCTCGCCCTTTAAGCGTCAAATAAGATCTCGCATCTGGCTATCCATAACAGGCACATCATGAAAAAGTGGGTACACACATCCATTGTTGGTCTCTGACAAGACCTCATCTTGGCTCCTACCAAGGCGACATATATTGTGGATAATTTAAGCCTCTCTTGGCTCTAAATGAAATAAATCACTAGTCTCATCCTATCCACAATCTAATAAGCAAGGTCAATGTCTAAATTACTCAGTTGACCATTTACCAAAGATAACACCCATTATGCTAAATACGCCCACATAGCATACTTCAGGCTCCCACAACAAAAGATCAAAGAATATATGTCATTTCTTTTTTCCAGAGATAATCTGATGATTCATTCAATAACTGAGGCTCTAGCTTTTATGATAGGTAAGTCAATGGGTGTGTAATTTCGCAGCTAGAATTATTCTAGGATATTCCTTATGTACATCATCAAAGACAAACCGAGAATTTTCCTAGAACAATCCCTAAGGATCATATATCCGAGCATATAAATTACATCACCCATGTCCATCATGTCTAAAGTAGAGGACTGCCAACCCCAGATGACGACAACCTTATTGATTCCTGGCTCAAAATGACTAGGTAAGGAAAAAAACTTCTTTTAGACCATTGATCATGCCTTAGTGGTCTTCATTCATCATCGTTGGCCCATCATGGCTCGATGAAATCTAAGAACTACTATTTGAATAAAGTATTTTAGGCCGTAAAAGATTTATTGGAATTAGCAATCTTTTGTGCTCCCAACTTTTCGCCATAAAAGCGAAAGTTAAATCCCTATGGATCTACTTATCCAATTCTTCAACAAGAAGTTGGGTCACAATGTCCACAAAGTAAAGTTTCGAACTCATATCAATCATAACCTAAGTCAAAGTTACCTCACTCCCCAGGAGGAAATCTTCTGATGGTCTACAACTTCTTCAACGGTGCGACTTTTCAATATCTAGCGAGCCTTATGCCTCAACAAGTGACTATCCAAATCGCGCATAACTTTGGAATAGTTTTGCATCATAACGGAAAGTCAACCAAATTGTAAAAATGGTTAATCCTTTAAGATTTTTCCTTAAAATGCGCAACATTGATCCACTTTTCTAAAAAAAGAAGGGACTAGAACCTTTGGTATTGTCCTAGGCTCTTTATCATCTTGCAAAGCAATCATGAATATTTTTCTCTCAATCACCTAGTGATGACGTGGAAAAAATTTCACATCTGCTACCATGCAACTAAAAATGTAGAGTATTCTCCTCTAATGGAGTAATCCACTAGTAGGCACGTCACTTCCACTGTCCCTAGGATATTGGAAATTTCTTTCCATTCTCAATTAAGCTACATAAAGCGCCATACTTAGAATTCTCTATCTTATAGAGTTCCAGAACTCTATTCACGTCACATTTACTAAGAAAACTTTATGTGACTTACACTCCCAAAAAGTTGCTCACCTATAAACACATGACCCGGAGGGTTTACATGACAGCATACAATAATGTGCCACATAACCCTAAGCGTTTACAAGACAGCATACAATAATGCGCCATAGAACTCTAGGTCTAAACTTCACAACCTTGTCAGAAGTAAAATGAAGATAAGCTGCTTGATGGTTATAGATTGCCCACAACTGGCTCTCTGCTAACCCATTTACTCAAATGGAGTGTAAATTTGATATGGAGGGCACTTAGTTAGGGACATAGGCAACAAACTAAATTCC
This sequence comes from Camellia granthamiana, assembly GCA_036172215.1. Lineage (NCBI taxonomy): Eukaryota > Viridiplantae > Streptophyta > Magnoliopsida > Ericales > Theaceae > Camellia > Camellia granthamiana. The sequence goes on along the minus strand of CM069908.1, from coordinate 11,625,150 downwards.
AAATTCTCAATTGGGAAACATATTGCGCCATCATCCACTTAACATAAACAATACTTAATTCTTTATCTTTACTACACCATTGTGTTGCTGTGTACTAGGAATAAACAATTTTCTAAGCATCCATTTCTCTTCATAGAGCTTTTTAAAAAAATAGCTCAAATAGATACTCGTCACCTCAGTCAAAACTAAAAGTATGAAATCTCTTATCTAATTGATCTCGACCTCATATGTGCAATGTCAAAAATCATCTCAAAACTTTTGACTTATGGAAAATCAAATAGTTTTGACTAAGATGTGCATCGTAATCTATAAATGTGTTCAGATTGGGGCAAGCCCTTTGCCCTCATACATATCCAGTCACAAATATCATAGTGGACTAAATGCGTCAATACAGATGCCTTTCTGCGGCTTTCTTACTTACTTGTGCGCAACCATTGCGAACAAAGTTACACATTCACATGAGAGAGAAAAATGCCACAAGCGAGTGGGCCCGAGAGGGCCTACTCAAAACATCCATGTTATCTTCTCATGGTCTAAGTATAGTAAGCCAGTGGTTCATGACTAATGTCATAAACTAATTCCAATCATCCTAATATGTGAGTTCTCAAAAACAAGTGTAAAGGTTTAGGCCCAACTGGGTAATGACTCACCACTAATTCATCACTAGATCATAAAAGGATGTCATGGATATATCAAGTGCGCCCAAGTCGCAAATTTAACTAGTAAGTGCTAATTCCCTGCACCTTCAAGTCAATTTTATTCTCCATACACTTTACTGTATCTAGTTGAAACATGATGATACTCCTCTGGCCATCTTTGTTTCTCGCTTTATAGTTAGTTGCAATTGATTCTACTATCCACAAGAATGAGAGAATAAGCTATCAATCTATGACAGCTCTTGAAGCAACTTAAGCGCGAATTAGGCTAAAGAGTCTCATTCAACACAATGTTTTCACAAGCGATGCATCAAATTCTAACACAACGTTTTCACAAGCGATGTGTCAAATTCTTAGAGTCATAACAACCTTTTCAGCTTTGACCTTTTCATTACTACGCTGCAACTTCTGTGCTTAGTAGTAAACGCCATTCAAAACTGTTAGCCTAGCTAAGGAATCATACAGAGAAGCACCTCCTCATGTTTCACACTCAAGTGTGGAAACAATAAGCGTCCAGACTTAGACAAGTTGGCAATGCTAATAGATTTTTCAGCCACTAGCTAATATTCTCATGTAGTGTTAATGATTTTTTTTTTTTTTTTTGCAGCTTCTAAGTGCTAATCTTTTAACTTCAAGTGATACTTCAACGCATACTATCATAGTGCGCAAAATTTTGCTCCGTCCACTCCCATCAATTAGGTAGAGAGCAAAACACTACTCATACTGGCTACTCGTCTTACACTTAATGGCTAACTCATTTAAGCTCGCATTTCTTGGATGATGTGACTCTTGGATGTTGCTTTATCCAATGATGCAACATTATTACAAGTCAAATTACGAAGTCAATTCATACAACTCAATAGTCAAGATCATATCTAGATCTATTGAGGGCTTACTAATTTCACAACTTCAAACTCGCCAATCAAAAACTACTTAGCATGCCGCTAATCATAACGCACACATTAAGTTTTATTCCGCCAAACAAGGCAACAAAATCACAGCGATGTTGAGTCATGTTTCCTTATTTTGGCCCAATTAAGGTCTGACCTAAAGTCTCCAAGAATTTCTGCTCATCTAAAGAATAGGATTACATTGTTCATATTTGAACACCTCTACTAAGTTTAGGCCAACCAAATTATCTTCTATAAGCTAAATCAATTAGAGGAAAGAATGTGCATTGGGATTAATTTGATTAGCATAATATAATTTTGCCGCAAAAAATCTAAATTAAATACTGATAATATTACACAAGTCGCAAGATCAAAAATCCGTTATGCTCGTAAATATCTCTTGCGCCACAAATGACAATTATCAAAACTTAATTTAACTTCATGTGCAAAATTGTTGGTTTTCAGGAGATAATTCCTCCGAACAACCTCCCACTACTTATGGCATGTCTAAAGCATGATAATTAGTCTTATTCCATACAACAGCATCTTAATGTAAATTTACAATATACTTATGCATCTTAATGTAAATTTACAATATACTTATGCCATAATTCCTAGAATCTTCTCATCCGAACAACCTCCCACTACTTATCTAAATGAGATTTAGATAAACGCAGGGGGTTAAAGGATTCAAAACATACCTTCCTCTTTGAATCTGAAACGAAGAACCTTGCGGGTAAATTACGTGCTTCAAACGGCAAACAAGAACTCAGCAATGGAGTGATACCACAGTATGAGTATCACCCACTCTAGTCATAGTGCAAGGGCTTGGTGATTTCACAGATGGGAGAGAGTTAGAGAGAGAATGGAATAATATGTTTTGTTTTTTTTCTTCTATATCCGTCCCATATATCATATCAGATATATAGGCCATCTATCCATATCTCCTAATATGATAGATTTAGATAGACGGTGAGTTATATCCTAACTAATAGGATAAATAGAAATTCAAAATTCAAATTACATGGGTAATTTGAATGGGTCATGGGTCATGCCACATGGGCGCCCAAATCCAAGTCCAACCCGACCCAATTTCCAACAGTTTCTATTACAGTTGAAGTAGGATGGTGACACAAATTTGCATTATAATAAGATCATAATATATTAGACTTGACTTCTTTGCAATTTAAAATTTCAGGATTGGTTGAAGGAAATCAAAGAAGGGTTCAAGCAATCAAATCTAGAAGATCAATGCACCCACAGGTAAATTTTTAGATTATTTCACTCTATGAAATGTCCCTTTTTTCAACAATAAGTACATAATCATATATAAAAAATACATATGGATGGATGGGATTTTTTTGAAAAGATTTGGCTTCTCGCTCGTCCTTGATCGGACTAGAAAGGTTTCGTTGGCACGTTGTGGGCCCACCTTGAGCCATCTTGGCGATCTAAGTTTGTTAAACATATTATCCATGTTAAAAATTAAGTTGATTGGATATCTGTAGCCAAATTATTGAGTCACATTTGTCTTGAAAAAATGAACGTTTTGTGATGTGGTCACCATTGTCTGATCAATTTTATTTTTTACATAAATGCTCTACTTAATAAGATCTATAGGATGAATATTTCAAATCATCGAGATGGACTTGAGGTGAGCCTACATAAGGCCAACTAGACCACTACAGTCTCCTTCCAAAAGTGAACCTTACCAACAAATCTTCATCTATTTATGTATTTTGTGTATAATTTTATATTTTAAAACTTTTTTAATCTCTCTGTATTAATGTTTGAATTTTTGCTTGTCTTGATTTTGATAATAGATACAAAATATACATAGAAGGACGGGCATGGTCAGTGAGTGAAAAATACATATTTGCATGCAACTCACCAACATTGTATGTGACACCACGTCATCATGACTTCTTTATAAGAGGCATGGTACCCCAAAAGCACTATTGGCCCATTAGGGACAACAATAAGTGCAAATCTCTCAAGTTTGCTGTTGAATGGGGCAACAATCACACTTCAGAGGTAAAAATCTCTATACAAATCACTGATCACATGGTATGAGAAATGTAATATAAAATCGAAAAAAAATGTATAAAAATTATTTTATATAGAATGATATGGTTGAATATGATTTTTCATTCAAAAGCAAAGTACTCATGAAAATGTCATTGGCAAATTATTTTAGTGAACGATTTTGTATAAAAATTTTGTAAAAATTAAGTCTGAGTAATTTTGGACACCAAAAATAAAAAGAAAAAGAAAATCATCGAGAAAAAACTCACATTAAACCGTGAGTTTTACTTTTGTTTTATTTTTTCTTCTTCAAGAGTAATTTGAAATATTTTTTTTATCGAGAATTAAACCTTAGATATCTTCACATTAAGTCTTAGTTTTAAATATTTTAAATATTTTTTTTATCGAGAAAATCATCGAGCATTAAATCTTAGATTTTTTTTAAAAAAAATTTGAAAAATATATATATATATGTTGATTATTTAGAATTACTCATAAAAATTTTCAACGAATGTTGAACTCTATGTATAAATTTACTAGGCAAAAGCCATGGGAGAGGCATCAAGCCACTACGTTCAGGAGGATCTAAAGATGGATTATGTGTATGACTACATGTTTCATTTGTTGAATGAATATGCAAAGCTTTTGAAGTTCAAATCAACCATACCTCCGAAAGCAGTTGAGCTCTGTCCGGAGGTCATGGCATGCGCTGCGGACGGAGTTCGGAAGAAATACATGTTGGAGTCGTTGGAGGAGGCTCCTAGTGACACAATTCCTTGCGCTTTGCCTCCACCCTATGATCCCCAAGAACTTAAAGCTTTTCTTGATGGAAAATTTACGAATACAAAACAAGTTGAGAGCTGGGAAAATGAGTATTGGGACAAACAAAATATGAAGCAATAAACAACCAAGCCTCTTTTATATATGTTCTAATAATTTGTAATTGGATGTTTAACTTTCATTGGTTTCATTGGCGCTTTATATATGTAGGAGTTATGAAAAATATGGGAACTCCCAAGATATTGATTTGTAGTTGTGTTTCAATTTTAAACAATGAATAACAATCCCAATCAAACAATCAAAAACAAATTGACACAATGATTTAACGTGGAAAAACTACAATTGGAGTGCCTCCAATCGTGATAAAAAAATCACAAGTCAAAATCACAAAATAATTCACTAAGAAGACATAAAAGAATTACACAAGTATACTCTCAATTATCTAGTAAATCCACGCCCGAATTGAACTAACCCTAATGTGCCTCTTCCACCACCGTCTTCACCACGGGACTATCTTGCCTAACGTTGAATCCACAATGCCGATGTCAAATCCACAATAATGAGCTACTCCAGAATCCACCAAAACTTCAGGCCCAAGTTCCCCAGAATCCACCGAAGAACAACTCTCTCTTGTTTATTGAAAAGATCAAACACAAAGTCTTTTGATATGATTCACTCAATTCATAATCTAAACTCTTATAGATGTCAAAAGAAACAAACAAAGAAGCTCAAGAATAAAACCCTAAAACCCAAAAAGAAGATCTGGAGTCCGTATCCTAGATTTGGAACAAAATACCAATTTATAGAAAACAGAGTCGTGATCTCCGCTAGAGCGTAGGACTTGTCGCTCGAACGGTGTGACTTAAATGCGCGTTCTTGAAACAGGGTCTACGCTTGAGCGGTAGACTTAATGCTCGAGCAGAAAAACTTCACTCCTAGTATATTTGCAAACAGAAAGAACTTTGAGAAGGTCGATGTCACAACTCAAACTCGGTACCCAGAGATTCGATGTCGTGACAAGGCAAAAATTGAAATCATAACAAATTGATGGTGCAGAGGAGCAAAATAAAAGGGTACCCAAAACTTAATTTATTTATAACAAAAATATATACATTGGAGTTTCTATTTAATTACATTGCCAGAGTTAGATTATTACTATAAAGTGCCTTGTGCCTACACTATAAAGTGTCAACTGCCTTGTGCCTACCCCACGCACTGATCCTGATATATCACCTGAAAATGGTAAACAACTATAAGTACATGGCAAAGTGAGAAATATTATACTGAGAGCATGAGGGTATAAAAAGTCACCATGGATAATTCTTGGGCTAAACAGAGAATTGTGTGGTATTAAAATACAGAATATATAATACGGAAATCATTTGACATCTAATACAGAAATCATATAAATAAAATAATCATAACCACAGTACAGAACAGAACAGAGGTCACGAAAGTGACAATCAGAACAGAGGTCATCGAAGTGACAATACAGAGGTATGGACTCAAGAGGTGGTTCGTACGGATTCTAGAGGTGGCTCCCACAATAGTATAACACTTAGCTCCACACAGCACTTTGTTCCATACAAAACAGAGGTTAATGGATCTATGACAAACAGAGGACCACAAAGTGGTCAAACAGAGGCCAATGGTTATTTAAGTCCCCCAAGGCATGAGACTCTCATGGTGGTACATACAGAAAATAATTGTTTACAAAATCATTATCAAATAATTACTAAAATTTAAACAAACATATCTATAGGTTTCAATTTAAGTAAATGGGGTTCAGAAAATAATTAACGTAATTGAAATATAAATGTAAGTTATAAAACATAATTTGTATAAAATAAATTATGATAATTCAAAATATACGTAAAATATATTATGGTGACTCAAAGTACAATATAATTCACTTTAATATTAACCCTTAGCCTTTACTTTTCACTACCACAAACTTTCTCAGTTCAGTTTCCTATCTATAGTACTCCTGCGTGTTTTTCTTTTTCTTTTTCTTTTTTCTTTGTTTTTTGGCACTGATCTTAAGTAATTCCTCCCTATAGGGAGGCAAACTATACCATCACTCAACACGTGTCCATTGCCAATCTTCAGCTAATCTTCCTTAGATTTGGATTGGAAATCCTCATAGATTTATACTTATCTTATTATATTAACTTTTATGGTAATTATACTCTGGCCCAATTCTTTAAAATAATTATATACCACTCGTTTGATAAAAAAAAAAAAACTAATTAATGGCACTTTATCACATACCAACAGAAAATTAAAGGGTAATTAAAAATCTAAATTATTACAATCTTCCCTCTTTTTAAAAATTTCATCCTCAAAATTGATTTAGTAAATTATCTTTTCGTTTCCACTCCGCACGCTGATACAATTATTTTTATTAGATCAGTTCCTAACACTTAATTTACACAAAACAAAACGTATACATAATTTACAAAAATATCCTCCAGCTTTTTTTTTTTCCCAACAGTGTACTGATTCAAATCAAGTCAATGGCAATAGATTTTTTTTAAATATTTTTATAAGCTGCTTTTATTTCCAAGGAAGATAAATTTATGAAAAATGTTTGAGGGCCACAAAATCAGTGACTCGAATGGCTCGAAACTGCCAAAACGACGTCGTTTCGTTTTGACAGTTTCGAGCCATTCGAGTCACTGAATTTCGGGCCACCAACCATTGCTGTAAATTTATTTGGCAAACTGTTTACGAAATCTTTTTTTTTTTTGTTGAGAAAATTACCAAAAACAACTCACTATTTGTTTGTCAAAATTTAAAACTGTGTTGGGGCCAAAATGAAAAACAATGGGTGACGTTATGAAAAATAAAAATAAAAAATAAATAAGAACAACAAGAGAATGGAAATGAAATAACAGAATCATATGCAGAAGTTGATTTTCTACTCTATGAGAATTTGATCTTAACTTAATATTGTGCTGCCATCATCATGCTATAAATTTGAATCTTATCCCTCAAATGGATAAATTTAGATTAGTTGCTTAATTATCTAAAATGCTTAACTTTAGCTTCAATTCTACTTTGGCCCAACTCTTACACTAATTATATATCTCTTTTTCTTCTTCTTTTTTCGGATAATAATCCCTAATTTAATTACATTTCATCTCATAAACCCATAACATTCAATATTTTATTTTACTCTTACGGAATATTTAATTAAACATTTAGGGTTTTTCTCATTTATAATTAAATAATACTAATATAAAATTTAAGGGACAACTTAAATTTTCGGGGTTGTTACAATCTTAAAATTCCATATTTGTGTTAATTTGGCCCCACAAAAGTAATCACATATTATTTATTATTATTTTAAATTTGTTGTTCTCGTAGTGTTAATTAAACATTTAGGGTATCACATAATTGACTCCAATTTGGACCCAATTAATAACATCTCAATTTTATTAAATTGAATTGGATATTTAATTAACCTCCCATAGGGTCCGATACATAAAATTAAAATAATTCAATTCGTCAATTTCACCTTCTTGAGCCACTTAAGTTTTTAATTTCTGATTCTAAAATAGCTCTTTTATTAAATTGTATACGAATCAATACCAATATTGTTTATCAATTCCACAATTAAATCAGAATAATAATTCACCTTGATTAATTAAATGTAAAATAGTATATTCATCATATTTTCCTTTTTGTCTTCAAAATATGAAATTAAATAGCTCAAGGTCTTCACAATCCATGATGCATACAAATATAAAACTCAAATACTTCATAGTGTTTAAAATCAAATTCAATTTGATACTAGTATCAGATCAATTTCCATATTCATTAACCCAACTCATTTTTCTTCATCTTCTTGTTAATTTCTTTTTAAATATATGAAATTGAACCCACTATGATATAAACCCTTCCTCTTTACTTATGAAACCAAATCATTAACCAAACAAGACATATACTCACACACAAGTTCCACTACAATAATTGATTAGAATGCTCTCAACTCTTCTTGATTTAATTAGATGAATAGGATTAGCTATTAATTCTTATACTCAAATATATACACAAAATTTAATTATATATATCACGACTGTTACTACACAAATATTTAATTTAATACATCTTGTAATCTAGTTCAACGTTTCCCCTATCCTATTTGTGCGTCTCCTATGCTCTAATGAATTTTTTTTTTTAATTTTATAAACCATTGCTCTGATTCCATTTGTCGCGACCCAAACCTAGTACCCAGAGGTTCGGTGTCGTAACGAGGCAAAAACTGAAATCTTAACAAATTGATGGTGCAGCGAAGCAAAATAAAAGGATACCCAAAACTTAATTTATTTATAACGAAAATATATACATTGGAGCTTCTATTTGATTACATTGCCAGAGCTAGATTATGACTATAAAGTGCCTTGTGCCTACCCCACGCACTGGCCCTGATATGTCACCTGAAAATGATAGACAACTATAAGTACATGGCAGAGTGAGAAATATTATACTGAGAGCATGAGGGTATAAAAAGTCACCATGGATAATTCTTGGGCTAAACAGAGAATAGTTTGGTATTAGAATATAGAATATATAATACGGAAATATTTGACATTTAACACATAAATCATATAAACAAAATAATCATAACCACGGTACAGAACAGAACAGAGGTCACGAAAGTGACAATCAGAACACAAGTCACTAAAGTGATAATACAGAAGTACGGATTCAAGAGGTAGCTCATACGGATTCTAGCGGTAGCTCCCACAATAGTGTAACACTTAGCTCTACACAACACTTTGCTCCGTACAAAACAAAGGTCAATGGATCTATGATAAACAGAGGACCACAAAATGGTCAAACAGAGGTCAATGGTTATTTAAGTCCCCGAAGGCATGGGACTCCCGTGGTGATACGTACAGAAAATAATTGTTTACAAAATCATTGTTAAATAATTACTAAAATTTAAACAAACATATCATAGGTTTCAATTTAGGGGTACTTACGTGTAGATTCTAATAAGTGGACTTATTGTCTAATAGGTCCTATGAGAAAAATTTGTCATAAAAAAGGTCACTAATTGTAAGTTTTAGCAACAATTTATAAAAATTATGACAAAAAAAGTCACTAATTGTCAATTTTTAGCGACATATATAAAAAATTGTCACAAAAAAATTATTTTTAGCGACAATTTTACCAAGATTTATTTTCAATAGGACTTGATGGGAATTAAGTCTAACTATTAGGACCTATTAGTAGTTTACCATTCAATTTAAGCAAATAAGGTTCAGAAAATAATTAACGTAATTGAAATATAAATATAAGTTATAAAACATAACTTGTATAAAATAAATTATGGTAATTCAAAACATATGTAAAATATATTATGGTGACTCAAAGTACAATATAACTCACCTTAATATTGACCCTTAGCCTTTACTTTTCACTCATACAAACTTTCTCACTTCTTAGTTTTCTATCTCCAGTACTCTTGCGTGTTTTTCTTTTTCTTTGTTTTTTTTGCACTGATCTTGAGCAACTCTTCCCTATAGGGAGGCAAACTGTACCATCAATCAACACGCGTCCACAGCCAATCTTCCTTGGATTTGGATTAGAAATCCTCATAGATTTATACTTATCTTATTATATTAACTTTTGTGGTAATTATACTCTAGCCCAATTCTTTAAAATAATTATATACCACTCGTTTGATATAAAAAACAAACTAATTAAATGACACTTTATCGCATACCAACAGAAAATTAAAGGGTAATTAAAAATATGGGTTGTTACAGTCGAATCTCTGCTTGAGCGGTAAAAACTGCGCTCGAGCAGGAAAGCAACTTCGAGTGCGTTTTTGCTTTCAGCTCGATCCCCGATTTAGTCAATGAAGTGGTAAATATGGAAGGATTAAGATCACAAACTTCTTTGCATAGGCACAATTTGGATTGGATTCACATCTAAATACTCATAACCTCATTGAAACAAAAGAGCGAATAAAATTATAATTGAAAGGAATTTTGTCAAATAGGATTGCCAATTACAAAAACCTAACAATCTCCCCCTTGGCAATTCCGTGACAAAACTCACCTAACAAATGAAATACTAATCACCCCAACCTATTATAGCCAACTAAGACAAACTTCTTTCTCAAGATCATGATCATCTGCAAAACAGTTATTAGTGCCACAAGAGTATATGAAAAAGCAACAGACATATGACGAGATTATCTTAAAGCATGAGATGGAAATATGAACGGCAAAATATCTATTAGTGCCACAAGAGTATACGAAAAAGCAATAGACATGTGACGAGATTATCTTGAAGCATGAGATGGAAATATGAATAGATGAGGATTGAAGACTTTAAGAACATGCAACATGAGTAGATGAAACATTTATTTTAAGAAACATGCAAAAACACTCAAAACTTAAGAAGCATGCAAAAACACTCAAAATCCTCCCCCTCAATAATTCTCTCCCTTTTTATCATGAATCATCAAAGGAAGCTCAATCAACTACAACAATAGCATAAACCACACAAGCAAGGACAATAGTATAGCCTGAGATAAGTAAGCAACAAATAAATAGTGCATAGCAACATGCAAACCAACTAACGCCAATCTTTCTTAAGATCACAAACTTCTCTGCATAGGCACAATTCGGGTTGGATTCGCATCTAAATACTTATAACCTCACTGGAAAAAAAGAGCGAATAAAATTATAACTGAAAGGAATTTTGTCAAACAGGATTACCAATTACAAAAACCTAACAACTTAGGTTTCGAACTAGATATCAAAAGGAGACCATAGGATCCAAAGTCCATACAATTGAGGCCTTTTGATAAGAAATTTCTGTTTTTTTTAAGGCAAAACTGCTAAGTTGCCTTACGATTTAGCCATCTTAATTTTATAGGCTTAGTGTAGTCATAACAGTTATTCTTTCCCTCCCCCAATCTTGAGGCCTTTATGTTGTTGAAATGGATAGTAAATTTCTATACTTGTTTGATTTAGTTTTTTAAAATTGTTTTTGATATTTTTAAAGTAAAAGCTAGTTTGGTTTAAAAAAAAAAAAAGGTACTCATAATTTCCATATGATTTCTATTTTTTGGAATGAAAATCATTTTCAGAAAATTCAAAATTATTTTTTTAGTGTTTATATTTGTCAAAGTAATTTATATATTTTTTCAAAGATATTTGAGAAAACAAATTTCCAAAACTAAACCTAACACCTTTTAAAAAATGAAATTGAGTTTTGCCCAAATAAGCTAGTTTTCTGTTAATTTTTATTGTTCACTGCCAAAAAAAAAAAAAATTTCTATCAAAACAAACAAATTGTTAGTTCCTAAACAAACTCTCCAATTTAAGAATGATTGGAAAATCTTCACTGGTCATGACCTATACAATTCATGAAATGATAGAGAAACTGAGAAACTTTTCCTGGAAATGAATTGAACAGAGAAAATTATGATAGTAACAACATAAAATTTTAAATACAAAGCCACAATCTTCTAACATGATAAGAAAGTATACATTCTAAATTGAAAGACTAAAATGTGAAGGCAAAAACATTTTCTTGGTATATCGATGAAATGGAACGAAACACAGAAACATCAATACAACATAGGAATGTAAAACGAACCGTCACATTCCATTCAGTGAAATTTAACAAAAAAAGTCGTTCAAGTAAAATATTGCGCTAGCAAAAAGAGTTAGCGACACCAAGGATAGTTGGAGAAGTCAGAGAGCACGAGCTTTGATGATGTCGAAGCTCATTTCGCTTGGATCGGTTGCCTGCAATTCGACTTGAATCCCATCTAGTTCTCTCTTGAATCTGTCTTTGGAGCTTGCATACAGCATTTTACTCCTTATTCTTGATGTGTCTGGTGCCCTAAATGACACACAAAATAGGCACATTTACTGATGGTTAATTTGTGCTTTGGTTGTGTTTTTGTTTTCGTTTTCAGAAAACATAATATGGGAGTTTGGTTATATATATATATATATTTTTTTGGTGTGTTCATTTTTGTTTTTGTGTTTTCGAGAAAAAAAATGAAAAGTTTGAAACACTCATTGTTTTCATTTTTGTGCGAAAATAATTTTTGAAAATTAATGAACAACTTTTTGATGTTTCTACAAGATGGATAATTTTTTTTCTCAAAAATAATTTTCAGAAACAGTTTGCCAAACAAGTTCTCGAACAAAATGAAACTAAGAAATAGAAAATAAAAACACAACCAAACAAGTACTTTTTTTTTTTTTTGGAAAACAATCCACTTTTTAGGAAACACTAAGAGGTTATTTTCAAATTTTGAAAACTATTTTAGTATAAAAATGAAAAACTATGAATATTTTTGAATTTTTCATTGTTTTTATTTCCAAAAACTCAAAAATTGAATACGAAAACAAAAAAACAAAAATACAACCAAACTCCCATATTGTGTTTTTTGAAAATGAAAACAAAAACACAACCAAGCATAAAAATGAAAACTATGGGTATGTTTCGAAACCTGTTTTCACATAAAAAATGAAAACTGGGTATTTTGAACACTTTAACTGTTTTTGTTTCCGTAAACCCAAAAACAAAAAACCCAAAAGTGAAAATACAACCAAACAGACAGGTATAAGGAATGAGTACAATCATGGATCAAAAGTTTCAAGAATAGAAAGGAACACAGTTACCATGCAATGAAAAAGATCTTGCTTTTCTGGCAATTCTCGTTGGTTGTGAAATCCAAATCAAACACAGCATATCTGCACTCATCTGCAGGTAAATTGTTGGTGAAATCTTCATAGGTTTCCTCAGGACTCCCCAATTTCTCTACCTTCACTTGTTGGATTGTCTCATCAATCTTAAACACTATGAATCTGTAGTTCCTCTTTGTCTTTAGCTCCAAGAACTTGAGCTTGCACTCATCATTCACAGCCATTCCCGACGCTGCATTCGCCTTTTGATAGACAAACAAGTTCAGAGAAAGAGAAATTTATGCATGAAAATTCACATTTCAAGTGTAAATCAAGAGAAATTCAATTCAATGCAATGGTACGAGTGCCACAACTTGGTGATCGGTGTCCAGCATAACTGTTGGCTTTGAAACCACTTGCCACGATACTAAGTCCCTTCAAGCCCACAAATCGTGGCACCCTGCTAACGGTCTGCTGTAGCAGAGTAAGCTGAAAAGGCCCTTTCTATCTTATTAATAAAGCCTAAACGTTCTTATTGAAAACTAGAGCGCTAAGGCAAAAAAAAGACCTCTCACTATAGATACGCTAGCACGCCTTATCTTATAGGTCTATAGACAGTCCCTTTTGATTTGACGCCATACATATTTTTGGCTATAGAATAATGTTGGCCAAGTGACAAGTTGAGTTGTGATAAGCGCCTCACTATAGGGGCAGAGTCAAAATTCTAAAAGTAAAGGGCCAAAGTGAAGGAAAAAGGTTTTTGGGAGGCAGGCACTAATGAAAAAAAAAAAAAAAAAAAGTTGTGGCTTTTAAGAAGTTTGGTGATGACCATCCCTCTCTTCATCATAATACTTTAGCAAGCGTAGTTCACGAGTTTAAATCCCTTAATTCACTAGATCCCTTCAAGTAACCCGAAATTTAAAAATTTTTTAGGAATAGGGTTCTTACTAGCCATGCTCTCCCTCCACCTTTGCGTCTAAGGAAGCATGTTCAAATCCCATAAAGCACTAGACCCCTTGGGACCACGTCAAGACTTCTTAAGGTTTTCAAGGGGCATGATTCTTGGTGGCCACCCCCTCTATCGCCACCCCTATGTCTCACAAGTGTTAATTCCATGAAGCTTTTAATCTCTTTGGGCTATTTACTACCCAGAGTTTGTTTTTCGAATGTGTGGAACAGAAAATTGCATAAACAGTAGATTAATTAGAGAATTCAAATTTACAAATAAATTTTGATTTTGTAGATTGTCCATGCATGCCAATGCCATGTGTGTTCTAGGCATAAAAAACAGCAAGATCTATATGAGATTAGAGAATTCACCATTTTCAATTTTTTGATTATAGTACATTCCATTTACTACAATATCAAAGAAACATAAACATTGCAAGTAAGAGCCTTAAAGCGTTACTCAAAAACATACCATAGTGCCCCCCCAAGTGAGAGATGAACCTTCCACAATGATGAGAAAACAAAAGGGGAGAGAGAGAGAGAGAGGTCTGAAACAGAGAGAGAGTAGAAGATCCTTGTTTTTGGGTAGGGCAAGAGAGGCACTGAAGAAATGTTCAAAGGATGAGAGAATTTTTAGGGAGTGAATACATATATTTATATATTAGAACGTGATGCGTATGCAAAAATGAAAGACAATAATAACCGTTATATGCATCAAATAAATAAATGTAGATACAAATTTTTTTTTTTTTTTTTTTTGTGTGGAAGAAATCAAAACTTAGGCAGTTTTATAAGGGTAATTTGGACATAAAAAATATGTGAGGTTATTTCGTCAAACAAATTATGTGCTTTATATAATTATATGTTACAAAGATGATATTGGGGTAATTTGAGAAATTGCTAAAAAAGCAAATTTTTTGATTTTTTAATTTTTTTTACTCAAAAAAATAAAAAAAATTAAAAATTAATTTTTTATCAACTTTTCAAAACATCCCATTATCTTTCTTTAGGTGGTGAAGCTGATCATGTCCACCTTTCCTACCCTCCCTCTTCGCTCGCTCCCTTTTCTGCCTCTCGAACTCGGCCTCGATTTCTGCCTCTCCCCTTATCTCTCACTCGATTTCTGCCTCTCCCCCTCTCCCCCGTTCTCTCTCAATGGCTTCAAGTCGCAACCCTCCCACTCGCTGCCTTTCTCCGCTTCGTTATTTTGGTTTTGTTGGCTGGTTCTGAAGGCTAGGGTTTCCGATTGAGAACCGGGAAACTGCGATTGGCACCACCACCACAGCCACCGTCATCTCTCTGCTTCGAACCCCCATGGGAGCTCTCCGGTACCTCTCTCCCTCTCTCTCTCTTTCTCACTATGCTTCAAGTTTTAGTTGGATAAATTGTTGTTTGTTGGTGGAATTGAGGTCTATAATGGTTTAAATCAATGTTTTTGTTTACCATCATTTCTGTTTCTGGTATATATATGTGTTAAGCTTTATGTTGTGGTTCATGATTTATTGTTTGGTGGTTGCCTAATTAGAACTATGGCAGAAATTGCAAAGAAATTGTGAAATTGGGCATTGCAGTATCTTCCTCTCTCTGTGTTGTTTTTTTTTTTTTTTTGGTCCTTCTGGCTGTGTCTGTTCTTTGTGGCTGTGTTTGTTCAAACCCCAAAACAGAGGTACTTCAGTTCTTCAGTTTTTTGCTTCCATATTTGGTTCTATCTGTTAGATATTTCTGGGTTTTGTTTTTATGCCTTGAATTTTTGATGAACTGGTGATTATTGGGTTGAATTAAGGTGGGTTAATAGGGCCGGCTTACATCTGGGTTCGATTTGTAATGGAAAATTGTGATTTTGATTTTAAGTGGTTATGATGAATTGTTTATTTTGCTTTTAGTTTGTATGGTGAATATATATTTTGGTCAACTGGTGATTATTGGGTTGAATTAGGGTGGATTGAAATTAAAAATCTAGATGTTTGATAGATTGGGGTAAATAGTAGGCTGGTTTTGTTTTTGATTAAATAGAATGATCATTTTTTTGTTTTGTCACAGGTTTCTAATTTGACAGAACCTTTCTGAAGAGTAGAAAAAAAATTCGACATTGTTAAGGAAGCATCATTGTATCAGCGAAGTTTCAATTCGGTTCTTATCCGCGAGACAGTGAGTCTTCAATCTCAGTTTTTGGATTAATTTCTATTTCCTTTCTCTTTCATAGATCAGTTTAGTGTGTGCCAACACCAATATATAGAATCTATTTATTACTTCTTTTAATTAATTTCTTGATTGCATTCCAGTAGACCAATTTTTATTTTTACAAAATTCAATTGAAATTTGATATGAATTGGTTTGTCTATATGGTTGCGACACCACCGCCGCTGCTTATCATCGCCATTAGTCTACAGCCACCATTGAAGAGGAAGATCAGCAAACAGCAAAAACCCAATTCAGCATCGACACCCACCCTCCCTTTGAACTCGCACTCGGAAGGTTCGATTTCTGCCTCTCAATGTGTTCATACACTCAATGTGTGTCAATTGAAATTTGATATGAGCTGGTTTGTCTATATGGTTGCAACATATCATCTGGTATCTAAAATATCGGTAACCAATTTCTTGCTCACTGTAATGGTGTTGTTGAGTAAAATTTGTAACAATTTACACATACATCTTATCTTTATGAGTGTACGAACTAGTTTGAGGAAGATGGTTGTGGTTTCCAGTGTCAATGTTGTAAAAATAAAAAAGAAATGATCGGATTCACCGAAGGAAAATGTCAAGCATCTTTTATAGTTGTTTAAATTTGACTCAACCAAGAGATCATCAGTTACGCTTTGGGGAGAATCGGTGGTCGCCACAAATCTAAGAAGTGCCACTCTGCCATTTGGCATTATGTTACACTACTCTGCCTTTTCCCAATTTAACCTCTCAGGTTCGTTTTATTTAATCTACTATATTGTGCCTTCTTTTATTTATTTTGAATCCTTCAATGGCTTACTCTCTGTTTTACCTGTTTTGTACATTGTAGGAGATAGATGTTTATTTATTTTTTATTTTTTTAATTAAGGTTTGAATTGTTTTGTTAATGTACTGTAAATAGAAAGGAGGGTTTCTTAAGTCAGAGGCTGTCATTTCTTTTTGGTAATGAGGGTATACTGAGTGACTCCAAGGGGGTCAAATGCTTCATGTGTTCTGTTTTGTTGATATCAAAATGTAATTATAGATAGAGAAAGAAGGTGAGAGAGAGTTTGTCATGGATCACAATGTTTTATGGATTTTGCAATGAAAATTTGAGGAGAAACAGATTGTAATGATAGAAGAGATGATGTTTTACTATTTGACAGTTTCAAAATAGAGAGAAAATGTTGGAGAGAGAGAGAGAGAGAGAGAGAGAGAGAGAGAGAGAATTGTCTTTATCTGTGACTCTTGCAGGTTCATTGATTTTTGTAATATTCAAACTGTGAGAGAAACATTACAAACTGTGAGAGAAACATAGTATAGAGATTGAAGAGACAATCTCATAGAGAACAACTGAGAGGGGTTTTCTTTCATCGTAACTAACTTTGCTTCATATGTTCTGTTTTAAATCATATACCCACCCTCGGCTGTTGTTTTTGTTTTTGGTTGGGTTTGTTTAGGTTGAATTTCCCTTGCTGCAATTCAAATGACACTGCTCCTTCAGAGATAATCATCAGGTCCTCTCTCTCTATTTCTCTATGATATTTCATGGTTTTATCAATGTTTGATTGATTGAAAACCTAGGATTATTCTTTCATTTGTTGAATGTTGTGGCAGAGTGAGTATGTATCTAATAGGGATAGAAGGCGTGAATTTGTATCTGGCTTCACCGGAAGTGCTGGTTAGTTAGCTCCATCCTAGAAAGCACGGAAACGGATACAAGGTACGGATACGATACGATACGATACGGATACGGCAATACAACAGAATCTAAAAAAGTAGGATACAGGTACGGCTAGGATACGTTTGTAAAAAATAAAAAATAAATAAATTATTAGCAGTGAGTTACACACAAGCTCAAGAATGTTGAGAAACGGCATTAACTTTATAATGCAAAATACTAATCTTTAAGAATTAAGTATTAATTTAAGCTAGTAGCTAGTTTAGTTTTTAAATTTTCAATAGGTCTTGCAAATATTTTATTTCAATATCAAGTCTAATATGTTGATATTATAATATCAAAACAATCCACAACTTGACCCATGCTTTTTCCTTTTGCACTAGTCAAAAATATTCTATGCAAGTTTATTTGCTTATTTATTTATTGATATTTAATTTTACTATTGTTATATTATCTTATTAATCCTTACTTCTATGTAGTTATAGGGGACATGCATGATACAATGAAGATATGTTAATTTGATTAATTCTATTACTTTAACTTACTATGTTATTTTTATAAAAAACCTAGGCAAAGTATTGTAAAAATATTCTATTTATCCTCGCAATTATATTATATTGTGATGTTATGCAAGAAATGATACAATTCTAATTTCGTAAAAGGAGTAATACGTGACTTGGAGTATTTGATACTTCAAAATTAATTAAGAAATATCCGATAATATGTGACTTGGAGCATCCGATACTTCAAAATTAATGAAAATTTAATTAAGAAGTATCCGATACTTTTAATAAGTATCTGATACGTATCCGTAAGTATCCAAGGAGTATCGGTATCCGATACGGATACGTCTTCCAATTTGAAGTATCCATGCTTCATAGGCTCCATCTTATATCTTTTTACTGATTACTGTGAGGTCAATAGATTATGTTTATTTAATTGTTTATATAATTTTAGGCACCAAAATTTGGTGGTGTTGATCAAATTGAAATCTGGAAAATGAATTTTTTAATCTAAAATAATATTCGAAGTGTGTACAAAAAGTCTTCAGTGTTGAATTTAATCAAGCTATTTGATATGTTTATTAGAAGGTGAGTTTGAAATTTATTTTCTATATATATATTTTTTGTTTACGTGTTGGGTTGGTAGCAACATGGCGGCAGTGGCAATGTGCTGGGTAGACTCAGTGGTGACAATTGTGGTGGTGGAAATGGTGGCAGCGGTGACATGATGGTAGTGGTGATGTCAGTGACATTGGCATGGTATTTGAGGGGCAGCGTGGTGACAATGTTGATGTGGTGGTGGTGATGGCGACTGTGTGGTAGTATGGTAATGGTACGGTAGGTGATGATGGTGGTGGTAGTGGCGGTGGCAATGTGGTGGTAGAAATGGTGGCAGTAGTGTAGAGTGACAGTGGTGGTGATGATACACTTCAACGATAATATAAGCATAAACAATTAAAAATTCAGCATTCAACATCAAGTAAGAAATTTTTGGCTTAAAATTTAAGTTTTTTTTTAATAGGTTGTTAAAATTTTAAGTGATGTGAATTATGGTTATCAAACAGACTTAATGTGTGGAATTGAGTTATTACTCAATTTGTTTATTAGATTATAATTGCATCTTAAATCTCAACCAAACAATAGCTTAAATTTATTATTATTTTTTTTTGGGTGAGAATACATACCGCAAACTTTATTTTTTTGCGAGAAAACATACCTTGAACTCTATTGTTCATTAGTGCAATACTTGAGGAATTTGCCTCTGTTAAAATGAGGCATTGGTTATCATTGGGAAGTTATGGTCTTGAATTTTAAAGGGATCTTTTGTTGAATGAATGAATGATGACGCCATGCTTTTGTTTTTTAGCGCTAGCTAGCCACATTATGGGTACATTGAAATGGTGCTTTTATGCTTTTTTCACCTTTTAGGGGAATCTTCCATTACCTTGGTATTGGAATGTAGTCTATATCTTTCGCTGTGTGAACAATGTAGATTTTATGTGCCTGCTTTTAGGGGAATCTTCCATTACCTTGGTACTGGACTATATCTTTTGCATGTAATCAATGTAGGCTTTATGTGCCTCTCTATGGAGTTATCCTATATGTTTCCATCGTACAAAATGGCAGCCTTATTTTCCATGCAGCATATTGACATGTTAATGATTCAAACCTTTGATTAATCAATTTTAGTTTTGTAAGGTTACTAATGCTAAATTCCATTCAGGTTTGGCACTTATTACAAGGAATGAAGCGCTGCTCTGGACCGATGGGAGGTACTTCTTGCAGGCTGCACTGGAGTTAAGTGACCAATGGAAGCTCATGCACATGGGAGGAGACCCAACTGTGGATGTCTGGATGGCAGATGTGAGCCACCTTCCTTTCTAAATTTTTTTATACGGTTATTTACTGAGGTTAATAGCTTTCTAAGCATTTGTTTTTTTAGATCATGCTTCACCAAGTTAACATAGTTCCAAATAATTATTTGAGATGTTTACAAACCAATGCTTTTTAATGTGTTTTAATGAATTTTCATTAACTGGGTTATGACTCCCATTCGAAGCTCAAACTTGAGCAACAATGGAGTTCAAATAGGAAGAGAGAGACGTAGAGGAAAAAGAGAGACAGAGCTCTTTGCCCCAAAAAAGAACAAAAGCAAAAAAAAGTAGAAGAAAAGAAAAAGTAGCCTCGGTTAAATAATTGCACAGGATTGTTTAAATAATTGTTATTATATTAATAATTTATTTATTTTATTAAAAAAATAAAAAATATCAAGTTGCTTTGGTTAATCAGATAGTTAACATATATTTATTGAGAAACCTAACATCATGAAAAAAAAAAAAAAAAAAAATGGTTCGATTAAATTTTTAGTAACAAATTAAATAAATTATATTTAATTACATTTTGATTTCATTATTATTTACACCGTGCATTTAGGCACAAGGTGCATACACTAGGGGAAGTTATTTTATTTAAGTTCTGTAGAGTATTTGGTACAAGCAAAATTGTTACAAATTCTTTAAGAAGAATATCTTTATCAAAAAATGCTACAGACTCCATAAATTTAAACATAATATGTATACATTACAATCATATTCTAATCTTAAGATTGTTTACACCGTGCCTTATGCTAGTCTATAGTATAAACTAGGATTATTTTTAAAGATGTATTAAAATGTAAAAATGTATTAAAATGTATTAAGGATACATTTAATTTTAATGATCTAGATCAATCCTAAATATTGATATATCAATAGATGATTCTCGCCCAAACAATTCTCCCACCTTCCCACCTAGCCAGGTCTCCTCCCCACCTTTCCTCTTTATCTCTCTCTCCCTCTCTGTTCTTCTTGATCAGTTGAAATCTAATCTGGGTCGAAGTCATTGGTCTGTTTTGTTGTGTTTTTTCGATATGGGTCATGATTTGTTAAAAATCACCCTTGCGTCGCTGTCGCATCCGACATCTTTGGCTCTTGGGTTTCGGTTCCATCTGATGGACTAGGAGCTTGTGTAGTACTACCTCAAGCGTAAGGCCTCTGGGAAGCCCTTCCACTTCGATATCGTCTCGGAAATCGATGTCTACAAATCTGAGCCATGGGAGCTCTCCGGTACCTCTCGCCCTCCCCCCCGCGTCTCTCTCTCTCTATATATATATAGATATAATTTTAGTTGGATAAATTGTTGGTTGATTCTGCTCTCCTTTTGCCATCCTCTTTCGTCTCTCTCCTCTTGCAATGACCGCCATCGACCACTGATCGTCTCACTGTCTAGGTTTTGCTTTAAAGTTAATGATTTTTGTGTAAACTATTTTAATTTGTCGTGGTTCGAGTGGTTGTGATTTCTGAAATGGGTTTGATGGGTTTTGATTTCTGAAAGTTGAAATGGATTTGAGGGGTTTTAATTCGCATATATTCGCAGAAATTTGAAGTCGTTTCGCTCAAGACATTATCCTCGAGAACAAGTTTTCCGACTTCAACGCTTTCTGGCTCATCCCCGAGAGTTTACTCTCTCTGTCTCTCTAGAAATGTATATAAATATATAAGTTTGTGAGCAGAGACCACCATCTACTCCTGACATCCAACAAATGATATGCTCTCTCTCTGTTTCTCTTATTTTGATTTCTATAGGTATCTATGAAAAGCCATGAAATTATTGTTGTATTTTTCTTATCAAAATCAGACCAAATTGAAACTGTATTTTTTGTATTTGTGTTGAAAAATTAAACATGTTTGATTTCTGAAAGGTGAAATGAGTTTCATTTTAAAATGTGTTTTGATTTTTGAAATTAGTTTAATTTTTAGAAATCTGAAATGGGTTCGATATCTGATATTTGAAATCTGAAATGGGTTTTGATTTCATCTTGATTCTATTGCATTTCAAACTCAATCCATTTGTTTGAATGTGATGTATATAGATATATATATACTTCAAGTTTTTTATTTTTAATTTTAGTTGGATAAATTGTTGTTTGTTGGTGGAATTGAGGTCTTGTGGGTTTAAATTGATGTTTTTGTTTATCATCATTTCTGTTTCTGTATCCTGATATGTGTTAAACTTTATTAATTTAGGTTTGAGTTGTTTGAAGTGTGATAAAATTGCCAGTTTTGTTTGTGCATATCAGTTCCAATTTTGTCATTTTTGTTACATTTGTGTTTGTGTTCATAAAATTAATTCAAAAACTTGGGGAGAAAGTTTGTAATCACTAGGTTTGTGCTTATTTATGTGTGTGAGAATATGTATTTTATCTTTGAAGTTTTATTTTTCCATTTTTTGATGAATTTCTTGACCCACAACAATGGTGGAAACAGCGTAGAGAATACCCTAAAAGCTCCATGGTTATCTTCTCCATTTATTCATCAGATCCAAAGCTCACAGACCTGTGGGACTAAAGGAGTAGGGGTGAGCATGGTTCGGATTGGACCGGATTGGGGTAAAACCAAGACCAATCCGTTATCAACGGTTCTTGAAAAATTGGAACCAATCCAATTCGTTTAAATCATGGAACCAATCCGAACCAATTCATTTAAACACGGATTGGATCGGTTTAGGATCACGGATTCACATAATTAAATAACAAAAAAATATACATATAACACTTTAATTTCATAAAAACATAAACATAACGCTATATTAGTTTCACAATAGCAACATGTTATTCCATAATAGCGACATACTGTTCTAGAATTTAAATAACTATAAGAAAACTAGTTTCACCATAACTATTTAGACCATTACAAATTAAAACTAAAAACTAACAAACAAAAATAAAAAAAGAAGATATTATACGGGTTTAGATTTGAGTTTAGGTTTTATATAGAATAAGAGAAGATACTATGGGGGAGGATGTATAATAAAAATATTGACTATTTGTATACGGTCCGGATCGGTTCCAATCCGGAACCGTGAGGTTCAATCTGGAACCAATCTGTGGACTACGGATTTTTAATTCCTTAATCCGGAACCAAACCACAGATTCAAAAAACCAAGCCAAACCTATCGGATTGGACTGGATTGGATCGGATTACGGATTTCACGGATTTTTTGCTCAGCCCTATAAAGGAGGGGTGGATTCTGCAAAGGTATTCTCAGCTTTTTAAATTTTTCTATTTTGTTTGTTATTTTTACATAGTTGTATTGTTTGCTTTTTTTTTTGGACAGAGGATATTCACTCTCTTCAATTACATTGCTGGAGGGACGTTGTTGTGGTCTTTGCTTTATTGTTTTACCCTTTCTTATGTTTTTGATATACTAGGTGTAGTGGATTTTTTTTTTTTTTTTTATTTGCTTTGTTTTTATTGGGTTGAATTTGTATTTTTTTTTACCATTAATTTTGTTTTCAAAAAATATTTAATGATCATGGTTACTCCATTGAAGGTGGTTTTTTTATTCATTTATTTATTTTTAAATTCCAATCCCTTAATCCAATTTCATGGTGTTCATCTGAGCAAACCAAATAGATAGTTGGGGTTATTTGATTTTTGATTTTTATTTTTTATCAGTTGTTGTTCATAGCATTTCAGTGCACAATGTTAACTTATTAATATTCTTTAATATGATGCTTGGCTTCTATTGGGGATTAAATTGTTCAATTTGTCTGTAGTTTATGATTTTTTTTTTTAATTTAATATTAGAGTAATGCTAGAGACCCTAAATATTTTACCAAAAGTTTTACCAAATGTCTCACATGGGTGTGAGATTCACACAATGTGGGTCCCATGTGGGTCCCACACCCATGTGAGACATTTGGTAAAATTTTTGGTAGAATTTTTGGGGCCTCTAGCATTTTTGTTAATATTATCATCGCTGTCTTGAGGAAATAGTCTTCGTTTGAGAAGAGAGAGGAATGGGGGATATCAGTCGGTGTGAGAGAGAGAGACAGTTGAGAAGATTAATGTTTTAGTCTTTCGATGGGAGAGAGATAGAGGTAATGGAGAAGAGGAGAGAGAGTGTGGGTGAGAAAATTGAGGAGAGATTGCAATTTGGGAGAAGTGCAACTTATCTTGGAAAGATTCTTTTATTAAAAATATCAGAAATACTACATATTTCTAAAAAAGCCCAACCTCACTACGTCACTTGTGATTTGGTTTAGGAAGGAAAGAAAAAAATAAAAATATATGTTTAGTTCACATTATTTTAGGAGTAATGGGAGTTCTTAATTTTTAGGGTTCTAAGCATTTTTGTAAAAATATAATAGTGGGGACTAGGTTAAGATAAAGGTAATAGCTTTAGCTGTTTTAAGTTATCAATGCTTTGAAAATAAAAAATATTTTTTAAGTGTATATATATTTGCATATAATGGTTATAATGATTCATTATAGCTATAAAATAAAAAATATTTTTTTGTGTGGTGTTTTGCGAGTGATTGGCGTGTGTGGAATAGAACCACTTTTATGTGTGTATAGGTGAATAGATATGTGTATGGTGTGTGTTTTACATCCAACTTTAAGCGTGGGGAGCATAATTTTTTTAATTCTCTAGAAGAATGGTTAGTTTAATATTGTTTTTGTTTTTTTAATGTGACGAAGTTTGGATTTGTTTAATGTGAGATTGAAGTGAGAATCAGACCCATTTGTTTAAGTGCAATATGCTTTGATTTTAGAGCATGTGAGAGGGAGAGAAGTTTGAAAATATATAAAAGTCTATATTAAAAAAAAAAAGAGAAAAGGAGAGACAGACATGCACCAAAGCTGCCACTCTTCAACATTTCAGTCGGCGAGCAGACAAAGAGGTAAGTTCTCAAATTTTGTATAGAAAATACACTCTAATTAAAAATATATCAAATTCTATATTAAAAAATAATAGTGGTACATGTATAGATGGATGTATTTTTAATTCTCAAAATTGAGAGAGAGGGAAAGAGAGTGGGATGCGGGATATCAGTCGTGTATGAAGGATAACTTTTGATCTAGAATTGTTGATTTAGTTGAATTGTCGCACTAGACATAGCATTTTACTTTTTTTTTTAACAAAACTTTTTTATTCACCGCATTGACAAAACCCATGAGATTTATTCTTACAATAAAATATATTTTTTTTTAATTTTTACTATAATTTTATTGGGTGCATTTTTATATGAGTAATTTTACAAAATTCATTTGAAAGTTGAAACTGTATATGTATTTATATTTTGACTTCAAATTTTTAATAACAAATTTGATAAATTATATTTTAATTTAATAATTTTATTTTTATTTATTAATTTTATCATTAGTTGCACCGTGTTTAGACACGGTAATACATTAGTAAATAAATAAAGAAAAAGAAATTGAAAAGCAGAGAGTGGTCAAGGAGGCTGGCAGCCATGTGCTGTCGGCCACGTTTGCTGGCAAGAAATTTTTTTTTTTTTCCTTAATACCGAAAGAAGGATGGGAAATAATAAAAAATTTGAAATGTCAAAATTAAACTTTTTAACTTATTTTGAACCATATAATTTTTCATATTTTTTACATATTTTTTTTAAAAAAAAAGTCAAAAAAAAAAATTAAAAAATTAATTTTTAATTATTTTCTCAAAACATTCCAATAATAATAATAATGAGCTGGAGAGATAAACGCGATATATATTTCATTTGTTTGGCAGTTTCAGCAGTCGGACTGGAGTAGGATGGCTATGGATCATATCCATAGCATATTTGGTGATAATTTCGAAGGTTGACTTCATAGTCTGAGCGGCCTAATCCCCCTCTAGGGAATTAGCTTGGCGGATTAAGTTTATCCAGTTGTTCGTCCGGACGTTTGGAATAGTGAATTTTTTATTTTTATTTTTTATGTGCGCAATTGCAACCTATTATTTTTAAAAATATATATATTTATTTTGGATATTTCTTTAAAATCCGGAACAGTGATTTATTATTATTATTATTATTATTTTTTGCAATTGCAACTTGTTATTTTAAAAAATAAAATTTTATATTTGTTTTAAATCTTTTTTTAATATAAAAATTATTTTTTTTAGATTTTTTGTAAAAATAATTTAATAATATCATCACTAACCATCTCTCACACTATATCCTCAAAACAAACATACTTTTACCTAATCTCCTCACTAACAATCTACACATTAAAAATCTCTTCACTAACTATGCCTTCACTAACAATCTCATCTAACTTAATCCGCCAAACAAACGTGCCTATAAATAATTAAGTTAGATTTTCATCATTTTTATCTAAAAATTTCATCACTAAACTATTATAATAAATCATCAATACCTCATTAAAATATTTGACACCTCAAAAATACGAGATTTCACACCAATAAAATGGGATGAAGGGAGTATCATCGGAAGAGTTAAAATTTGAATAAAAAATTATCACCATATATACAAGCAAACATATACATATACAATAAGATATGTAAATTATATATATATATAATAAATATTAGGATTAATTACAAAAAAAAAAAAATTCAAGGTTTTATTCATTTTTTTTCTTTAAATCCTAATATTTTTCACTTTAAATTTTAAAATGATTCTCTGTTACCTTCCAAAGACAAAGATAGATAGAAGGGGCACATTAAAACACAGATAGAACTCCCGAATTTAATTTGTTAAAATTGAAAAACTTGAGATTTAAAATGAAAACACGTAAAATTTTGAGGTTATTTTTGTGATTAACCTCTTTTCTTATTCTTTTTGATGTCACAAACATGACATCAATATGAAGCGTGAAGATAAGGTGGAAATTATAATGGTCGGTCCCACACGAGAACAAGAAAGTAGTGACAAAACAATTATCAAGGAAAAAAAAAAAAAAAATCTCTCTTTTAAAAATCATAGCAATGGTGTCTATTTTATTTGTGGCCCATAATCTTTCATTTTAATTTCTCAGCATTTCTCTACATTTCACTAGCAAATCCTCAAGTTCGATTTTTTTTATTATTTATATTTTCAGATAATTAACTTTAAATATACAGAGAGTAATAACAAAGCAATTACTAATAAACCAAAAAAAATAAATAAATAAATAAATAATGAAAAAAAACATTATGCAGTCTCTCCCCTAGAAATCACGTATGTGGCCGTAACCTTTCTTTGCATTTTCTCAATCATTTCTCCACGTGTCACAAGCAAATTCTTATGTTTTTAATAGAGGAAGACTAGACATAATAATAGTTAAGATTTTTGTTAAGTTAATGTAAAACAAAAAAAATATGTCTGATTATATTTTTATTTTCAATTATGTTGATAAAGAATATTCAATTAATACTAATATTATTTACTTTTTTGTGTTGGTATAAATTAAAATTTAAAATTTTATTTTTGACGAAAAGTTACTTGTATTTTTGTCCCTTAAAATTTAAATTCTAGATTTGTTCCTGATTAAAGATCCTATTAAATAATTGAATTTTTGTTTTGTAAAAAAAAAAAATGAAAATCGGAACTTGATATGAAAATTTTGTTTAATAAATTGTTTTTATAATTACTTTTGGGAACAATCCTTTTTTATAGTGAACTTAAAAGATCCTTTCAATAAAAAAATGTGTAAACATTCACACTTTCTTATTTTGAAAATACAAAATAATTTGATAAAAATTTGTGAATTTTGACAGCTTTTCCCACAAAGATTAATACGAAACTCATCTACAAAAATTCCATAGAGAAAGAGGAAGGGAAGAAACATTTCATGCACAAAAATGAGTAATTGGCATGATATGCTTGTGTGTGTGATGTGAGAAAAGCCTCATGCACACCAAACAAACACCATTACTCATTACAATAAGAAAATAAACATACACAAATTTTAGGATAAATTATCAATAAATCTTAATAGTTGTACTTAATTCTTATCAAGTTTTATTGAAAATAAATTATAGTAGAATTGTCGCTAAAAATAATTTTTTTGTCACAATTTGTATAAATTGTAACTAAAATTTACAATTAGTGACTTTTTTTGTGATAAATTTTTTAAATTGTAGTTGAAATTTAAAAATTAGTGACTTTGTTGGTGATAATTTTTTTAAACTGACGGTAAAACTTATAGTTACTGACATTTTTTGTGACAAAATTTTTAAACTGTCGCCGAAAATTAAGAATTAGTAAATTTTTTAATAGTATTTGATGAGAAAAGTCAGTAATTATCATAGAAATTATTGGACAATATTCATTCATTAGGATCTACACGTAAGTCCTCCAAAATTTTAATCACTAGTTTTTATAGTTTAGTTTTGGTATCATTTTCGATCTTTGTAATTTTATTTAATTCAATTTCAATCTTAATTTTTTTAATTATTTCAATTTAACCTAATTAACTGCAATCATTAAGTTTTTTTTTTTTTAATGAAAAGTGCGCACATGAGTAGCATGAGTTACGCTTTTAAGAACAAAATTATAAATTTTTTTAACTAATTGACTCAATCAATCATCTCAACAACAATTTTACTTCAAAAATAATATTTTTTTCCTCAACTTTTTAGTCTAAAAAGTCCAAAAGTGTACTTATTAAGGACATCCCAAATAACTCCTAATTGAAGTTATTAATTGAATCAAATTAATATAAAATTTAAAATTAAAGTCGATATTAAATCAATTAAAAATGTGAGAATCAAAATGATATATGAGATAAAATACAAAAACTTCCAATTTAATTTACCCAATAAACATTACCACTTTCCCTATCTTAATTCCAGGAAGATCCAAGGCTACCCTGTTGGCAAGCTATCAACTTGCAACCTAAAACAAAAAAATAAAACAAACAACCAAATCAAATCAAGGCCCAAAAAAAAAAAAACCAAAAAAAAAAAAAAAAGCTATGGTGGAAAAGAATATATATGTATATATATATATATATGATTGCCAGACAAATCTTCACAAAAATAATAAAAAATAAAAAATTTAATCTTTAATCTGTATTGAAGAGTGTTGTTCAGACTCATAAAATTTGTTACAATTTTCATTTTGATAATTTATACTGTTCGTTTTGTATTTTAAAATTTTCATTATTTAGTGTTTTTAGAGTACTACTTCACATTATTTATGTTAAAATAATTGTCCAATTATCTCTTACAAAAGAGAAAAAATTTAATTAAATTGTAAATTAAATCATTGATCTCTATAATTTAAGTAAAGTGTCATTTTAATCATTATAATTTTAATTTGAACATTTTAATCATTACATTTTAAGTTTTGATCTTTGTAATTTAAGTAAAGTATCATTTTAATCATTGCAATTTTAATTTGAACATTTTAATCGTTACATTTTAAGTTTTGTTACAAAATGATCTCTCCGTCAAATGTTGTAACAATTGGGGAAAAAAAAAATTAAGTGCAAAATTAAAATGATCAAAATAAAATTTAAAACAAATTATAAAGACAAGCAATATAATAAATACAACAATGATTCATCCCCCTTTTTAGGACCTCCTTTGGACCCCTCTCTCTCTCATTGGTCACCTTTTCTTTTTCTTTTTCTTTTATTTCCTGCTCCTCCAATCACCTCTTGCCACGTGGCAAAGGGGGTGACCCCCAAAGGGGGTCCCAACCTTTATTCTAATAAATATATTACACCCATAATCTTTATAATTAATTTTAAATTTCACCTTCATACCCTTTTTATTTTACTCTTTCATTTTTTGAATTTATATGTTGTTTTTTTGAATTTATATGTTGTCTTCGCAGAAGGACCGGGAGCCAACGAAAGAAGACGCCATTTTTGACTTTTCTCAGCACTCAATTTATTCTTCTTCGCACAAAAATATCAATTTTTGAGACTGCTAAAGCCTTTTTCACTCAAGAAAACTCAACAACCTCCCTCTTTGCTTTTGCTTCTGATCTGTAATTGGAAACAATGCCTATAGCAGAGATCTTTCTCTCTGCCTTCGTCAAATTGCTGTTTGAGAAGATGTCCTCTTTTGCCTCCTCCAAATTACCCACCTTTGAAGCTATTGCTGTCCAGCTCACCAATTGGACCAGTATGCTGTCTCAAATTCAAGCTCTTCTGATTGACGCGGAGGACAAGCAACTGACCGATCCATTCGTGAACCTGTGGCTCGACGATCTCCAGGATTTGGCATATGATTTGGATGATTTAGTGGATGAGTTCGCCACCGAAGCTTTGCGACAAAGTCTCAAGGCAAAGCTGCCCCAAGCTAGTTCCAGCAAGGTATGGAATCCCATCCCTAATTTCAAGCCAAAAGATGTTATGTTTAATTTCAAAATGAGGTCCAAGATTGAGGAGATCAATACCAGATTACGCACTAGTTTTGATCAATCTTCGCAACTTAATTTGGTTAAGATTGTTGGAACCACCACACCTACCACTAAGACTTGGCAAAGACCAGAGTCTACATCGTTATTACAAGATCCTCACATTTATGGAAGAGAAAAGGATCAAAGAAAGATAATTGAGTTGCTTGTAAGTGGGGGTGAATCAAGTCATAACAAAGTTGACGTAATTCCCATTGTGGGTATGGGTGGGATCGGCAAGACCACCCTGGCTCAGATGGTATTCAATGATGAAACTGTGAAGAACCATTTCGATCTGAATGCCTGGGTGTGTGTATCAGATGAGTTTGACATTATGAAAATAACAAAAGCAATTTATGATTCAGTCACTTCCCAGACATGTAGTTTTAATAACTTGGATCAAGCTCAAGTTCAACTAAAGCAGGCTTTGGCGGGAAAGAAGTTCTTAATTGTTTTAGATGATGTCTGGAACAAAAAATACAGTGACTGGAATGTTTTGAAAAGCCCTTTCAATGATGGAGCTCAAGGGAGTAAAGTCGTGGTTACTACCCGTGACAAAGTCGTTGCGAGAATGATGGCAACTGTTGAACTTCATGGCGTTGAGATCCTATCAAATGAAGATTGTTGGTTGTTGTTTGCACAACATGCCTTTGAGAATAGAAGTATTGATGCAAATCCAAATTTGGTATCGGTTGGTAAGAAAATTGTGGAGAAATGTAAAGGCTTGCCTTTGGCTGCGAGGACACTCGGTGGCCTGTTACGATCCAAAGAACGAGATGAGGAATGGGTAAATGTATTGCATAGTAAAATATGGGATTTACCACGCGAAGAAACTGACATCCTTCCTGCTTTGAGATTAAGCTACCATCATCTCCCTGCACATTTGAAACAATGCTTTGCATACTGCTCAATAATACCCTACGACTATGAATTTGAGGAAGAGGAGCTAGTCTTGTTGTGGATGGCGGAGGGCTTCATTCAGCAACAAAGAGAGAAGCAAATGGAAGATGTAGGAGTTGAGTACTTTCGGGAATTGTTGTCACGGTCTTTTTTCCAACTATCAAGTACTGGTAAAAGCTCTAAATTTGTGATGCATGACCTTATCAATGATTTGGCTCATGTAGTTGCAAGAGATACTTGTTTTAGATTGGATGATAAATTAAAAGATCAAGAGCAGTACAGGAATCTAAAGAAAGCTCGACATTCATCTTACATGCAGGAGTACCGTGAGGGTATGAAAAAATTTGAGATCTTTGACAAAGCCATTCATTTACGGACCTTCTTACCATTTGGCAAAAAATATAGAGAACATTGTCATTTGGCAAGCAATGTTCCCCTTAATCTATTCCCGAAGCTAAGACGCTTGAGGGTGCTCAATATGAGTAGATATGACATCACAGAAGTTCCAAATTTGGTTGGAGATTTGAAACATCTGCGGTATCTTAACCTATCCCACACCTCCATTGAAGAATTACCCAAATCACTAGGCTCTCTCTACAATCTACAAACATTGATGTTAAGAGAATGTAAAAAACTGAAAAAGTTGCCTCTAGACATGGGAAACCTAATTGACCTACGTCATCTTGATACTTCAGGTGCAGATTCTGTACAAGAATTGCCACTGGGAATAGGTAAGTTGGTTAGTCTTCATACACTGTCCAATTTTATTGTTACTAAAAACAATGGGCTTCGAATAAAAGAGTTGGGGAACTTAATTTATCTACAGGGGAAGCTTTGCTTATCTGGATTACAGAATGTGGTGAATCCTCTAGATGCAAGGGAGGCGAATTTAAATAATAAGCAGGGCTTAGATGTGTTATTGATGGAATGGGGTGTGAACTCAGACGATTCACAAGATGGAAGAGCAGAAACAGAAGTTCTTGACATGCTACGACCTCACAAGAATTTAAAAGAGCTCCATATCAAAGGCTACCTTGGTACAGGATTTCCGACTTGGATAGGAGATCCTCTGTTCTCCAATATGGCTGACCTAAGTTTAGATAATTGTAGAAATTGTGCATCCTTGCCGCCACTCGGACAACTACCCTCCCTCAAAAAGCTTTACATTAAAGGAATGAGAGTACTAAAGCATGTCGGTTGTGAGTTCTACGGGCGAGGTAGTGTTCAACCTTTTCCGTTACTGGAGACTCTAAGCTTTGAGAATATGCTAGAATGGGAGGATTGGTATACTTTTGGAGATCACAAGGAAGTTCAACCATTCACTCGTGTTAGTGAGCTCTCCATCAAAAATTGTCCTAAACTTGTTGGAATGTTCCCAAGTGATCTACCTTGTTTGAATAATCTAGAGATTTCAGAGTGCCCGCAATTCCTAGTTGAAGATTCCAGCGTTAGCCTACCGTCACTCACCTCGATAGCTATGAATGACATTCCTCTAACAAGCCTTGAAGCAGTCCTTGAGATGAGGAGTATGGTTGATGATGAAGTGATATCGGCAAATGCGAAGTCTAAGCATCCGAGTTCAATAACTTCCTTGAGCATTGGGATGATTAAGAAACTCGAGCTCTTGCCGAAATGGGTTACTCATGGGCTGATGGAAGTCGAGAAATTGAAGATTATAGGGTGTGAAGAACTCAAGACACTGTGGAAGAATGAGGCAAGAGTGCAACACAGTCTCCCTGCATTCCGACATTTGGAAATTGAAGGCTGCCCCCAGTTTGTTTCATTGTTTGAAGAAGAGGAGGATGAAGAAAATGAAGGGCAACATCAGCAACAACAAGAAGAGGGACTGTCTTGCATAGTGAGGCTTGAGCATCTAGCAATATATGATTGTGAAAAGCTGGAGAAACTGCCACGGCTGCTACATACCTTCACTTTTCTTCGAGAGTTGTGTGTCTGGAGTTGTCCAAGTCTCGGCTCTTTTCCGGAGACAGGTTTTCCGTGCACGCTGAAAAGACTCGAGATACGTGGTTGTGAGTCTTTGCAATCCTTATTCGGGTGGATAAGGCAGATTAATGACAATAATCTTGAAGTGTTAGAAGTTGGTGATTGTCGATCCCTCACATGCTTGATATCGTGCAGAGGTGGGGGGCTACCACACACACTCAGACAGCTTGATATTATGAGGTGTAAAAAGTTGGAGGCACTGCTAGTAGAGGAGGGGATGGAAATTAACTGTCCATCTCTTGAGTCTGTTTGGATCAGTAGTTGTGATAGTCTCAAATACTTGCCAGATGCCCTTCCTAATAATAATAATCTCAGGAATCTCAGTCGATTGTATTTGTTTGGGTGTGACAATTTGGAGTACATTCCGGAAGGATGGTTACACTCCGCAACAAATCTGACATATTTGAATATCAAGGGATGCAAAAAACTGAAGGCCCTACCACACGGATTGCAGAGCATCAACTACCTCACTTCTCTTCAAGAGCTGTGGATGGATATTTCACAATGGAACAACAACTTCAAGAAGATTGGTTTGCAGAGTTTATCCTCTCTTAAAACACTCTGGATAAAGGAAGGCATAGAAGAAGAACATCCGGTGGGTTCCAGCTTTCCGATAGATGGGATGTTGCTGCCCACCTCTCTGATCGAACTTTACATCGTGGATTTCCAAAATCTGGAGGAGCTATCTTCTAAGTTGTTTCAAAACCTCGCCTCTCTTGAATTTCTTTATATCTATCGTTGCCCTAGGCTCAAATCTTTACCAGTGCAAAGGCTGCCTCCCTCATTTAAGCATTTGTGTATCCTGAGTTGTCCGAGACTAACAGGGAAGTGTGAAAAGGGGAAAGGCAAATATTGGCCCCACTTAGCTCACATTCCTCTAGTCAACGTCTTTGATGATGATTTTGATGATGATGAGTGATAAGCTATGTGGAGAACCCACCGCAATACAAGCACTCAAATTGCAAGTATCAAAACATATTGCCAGGTATCAAAACATGAACTAATTTGATAAATATAAACATTTAAAAATTATTTTCAGATTTTAAAAATAAATTAATTTTTCAAAAATAGAAAATCATATGAAAAACCATAACTGCTTTTCATGTTTGTTTGGTTTTGGAGTTTTCAAAAATAGTTTTAAATTTTAAATTTGTATTTTTTTAATATATTGGCTAATTTTTTTTATTTTTTATATGCATCTAATCTACATACATTTTAAAAAAAAATAAAAAATAAAAAAATCTTTAAAAAATTTAATAAATACAAAATACATACGAAAATGTATTAAATTTGTAATTTTGTTAATTTTAGTGATTTTTTAAACAATTTTTTTCATAAATTTTATACGTTTTATTTGTATTTAGATTGAGTGGATCTAAAAACTAAAAAAATATTGATTAAAATACTTAAAATGATCACTAAAAACAATAAAATATGGATTGAAACTTAAGAACCAATTTTGAAAACTTCTAAACCAAATAGAGTTTTAAAAAGTATTTCAAATTCTAAAAACTAATCAGTGTGTTTGGTTTTAGTTTTTTGAATTTAATTTTCTGAAAATTGAGTTTTTATTTTTCGTGTTTTTTTGTTTTTTGTGAATATTTTTAAAATTTTAAGCAAATTTTTTTACTTTTTTTGATGCACCTTACTTAGATATATCTAAATAGTAAAAAATATTTGTGAAAAAATATTTTTAAAAATTAATAAATACACAAAAATACAAAAAAATGTACTGAATTTTCATTTTTTTTTTGTATTTTTTGTATTTAGTGTATTTTTTATAGATTTTTTTCACAAATAATATACTTTTTAAGTATAATTAAAAAAATTTGCTTAAAATATTAAAAAATTCATTGAAAACATTAAAATACGGAAAATAAAAAAGTAGAATATTTTGAAAACTATTTTCTGAAAGCAGAACCAAACAAGCTGTTTAAGCCAATCAGATTTTCTAAAAACTATTTTTAGAATATGTAGCCACTCAAATTTTTAGAAAATTATTTTTCAAAATTCATTATGAAAACCAAACCTTAGTTTTTTGGGCTTTTTGGGCTAGTCATTAATAAATTATTTCTGTATTTGTTAAGTTGTTGCTTGTCTAGCTACTAGGAAAAGTCAAATTGAGAGTGATTAAAGCTAGTCTTGTTAAGGGGGAATTTTTTGGCCGGTCAAATAAGGGTAATGTTTTAAAAAAGGAAAGAGAATGAAATGCTATGAAATTATTTAAGTAGTTTGCAAATGCTTAGAAAAATTAAACAAATTTTTTGTTGTCGCAAGAGCTAACTTAAAAAGTTAAAAACAAATATACGCATATGAGGTATCCAAATTTCATTTTGGTGAGTTGTTCTAAAAATAAGGAAACTGAAAGCAATTTTAATTGTATACCTGGAGTTGTTATATTTTTTGTATGAAAAGAATTCAGAATATTTAGTGTTTTCAATTTATAAGGGATTATTTGATACAGAAATGTACTTTCAAATATCTGAATACAAAGAAAGGCTTCTTCCGATAGATTTCCTTGTCTGCTTTTATTTCCCGAGGGAACCACAACAAATTGAAGAGTTCTCATTTCTTTCCAACTTGGTGCATTTGTCCTTGGATATCCTGTCCATCCAGTGATTGTTCACTATCCCCGTGTACACTTTGATCACTCTTGGTAAGAATTTTCTTTAGTTGAAACCTTTTTAGTGTTGTCTTTTGTAATATATTTTCCTAACTTGCATCATATGGCTTTTCATTTTGTTTAGGGGAAATATAGCTTTGGGAAAGCTTATGTTTAGAATGTTTAGAGTTTTACAATTTCATGGAGGTATGTTGAGTGTTTTTTTATTTATCTATAGTTGCATATACTGAAAATGTAGTGAGCTTGGCTTCTCCCACTAATTTTTGGGTAATATAGTGTATGAGGTGGCAATTCATATATATAGGTTGTTATAGTGATGCCCCAATTTGCTATTTTTCTTTTGATAACTAAACTCTCGCAGATCATCAATACTGATTATTCATCAGCTTAAATGTACATGCATTTGTATGATGTGTCCTTAACTATATTATAATTTGAATTTTGGTTACTGAATAACTTGTATGTCGTAAAAAGTTGAATGGAGTCATTTATTAAATTGTATAGGTAGAGTATCTTCCTGTTGTGTTACCCCTTGAAAATCAATAGGAAAATGCTATCCATTTTGCTCAGAGGGTGAGTCAACATCATTTGATTAATCTTTGTTGCCTTGTTGGCTTTAGTTGATATTTTAATATTAAGTATATTCTTATACATCAAAGTTTTTATTGGGCACATTACATACAATTTGATAATTTTTTGTATATTGTTAACATGTTCTGTATTTCATATGCTTAATCTCCTAAGAAATTCAGAACTAGTGGATGTTTAACACACCATAAATATTGTAATTGAATTTATGTGATGTCATGTCTATTGCATTTGTATGTGGAAGCTTGCTCTTTTTTTTTTTTGCATCTGTGCACAAAGAATCAGCCAATTGATGATTCCTGGTCTTTGGATTTCAAGCAATATTATATACATATAAAGATCAAAATTTCGTTTCGGTGTGTTGTTTCAAACAGTATAGAAACAAAAACATCTCGGAAATTTTTGATGAAATGAAGATAAAATAGAAATGTTTGAAAATATAAATTGAAATATATCTAAATGTATAAAAGCCTAATAATTGATTAATTAAACAAATTGAGATTCATATAGTCAATCACGTAATGTTACTACGAACTAAAAATTATTAAGTATTGTCAAATAACTCTATTTTATTAAAAAAGAAATTTCCAATAACGTCTAAAAATTTACTTAAGCAGTAGTAATAAATGTTTATGAAAATTTCTAAATTTGTATAGATACAAATTATTCTTTCAGTATATCACACTATGTTTTGATGTGTTTCAATGAAAACACTAGAATTTTATTATTCCACTAGTGTTTCGTTTCGGTCTCTTGGGAAATGGAAACATTTCGGCCATTTCAATGGAAACAAATGAAAATTTTGTTCCTCATATATATTAAAGATAAATCCATGTCAAAAAGTTTTTCATTCATGTGTTGTCTACATTTTTCATGTTATTTGGTTCCAAACAAATGGCATATGGTCCCTATTAAAATTGGGTGTAACTGCACATGCAACAGCCCTCGTGTCTTCTATGTAGACTATGTTAACTTATTGCAATTGGAGGAATAGTTTCTTATTGTCTGTCTTTAGTTTGGGAAATTTTTTCCCTTTTGTATTCTTTTAGTAGTTGTTGGTGTATTGCCTTGATTCTTAGGGGCAGAGCCATGTATAACAAAGTTGGGTCAAGTAACCCCACTGGAATTTTGTAAATCTGAAATTATTATTCAGACTTTTTGCAAAATTTTATTTTAAATGAGGTCAATCTTGTACACTAAAAAATATGTACTAATTTCATAAAGCATGGAGGTTAATATATACTCATGTTACCCCCTTTTTTTTTCCCTCTAATATTTTAGTTATTCTTTTTCATTTTCGTCTTTCTTTGAATTCTTTTGTAGATGTTCACATGTTACCTACCTTATACATCACTATTATCCTAATATCCAAGGAGATGATTACGGCATTATGTGATAGTTTAGGAGAGGATTTATGCTTATATTTAAAAAATGGGGTAAAAAAAAGAGAAGAGAACTTGTGGCATTAAAAAGGAATTGTCAACAAACATAGTGGGTGTTGTTTTCTTCAACTAAATTAACTAAACAATCCTTATGTTCAAAGAATATATCTGAATTAAATTTGTTCAAAATTTTAATGAAGGAAAATATTATACATTTACGATTTATGGAATCAATTGTTTAACTTTATTAGCATTTATGGAATTTTAGTATTAGTGATGCAGGCAGTCATTTATTAGATTTTTGTAAAAATTAACTAATGTGGTTTTTGCTTTCATTATCGTATTTGTAATTTGGTAACTATAAATTACTTGATCTAGTTTTGTGTATTGCACAAGTTTATTAGCGTAAATTATGCATAATTGAAGATTGATATTAGTGGTGAATTGTTTAATGGACTTTTTTGGCTCTGCAATGATTGATTCTTAGAACTTCTTCTTTGGATTTGTCTTGATTTGCCACTTGAGCTGCCTTGAGTATATATATCACTCAGAGATACAGTACCTTATATACACTCCACATGTTTACAAAATATCTACCTAACTCACTCTGTTACATCAAGTTGAACTAACACTTGACTTGTTTGGTTTGTAGGACAACATATCTCTAGTCTGGTCTTGGATTGAATCCTAGATTGCTGAGTCTTGATTGGTTACACTTAACTGTACAAACATCTCATTCCTATGGGAACATCATGCTGCTTGCAAAAGCTTCGGAGTCCAAACAGGTCACTTTTCGTGCTCCATGTGTTTTGGCTTTTATAGTTTATATTGCTTTTAGTTCGGCAAGAATGATCTTGTACCTCATTCAAACATTCTATGAAGTTCTAGATTTCAGCTCTTAAACTTAATTTGATGGCCTTTTTTGCAATGGACCAAGAATATTTAATGCAGCTGCAATGATGGAATTTACATTGTCTCCTTGGGATCTCATAATGCATTAGGTGTAGGCCTTGAAGCACACCATTTAACGCTTATAATTTTCTCTTCCAAAATAAATAATTTGAATTAATGTTTTTGTTAATGACTATTGATTAATCTATATATTACTGAATGGAGGAAGGATCACAGATTAATTTGAAAAAATAGAGGTAAAAAACGCAGCAAGAAAGTCTTGGAAAAACTAATGTGCTAGTAAAAGGTTGTATTCCTTTAGTTCTAGCAAGGAGATTTTTCCATCTCAACTGGAGTCTTAAAATAGATCTTTATATAGAAAAAAAAGGGTTGAAATTGTGAAATAATCATGTTATGAATTAAGAAATTCGATTAATGATTTGGTAATTGATTTGAGATTAAATTGGGTCTTATGATTTTAGCATTAACTTTGTGTTGGGTTGATTATAGTTAAATATAATGAATTGATAGTTTGTTAATTGTTAAAAAGGGGATTTGACCATGAGATTAGAATTATTGGGTTACACTTTCGTTAAGTAGAAATTGAGTGAATTATGACTTTGTTATCCATGATTGGATTTTTTTTTTGTTTAAATGAAGGAAATTGAGTTTTGTTGAAGGTATAGTTGGTGTATTGTAAATTGGGAATTCTGGAAATTAACCTTGGAAAGGTAGGGGTAATTATGACTCTTTTGCAACTTAAGAAAGAACCTTGGTGAAAGTTGAAAACCTTGGAACATTATTGTATTGTTGGACTTAATGCCTCATGAAAATTGGATGATTGTATTACGTGTATTGAATACATTTTGTTTAGAGGTTTTGTCCTTGGTCATCGGTGGAGAATGACATTGTGATGTTGAAATGATTATGTGAATGTAGTGCACTCGAGTTAATTATACTTGTTGTATAAAGTGATGGTTGGAAAATGTGTACTGCGCTGAGAATGAGAGGTACCATTACCTTCCAGCTAGCGCTTGGAGAATTAGCAGAGGTACCATTACCTTCCAGCTAGTGTCTGGTAAATTGGCATTTCATTGTTGGTTGTGATGGTTATGTTTCTAGAAGGCCAAGTTGCCTCATTTGTTGAGTAAATAATCGTTGGTTGCTTGTTGTTTCCTTTTGTACTAAAGGTATACATGTATAGATACGAATGTGTTGGAAACGGACGCAAGTACTATATTGAGATTGTAAGAAATATGAAGGATATCGGATACTTGTGAACATCTTTTGAAAAGTCAAATCAGGTGTAAGTCTAGAAAGTGGGAGAAAGCGTAAAAAGGTTTTGGTGAAATTCTTTCTTTCAGAAATTTGTTATTGTCATATAAATTTTGGTGAAAAGGTAATAAGAAGAAAGAAAGGTGAATTGCTTACGTTATGGAATGAAATGAATGATTTTGAGAAAAGTACTTATATGCGTATATTTCTATATAAACCATCACATTATTTATACAGTATGAGACTAAGCATTCATGATCATAGCTATCTGTAAGTTGTTATTGTTTAGGATCATGTTGAGATCCCTACTAGACATTATGTTCATCCCACGTTGCTAATCCTTTTTCAGGTAAACATCGAGAAGTGTTTCAAGATCATGGATTTTCTTTACCTGTTGGCCATGGGGCCTTTTATTTGTGGGCGGAATGTCATTGATGTAAAAGGGTTAAACCCTCTTTCTACTTTTTAAGATGTAAGCCTTCGGGCAATTTATTTAGATATACTCCTATTGCATTCATTTTATATTCGAATGAGAGAATTTGATTTATTCCTCCTCGTGATGTAAGGATGTTCCGCATGTTATCTCTGAAATTGATTTAATTTAATGAATCTAGTAATGGATTCAAAGTAATAAAAGTGAGGCGTTACAGTTGCAATAAGAAGATAGAGAGAAATTAGACAAGTAGGCTTTTACAAGTTGAACTTTCTACAATTGAACAGGATAATAGAGAAAGTTAGAGAAAAGCGAAACTCAATTTTCTAATCATTTTGTAGTTTAAAAAAAAATACATAAACATGAGGACTCTTTGCATTTTTATCCTTTACTAGA
Organism: Camellia granthamiana; assembly: GCA_036172215.1. Lineage (NCBI taxonomy): Eukaryota > Viridiplantae > Streptophyta > Magnoliopsida > Ericales > Theaceae > Camellia > Camellia granthamiana. The sequence continues at coordinate 11,584,166 of CM069908.1, read as the reverse complement.
AAAAGGTAAAAGCTAATAGTAAATGAGAAAAGTAATTATATAGTGTATTAAAATAGATAAATGTTTGGGACCTCTTCAATGCTTGAGGCCTTCAACAAATGTCTTAATGGCCTATCAGTCAAGCCGTTATTGATTAAACACATTGCATTTGCAGCGTTGACTTTGTTTTTTTATCTATTCTTGATTGATTCTTTTTGTTATTCAATCTATACATACACTTGAAGGCTTTTTTGGACAAAATCAGTCTATGTTCTTCTAACTTTGAATGCACTATTTTTTTTCTTGAAAATTATATTAAATAATTGTTGTTGTTTATTGGTTTTTCTACAAGAGGATGAAGATACTTGAAACAAAGTACTGCCTTTAAAAATTCTCGTTCTTCTGTTTTTGGGGTCTTTGATTCTTGATTCATTCCAAACTAGAGTTTATATGGGTTTATGTGTGGTATGTATGGGTCATGCCACTACACCCCTTTTGGGGTGTGTACCATATGTATGTTATAATAGTTGTGTTGTGGATTACGACAAATGTCATAACTAAAGAAAAAAAAATGAGTCATAACCAAACACTACATACAGTAGAATGTGGATGAAAAGAAGAGACCAAGTTCTTGTATAGACTATTCTTAGTGTTTGATGCTTTCCTAGTAAAAAATTACAAAATCATCTGTTTAATTTCTCCAGAAGTGTAATGGATTTATATAAGGTACAAGGAGTTTTTTATTACATTCGGTGGGGGAATTTGAAACATGGGTTTAAAATTGCTTGACGTTGTAGCTTTGATTGGTACTTTTGTTTAACACAATATGTTTATTTTGGATTATTTACTATGTTAATTTAACAACACATGACGTAATTTCATATTACTTACAAAAATTGTTTGGGTATTGTAGATACACAATTTTTGACATCTTTGTTACTACATTTCATCAGTTGTTGGGTTTTTCATGTAATCAAAGGTATAAATTGTTTTTCTCACATAACGTTTTTCTTTATTTCATTTGTTTGATTACTCATAAATATTTGAACAAATTTATAATATTTTAGGTCTGTTAGTTATTGGGTGTTTGGTGATTGTTGGATCTTTTGCTGGTTCTTTTACTTTTGTTTGATTTGATTGCTCTATTTTGGAAGAATCTTGAGTGAGTATGATACATTTGATATATTTGCTTTTTTATAAATAATGTTTCGTGGTGACAAGTAGTGAACTGAAATTTAGGAAATTTAGAGGGTCAATGTTTCACTAAGAAGTTCTTGGTTCACGAGGTCAAGGTGTCAGTTTAGAACTTCAGTAATTTTTAGGTCTCATGATAATAATAAATGTTATACAATTTCACAAGTTTGACTTCTTAACCCTGTTTGGCTGACGATAAAACAAAATTTTAAATTTTATGTTCTATTTTAGTCTTATAGCAGAAAAAGTTCTATCTTAAATCATTTCATTCAATTCGATAGATCACGATCATGGTCTTAAAGGAGTTACATAGGATTTCTGAGGTAAAAGATCGAGGTTCAAACCTGTTGGTTAAAATATTAAAATCTATTTTGCAACAATGGCTAAAAAAGTTTGGACAATTTTTGAACAATCCCATTCCCTTTGAAAAAAGCAAATCCCTTTCCATTTGAACAAAGATTTGATTATGTTTTTTGATTTTCTTTCAAGGTGCAATTTGTATGCTTCTTTGATTTAGAAGACCATTATAGATCGATGAAACTATTTTGTGATGATTCTCTCTCTCTCTCTCTCTCTGCACACACACATACACAACCACATTTTTTTTATAAAACACACACTAGTTGTGTTGTGACAACCTTTTAAACACATTTGATGTGAGCTTCAACTCTCTTTTTTTCCTTTTTGTCATAAAGAACACATTCTTTTTGTAAAGCCTTTTGTCTATGTAGCGCGAAAAGGTATATAATTTTCTCGCACTTCTAGCACTTACTATATTTTCATTGCTATCAGTTCATGTTGATTAGAGTTGAAATGATTTCGGTTGCATTTGGTTTAGTTTTGAAATCAGTTTAGGGTTTTGAGTTTTGAAAATTGAAAACTTGTTTGGTTATAAGTTCTGAAAATAGTTTTTAGAAAATTAAATTGAAAACTTGTTTGGTTATGAGTTTTCAAATTTGAATCTGTTTGAGCCAACCCCATGTTAACATTCATCCATTCACCTCTTCTAGATGCTACTATTGCACAAATTTGAATAGAATTGAATTCCTGCTTTTTTTTTTTTTAAAAAAAAATTATTATAAATTTCGGAAAGTTAGGGAATTCAAAAGGGTTGCATAAAACTAAATTGTTTGGATCAAATCTCACTTTATTATGTTTGCCTCTATGCATGACTCCACTCTTTGTGTGATGGTCTTATTTTTAGAGGGCAATTTACAAGACAAGAACCCTTAACTTCGTTATTTGAATTCAAATGAGGCCGTGATAAAAGTGTTAAAATTTAAATCATGCCCTTCATTTTCAATTCAAATTTGATCGATCCACTTAATTTTCTCAATTTTTTCCAATGTGCCATTTTTATTGTATTCTTTGCATGTGTGATCCTTTGATTGCCTCTATTGTTTCTTGAACCTTTCAAACTCCAGGCGGCATTTATGTAGTTGGCTCTAACTTTGGCTCCATTAATTATTATTTAGTTGAAATTTATGTGCCATTGTATCTAGCACTTTGTCTGCAGTTAGGAGATATTAAGATTCTCCATGATGCTGGTCAATCCTAATTTTTCTTTACCCTTCCATAAAGGTTGATGTGATTAATAAAGAAGGCATTGATTTCCATCTTTTTTGCTGGGTGGACAGTGAGTTAGTGGTGAACATCTGCTTAAATCCAGATTTTGGCCTTTTTATTGACCGACTTCATTAGCTAAGAAAGCAAGGTTTTTTTTTTTTTGAATTTTTTCTTCATTTTATTTGACATCCGACATACTATTTATGATTTGTAGTTTTCTAGTAAATATTCTGTGTAGTTCTATATGTATTTGAGTACATGCATATCTAGTTAATAAAAAAATTTCATGCCTTCACGTTGCTTTCCTTTTCAATACCTTAATCATTTACAGCATTTCAAAATGCTTATTCCTACAAGTAGCACAAAGCAGCAGATTAATATGTTGCCAATAGTGCTGTAACTACTGTATTTGCCTTTTCTTGGATGATTACATTACATTTTGTCATATACACTGTATTAACCTTTTTCTTTGCACATAGTTTTAATACGTCGTGTGGTACTAGGTTGCAGCTCTGGCAATGGATGATATGATAGCTTGGATGCAAGAAGGTGGGCAGGTAAGTTGTACAGTGCACCTCAGTTGTATCTGTTTTTTTTTTTTGTTCTTTTTTATTTTTAATTCATTATTCTAATTAAGTGTAGGTGGGAATATTTGATGCCACAAACAGTACGAGGAAACGAAGGAATATGCTTATGAAAATGGCTGAAGGAAAATGCAAGGTACATGCTCATTGCATGTTTGCGGCAGGATAACAAGAATTCTCCAAGGACGAAATTGATACAAAAGTGAAGAGTATCATGTTGCTGCATAGCAGGCCAAGAAGACCAATTATTTCTTGAGCTTTCCTATGTGAAATGTTTCATCTTTAAAACTTAAGATCATATCTCATCTACATTTCATAGTAAATTTGTGAACAAGCTAAACAAATATGGTTGTTTGTGGCTAAATTAGCATAGTTGGAAATTTTATTGATATGTTGTCGATCTCATCTTAAACTCGTTAATGTCTTATGCATGCTATATGCTTTGCCGTACAGATTATTTTTTTGGAGACAATATGCAATGATGAGCGCATTATAGAAAGAAACATACGTCTTAAAATTCAACAAAGCCCTGACTATGTAGAGGAGTATGGCTGCTTACTAAAATGAGCAAATTATTATCTTAGTCTACACTTCTATACTTAGTAAATGTTGTTTCCCTTCAGGACAGATTTTGAAGCTGGATATCAAGACTTCAAAAAGCGAGTAGAAAATAATGAGAAGGTAGTTTTTTGAACTTGTGTTTTTTATACTTATTCTTTTGAAATATAGCATTGAGAAATGGAGTATATGATTATAAGATAGCAAATTATATGCATGTTATAGGTTTATGAGCCGGTAGAAGAAGGATCATACATCAAAATGATTGATATGGTCAGCGGTCAAGGTGGACAAATACAAGTAAGTTGAGCTCATTTTTTTTTTATTGTTCTCCTTTTGATTTTGAATATTTTTTACTTGAAAGATGTCAAATGCTGTCTTCTATTTCTGTACACGATATCAAGGGAGTTGCAAAAAAAAATTACGATGGACACCCTGAACATGTCAATTGTGAGAAATGGAACACCTTTTGATTTGCAAGTACCCTGATCACTTTTATTTTTTCTGTTATAAGTAGGAGTATCCTCTCTCTATTTTGTGAAGATTTAGTTTGTAATTGTAGATTGTAAGGTTGTTGTCAAGAACATATGCATAAAATTGATATTCCAAATAGATTGTTTTTCCTTAACTTACATTCTTGAAGCAATTTTTTTTTGATTTGTGGACCACTTGATTGGAAATATCATCAAGGAAATACTAATTACTAGTTCAAGCTAGTGTGATGGGTGAGTGACTTCTTGTAGTTTGAGTTAGTTTTTGATTGACGGTGTTAGTAGTGCATAAATCTTTTAGCTAAGATCACTCTTTAAGGATATTGTAGACCATATCAATTTTTTCTTGTTGCTTGTAGTTGTGATAAGGTTGATTTGTGTTTACCTCCACAATGCCACAATTTCATCACATTAATCAAAAGCTGAGAAGCAAGAGGTAATTTTTGTTTCTCCCGATAAAGGTTTCTTTAAAACAATGCTAAAAGTGAAAATCTTTTGTATGCCACAATTACTTACCAGGAATGAATTACTTGAACATTCTCTATATCTTCTCCTGGTCATCTGAAATTCAATTTGATTGGCTTAAGATAATAGACAGGAATGAGGAAACTTTTTTGGTTTCTTTGCATGTATTCACCATGCAATTTGATGATCTTGGTAGCCGATGTTTCCAGTTTCCATCGAGATTTAATGCTTCCAAGCTGGGAAATATGACATCATCTGAAAATTACAATATGGACGTTTCTCTTACATCTTCTATTTTGTATGGTTATACATATAAACATAATTTTTTTTTTTTTTATTCAAATGAAAGTTAAGATAGAAGATAAAATTCAGTCTTACAAAACAAAGATGGGAAATACTTAGTCCCTCCTCATACATGCAGAGATCATGCCTGCTACTAGTAAGGAAGTTACATTGCAAGGTGGATCATCAAGAAAGATTAAGTGCTCTTTTGGTTTACACCAATGTTAGCCAATGCATCAGCACTTTGATTAGCTTCTCTTGGCACATGTTGGATGGTGCACTTGGGTATATTTGGGTAGAAAAAAGTGGCCCTTTTCCGTGGATTTTTATGTAAATTGAATGAAATACTTCAGTTTCACACAATTTTGTTCTTTACTAGAACATTTTCCTAGATGTTTCTATATCTCGTTATAGCTCCAAATTTAGACACCATCCATAGGTTTATAAAGTGAGGTTTGATCTTTCTTTATTTTTTATGGTCCTTTTTTCCTCAGGTAAACAATATCAGTGGCTGTCTTCCTGGAAGAATTGTCTTCTTCATGGTATCTTATCCTCTGTTTTATTATATATTATTTAATTTGGTTGGGATAAGGCTTTTGGGTTTAGTATAACTTGTTTCCTCTTGTTAATTCTTTGGCATTGCCTTTCTTTATTTTATTTTATTTTTTTCCCAGGAGGCAAGTGTGATAAGAAAATATTAGAAGTCCTGCTACCATAATGATTGGACAAAGTTTCCCGTTTAGTTCTTGTGCCATACCAAGCTCGTTGGCCTTAAGTTATTCGGGTAAATATCAAGAAACAAAATTTCGTTTGTGAACAGCCAAAACATTTATCTTTTTCTAGAAAATTAACACAAAACATTAGTGGAACACCATAATTCCAATCTTTCCACTTAAATGCACCGAAACTCACTGAAACATTACAAAACATGCCAAAATAATAAGTTATTTTGGCACCTAATGCTCATTTCTATTTTCCTTTTTTTTCTGTAAAAGAAAAGATTAATATGAGAAAGTAAAGAGAAGAAAGGAGAGAGAGAGAGAGAGAGAGAGAGAGAATAAAACATGCTTGCTTATGTAACTTATTTTTCACTTTGTTACTATAAGTACTCTTTTTCTTCTTCTTTTTTCTCATCTCTATTATTGCTAGAATCTTGCGAATCTTTTGTTTTCTCTTACGATGGCAAATCCCCTTCCCTTATTAGCCCTTCTGAACTTTTTTATGACTCTCTAATATTCATGGATCTTTATTGAATTTGAACCTTAGTCTTGCTAAAAAAAGAAAAAAGAAAATGGTTTACCTTGTTTTCCCAAAGACCTACACCTTTGAAACCTTTTAACATTTGCTTATTATTAATATTAATTTTTATAATTTTGTAAAACCTTACTTGGTTTTGAATCCTCACTTTGACATTAATCTACATTTTTTTTTGTTCAGATTGTGTTTACTTCCAGATGCCCTTTATGTAAAGAGATATTTAGACCTCAATATGTTTTAGTGTTTGTTTCCATACATATCCATACTTCTCCAAATTATTTTGTCACTCTGCTTATGTTTATGAAACGTTTCCAAAATGTTTTCATTTCCATGCTCACCAAAACATCACTCCTATTAGCGACCATGTAGTCTACAATTGTTGACTAGTAATGTAAGAAATGATCACTTGCAGAACATTGCCGTATTAGTGGAACTTAGTAAGTGTCTACCTGGACTATCATATATTGATATAGGCTTAGATAACTTGGTCTCTATAGGAAACTAGTATAGAAAATCATGTTTATTATGCTCATGGTTAAAATACTATTTGTGATAATTGTGCATGCAATGGCATTCTATGAATGATACAACTAGAAAATTTGATATGCTTACAAAGTTCGGGAGATAAATATTAACTAATTTTAAGGCATTCTATGAATGGTACTTGTGCAAGATTGGTTCTTTGTGTGTTCTGTCAATCTTTGCTCAAACTCAAAACATCCACAAAACTTTTCTTTTCCTTTCCAAGGAAACCTGTCTTCATGCTCTTTATTTGTTGTGATGATGATAACTTGCGGGATATTCTGTCAGTTAATTTCTGTGACTTTTCTCCCCAACCAGGAGGCTGATATAAAAAAAAGGGTGGATTGCTGATCATTAGCTTGATTCAATCACCCCGATCCTGATTGGTGTAGTTCTTGAAAAATTATGACAGTGAAATCTCTCTTTTATTATCATGGGGGCTGAGGCAGTAATAAAATCCCCGAAGAAGGGTGGAGAAAAAAAAAAGAAGCCTAGATACTACCAGGAAGTAAGAACCAGATAAAACACACCGGTCTTTCTTTGGCCATCCTTCTAGCATCAGTTTTTGCAGGTTGTTTGGGTCATCTTGGAGCCTTTGCTGTATAATTAGATCATGCTAATGCCTAAGGCTGTGGCTAGCCGTTCATTTCACCACCCCACAATTGCCTAAGGCTGTGGTTGTTAGCCATTCATTTCACCATCTTGGGGCCTGCTTGTGGACTGCATCACAAAGATGACATGCTGTGATGGCAATTTAGTTCAGTTCCACCACATTTTGGTGGCTAGGAAGCCTTTCCTTCAGATGATTTTGTCTTGCCTTTTATACACTAGGGATGAATCTATGACTCTGAACTACATAGAAAAATTATATTCTACAACTTCACCAATAAAGGAGGAGAACATCATTACCATATTGCAGCCATTAAACCAAAAAGTTTATGCATTGTAGGCTTAGTAGATCCCCCCCAGGAATTAATGCTCTGCTTTTAGCAGACTGTACAATAGGCCTGCTTAGTTTTGTTTTTTGCTGTTCTTTTCCTCTGTATCAAATAAAAAATAAAAATCAAACATGAAAATGTCACAGCTAGCAGTTGGATTGGAGTTGGATCCATTTAGAATTTTTTTACATTGGAGTAGCATTTAGACATGCTTTCTGGAAGCAAATGCTTAGTTTTGTTCTTAGGAGAGGAACGTATATCTGAGTTACCATACTAGAGTACACAAATGCTATGTTAATGATGAATATAAATGTCTTAAATTTCTGTACAAGCTTGCTTCCAAAAATTCTTACAGGCATTTTGTGTGCTTTTGCCTATGGACTAGCACATTGCAGAGAACAATTTTGACAGCTGGTTCAATCATTGGATTTCCAAAGGTGGTGCCAGAAAAATGTCCTATTTTCTAGTTAAGGTATTTGAGTACTATTTATGCATTTCTATTAATTCCCTATTTTCTTTTGGGTTTTTTTTTTTTTTTTTCCTTGAACTTTCTAGTAAGGCTCTCTATGATTGCTAGTTTGGGAGTAGAATTAGATTCACAGAATTTTATAAAATTAAATAAAAATGTAAGCAAAAATATTATTATTAACAACACTTTCTTCATTTTTTTTTTATTGCAGATAGCTAGAGGTATAGTCATGCGTGTTTGTGGACATGAGTTTGCCAGTGCATTAATTCTAAGTTGTGCTTATACGTGGAGTTTTTGATATATTTCGCATCAGACAAATATGGCACGCACTTGGATATGAATGGTTTTTGAAATCTTTGATGGTTTTGTTAAATATGTTTTTGATGTGGTGAATTCATTGTAAACTAAATGGATGAATGGATGGAGGGATGGTTATTTTGTAAACTAAATGGATGGATGGATGGATGGATGGTTATTTTGTAAACTAAATGGATGGATATTTTGTCAAATATTAATGTGTTTATGTTGACGGGTGGTAGTAATTAGATAGATTAATTACTATTTTAACTTCCTTTTGATGGTTTTTTGTTTGTAGATTGGATTGTTGATGGATTGGTATGTTGAAATTAATTGAATGGACATGAATTATGCATTAATTGCAAATGTATTACAGGTATTACAAAAAAAATTAGCCTTACATTGACAAAAATGATAACTTTCCGCAACTAAAGTAAGTTGTGGTCACCAAAAAACCAGGACTAAAGGGCAACCAGATTTTTTGGTTGCAAAATACTATTAACGACCACATTTCAGTGACTAAGACCGATAGTCACAATTGTTACCTTTTAGCGACTAGATTTTTGACTTTGGCAAAGGCATCTGACAGAACTATTGGACTTACTCTGATTCAGGTTATGCAAGTTTAGCAGGTGGCCAATCCAAAAGTAATACCGCTACTAGGTATCAAAAGCAAAAATGCATTAAGTTCTAAACCAAAAAACAAAAAAAACAAAAAAGCTACAAAGCTAATTTATGAAAAACTAGCTAATAATAGCACGTCTCAATATAAGGACTGTTTGGTGCAATTTATTATTTTTTATTTTCTAATCTATGTTTCAACTGTGTATTGCACTTTTACTTACAACTTATTACAAAATAATAAATCCATTAAATTGAAAATAAATAAATCATCTTCAAAGTGGACAGAAGTATTTTTAGCTTTTATTTATTATCATTTATTCAACTTACAAAAAGATGAAAAAATCTAACCCAAATCAAACTAATCACAATTTATTATTAACTCTATTGAATTCAAATACCTCTCCCAAGCCACAAACCCACTCAATTTAACATCTAAAATTCAATATTGTTTGTTCACTACTAAGAATACAAGTTTTGAGCTCAACATTCGTGGACAATCTACTATGCCACTAATGTTTGTTGTCCACATGATGCAATTCATATCAAGACACCACTTGCCATCCGGTCATATCAAGACACCACTTGCAACAAAGACCCATGAACTGCAACAAGAGGAAATGAAATATTAGAAACTGATTTATAGAAATCTACCAATCGAAACAAAGGAAAGAAAACAATCAAAGTGGTTCATTCATACTAGCAGAGATCAGAGAAACAGGGAGGAACAAAATGGTTTCTCTGTGACTTGAATGTATGTTCTCATGCTTATAGTCTAATTATTTTCGGTGAAATTAGTCAAGTATAGAAATGGTAAGCCAAGTGTAAAACTTGTTAAAGTTTTAAAAAAATTCATTACTTGAACTAGCTGATGTCAAAAATCCACATCGAACAATACTTCCTTTTTGCTGAACTCATTCCGTTTCTAATTTTGTATTTCTACCTTACTAAACAAAAAAATTTAGCAATAATCTCACCTAGTTAACTATATGAACAATTTAATAAAATTGAATAGATAGGGAAAAGAAGAAGAAATTCTCTCACCCACTCCTCATTATCTCAACAAAGTATTAATAACTGTAAGGAAGCAGTTCATATGTGTGATATTCAAATGGGCAATATGACCTGCAACATTAGGAACCAACCAACCAATACAAGTATTTTTTTTTTCCTTTCCAAATAGAAGGCATTAACAGATTAACCCCCCAAAAAAAGTTTTTAGCAAGACAAATATACCTTAAAAGCTCTAATCTATAAATTTCTACCATCTGTCTTTTAAACACCATCTAACAAACCTTAAAATTCAAACCAAATTTCTATTTCTACAGTTAAAAAGAAACAAATGCAACACCATGTTCTGAAGCTCCAATCTATAACCACTATATTGCTTTAGCAGAAACTCATTAGCACCAAGTTTCAACACCAACTTAGCCTTAAAACCAGCCATTATATTTCACAAATTTCTTTGATGATAAATAATTTATCCTCTAGACTAATAGCATGACTCAACTGAACTAGAGAGGAGACATATCCGCATCCATATGTCAATTCACATCCTTGCCCAAGAAGTTCTGATTTATTGCATGCAGCTGGCCTCTTTTCTATTGAACGACTTTGTCCATGGTTTTTCCTGCATATTTCAAGTAAACCAACATCGTCAAAATTTTCATAAAGAAATCAAGTAGCTAGCAATAAGAAAAATTTTAAACCACGACCGACATGAGAAAGTTGCCGATAATTCGTATAAATTAGAGAGAATCTTATATGGAGGATAGCTCTAATGCACACTACTCTTAAGAATACAGAATTTCAAAGCAGATTAAATGACAAAACTCAAAGGCAAAATTTGTTATCTAAAAACCATAAATTATTTAAATCACATTTGGTATTTTCTGCCGAGAGTGATAGGTGCCAAAGAGGAACAATTAGATAGATGCTTTATTGGACACTGTCAATAAGTCTACACTCAAATTTGTCATATGAAACTCTTGAAAGGGCCACAAACTACTTTGACCAAAACAAAATTGGCAAATAAAAAGTCAAAACAGAAAAGTCATGGTCAAAAATGCTTTGAAATCTATGACCAATTTAATTCAAAAAAATAGGCATTTGTCTAACCTACAATCACTGCAGTCATTCAAGCTTAACCTGATAGAGGCAACAACAATGATCAAACTGGGAAAGAATACAAACATACATATAGAAAGAGAGGGGCCAAACTTGCTAAAGAGTGATGTCCATCATAAATAAAAGTTTTCCAGACACACACACACACACACACAAACACACATACACAAGTAAATCAGCAACAAATTGTAGAAGAGGTAATAATTTGAAAACAAAAAAACAGAAACAATAGCAAACCATTCAAAATTTCAGTCAACAATCAAAGAATGTAACCTATTCAAATCCACAACCCAACACCAAAAATAAAAAAAAAAATTTTAAAAATCAAAAACATTAACATTAACATACACTACCAATCAAAAACATTAAAAAAATAAAATCCTAAACAATTACGATAAAAATGACAATGTTTATCTATTGCAACCATTCAATTACCTTGAAGTCCTGAGCAATTCATGGACAAGCCTCTTGAATGGAAGCTTCAAGATCAGGAGCTCAGTACTCTTTTGGTACCTGCAAATTTCGCTACACATTAATTAATTAAGATAACAAAGAATCTAAAAAACACAAGAATTGTTATAAATATAGTAACCATAATTCAAGCTTTAATTCACTAAGTAGAGAAGAATTTACTTGCCTAAAGAGGTGACTTCCTAGTTGTAAGAAGGGCTACCAAAAGAATTTGTTTATTTAGAAGAACAACAAAAATCAGTGAACTGAACACTATCATGAAGAACCAAAGACAAAGGCATTAAATCTGCTTCAAAAACTATGAAATATAGCAACCAAGGATTTGCAGACCATCATTTAAAAACCAATGTTGTGAAGCCACAATCTAACAAAAGCAAAGTTACTATTCAAGCAACACCATATATAATATTTTTTTCATTTGATATTTTGAGAGAAAAATCTAAAAATAGCAAAGTAACTACTGAAGCAACATTACTAAACTCTGATATTTTGTCGTTATTCATTACCAAAATATAGCAATAACCGCCTGTTTGCAATTCAATCATTAGAGATGCTGTTAGGTAATAGCAGGAAAATTGCTTCAAAACAACAATTTAGAAGCCTGCAAGCTTCATAAATGTTGGAGTTTAAAAATATCTGCCTATTTGTCCACCATGAATGTAATCAGTACATTTATATTTTTTTCACAAATGCTCATCATATATAACCAAACACCCTACATTCATATTTTAAGCTAAATCAGTACTTTTTAGTTAAATAATTTAGTCGTCCTATAGCTATATGGTTTGGAACTTGTTTTTTTGGGTCTATGGAAGTGGTTATGTTTGATTATGCAGCTTTCATTTCTTTTGACCCTTCCGTTTTAACAGATAAATGAGAGACTAGTCCATGAAGGGTTATTCTTTCGAAATACTCAAGAAGGCTTGGATTACTCAACAACAAAAGAGAAAAAAGAAAATCAAATGTTGACCCATGTTTTTTTTTTGTTTAAAGCATTAGATATATCTTGTGCTTGTGTAATTGGCATGGATAACGACATCAATCTAACATGATGAATAAGTTATGAAGAAAAGTATGAATAAATTCTCAATAACTATTAAAGCTTTATAGTTCTCACTAACCCCACCCACCCAACCAACCAACAAAAGCTTAAAATAAAAAAAGTTACTTTTATATTTAATACTGTATTTGGTTGGAGGATTTGAAAAGGGATTTAAAAAAAGAAATGGAAAGAGTAGGTGAAATGTACAATTCACCTAATTTCACACATTTTTTTTCCTTTTCCTTTCTAAATTCTTTCTAAATCTCCTAACCAAACACGGCGTAAGTATTTTTTTTGAACAAACTTTTATATGTATAATGTAGGTTGATGTTGCATTTAGTAAGTGGATGGTGTCAAGGTGATCAATCCTAACTTAACTAAAAAATAAAAAGAATATCTGGAAGCCACTTTAATTGGATTCTCATTAATCGTACATGGTTCCATGATTCTTCCCTATCCTCTTCACATTTCTACCTCACCTAGCCCCTTGCACCAAATTCTCCCTTCAACTCCACAGCCCTCACCTATAAGATATCATATCACAAATTTATTTATTTCGTTTAATTTTTTAAAAAAAATTCCTTAAAAAAAAACAAGATACTCCGGTTAGAATTCCACTTTTAAAATTATTAGGCCAATAGAGCCAAGTCTTTACCTGCCCAAAAATTTATCTATCTGTTCAAATGTTATTTATCTGTACACATGTCACGTATTTGTCTAATTATGTCCAAATATCACCTAATTATACACGTGTCACCTATTTGTCCACCTTACCGCTACCAGCCATTGTTGCCAGCTACCGCCATACACCAGCCATTGGCAACTTTTTCAGCAACTTTCATTGCGTGTTCTTATCACAAAAACAGATTAAAATTTGGATCAAATAACATATGGTCCCATAAGTTTGGAAATTTCATCAATTAAACCAAAAAAAAGAAGAAGAAAAGAAAAGAACAACCAATGTATAACAATTCTCATTGACAATCGGACAGGAGGGTTAGAAGTGATAAACAAACCAAACAACTCGAGCTCGACTTATGTTCAGCTCATTAAAAACTCGTTGGAGTTCAGTTCGTTAAGTAAATAAGCCAAACTTTAACACATTTTGAAACTCATTAGAGTTTTAAAATTAAGTTTGAATAGTCAATTACTTGTTCAGCTTTGTTTGATGAATCTAAAACTACCAAATTACTTGACGTCAGCTTGACAAAAACTCATTTGAGATCGACTCAAAAATTTAACGAACCAAATTTGAACAAATTTTAAAATTCATTAAAGTTATCAAAGCAAGTTATAACAATTAACTGTTCGGCTTGTTTATTATCCCTAAAGAGGGTTTAAATAGGACTACAACTACTTATCTTTCTCATTTTACGTCCCCTCCATACCTTATTCTCTCTACTACTTACAACACAATTTTGGAAGCAATTATTATTTAGGACAAATAACAACGGTAGTCCCTATAATTTACCCGCTTTATCATTTTGGTCCCTGTTGTTTCAATTTGATCAATTTTGCCCCTGAATTTTACAGATTGTGTCATTTTAGTCCAATAAATAACGGCAGTTAACTTTGATGGACAGAAAATCAAATTGTGTGTCAATTTGGTCCCTGTAGTTTATAGGATGTGTCAATTTGGTCCCTGTTGTTTTGGCTTTCCTATAAACTACAGGGACCAAATTGACACATCATTTGATTTTCCATCTATCAAACTTAACCGCCGTTATTTATTAGACTAATATGACACAATCCGTAAAATTCATGGGCAAAATTGATCAAATTGAAACAGGGACCAAAATGATAAAACGAGTAAATTACAAGGACCATTTTCATAATTTACCCTATTATTTATTTAGAATCACTTGAAAATAAAATAAAATAAACACTCTAGAGTCTGTGATGGGTGGGTGAAGGCAAAAATCTAAGTATAGAATTTTCAAATGTTTATGAAATTTAATGAATTTACTTGAACCAGACTCTCTTGTGATGTCGTCTCCCTCTAGAGTTAGTAAAGAAGACAATACTTAAGGAAATTAATGATTGTGGGGAGAAGAGAAAGAATCTATGTACGAAAAATATTATTTTGCACATCCTTTGACATTAACAAACTGCATAAGCAATAACAGAGATGAAAGTCTACTACTTTGTTCAAAGTCTCAATAACCATTACATAAATAAACACTTAAACAAATGTACCACAACCAACCGTTTGACCACTTCAACAAAAAATTAAATAAAAATATATACAAAAAAAATTATTTGATTGGATGAACTATTGGATTATTTGATAGATCATAACTTGCTTAATTTGCTAGTAGTTTCTTATGTCAAAGATGAAGCTGAGTAGCATCTAAATGGATGGACTATTGGATTATTTTTTTGAAAACTTCGTATCCGGCCTATTGAACTATTGGACTACTGGATTTGGATTATTTTTATTGGATTTTCTGATCTTGATAGAACCTTTATGTTGTGTTTGGATCATGGATATGAGTAGAGATGTGAAAAGGAAATGGAAAAATGTGGGTGAAATGTCAATGAACTATAATTACATTCGACACACCTTTTCCTTTTCCCTTTCCCTTTCCCTTTCCAAATCCCTAGCTAAATCCATGATCCAAACATAACATTACGGAAATATGATGGTTTCAGCGTCATAGAAAGCAAAGTACATTCACATAATTTTGTTCTTCTTTTGTGCTAGTTTATTATTTTCCAAAAAAAATTAAAATAAAATAAAAATGTGGAAGTGTATTTTCCAAATGATTTGAGCCAACATCAATCCATATGTACATGAAGTTATATATCATAAAGTGAGTAATTATAAATGACAATAACTATGGCTTTGGTTATAATTCTTGCTTAACATAAATTATTTGTATGTAAAAAAGCTCCTAGAATTTGAATGTTTGGTATAGATTTAACTTGATGTGATGTGGACCACACCCTATATCAATCTGATCCACCCATTTAAAATTCTATACATTTTTCGAAGTATTTTTTCTAGTTATGTAGAATCGTTGTTTACTTAAAAAGCATAACTTAGTTTCATTCCTAGTAATTTTCTATGTCAAAGAGGAAGATGAGTTGCTTTTAATTAGGTTGACTATGTGATTGTTGTTATTGGATTTTTTAATCTTCATAAAGCGTTTTTGGAAATCGGATATTTTGATTTGAGCATCATAGAAATCATATTCTTATAAAATTCCAAAATCTTATTATGAAGATCATTGATGATGCTAATAATGACGGCTAATAAAATTGTTAAATTCTAATATTTTGCAAAATATATTTTGAAACTATTTTTTGTTGTTATGTATTCAATTTTCTCTTCTCCGGTAATGTGATTTACATTTTATCACTATTCTATAAATTTTTCATCTCTTACTCTTCATTTGGGATAACAGAAAGCCATTGGATTTTTTAATATTATACACTGGGTGTGTTGTGCATGTTGGTATAATAAATAAATAAAAAAATTTCTAAATTTATATAGAAAGTCATTGGTTTTCCCATTCATTATGTATTACATTGAGTTGAATGTTAAGCAGACCCCTACTCAATCTGATGGAATTTCAAACAAATATAAAATTAATATTAAAATAATATGTCCATAGATAATGCACCAGCAGCATCCAATCATGAGAAGAATTGCATATCAATCAAATAAAAATCCTCAAATGCAGAGGTAAAATATGCAACTATTAATCCAGAAGGGGAATATTACATTCAACTATAACTCAAAAGCACCAATATTAGAAGCAAAACATAACAAGAAATGAAAAATTTTAAACATAAACAGATTTCAACAAATAAATAAGAAATTGTAATCTCATATCAATTACATGAGTACAAAATTCAATTAACCACACATCAGATTTCACAAACCCAAGCCAAATTTCAAGTATATATCTATATATATGGAATCAAAACAACAACCAAATCAAACAAACATGAAAAACAAAAGCTATTCATATCATATTTTCCTAAATTTAGAAACCAACCACTCCAAGTGAGGTAGTTTTGAAGAAGGGGAAACAAGAATCGAGAAAGGAAATAGGGTTAACAAAAGGGGATTTTGGTCTAGGGTTTCATAGAATACGGTTGAAGAAAGGCAAGAGAAATGAGTTGCAAAGAGAGACATAGTGAGAGATTCATACCTTCAAGCAAAGTTTTTACATGCAGAAAATAGATATGGAACAATCAGTAAAAAAGATGCACCTCGCAGGATGGTCTTCTAGGGCAGACAAGATTGCCGGAGTTGTGTCTGAAAACGGGAGGGTTTTGGACCAAATAACATGAGGGTTTTGGCAAAACAACGTGAGCCTTTGTGGGGAGGGGGGAAACACAATCAGTAAAAGGGAAAGAAAAAAAAGAGTAACCGATTGAGAAGCTATTCAATCTTTTTAATTAAATTACGATTTAGATTAATTTATAGATATCTAATGGTTTAAAAGTAAGGTGTGCATGATATGTACATTTAATGAGGTGCACAATCCTTAATACTCTGATAATTGAACATAAAGTCATTCACAGAGAAGACTTTCAAATGTTTATTGGATTTAAATCATATAGGCTCATTTGAAATAATTCTTTCCTGAACCTTGATTCAATCTAGATGACCATCATTACACCAACATTTGTTTCTCACTTTCCACAGTTCCCAGAAAATTGGTAAAGGTATCTTATATATAACAATTCTTGTGTCTTCTTGGATTTTTAAATAAATCAATTAGTTCCATGAAATAAATTGGCTCTACAAGAACAAATATTAACCATTCCAAATCGAATTGCATCAACTTCTGTGAATGCATCTTCATGAACTTACAATGTCCAATTGTTTGTCTGTGAGCTTGTGAACTATAAAACCTTAATGGGTTTATACAATAACATCAAAATATCCATTCGTTTCTCAGTTTATACAATTCTCAGAAAATAGCTAAAGGTAATACATCCCAAACCACTTTAATTTTCTTTCTCATAGGAAAATCAAACCACCACAAAAGTAATTGTTAGAAACATAAACAAATTTCAATAAGCAAATAAAAAATTACAGTCTCATATCAGTTACATGAGTACAAAATTCAATTACCCACACATCAGATTTCACACACAAGCCAAATTTCAAGTATATATATATATATGGAATCAACACAACTAACAAAAATTTTCAAATTAAAAAAAGAGCGTAAAATAAAATTTGGGTCAAACTACAGGGTTTAAAAGTGTAATTTACCCTTAATTCATATATGAATATGCTTATCTATAACTGTTGCTCTCTCTGATAATTATGACAATGATATTGTTTCTATTGACAATTGCAGTTAACTTGGCTTAATGTTCAACTTAAAAAAATATGGCCATATGTAAATGAGGTGATTTTAGTTTTTCTTTTCTTCACCAACTATAGTGCATTTTATTTGCTGGATTCAATGTGATGACAATGAAAGCATTTTATTTTTTTTACTTAAATTACTTCATTTTTGACACATGGTGGCATAGGCAGCATCAGAGCTAATTCGAAGTTCTGCTGAGCCAATTCTCAAACAATATGGATCAGTTATCTTATCATCTCTCAAGTTTTCAAAGTTGACTCTTGGTACTGTGGCTCCACAATTTACAGGTTTGTTTGATTTCTGTTTGATCTTTGATGAGACTAAAAAATCCCAAATCACCATCAATAATATGAAAACTTACTAATATGAATTCGACTTAATTTCAAATTTAGTAATCATTAAAAGTAATTTATCATCTTTTAAGTTTCTAATTAAGTTGAAAGAAAGAATTCCACAAAATGTAAATAAGGAAGTTTAACAAATTTTTATCCCAATGCTTTCATAGATTTTGGAAAGAATTGTACTTCTCAATTTACAATTACATTCTTTTGAGAAAATCAAATGAGAAAAGAATGGCCTATCAGATTGGATTGGTCTAAAGTTATTGCACATTAGCAGTCGGAATTCACTCCACAACTTCTGTTTCTTTAATCTTTAAAAATATATATATTTTTTATTTTTTAGAGCCAATCATCTTCAAGAATAGACACAAGAATTGAAGGAAATAATTTAAATTTATTTGGACCATCAATTTTATTTTATTTTTAATCTTTTTTAAGGTACTGATAGAAAATTGTTGATCTTTTTAGAGGTTTCAATTATTGAAGGCAATGCTAAGGGAATCACGATGGAATTGAAAATGCAATGGGATGGAAACCCTAATATCATACTTGATGTTAAAACTAGAGTCAGCATTGGATTACCTATACAGGTGATCTTCAACTTATTTCTCATATCAATAGAGCTTTTTTCTAGTAGCAAAACTATTACAAAACTACTCTCAAATTTATTTTATTTTCACTTTTTATTTTTTTATTTTTTTATTTTTTGTGTGTGTATAGTACTTCTAATACTTATTTTATAGATAATCAATGTGTTCTCTTTCACTCTCTCTGAAGAATAATAGGTGACTAAAAAATTGGATAACATGATATAAAATAAAGAATGTTCGGTTATTGGAATTTTACCATAAGATGCCACTTTAATATTTTTCCTTATATATTTTCATCTAGGTCAAAAATATTGGATTCACGGGAGTTTTCAGATTAAATTTCAAACCACTAGTTGATGAGTTTCCATGTTTTGGGGCTTTTTGTTATTCTTTGATGGAAAAGGTGAGTACTTTGTATCTGTGTCAGTGTTTTAACTTATTAGTCCAGTTTCCAACATTTTGGAAGTCATCTTCATGATAAATCACGCAAATTTGTGCAAATATTCATATATTTATCATGTCATCATAAAAAGAATTATATAAAATTTTGAAAAATTACTATGCACTTGATTTTTGATACTACAATTCCCCCTATGATTCTGCCACAGAAAAACATAGACTTTACACTTAAAGTTGTAGGTGGGGAATTATCAGCAATTCCCGAAATTTCTGATGCTATTGAGGTTTGAGAAATTTTATATTTTTATTTATTTGTTATTTCTTTCACACTAGTGTGTAACTAAATAACTTATCTTTAGACGGGTTATATATTCTTTACAATTATGGATGTAGGGTTTTTGGATCCTTAGGTGTGTCATAACATGAAGCTGTCGTTTTTATTTATGTAGGACACGATACAAAATGCTATTGAAGATTCTATTACTTGGCCAGTTCGGAAAATTATACCCATCTTGCCAGGGGATTACAGGTATACTACTATTGCCAATATCCATTGTTTGATCGACTAAGGTTGTGTTTGGATCTAGTATTTTAGGAGGGATTTAGGAAGGGAAATGTGACAAAGAATTATCAATGCATCTTTATGAACTTACAATATCCAATTGTTTGTCTGTGAGCTTGTGAACTATAAAACCTTAATGGGTTTATACAGTAACATCAAAATATCCATTTGTTTCTCAGTTTATACAATTCCCAAAAAATTGCTAAAGGTAATACATCCCAAACCACTTTAATTTTCTTTCTCATAGGAAAATCAAGCCACCACAAGAGTAATTGTTAGAAATATAAACAGATTTCAATAAGCAAATAAAAAATTACAGTCTCATATCAGTTACATGAGTACAAAATTCAATTACCCACACATTAGATTTCACACACTCAAGCCAAATTTCAACTATATATATATATATGGAATCAAAACAACTAACAAACATAAAAAACCTAAACCTATTCAAATCATATTTTCCTAATTTTATAAACCAACCCAGTGAGTTCACAAAGGTGAAAGGAGCAGTTTCGAAGAAGGGGATTTCGATCTAGGGTTTCATAGAATGGAGATGGAGAAAAGGAGAGAAACAAGCTGCACAGCGAGAGAGAGAGAGACATACATTGAGTCATGTAGCTTGCTAAAACGAGGAGGAAAAGAAAAGAGCACAGGAATAA
Organism: Camellia granthamiana; assembly: GCA_036172215.1. Classification (NCBI taxonomy): domain Eukaryota; kingdom Viridiplantae; phylum Streptophyta; class Magnoliopsida; order Ericales; family Theaceae; genus Camellia; species Camellia granthamiana. Next base: position 11,563,413 of record CM069908.1, on the reverse strand, counting down.
ACTCACTTTTCGGTACTTGGAGCGGAGGAGCTCCGGCGAGATCCTGTAGAGATCTTCGTCAACAGCTTTGGGAGCTTTTCTCCGTGGTGGAGGATGCAGCAACGAAAGCAAAGCAGGTCTCAGCGTTGGCAAAGGCAGGGGTGACGACCGAGAGAGAGAGAGAGAGTAATTTTTGAAAACGTTTGGGATGAAGAAATGTTTAGGGATTTGTCAAAAAAGCAATTACGGAGGGAATTTTGATTTTTGACCAAATTTGGATGTTTGTTCCAAATATTTGGAAAAAATTATTTGAGGGGAATTATATATTAATCATTATAAAAAAAATTAAAACATTTAGAGTCTTACTATAAAATAAATTATTAATTTATAATTTTATCAATTTATATTTAAATTTTTTTATTTATTTTTAATATAAATCCTTCATCTATTTTTATTAAGTAAAATTAATAAAAAAAAATATTTTACTCATCAACTACAAAATGTATAATCACACTATTAATTGGCGTAATAAAAATATTTAAAATTTTAAAAACTATAAATATCATAATCAAGTCACAAAGTTTTGTAATATAAAACACAAAATACATAACTGCATCACTAATTGGCGTAACAAAATTGTTTAAAATTATAGAAAATCACAAATGTCGTAACTAATTTCAAAAATTAAAATACTGTCGTTCAACATGTTGGGATAATTTATCCTGTCTAATTTGACTATGGACCAAGTGCTTTACTCAACAAACTATATCTCCCTCACAAAGAAAATGAATCTCATACCATGTGATTTGTTTATTAAAATGATACGTGTCTCTAAATTTTTTATATCCTATATTATCCTATTCACGAACCAAACATGTCAAGAGATTGATTAAAACTAGCCAAGTATTATTAGATACAATGTAATTGAGTAAACCAAACCATACTGAGTAAGACAAACTATATGGTTTAATAGCATAGGTAAGCAAAGGAAAGAAAGATCTTCATTACTCTTGCTTTATGTGATGAGATCGATACAAATATTATTTGTATTAATCAGTAGTAGTTAATCTGTGCAATGCACAGGCTAAACATATTTATTTTAAAATATTTTTTTAATAAAATTTAGTTAAATTATTTGTATTCTTGAATATATAAAATATTTTAAAAAATCGTTGAATTGGAGAAAAAAGGAGCAATAATTTAAAATTTAGATAATAATTCTAATTATTTATTCTAATAATTTTAGTTGTATCATTCCATAAAAGTGTTATTTAAATCAACACATATACTAATTTTAAATAAATTATTTATGTTTATTTTAATAATTTTGGCTCTATCGTGTTATAAAAATGTAACTTACATATATATATAATTAATTTCATAAAATAAATATTTTTAATATTTAATTTTTTTAAAAAAGTGAAAAAGTATAATAAAATTAAGAGGCATTTACACACAAATCATAACTAAGATTTTTTGGATCTTCAAGTCCCATTAAATTTTTAATAGTCGGAATTGTCCTTTAAACAATGATTGTTCATCATTTATGATTATTTATAAAAGAACATGATAATTTGACATATATTTTGATTTTCAAAACTTTAAAACATCAACTTTTAAATTGAAAAAACTAAAAAAAAAAAATTATGTGCAAAAAATTGAAAAACTAAATTATTTTTTTGTGCAAAACTGAAACTTTTGTGTCTATAAAGGAGCATGATGATGGAACATTGATACGCAAAACTAAAAAAAACTGATAATATTCTCGGTTTTATTGGATAATTGAATCAAACCAATAAGTAGAAGGGTAAAAACATTTAATCTCATGCTCTGTTTTTTTTTTTCTTTCTTTTCTTTTGGAGCATCACTATTCAAAATTGATAATGTTCTTAGTTTTAAAAATTTAAAAAAAAATGATAATATTATCAATTTTACTAAATAGAACTTATTGGTTCAAAAAAATTTAAATAGGATTTGAGCTACCATAACATTTATAAATAAGATTGTTAGGTAATTAATTCTAAAATTAATTAGTGAAATATTTTTAGTATGTATAATTCTATTAAGTTTTCTTTGTGGGTAATTTAAATTAAGTAGAAGTCTTTTCTTAAAAAAAAGAAAAAAAGAAAAAAAAAAAGGGAGATGTGCTACATAGAAGAGAGAAAAAAATTAAGGGTAAACAATATTTTATTTATTTATTTTGATAATCTTATTGTTATCGTTTTATAAAAGTGTTATTGAAATCAATACATATAATAATTTTAAATTATATTAAAGTATAACACAAAGAAAGAAACATTTATTTGATAATTTGAACCTTTCGTGCTACAAAAATAACTTAAATAAATATATATATCATAAATTTATATGATATTAAATTATAACTTGATATTAGCAATAATTATTATAAAATTAAAAGTGATTCTAATTATTTAAGAAATTCAATATAATTAATATTATAAATAAAATAGACATAAAAATAAGAAATAATTTTTATTTTATTTAAAAAAAGTGAAAAAATTATAATAAAAATAATTGGTAAATTATTTTTAGTATGTATAATTCTATTAGGTTTTGTTTATGGGTAATTTAGATTAAGTAGAAATCTTTTAAATATTAAATTTTACAAAAAATTTTTGGTAAAAGGATATATTGATGTGGCATTTTAATAAATAAAGAAAAAAAAGAAGAAGAAGAATGTGCCACATAGGAGAGAGAAAAATTATGAGCAAAAAATTTTTGTAAAAAGATATATTGATGTGGCATTTTAATAAAAAAAGAAAAATAAATAAAAGACATAGGAGAAAGAAAATTTGAGAGCAAACACCACTTTTAATAATATGCTTGTAGTTGACCCTTGCAAGTGCAATGCACTTGCTTCTTTTTTTTTTTCAAAATATATTTAATGGTACAATATGTGTTATAAAAGAATAATTAAAATTAAAGTATGATTTTAATTATTTATTTTAATAATATTGGTGCTATCGTTCTATAAAATTGTTATTTGAATACTTATATTTATTAATTTTAGTTAAATTATTTGTGTATTTTGATAATTTTAGTTTTATCGTATTATAAAAGTATAATTATCATATAATAATTTTGTATGATATATATTAAGTTATAAATTTGTAGCGACCCCGGTCTTTTTCCCATTTGATTATTGTATCCGGACTTACGTTCCGTGGATTCCGTTGTTATATTTGTTGTTGTTGTCCTTTAATTCCTTATTCTTGGGTTATAGGATGTGTTTAGCAGGTTGGTTACAGGTTGGTTGAGTCTAGAAACCAATTCTTGATGTTCAGTTTTTGGCTTGGTCGCTCGAGCGAGCTTCTCTTCACTCGAGCGAGGTCCTTCTTTTTGGTTCGTCGCTCGAGCGAGCCTTTCTTGGCTCGAGCGAGGGTTGCGTCCAGCGCTAGACCTGAGGGCAGTATTTGTTGGCTCGAGCGAGCTTTCCTTCGCTCGAGCGAGATGGTTTGTCTTTGGCTCGAGTGAGCTTCTTTTCGCTCGAGCGAGGTCTGTTTTTGTGTCTGGTCGCTCGAGCGACCAGGTCTTCGCTCGAGCGAGCCTGTCCAGTATTTAAACGCAGCAGCGGGATTTTTAGGGCAGTTTCTCATTCTTTTGATCCAAAAACCCTAATTTCCGAGTTCTCTTCTTCTCTAAACACATTCTCTCCTAGGTTTGATCTAGTTAGAGTGATTTCCTACCCTAGTTGCTTCATTAAAAAGGTAGAGGAGAGTGAGGGTTACATTTTAATCTGAAGAACTGTGGATTTGGAGCACTTTGTTTCCGGGTCATCTTCTCCTTTGGGTTCTTTGCTTCGAGGTAGGGATTCTCCTTGCTCTTTTTCAATACTTCATCTATAGATAGACATGTGGTAATTTTTGTATTGCATGAAAACTATATCATGTTGGATTTTTGTATAAATTCATGAGGTTGAACTTTGGGTTGGTTGTTGGTTTTAGATCCATGATTATTAGATGTGTTTTGGGGCTAATTGGGTGTTAATTAGCTAGTTGTTGTTGAAAGGAGAGGAAACCCTAATATTTATTGATTTAATAATTTAATAGAGGGGTTTGATCCTTGGGTAAATACTTGGGTATTTCAGATTTAATGGAAGCCATTGTTGGTTATTTTAGATGATTGAGGCCTTTTGGTCAATATTGAGAAAGATGGAGGAAAACCCTAGTTTAATGATTATAACTTAATTTGCATAATTAAATTGGAGTGGCTTGGAAAAGAATTTAATGGGTTAAAATGAGTTATGGTCTTATTGTCCAGGGAATTGAATTTGTGAAGGCAAAAGGTATGAGAGTTGGATTATTGTAATGTGAGTGTTGAACACACATATGTGGAGGTTGTATCTTTAACTGCCATGTTAGTTTTGTTGAAGGTTTTGTGGTCTCATGATAACTGAGTCTGTTAATAGATGTACAACATACCTGCATCTAGAGGTTTTGTCCTTGGTCATCGGTGGAGGATGACACGGTTGTGTTGAATTGTTGTGTATGTATTACACCATTGATTGTTTGTGTATATGACGTTGTGTTTATACGCATTATTTTGGTTTTGGAGGAGATAGGGGATGAACTCCCGGTTTAGGGGAAGAAAGGGGATGGACTTCTAAACCGAATTTGTTGGAGAGTTTAGGGGAAGAAAGAGGATGGACCTCTAAACCAGATTTGTTGGGAGGAGAAAGGGGATGGACTCCACTAGCATCACATATATGTGTGCTTATTGTTAATAGAAGTATTTCTATTTATTGTTGATATGATACATTATCAAAATGTGTATCAGTTGGGAAGTATGGAAGTGAGTTTGATTGTGATTGTTACGATACCAACATGTGTATACGTTATGTTATCAGATATGTTTAACTTGATTTGTTATCCCGGTTGAATTTGAAAATGTTGTTAATGAGAGATGGAACCCTTGTTGGGTTATTTGGCCAGGTTCTGAGCCATAATTGGAAGGCGGATTGTGCCATAGTCTATGTGTCATAAGCAATGTAGACATTTGTGTCATGAAATTGTAATTGGATTATCTTGTGTTAATCATGTATTAGTTGCTACCCCTTGTCTTTTAGAAGTGTAAAGAGAATCAAACATTTTAGAAATATGTTCTAGAAAGGCACATCTGTTGTACGTGGGGGAAATTGGAGAATAATAGTGGTCTTAGTGGATTTTATTTCCTAAGTGATTGCTTATGTATAAAGGATTGGGAACGGGGGTTAATGAAAGGAAAAAGGGAAAGATGAATTGCTTATAGCGTTGAATGAAATAATTGTTTTTGAGAAAAGTTTATATATATTTATATATATATTTTGTCTAAACTGTCACATTACTATTCTAGTATAAGAATGAGTGTGCATGATCATAGCTATCTGTACTGTTGTTATTGTTGAGGATCAAGTTGAGATCCCTACTGGACTATATGTTCATCCTACGTTGTTGAATCTTTTTCAGGTGTTTAGCAGGATGTGCTACAAGATTTGGATCTTCTTGTTTGTGGGCCACGGGGCCTCTTTGTTGTTGGCGGAAAGCCATGTGTGTAAAAGGGTTACACCCTTCGTTTGTTTATTTAAAGGTTGTAAGCCCGAGGGCAATTTATTAAGTATGATCATGTAACATTTACTTGCATACGAATGAGAGTACTGATATTCATTGCTATGAATTGAATGTATGAGTTTATTTCCGCTTGTTATCTCTGAAATTGGATTAAGTCAATGAACTTGGTAATGACCTTTAGTAACAAAAAGTGGGGCGTGACAAAAATAGTAAAACAAATACTCATTTTGATATTAATAATTGGATTATTATATAATGATTTTATATTGTATATGTATATATATATTAAATTATAAGATTATAAAATAAACACTCTTAATTAAATTAAAATATCAACTATATAAAAGAAATTAAACAACGATTAACTAAGAAAGAATTACATAACATCTAAACTCAAAAAATAATAATAATAATAATAATAATAATAATAATGAAAACATCCAAACAATAAATACATCTTAGTGTATGAAGTGATTAATCATCTATAATATGATGTCAAAACATCAAAAAACTTACTGTTCAACAAATTGAAAAAGTAACTTAAACAGTAAATCCAAACTTTAGAGGTTCTTTGAGGGTATTATTATTGTATTGTGTAGGTTTTTCCTCCTGCGAGTTGCGATTATATAAAATAATGTAGGAAATGAAGCATAATTTCGTATATATAATCACTATAAAATTTAAACGACAAATCTATAATATAGAATTGGTATTGGGTATAGAATAGTGCACGGAAAAATAAGAAGAAGAAAAAAAAGTAATTTAGCATTAAAAAAATCCTAATATTCTTGAAAAAATTAAGAAGAAAAATGTGAAACGCAAAATTGCCATTAGGTTTGTGGATTATCTCAATTTAACATAAAAAATATATAGAAAAGAAATATTTGTCAAATAGAGTTCATATAAAATAAGTAAAGTTAGTATAATTTAAGGGTAAACTACCAATAGGTCCTACTTTGGAGACTTATTATCCATTAAGTCCTATTGATAAATTTATTAAGTGATAAAGATAAATTTATCAGTCTTTTATTTTTATGAATAAATTTATAGTGATAAATTTATCAGTCTTTTTGTTTTTATAAATAAATTTTTAGTGATAAATTTATCACTCTCTTATTTTTATAGTGTTAAATTTATTAGTTAGGACCTGTAGGTAAATAAGTCCAGTTAATAGGACTAATTGGTAAGTATCCCTAATTTAAATTAGATTTGAGTTTGTGTAAAACTCTATAAGTAATTGAGAAAATACATACTGACATGATTATTTTTTTAAAAAAAACCTTTATAATGTAAAGTATGAGAAAAAACTACTTTTAATATATATGTGTATATATAATGCGTGTCACTAAGCCCCGTTTGTAGCTTTGGAATATCTCAATTCTTGATCTAAACTTAGACTAAAGGACCACACCACTTTCTAGCACAGGTAAACCGTTTTGTTTCTGGTTTAGTTTTGGTATGGTTTGGATCCAAAGGTCCAAATTGGGTTGGTTTTCTTTTCAATTCATATCTAAATTAGAGGCTAGGTTGGTAAGTTTCATCACAAATTTCATTTTGACGATTCAAATAATTCATCTTGTAAAACTTTTTAAGTATATTATTCATAAAATAATTAGGTCAATTCGATAGTCATAATTTACTCACTTTATCGCGTTTGTCTAAAAAAAATGAATAAGTGTGTTTTCCAAAATAGACCATCCATTTTTTTGAAGATAAACACAACAAAATTGAGAAATTACAATTATCAGATGGATCTTTTTTTTTTTTTTTTTATTCGGTCTCTAAATTTTGGTATGGAACATCTTGATTTTTTATTCGCTTCATAATGGAACCAAATTGATCTAAAAAAACTCTGAATTTCATCACTTCAGTGATTGGACTGGAGAGTCCAGTTGAAGGGTTGTGATTCACTCTAGGCTCATATTAGTGATCTAAATAGCTCATTTTCTAGTGCTTCCAAATATATTATTAATATAAAAAATCATATTAATCAAATATTAGTAGTCAAGTGATTTGATCATATTTATCTTTTAAAAAAAAATGTTTAATTTTAAAAATAAACTGTATAAAAATGAACAATTTAAATAAGACCCGATATGATCCCACAATCTCTTTTACATCTTCCAATGCAATTACTAGATTTTTATTCTAACCTTTATATGTAAATATGTAAAGATAAAGGCATTACTATCTTACTTTGTTGGAATAAGAAACAATTTTTGAAACGTCACATGATGAGAGTGATCTTATCATATGTTTGTATTTTAATTGTTTTTTATTATTTTATTTTTGTTTTTGGAATACATGCTTTTGTCATTGTTTGAAGCGGGAAACACAATGCTAATGGTGACAATCCAATTTATTTTATTCCAAGGATGTCCTAATCTCATCTCTAAAGGCTAAAAAGATTTTAGGAGTATTATTATGAGTTAATTAAATGAAGCCCCTCAATTATTAATAACTATTATTTATTTCTTCATCCGTAAATCAGTTAATATTAACTTTCTTAATTATAAAAATTATAGAAATACACAATTTTTGAAAATAGTCTATTGGAGATGAAAGTAATATATTTTTATAGTTGAAGGGATCAAAATAGATGAGGTGGGTAAGTCAATATTCATAAATAGTTGTAAAAATCTTGATGTAATTAACCCTATTATTATTTTTTAAAATTAATTATACCAACATTCCTCAATTATTAACAAGTATTACTTTATCTTATTCGTTTATAAATCCACATATATTGACCCCTCAATTATAAAAACAAAAATGATTTGGACCCCCAGCACCCCCATTGTTTTCTGAATGGCTGATTTTTTTTTTTTTTTTTTTTTTTTTTTTCTGTCTTGCTTCACAGCCCCCCACGTGGAGGTGGGGTGCTGGGGGTCACCCCCCACTGGGGGTCCCCAGCATTGCTCTTATAAAAATCATTCAAAAGCATCGCTTTTTGAGGTAGTTTGAAGTTGACATATTTTTATAATTGAATATATCAAAATACATAGATTCATAGATAAGAGAGATAAGATTACATTCACTAATAAGTAAGAGTCTTGGTGTAATTAATCCTATTTTTTTATTTATTACATTAATATTAAAACATAATAAATGATAGCAAGTGTCTCCTATGCATTGTTTAGTGTTGAACATGTTTTCGAAATGGTGAAAAAGTTAAAAAAATGTTTGAAAATAAGTGAAATGTATTACTATAAAATTGATAATAAAATAAAAATTTTTTAAAAAAAAAAAAAAAAAAAAAAAGTGTATTGAATTCTATACTTATTTTGTTCTTTTCTAGTATCCTGGCCCCGAGAACACTTACTAGCAAAATCCTTAAAACATAACTAAAGTTTGTCTCAAATCACATAAATCCATTCTGTATAAATCCATTCTGTATTTAGTGATTCCCTAACATTACTCCATAATTTAACCTCTAAAATCAACATTTATTGATGATAAGAATAAAAAACAAGAAAAATGTTTGCGAGCTCTAAAGGAGCTCTAAGTGTGCGAGTCCCACAGTGATGGTAATGTTTTGGCTTTTTTTTATTTTTTTTTGAGCAATGATACATTCTCTAATTTTGGAATTCTAATGATATGACAGGGAAGAAGAAAAAAAAAATCAAGACCAAAATATCACATCACAGTGAGATCTATCCCATTAGAGCTCCCCAACAATGATACATCTCCTTAATTTCAGAGTTCTAATTAAGTTCTAATGATGTGAAAATTCAAAAAAAAAAAAAAACCAAGGCCAAAACATCACATTAATAGGTGGGGCCCACCCCCTAAAACTCCTTTAGAACTCATATTTTAGCGTTCTCAAACATTTTTGTTTTGTTGTTGTTGTTTTTTTTTTGGGTCATATTATTAGAGCTCAATTAAAGCTCTCAAATTAGGAAATATATCATTACAAAAAAAAAAAACAATTGTAAAAAGGTTGGTCTTGTAAATAATTATTAAGTGGCAAAACAAAAAAGCTTTGAATGCCTAATCATGTGAATTCTCTTGTCCAATCCTCATTTAAATTAGAAGATCTTCAAATCCTGTTTGAATGGTTATGATTTGTCTGTATTAGAAGATCTCATTTTATTTCACAAGCACTTTGTGGATTTTTAAAATAATAATACGGTTATCATATTCATATTTGTTATTATATTTCCTTGACAAAAACTACCATACTCTAAAATTTAAAAATATATATATATATACACACACTTTGGATTCTCTTAATTCTGAAAAATGCATTAGACCTCTAATTCTTAAACTCTAAAACTAGTTCTAATGAGTTGACAATGAGTCTCATCTATTGTGATGTGATGTTTTAATTTTGATTTTTTTTTTCCTTATCATGTTATTAGTGCTCTATTAAAGTACTAAAATTAAATGCTGCTTAATTATTTAAACCTATTTGTCGGTGTTGGAAAGTCATAGGTTGTTATAGACTGTACAGTTATGTACTGCTATGTGTTTCTTTATTTGTTATATTTTAAAATCATGATCAAGCACTTTTCAAAGTTTATCTAGATACATTACATTTGGGGAAAAAAAATAGTAATAATTTGATGCGAAGAAGTTTAACCTTTTGATACCTCAAATACTTTTTGAAACTTTTTTAAAAATATTATGCCTATCATTTTTTTTTTCTGAAAAAAAATCAAATAGTTAAAATTGTCAAATAGTTTTATTTTTTGCACATCTAATTTTTATAACAAATACTGTCAAATTTTAGTTTCACATTTTTAAAAAAAAAGAAAAGAAAAATGCTTCAATAAATAATATTGAAATTCAAATGTTTCAATAAATTATAATATTGTCAATACTATCAAATCAAATGTTTCACCTTTTTATTAAATTACAATGAAACTCAATAAATAATATTGACAATGAAATTCAATAATTAAGACTATTGGTAAAAAAGTTGAATCCAAAGCCTTTTGTTAGGTTTTTGTAATTGACAATTCTGTTAGACAAAACTTCATTTAGTTGTATTTTTATTCGCTCTATGATATCAGTGAGTTATGAGAATTTAGATACGAATCCAACCCGATTTGTGCCTGTGTAGAGGAATTTGTGCTGACATTCTGCATCTTGATTTGAGTATTCTTTGTTTGCCACTTCACTGAAAGAACCGGGATCGAGGAACAGTGCCCTCGAAGCCAAGAAGGCAAATTTGATTAACCGCTCGAGCGGTCTTTAGTGCGCTCAAGCGATGAAATAGTTCATCTAGTATCCTTTGCTTGCATTTTAAATTTCTGGAAAACATGTTTTACCGCTTAAGCGGTAGATGTTGCGCCCGAGCGGTTGGCTTATATGTGAGCACTGCCTTTAGTCACACTGCTCGAGCAGTCTTCACGGCTCTGTTTAGTATATAAAGAGCGTTGTTTGCTATTTATTATTTTTAAAATTTAACCCATCCAAATTCTTAGAGAGGAATAGAAAACAAAATATTATATATTGGAGAGTATTTATGTATTGTTTTACTTGATTTGAGGGTGATCAATTGATCAATGGGTTTCATATAGACTATCATCAAGGGTTATTTTGTTCTTTAATTCATAAAAAGAGAGAGGTGTTCATCGGTGGATTCCGAGAAATTTGGACCTGAAACTTTGGTGGATTCCGGAGTGGCTCATCGTCGTGAATTCAATATCGACATTGTGAATTTAATGTTGGACAAAGCAATTCTGAGGTGAAGACAGTGGTGCAAGAGGCACATCAAGTTTGGTTCAATTCAGGCATGGATTCTTAGGTAATTGAGGGTTCTCATGTGTTTTTTTTTTTTTTTTTTTTTGTGTCTTCTTAGTGGATTGTTTTGCGATTTTGATTCGTGATTTTTTTTTTATCATAATTTGAGGAGTCCAATTATGATTTTTTTTTTCATGTTAAATTGTTGTGCTAAGTTGTTATTGATTGTTTAATTAAAATTGTTATACATTATTTTAAATTGAATTATAATCACAAACTAGTATCTCGAGAGTTTTTAGAATTCTCACTTTTAATAAGGTGAAGAGGTTTTCAAGGGACTATACTTTGATTTGTAGACATGTTAAAGGAGAGCTTGGAACTCTTTTTTTTTTTAATTTATTTTTTATTTTTTGGGGTGTGGGGGCATAAAGTATATGCTAGATCTTGGGCCTAGTCAGCTTTAAGAAATGATGTTGAACTATTATTATGTGGTATGAGCTCAGGCCAAACCCATCCAAAACTGACTCGGTTTACTTTTAAACTGGGTTTGAATTGTGAATTTAAGTAAGAAATTGAAAAAAAAGAAAGAAAAAGGGTACTTAGGACAAAGTTTCATTTCGGAAATTGTTGAGCTAATAGGCCTTAGCTTAATTTTTTGGGAGAATTTCAAAAACATAATAAGTAAAAAATAATAATTTTTAAATGATAGAGGTCCAACATTTACATAAATCACTTATATCTCCATCATTTTGAAATAATTTTTCTGGTTACTGCTTTTTTTGATATTCTTTCTAATTTGTTTTTTTGGCCAAAAGAACATCTGCCCAAAAGGATGACTTTATGTTCAAAACTAATTTATATATGTGTGTCGGTTCAAAAGTTACCTATGTGTATATGCGTTATTTATTTGTCAAATATCACTATTCTATACACGTGTTACTTATTTGTTCAATATCACTTATCTATCCACCTCACCACCACTAACTGCCATTATTGGCTGTTGTTGGCGACTTATCGATGAATTTTTTCGATAATTTTTTAACGTGTGTTCTTATTATCAAAAAAATATTAAACCACAAAGTCAAGTTTGGCATGAAGCCAAAAAGTTAAAAAGTCAAAAAATTACTCAAAAAGTTAAAAAATTCTCACTATTCATCAAAAGTCAAAAAGTACGGCTGCACAACTTCCAATCCTAATTTTTCCCTGCACACTAATTTATACAATTTTTTAATACACATTTTTTCATAAAAAGTCAAAAAGTTAACCTAAATAACCATATTTTTTTCCTCAACTTTTTAGTTCAAAAAGTCAAAAAGTACACTTATTTAAGACATCCTAAACAACTATGATCTCATAGAAATGAATTTTCATCAATTAATTTTGATAAAAATTATTTATATTTTCCTTTTTTTTTACTTCTCTTTTTAAAAAATTTATAATTTAAACACAATTTTACGGGAGTCAAGTCGTCGTGTGCTTTCCGATAAGATGACTCAAACTAACAGTGGTCCTAAACAGATCCACTGCAGATATATCCATGGGTAGACCTATTAGAATGGTTGTTAGGGAAGAAAATATATGAGTGGGGGGTACAAGTCAAAACATAGTTAATGCACAAAAAGACAACTATTGGGTGGCTGAGATTACTTTTAGAGGGATAGGCAGGCGTGTGGGGTCTCTCTCTGTGTGCTCTCTCTTTCTACGAAGGAGAAAAAGACAGAAAAGTAGCCAACAGCGACAGAGAATCCTTCAACATTCTAATTATGGCGTTTGATTTTAATTTGTTGAAAATTAAATTTTTTATTTTTAAAATAAGACCTTATTTGTCATCATTCAAAAAAATTAAAAAATTAAAAGTCACTATCTTATTTAACATCATCTCTCTACCACATCATTTCAAACCCAACTCATATTTCATAAAAAGTCAAAAAAATATACTTATTTAGATCATCCTAAACTACCCCTAAATATTATTAAAATTTTAAATAATTTTTTTTAGATATATCTTATTTAAATGTATTTAAATAGTAAAATATTTGTGCAAAAATATTTTAAAAATTAATAAATATATAATAATACAAAAAATGAATTGAATTTATATATATATTTATATTTTTTGTATTTAGTGAATTTTTTAAAGATTTTTTTCATAAATATTATATATTTTAAATATATTTATGTTATTTGTGTCTAAAAATTAAAAAAATATTTAAAATATTAAAAAAATTATTAAAAATAAAAAAATATGAAAAATAAAAAAAATAAATTTTTTTAAAAAGTGAATTCTAAAAACTGAAACTAAACAAAGTGAATATTCTTTTCTCCAAGGAAAAAGACACAAAGCTTAGAGATCTGTTCTAATTCAAACACGACTCACATTTAATGAAACTTCTCTTGATTCAAAAAATAACAAAAAAAGGTGAAAAGATATACCATGGTACACATGTATCTTATAATTTAAAAAAATAATATAATTATATATTTTTTAAGTCATAATTAAAAAAAATATCATAATTAAATATAACATGAGATATAATTAAAAATTTCAAGAGTCACAATTAAAATAATATTATAATTAAAAAAAAATAGTCATAATTAAAAAAAATTACATAAAAACGCATATGATACCTCCTTTGAAAGGGTGTGTATATTAAAATATCCCAAAAGTGAAACCCCCATGTATGTTGCTATATGATTTTTATATTATTATTATTATTATTGTACGGGAAAGAGATTCACCTTCACGTATAATCCTGTTGATCAAGCCTGTGTTCTTCTGCACGTCGTCGTTCTGTCACCTGAAAACTCAAACTTGAGCTGGCCGGCGGGTGTGTGCCGGAAAACCCCTCCGATGCCTAAGTCAGTAAGCAAGACAAACAGGCAAAAGCTCAATGTAGTCAGGGAACAAAAATTGCATTACCTCTTCATAGGTGATATTGGTGAGCTTATATAGGTTTCGAGTGGCACAATCCTAGTGGGACTCTAACTCCTCCATGTAGAGTCCTCCTAGGATTCAAATTCCTGGAAGATAATGCTTATCCTCCAACACCCCCCTCACTGCTTAAACCAAGTGAGATGGTCCTTCTATGGCCGAACTCCAAACGACCGGAGTACCTGTTAGTTCGGCCCTTACTATACTCTCCCTTACCTCGGCTTTCCCATACTAAGACCGAGCTATCCATAAGGGAGTTGAGGCGAACTACTTTCAGAACCATGGTTTACCTCGGTTTTGCACACGCTCCGACCGAAGTAACCGCTTAAGACCGAGCTACCCACTGTTGTACTAAATAGGCAACTATAGACGAACTAACTCTTAGTTCGGCTCTTCATTTCCTCACTCCTACTCCGGCTTCGTATGCCAAAACCGGACTTCCCATAGAAGTGACTGACCGAACTAACGCATACGGTTCTGAAGACGCGGCTTTCATACTCCGGTCGGAAGACGTGACCGGACTAACCACAAACCGAGCTACACATGTAAATATGGCAACCAGACTACCGCAACAATCCTTCGACCGGTGTACGTGCCATCATTCGCATTTGGGCTTATCTCGGCCCAACTACCAGCTCGGCCCAATTTAGTATAAATTACCCTCTCAATTATTATTATAGATCCAACTAATTCAAATGTTTGAAAACATGTTATGTAAAATGGTAAATGCTTACCTACAAGTGTTATGTTATATATCAATATCGAGATTTGAACAAAAAGTATTTTAAAAATCATTGAAAAAAATGTTAAAAAGTGTTTTGAAATTACTAAAATATGTACAATATTTTTTTCCTTTTTTTAATCTTTTGAGTGGGATAAAAAAATTTGTTAAATCTTTTTATAGCTCTATATCTCAAAATACTCACAATTATTAGATTATTAAAAATTTTGACACTTAAAAATTATAAGCAAATGAATAAGATTGTCTTCATTTTTTTTTCTTCTTAATAATATGTTTGAAATATGGTAGGCAAGATTGTATAGGTGAGAAGAAAATACGGGCTTTCATTTTTGTCACGGTTAGATTAGTCCTTTTGAAATGTATAATTGTTTAGAATAATGTTTGAGGGCCACAATTTTTGTGGCTCAAATGTCTCAAAACTGTCAAAACGACGTCGTTTTGGCATGTTCTGTGCCCAAAACCCAAAACGACGTCGTTTTGACAATTTTGAGCCATTTAAGCCACAAAAATTGTGGTCCTCTACCATTGTCCAATTGTTTAACTCTTACCAAATTCATGTTAGATATTCTGCTCGCATTGAATACAAATGCCTTTAACTTTCTTAAAAATATTAATAAAATATATTCATATTTGTCCCATATAAATTGCAAGTGTGAAGAGTAAATAGGAGAAAACAAAAACACACTTTATGATTAATGTAAAATGTGAGCCATCAATACCCAAAAATATATATTGATCTTATGAATTTATCCCTCTTCATCAATTAAAAATATATTTTATTCACACTTAAAAAATATGTAAATAAAATGGGACTCATAAATAAGGGTATCTACCTCTTTGAAGAGTAGACTACTCCTTTTGAGCGTGGTAAGTTTGATCATTATAAAATGAGTAATGTGAGGGATTTTAAATAATTTATCAAATATTTTATCAAACATTTCATATTGGTAATGTTATACACAAATCCATATGTTTGTAGGTTTCGCACCCATATGAAAGGTTTGATAAAATATTTGATAGATTATTTGGAAGTCCTAACATTATTATTATAAAATCACTGTTAAGTGTTCCGTTGTCGTGTTTAAAATACAAAAACAAAAAATGGTCATAGATAAAAAATAAAAATAAAAAAAGAAGAAAAAAAAATGGTGTATACCTAAAAGATAAAATAGTCTATTTAAAGAATACAATAGATTAAACATAAACTAGCCTCCAAGTTGCCTCATTAAAAAAAGTTAAAAAAATAATTAGTTTTATCGTTCCATGAATATAATATTTATAGGGCGAGGAAGACATGAATGGCTTGGAAAAAGTATAATGTATGATGGTTAGGATTTTTGGATAGAAGAAAGAATTGGTTAGAGAAAGAGTGCACAAGAATAATTTTTTTCATCTTTCCTTTTCTAAATTATAAATCATGGAATCATTATAAAAAATGATAAATTATGAAATTTTTAAGAAAAATTATATATAGTATAGATATGCATAAATTTATTTGGGAATAAAATTGTGTTTAATTATGGAATAGATAGAGAATCTAGATATATAGTTTAATTTTTATTTTATATTAGGTTTAATTTATGTTTATATAAACCCGACCAGTTGTGAAAGATATTAATAATATACATTTTATGGGAGGTGAGAGAGTTTTCTCTTCATTAGATTTATTTTAGGAGATAGAATATTGTATCAAATTTATATTATTTTTAAATAAAAGCTTGATTTTATTTTGAGAAGGAGTAGAAGGTTAAGAATTGTGTGTGTGTGTGTGTGTTTTTTTTTTCTTTCTTTCTTTTTATCGGCAATATATTTGTATTAAATAATTTTGAAGGTTGATATTTATGTCATTGGAATAGCCAATAGATGCTTTAATTTCTTTTTTTATAAAAATCAAAAATTCAAAAAATTAGATTTAAGGTTTTGAAACACTTAGGCCTTCAAGATGAAAAGTCACCTTGGTATAATATATAGCATAGATAGATAGGTGATGAGATTTAGGAAAGAGATAAATATTAGAAGAGAGATTTTTGGAACTTTGAGTTTAATTTTTTTTTTTTAAATATATAGTTACTTTGTTAGCCAATAATATTATTTTTAAATATTTTTAATATTAAAAAAAATAGTAATTTTAGTTTTTTTTTTAATCTATAGTTACTTTGTTAGCCAATAGTACTATTTTTAAATATTTTTAAAATTACAAAAATTAACAATTGTGATTTTCCGTTTTTTTAATCTATGATGGTTTTTTTTGTAAAATATATAATTATTTTGTTATGAGATGATATTTGTGTTGTTTTTTTTATGTATAGTTACTTCATTATGAGATGAGATCTAGGAAAGAGAGAAATATTGGGAAAAAAGATTTTAAGAACTTGTAATTCAAAATTTTAATGGATTATTTATTTATTTTTATTTAATCTATAATTCCTTTGTTAGCTAATAGAATTGTTTTTAAAATCACAAAAATTAGTAATTGTGAAATGAGACTTTAGAACTCTCACAAGCCTTCTCATTAGAAATTCCATTTTCCATATATAATACTAGCCTATCACCCGTTCTATGCACGGAGTAATTATAGATATTTATATTTTTTTAAGATTTTTTTTAATATATAAATTATGTTTTTAAAGATTTTTTATAAAAATAATTTAACAATCTTATCACTAACCATAATGTCTAAGAGAAGTAGAAAAATGTATTGCAATAACTATGCAAGAATTGTATCTATAATTATTTGTATGAGGGGATTTTAAATGCTAATTAAGGAATTTTGATCAAATTAATAAATGCAGGCATGTGGAAAAGACATGTAGATTGAAAAAAGTTAATAAATATTGATCAAGAGATTTTGACCAAATCAATAAATGCTAAGTTTTTTTTTTTTTAATCAAAAAATCAGGAAATTTAGATTGGAATATTGGAGCTCCCACAAGGCTTAGGATTGGAAACCCTCTTTTCCTTAATATAGAGATATAGATTAAAGTTTAATATTTTGATAATAATCATATATGTTGGATTTTTCAAGAATTTTTTTTTTATATTTGTTCTAAATACATTAAAGTGTTATTATAAGGGATAATAATCATATGTGTTGGGACTTTTTAAGGAATTCATGTGTTGGATTTCAAAGAATTTTTTTTATGCTTGTTCTTAATGCATTAAAGTGTTATTATGAGGGTAAGACTTGAGAGTTGGGAGAAGTTAATAAATGTTAAGATTTTTTTTTTAAAATCAAAAAATCAGGAAATTTAGATTGAGAGATTGGAGTTCTCACAAGGCTTGGGGTTAAAAACCCCTTTTTGCTTAATATATAGTATAGATAGACTAACCTACCACCCGTGCTATGCACGGGATAATTATAAATATTTTATATTTGTTTTAGATTTTTTTTAATATATAAATTATGTTTTTTAAGATTTTTCATAAAAATAATTTAACGATCTTATCACTAACCATAGTGTATGGGAGAAATTGAAAATGGTACAGCAGTAACTATACATGGATTGTATCTATAATTATTTGTATGATGGGATTTTAAATGCTGATTAGGGGATTTTGACCAAATCAATAAATGCAGGCATGTGGAAAGACATGTAGATTGAAAAAATTTAATAAATGCTGATCAAGGAATTTTGACCAAATCAATAAATGCTGAGATTTTTTTTAAATAAAAAATAAAAAATTTAGAAAATTCAGATTGAGATATTGAAGCTCTCACAAGCCTTGGGGGTTAAAAACCCCCTTTTGCTTAATATATAGTATAGATACTAGCATATCACCCGTGCTATACACGGATTGTGTTTACAATTATCTATATATGTGAATTGTGATTTTTTAATTTTTTTTAAATTTTTAAATGTCTTTTTTTTTCCCTCTTTTATATTATATTAAAGTTTAATATTTTGATAATAATCATATGTGTTAGATTTTTCAAGAAATTTTTTGTATGCTTGTTCTTAATGCATTAAAGTGTTATTATGAGGGATAATAATCATATGTGTTGGGACTTTTCAAGGAATTCATATGTGTTGGATTTCAAAGAATTTTTTTTAGAATAAAGGTTGAGACCCCCTTTGGGGGTCACCCCCTTCACCCCATTTAGTTTTGATTGGTCAACTTTTCTTTTTCTTTTTTTCTTTTTTTTCTTCTCACCCAATCCCCAACCTCCATGTGTGTGAGGGGGTTGTGGGGGTGGGTGTTTTAACGGGGTCTAAATCAATGCCCTTTTTTTTTATACAAAAATGTTTGAGACCCCCTTTCCCACTCACCCCCTTTGACCCCCTTTCCTTCTTATTGGCCAGTTTTTCTTTTCTATTTTTTTTCTTTTCCTTCTCCTCCAATCACCATCCGCCACATGTGTGTGGGGGGTGGTGGGGGTGGTGATTGGAGGGGGCCTCTATCAATGCTCTTTTTTATATTTGTTCTTAATGCATTAAAGTGTTATTATGAAGGTAAGACTTGGGAGTTGGGAGAAGTTAATAAATGCTAAGATTTTTTTTTTAAAATCAAAAAATCAAGAAATTTAGATTGAAAGATCGTTTTTAAAGATTTTTTATAAAAATAATTTAACAATTTTATCACTAATCACAGTGTATGGGAGAAGTTGAAAAGGGTACTACAGTAACTATACACGGATTGTATTTATAATTATTTGTATGAGAAGATTTTAAATGCTGATCAGGAGATTTTCACTAAATCAATAAATGCAGACATGTGGAAAGATATGTGGATTGAAAAAAGTTAATAAATACTGATCAGGGGATTTTGACCAAATCAATAAATGCTGATTTTTTTTTTAAATAAAAAATTTAGAAAATTCAGATTGGGATATTGAAGCTCCCACAGGCCTTAGAGGTTTAAAACCCCCTTTTGCTTAATATATACTAGCATATCACCCGTGTTATGCACGGATTGTATTTACAATTATTTATATATGTGAATTGTGATTTTTATTTTTTTATTTTTAAATGTCTTATTTTTTTCCCTTTTTTATATTATATTAAAGTTTAATATTTTGATAATAATCATATGTGTTGGACTTTTTAAGGAATTAAATGTCTTTTTTTTATTATATTATATTAAAGTTTAATATTTTGATAATAATCATATGTGTTGGACATTTCAAGAAATTTTTTTTATGCTTGTTCTTAATGCATTAAAGTATTATTATGAGGAATAATAATCATATGTGTTAGGACTTTTCAAGGAATTCATATGTGTTAGATTTCAAAGAATTTTTTTATACTTGTTCTTAATGCATTAAAGTGTTATTATGAAGGTAAGACTTGGGAGTTGGAAAAAGTTAATAAATGCTAAGATTTTTTTTTTAAATAAAAAAATCAAGAAATTTAGATTGGGAGATTGGAACTCCCACAAGGCATATATGTGAATTGTGATTTTTAAATTTTTTTTTAAATGTCTTATTTTTTTTTTCCTTTTTTTATATTACATTAAAGTTTAATATTTTGATAATAATCATATGTGTTGGACTTTTCAAGGAATTAAATTTTTTTTTTGTTATATTATATTAAAGTTTAATATTTTGATAATAATCATATGTGTTGGACATTTCAAGAAATTTTTTTTATGTTTATTCTTAATGCATTAAAATGTTATTATGAGGGATAATAATCATATGTGTTGGGACTTTTCAAGGAATTCATGTGTTGAATTTCAAAGAATTTTTTCTATGATTATTCTTAATGCATTAAAGTGTTATTATGAGGGTAAGACTTGGGAGTTGGGAGAAGTTAATAAATGCTAAAAAAAAATTTAAATCAAAAAATCAGAAAATTTAGATTGAGAGATTGGAACTCCCACAAGGCTTGGGGTTAAAAACCCCATTTTGCTTAATATATAGTATAGATAGATTATAGATAGATAGATAGATAGATAGATAGATATATTAAAGCCGAGTTCTTTGATTTCATCTATATTCACTTGATAATTTGAGAGTGGACACGTGTCAAGCCTTTACACAAACATTTGGCACATTTTTTGAGCACTATTAATGAAATGCACAGTGTAAGTTTTTTTTCTTTTTTTTTTTTTTTTTTTTTTTTGCAATTGCAATTTGTTATTTTTTAATAAGAATTTATAGTTGTTTTAGATATTTTTTTTATATGCAAATTATTTTTTTTTAGATTTTTTTATAAAAATAATTTAACAATCTCATCACTAATCATAGTGTATGGAAAAAGTTGAAAAGGGTGCAGCAGTAGGTATGAGAGAAGTCAAAAATGCTTGAAAAATTTAGCCAAAATCCCACTATTGGACCCTTGTTTAGTGAAAAAGAACAACCCAATTTATTTTGCTTCATAAATCCTCTAAGGATAAGACACATAATTGAGTAAGAACAAAGTAATATATATATATATATATTTGTTCTTGAACAATATTTCCAGAGTAACATGTTACTGTCAGACAAAGTAACATGCTACTGTTAAACAGAATAACATGTTACTATTACTGTTATTATATCAATTTCAACGGTAATAATTTTTTTTTTTTTAAAATTTCATAGTCAACATGGATCTTATTTGATAGATCTTAATGAAAGAATTCTAAAAATATTAATTTTATTAAAAATCGACATCTATGTCAAAAGTTATTTTATTTTAAAGTTTAATATTTTGATAATAATGATAAATGTTGGATTTTTCAAGGAAATTTTGTTATACTTGTCCTTAATGCATTAAAGTTTCATTATGAGAGAATTTTGACCAAATCTTCCAAAAGGCTTGTGGGTTGGGAGAAATTAATAAATGTTGAGGTTTTTTCTTTAAAAAAATCAAAAAATTAGAAAATTAAGATTGAGATATTGGAGCTCGCACAATGATTGTAGGTTAAAAACCCCATTTTTCTTATATAATACTAGCCTATCACCCGTGCTATGCACGGAAAATTATAGATATTTATATTTGTTTTAGATTTTTTTTTAATATATAAATTATGTTTTTTTAAGATTTTTTATAAAAATAATTTAACAATCTTATCACTAATCATAATGTATGAGAGAAGTTGAAAAATGTACTGCAGTAACTATACACAGATTGTATCTATAATTATTTTTATGAGGGGATTTTAAATGTTGATCAAGGGATTTTGACCAAATCAATAAATGCAGGCATGTGGAAAGACATGTGGATTGAAAAAAGTTAATAAATGCTTATCAGAGAATTTTGACCAAATCAATAAATGTTGTGTTTTTTTTTTTTTTAATAAAAAATTTAGAAAATTCAGATTGGGATTATTTAGAGTCATTGAACAAACTACAATCACATTTTTCTTTTTGTGAGTTAACTTCAATCATATTAAAAAATTAAATTATAAACAAAAGGAGATAACTTCAATCATACAAATCACAATTTTTTTAATGCTATCTAACTACAATGACATTTTTCTCATAATAAAAAAAATAATTGAAAAAAATAACCATCAAAATAGTAAATAAAAAAAATTATTTAGAACCATTGAACAAACTACAATCACATTTTTCTTTTTGTGAGTGTTTATGTTTATCTAACTTCAATCATATTAAAAAATAAAATTATAAACAAAAGGAGATAACTTTAATCATACAAATCGAAATTTTTTTAATGCTATCTAATCATCATCAATAATTAAAAAAACACAATAATTTATTTTTCAAAAAACATAGTGAGTTAAAAAGATCAATTACAATTTTTTTGAGGTCAAAATACAATCTAATTATCATCAACAATTGGTACATTATGTGACCCTAATGAGTACAATCCATTTTGTTTTTCAAAAAACACAGTGAGTTAAAAATCAAATCACAAATTAAGTGAATTGATAGTTAAAAAAACACAATAATTTTTTTTCAAAAAACACAGTGAGTTAAACAAATCAATTACAATTTTTTTTTCAAAATACAATCTAATCATTATCAATAATTGGTACTTTAAAAATCAAATCATAAAAAAATCAAATCAAATCACAAATATTTTTATGCTATCTAACTACAATCATATTTTTTTTCATAAATAATTGTAAAGAAAAACCATTAAAACAGTAAATAAAAGATTAAATCACATTTAAAAAAAAAAAAGAACCATTGAACAAACTACAATCACATCACATTTTTTCCATAATAAAATAAATAAATAAATGAAAAAAAGAACCATTGACTAACTATAATCACATTAAAAAAAAAGAACCATTGAAGTAACTACATTCACATTTTTTTCTTTGTAAGTGTTTATATTTATCTAACTTCAATCATATTAAAAATAAAATTAAAATAGTAAATAAAAAGATTAAATAACATTAAAAAAAAAAAACCCATTGAACTAACTACAACAATCATATTAAAAAAAATAGAAATTGAACAAACTACAATCATATCACATTACAATCACATTTTTTTCTTTGTGAGTATTTATGTTTATTTAACTTTAATCATATTAAAAATAAAATTAAAATAGTAAATAAAAAGATTAAATAACATTAAAAAAAAAAACCCATTGAACTAACTACAACAATCATATTAAAAAAAAGAGCCATTGAACAAATTACAATCACATCACATTTTTCCCATAATAAAATAAATAAATGAAAAAAAAGAACTATTAAACTAATTACAATCACATTAAAAAAAAAAGAATCATTCAACTAATTATAATCACATTTTTCTCTGTGTGAGAGTTTATATTTATCTAACTTCAATCATATTAAAAAATCAAATTATAATTTTTTATTCGTTAGGTAAATCACAAATATTTTTATGCACTATCTAACTACAATATTAAAACAGTAAACAAAAGGAAAAGTCAAGAAGGAGAAAACAAAAAGAAGACTTACTGTTTGCATACGCAGTCATTGAAGTTAAAAGTGTAGAAGTGAGAAGCTAAGCAGGAGAAAACAAAAATGAGACTCACTGTTTGCAATAGGTATGTGAAAAGTAAAAAAGAGTGTGTGAATTAGAGAAGTTAAAAAAATTTGGAAGAATTTAATAAGTACTAAGTTTTTTTTTCAAAAAAAATCAAAAAATTTAAAAAATTAAGGTCCACAAAACTTGTGGGTTAGAGATAGATATAAATAAATAGATAGATATAGATATAGATATTTATATTTGTTTTAAATTTTTTTTAATATACAAATTATTTGTTTTTGAAAAGGTACTACAGTAATCTATACTATATATTAAGCAAAAGGGGGGTTTTTAACCCCAAGCCTTGTGGGAGTTCCAATCTCCCAATCTAAATTTCTTGGTTTTTTGATTTAAAAAAAAAAAAAAACTTAGCATTTATTAATTTCTTCCAACCCCAAGTCTTACTCTCATAATAATACTTTAATGCATTAAGTACAAGCATGAAAAAAAATTCTTTGAAATTCAACACATATGAATTTCTTGAAAAGTCTCAACATATATGATTATTATCCCTCATAATAACACTTTAATGCATTAAGAACAAACATAAAAAAAAATTTCTTCAAAAGTCCAACACATATGATTATTATCAAAATATTAAACTTTAATATAATATAATAAAAAAAGAAGACATTTAAAAAAAAAAAAAAAGACATTTAAAAATCGCAATTCACATATATAGATAATTGTAAATATATTAAGGAAAATGGGGTTTCTAAACCCCAAGCCTTGTGGGAGCTCCAATATCTCAATCTTAATTTTCTAAATTTTTGATTTAAAAAAAAAACTCAGCATTTATTGATTTGGTCAAAATCCCCTGATCAGCATTTATTAACTTTTTTCAATCCACATATCTGCATTTATTGATTTGGTCAAAATACCTGATTAGCATTTAAAATCCTCTCATATAAATAATTATAGATACGGCCCGTGCATAGTTACTGCAGTAGCCTTTTTAATTTCTCCTGTACACTATGGTTAGTGATAAGATTGTTAAATTATTTTTATAACAAATCTTAAAAAAATATAATTTATATATTAAAAAAAATTAAGACAAATATAAATTTCTATAATTATCCCGTGCATAACACGGGTGATAGGCTAGTGTATAGTTACTGCAGTACCCAAAATCCCCTGAACAACATTTGTTAACTTTTTTCAATCCACATGCCTGCATTTATTGATTTGGTCAAAATACTTGATTAGCATTTAAAATCCCCTCATACAAATAATTATAGATACAGCCCGTGCATAGTTACTGCAGTAGCCTTTTTAATTTCTCCTGTACACTATAGTTAGTGATAAGATTGTTAAATTATTTTTATAAAAAATCTTAAAAAATATAATTTATATATTAAAAAAAATTAAAACAAATATAAATATCTATAATTATCCCGTGCATAGCACGGGTGATAGGATAGTGTATAGTTACTGCAGTACCCTTTTCAACTTCTTCCATACACTATGGTTAGTGATAAGATTGTTAAATTATTTTTATAAAAAAATCTTAAAAAACATAATTTATATATTAAAAAAAATCTAAAACAAATATAAATATCTATAATTATCCCGTGCATAGCACGGGTGATAGGCTAATTATGAGAGAAGTCAAAAAGTCTTGTGGGTTGAAAGAAATTAATAAATGATGAGGTTAAATTTTTTTTTTTTTTATAAAAAAAAAAGACAAAAAATTAGAAAATTAGGATTGACATATTGGAGCTCCCACAAGCCTTGGGGGTTAGAAACCCCCTTTTGCTTAATATATAGTATAGACTAGCCTATCACCCGTGCCATGCACGGGATAATTATAGATATTTATATTTGTTTTTAATTTTTTTTTAACATATAAATTATATTTTTAAAGATTTTTTATAAAAATAATTTAACAATCTTATCACTGACCATAGTGTATGAGAGAAGTTGAAAATGATACCGCATTAACTATACACATATTGTATCTATAATTATTTTTATGAGGAGATTTTAAATAGGTATGTGAAAAATTAAAAAGAGTGTGTGTATTGGAGAAGTTAAAAAGACTTGGAAAAATTTAATAAGTGCTAAGTTTTTTTATAAAAAAAATCAAAAAAATTAAGAAATTAAGGTTCAGATATTGGAACTCCCACAAAACTTGTGGGTTAGAGATAGATATAAATAAATAGATAGATATAGATATAGATATTTATATTTGTTTTAAATTTTTTTTAATATACAAATTATTTATTTTAGAAAAGATACTGCAGTAATTATGAGAGAAGTCAAAAAATCTTGTGGGTTGAGAGAAGTTAATAAATGCTATGGTTAATTTTTTTTTTAAAAAAAACAAAAAATTAAAAAATTAGGATTGGCATATTGAAACTCCCACAGGCTTGGGGGTTAAAAAACCCCATTTTGCTTAATATATAGTATAGATATAGATAGATATAGATAGATATGGTCATATACAACCAATGGCAGAAGAAGCAACTATCACAACAGTAGCTAATACAATAGTTTCTACATCAGAAGCAACAGAACTAGTAGCTTACCAGGATGTAAATGAAGCCCTTGATAAATGGACAATTCCTAAAGTGAAACCAAAAACTATTTATAAAATTAGAACATTTGATTTTACCAATAGAAAAATCATTAAAACTTTTGAACATGAAATTCCTTTACAGAATAAAGATGAAGTAATTCAATTATTACACATACAGGATTTAGCACCTTTTCTGAAAAAATATAAATATGTCCATAGAGGACTCGTCCAGATAGGACTCGTCCAGATAGCCTTTAAACCCTTAACTCTGTTAGGACAAAATACCAGTCTTACTTGTACATTTCGAGATGGCAGATGCCTTGATTGGAGAGCTTCTTTAACATAAGTTATATTTGGCACGTGTTATTCAAAAAAATTTCTTTCTTAGAGGCTAAGAAAGGTTAGTTTGAGTTAAATTTGGTCACTTAAGCTAATGAAACAATTAGTAGTCTAAGCCAATTATTTCCGAGAACAAAATTGAGAAGGATGGAGAAGGATAGAGAAAGTTAGAAAAAAACATTCTTCTTGAGAGCTAGAAGAAAAACTTAGAGAAAAGAAAGAGAAATAGGAAGAAAATCAAAGGGTATTCAAATTCATCATTTTGTACTTGAAAATTGAACACTTAGGTGAGTTAGAAAACCTAAAATGAGGTTCTTAAGTTAAACTAATATGGTTAAGCTACAATTAATAAGAAAATTCTTTTTTTAAAGACTAAATAAGGCTAGTTTAAGTTAAACTTAATCACTTAAACTAATGGTACAATTAATGGCCTAAGATAAAGCGTGTTTTTGTTTTCTCTTATTTACTCTTCACACTTGCAATTTATATGGGACAAATATGAACATATTTTATTAATATTTTTAAGAAAGTTAAAGGCATTTGTATTCAATGCAAGCAGAATATCTAACGATAATTTGGTAAGAGTTAAACAATTTTACATTTCAAAAGGACTAATCTAACCGTGACAGAAATGAAAGCCCGTATTTTCTTCTCACCTATACAATCTTGCCTACCATATTTCAAACATATTATTAAGAAGAAAAAAAAAATGAAGACAATCTTATTCATTTGCTAATAATTTTTAAGCAAGATTTCACATCAAGTGGCAGGCACGTGTCAAAATTTTCAATAATCTAATAATTGTGAGTGTTTTGAGATATATAGAGCTATAAAAAAAATTTAACAAATTTTTTTTATCCCACTCAAAAGATTAAAAAAAGGAAAAAAATATTGTACATATTTTAGTAATTTCGAAACACTTTTTAACATTTTTTCAATGATTTTCAAAATACTTTTTGTTCAAATCTCGATATTAATATATAACATAACACTTGTAAGTAAGCATTTACCCTTTTACATAACATGTTTTCTAACATTTGAATTAATTGGATCTATAATAATAATAATATAAAAATCATATAGCAACATACATGGGGGTTTCACTGTTGAGATATTTTAATATCCACATCCTTTCAAAGGATGTATTATATGCATCTTTTTATATGATTTTTTTTTAGTTATGATTAATTTTTTTTCTTTAATTATGACATTATTTTAATTGTGACTCATGAGATCTTTAATTATATCTCATGTTATGTTTAATTATGATATTTTTTTAATTATAACTTAAAAAATATACAATTATATTATTATTTTTAATTATAAAATACATGTGTACCATAGCATATCTTTTCACTTTTTTTGTTATTTTTTCAATGAAGAGAAGCTTCATTGAATGTGAGTTGTGTATGAATTAGAACAGATCTATGAGCTTTGTGTCTTTTTCCTTGGAGAAGAGAATACTCACTCTGTTTAGTTTCAATTTTCAGAATTTATTTTTTAAAAAATTTTATTTTTTATTTTTCATATTTTTTTATTTTTAGTAATTTTTTAAAATTTTTAAATATTTTTAGACATACCTAACATAAATGTATTTAAAAAATATAATATTTACGATTTTTTTTAAAAATTCACTAAATATAAAAAATCTAAAAATATATAAAAATTCAGCTTATTTTTTGTATTATCGTATATTTATTAATTTTTTAAAATATTTTTTTACAAATATTTTATTATTTAGATATATTTAAATAAGATATATCTAAAAAAAATTACTTAAAATTTTAATAATATTTATTTTAAAAATAAAAAATTAAATTTAAAAAAAATTAAATTTAAAAAATTGAAATCAAACGCAATAATTAGAATGTTGAAGGATTCTCTGTCGCTGTTGGCTACTTTTCTGTTTTTTCTCCTTCGTAGAAAGAGAGAGCACACAGAAAGAGACCCCACACGCCTGCCTATCCCTCTAAGGCCACGTTTGTTTGGCTCTTTGGGAGGGGGGATTGGATTAGCAATCCGTGGGACCTACCAAACCCTTGTTTGTTTACACTACAATGTGATAGGATTAGCAGTGAAGGGGGCTTAGTAATCCCCCCTGTAGGGGGATTAGCTTGGGTGAATTTTAGGTGGGATTAGGAAAATAGTGAGGGGATTGAGTCTATTTTATATAAAAAAAATTGTTTTTTAATTTCATTTTTTTTTTACCAAGTGCACTTATTTACTTTAATATTTGTTTTAATTTTTTTTAATATAGAAATAATTTATTTATTTATTTTATATAAAAATAATTTAACAATCCCATCACTAATTATCTCCCACACTATCATCAAAACAAACACACTTTTACTTAATCCTCTCACTAACAATCCACACATTAACAATCCCTTCACTAACAATCCCTTCACTAACAATCCCATCCAACCTAACCCGCCAAACAAACGTGGCCTAAAAGTAATCTCAGCCACCCCAATAGTTGGCTTTTTGTGCATTGACTATATTTTGACTTGTACCCCACTCATATATTTTCTTCCATAACTATTAACAACCATTCTAATAAGTCTACCCATGGATATGTCTGCAGTGGATCTGTTTAGCACCACTGTTAGTTTGAGTTAACATTTCATCGGAAAGCGCGCGAGGACTTGACTCCTATAAAATTGTGTTTAACTTATAAATTTATGTAAAAAATTTTATAAAAAAAAAAAAAAAAAAGTGAAATATAAATAATTTTTATCAAAATTAATTGATGAAAATTCATTTCTATGAGTTCATAAGTTATTTAGTTTAAGTTTTAATATTTTTTTGATAATAAGGACACATGTTGAAAAATTATTGAAAAAGTCATTGACTCCTATAAAATTGTGTTTAACTTATAAATTTATGTAAAAATTTTTATAAAAAAAAAAGGAGTGAAATATAAATAATTTTTATCAAAATTAATTGAAGAAAATTCATTTCTATGAGATCATAAGTTATTTAGTTTAAGGTTTAATATTTTTTAATAATAAGGACACACGTTGAAAAATTATTGAAAAAGTCATCGACAAGTCACCAACAACGGCCAATAATGGCGGTTAGTGGTAGTGAGGTGGATAGATAAGTGATATTAAATAAATAAGTAACACGTGTATAGAATGGTAATATTTGACAAATAAATAATACGTGTACACATAAGTGACATTTGAACGGACAAACGTATATAGATAAGTTTTGAATAAAAAGTTATCCTTTTGGACAGATGTTCTTTTGGACCAAAAAAAAATGAGGAAGGATATCAGGGCCGGCCCTGAGTTTTCGGGAGCCTAAGGCGAAATAATTTTTCGGGGCCTTTTTAGATATTTAAAAAAAATAAAAATAAAAATCACTCTGTTTGGTTTAGAGTTTTCAAAAATAATTGTCTAAGTTTACAATTCGTATTTTTTTATATTTTTTGTATTTGGTAACATTTTTAAAAATATATATATAAATATTATAGTTTTAAGTGTATCTAAATTAGATGTATCTACAAATAAATAAATAAAAATTGTGTAAAATATTTTTTTAAAAAAATACTAAAAAACACATAATTGGGCCATAAAGAGAGAAAAAAATAGGCCACACAAAATTAAGCTAACGACTAATACATATTCATATATTTAATATTGTATTTTTTAAATTGTACTAACAAATAAAACTTATAAATATTTTTTAATTGAGACTTTTATCAATTGGGCCAAATAGATTTTTTGAGACCCCCTTTAAAATAGCCTAAATTAATTAAATAGAATTGGGCCATTTTAAATTTTTAATATAGTGTAAGACTAAATTTGGAGCCCTTTTTTGGGCCTAATTTTTAGGACCCTATACACAGGCCTCACTAGCCTTAGCCCATGACCGGCCATGAGGATATCAAAAAAGCAATGAGTAGAAAAATTATTTCAAAATGATGAAGATATAAGTGATTTATGCATTAGATTATGTAAATAAATGTTGTACCTCTATCATTTAAAAATTATTATTATTTACTTATTATTTTTTTAAAATTCTCCCAAAAATTAAGCTAAGGCCTATTAGCTCAACAATTTCCGAAATGAAACTTTGTCCTAAGTACTTTTTTTTTTTTTTTTAATTTTTTTTTTTAACTTCTTACTTAAATTCACAATTCAAACACAGTTTAAAAGTAAACCAAGTCACTTTTGGATAGGTTTGGACTGAGCTCATACCAGATAATAAAAGTTCAAAATCATTTCTTAAAGCTGACTAGGCCCAAGATCTAGCATATACTTTATGCCCCCCACACCGCCAAAAAATAAAAAATAAATTTTTTAAAAAAAGTTCCAAGCTCTTTTTAGCATATCTACAGGTCAAAGTGTAGTCCCTTGAAAACCTCTTACCTTATTAAAAAGGGAGAATTTTAAAAACTCTCCATATAGTAATTTGTGATTATAATTTAATTGAAAATAACGTATAACAATTTTAATTAAATAATTAATAACAAATTAGTATAACGATGTAACATGAAAAAAAATCATAATTGGACTCCTCCAATTATGATTAAAAAAAAAAAAACCCACGAATTAAAATCACAAAATAATTTACTACGAAGACAAAAAAAAAATTACACGAGAACCCTCAATTACCTAAGAATCCACACCCGAATTGAACGGAACTTGATGTGCCTCTTCCACTACCGTCTTCACCTTAGAATTGCTTTGTCCAACATTGAATTCACAATACCGATGTTGAATCTACGACGATGAGTCACTCCAAAATCCACCAAAGTTTCAAGTCTAAGTTCTTCGGAATCCACCGATGAACACCTCTCTCTTTTTGTGAATGAAAGAACAAAATAACCCTTGATGATAGTTAATACGAAACCCCGTTGATCAATTGATCACTCTCAGATCAAGTAAAACAATACATAAACACTCTCCAATATAGAATACTTTGTTTGCTCTTCCTTTCTAAAAATCTGGAGCGGTTAAACTTTAAAAATAACAAATAACAAACAGCACACCTTATACTAAATAGAGCCATGAAGATCGCTCGAGCACTCACTTAACCGCTCAAGCGGTGTGACTAAAGGCAGTGCTCACATATAAGCCAACCGCTCGAGCACAACATCTACTGCTCGAGTAGTAAAACATGTTTTCTAGAAATTTAGAATACAAGCAAAGATACTAGATGAACTATTTCATTGCTCGAGTGCACTAAAGACCGCTCGAGCGGTTAATCAATTTTGACTTCTTGGCTTCGAGGGCACTGTCCCTCAATCCCCGTACGTGCTTTTAGCGAAGTGACAAACAAAGAATACTTAAGTCAAGATACGAAATGTCGGCACAAATTCCGCTACACAGGCACAAATCAGATTGGATTCGTATCTAAATTCTCATAACTCACTGATATCATAGAGCGAATAAAAATACGACTAAATAAAGTTTTGTCTAACGAGATTGCCAATTACAAAAACCTAACAAAAGGCTTTGGATTCGACTTTTTTACCAATGAGTCTTAATTATTAAGTTTCATTGTCAATATTATTTATTGAGTTTCATTGTAATTTAATAAAAATGTGAAACATTTGATTTGATAGTATTGACAATATTATTATTTATTGAAACATTTGAGTTTCAATATTATTTATTGAAGCATATTTCTTTTTTTCAAAAAAAAAATGTGATAATATTTGTTATAAAAATTAGATGTGCAAAAAATCAAACTATTTGACAATTTTAACTATTTGATTTTTTTTTTCAGGGAAAAAAAATGATAGGCATAATACTTTTAAAAAAGTTTCAAAAAGTATTTGAGGTATCAAAAGGTTAAACTTCTTCGCATCAAATTATTACTATTTTTTTTCCCCAAATGTAATGTATCTAGATAAACTTTGAAATGTGCTTGACCGTGATTATAAAATATAACAAATAAAGAAATACATAACAGTATATAACTGTACAGTCTATAACAACCCATAACTTTCCAACACCGACAAATATGTTTAAATAATTAAGCAGTAATGATTCAAAACACTAATTTTAGCACTTTAATAGAGCACTAATTAGAGTTGATTTTAGAACTTAAAAATTAAAAGTCCGATGCATTTTTCATAATCAAGAGAATCCAAAGTGTGTGTGTGTTTTTTTTAAATTTTTTTTTAGAGCATGGTAGTTTTTTGTCAAGGAAATATAATAAAAAATATGAATATGATAACCATATTATTATTTTAAAAATCCACAATGTGCTTGTGAAATAAAATGAGATCTTCTAATACAGACAAATCATAACCATTCAAACAGGATTTGAAGATCTTCTAATTTAAATGAGGATTGGACAAAAGAATTCACATGATTAGGCATTCAAAGCTTTTTTTTTTTTTTTGCCACTTAATAATTATTCACAAGACCAACCTTTTGACAGATGGAGTATATTAATCTCTTTTAAGATTTAAAATAAATAAATAATTTAAAGACATAAAAATAAATAAATATATATTTCAATGTAAAAATTATAATAAAATGATTTTTTCATTCAAATAACTAATAAATTATTGATAAAATGAGGTTAAATATTATGTAAATTAAACATTTAAGAGAACCCAATATAATTATACTAAACTTGTGAGAAAGAAAAAAATAATTATATAGGATGAATATGTAATTCAACAATCAAATTATTGTAAACAAAAAAGATTTGTGTAGGCTGAACATGTAATTCAACAACTAAATTCTTGAAATAAAAACATGACCAAAAAAATATTTCAAAGAATTTATGCTTGAATTTTTTTTTAATAAGTCTAAGAATATAAAATCGACTACAAAATCAATCACATAAAATATAAGTAGAATAATTTGAGAGAAATTATATATTTTTATGATGAATCTTATCATCTAATATGTATGATTAAAATTATTTTATACGATTAATTAGGTATATGTAATGTTGTTGAAATGTTTTATGCCACGTGTGTAAGTTGATCTAATAGATATGTGATGTGCATATGCTACCTGTGCCTAATAATACGAGCACATGATAATCTTTTTTTTTCTTTCATAAGCCATCTACTTGTGTTATTAGACACATATTTCCACATGATAAGCCAACACCTTATATGATTTTTTCTTTTTCTGGATTGGCATCACAATTGTTCAAAACTTTATATAATGTGGGATTCACTGTTTGGTTGAATGTACAGTGATTCATATTAGGGTAAAATTATCTAAATAGTCCCTAAAGTGTATTATATATTTTTATGAGAGAGTTATGCATAGGTCTTAATAAATGAATTTATTATTTAATAAGTCTTGTGATAATTAACGGTATTTTTCATTAAATACTATTAAAAATTTTCATTAATTGTTAATTTTCAGTAACAGTTTGAAAATTTTGTTACAAAAAAATCACTGATTATAAGTTTTATAATTTAAAAGAATCATTATAAAAAGCGTTACTAATTTTCAACTTCCAGCGACAATTTAAAAAATTTGTCACATAAAAATGTTACTAGATTTTAGCGACAATTTATAAAATCATGACAAAAAAATCACTAATTGTCAATTTTTAGCAACATATGCAAAAAAGTATCATAAAAAATTATTTTTAGCTACAATTTTACTAGGATTAATTTTTAATAGGACTTAATGGGAATTAAGTCCAACTATTAGAATATATTGATAGTTAATCCTATTTTTATTTTAGTCCCTAATATTTAATTTGCATCAGTTACATTTTTTAATTTTACATATGAATTTAATGTGATCTCTTCTC
Organism: Camellia granthamiana; assembly: GCA_036172215.1. Classification (NCBI taxonomy): domain Eukaryota; kingdom Viridiplantae; phylum Streptophyta; class Magnoliopsida; order Ericales; family Theaceae; genus Camellia; species Camellia granthamiana. Next base: position 11,529,009 of record CM069908.1, on the reverse strand, counting down.
AATACCAGGGACGGACCAAGTGTAGACTGTAAGAATGGTTTTGGAAAAAAAAAAAAAAAACAGATGTTTCTTAAACTTTGGTCTATTTTTTAGGTAGGACTCATGCGCTAAAGTTGGTAATGTGATCTCTTCTCAATACCAGGGACGGACCAAGTGTAGACTGTAAGAATGGTTTTGGAAAAAAAAAAAAAAAAAAAAAAAACAGATGTTTCTTAAACTTTGGTCTATTTTTTAGGTAGGACCCATGCGCTAAAGTTGGTGGGTCCAAATGGCAATGCCTTCTTTGCAACGTAACGATTCACGTCGTATATTTAGTTGCTCAAAACCATTATCGGGTGAATGAGAAATTGAAACCAAAGTGAGCTTCATGAAAATGGTGTTTTGGTGAAATTTCTATAAAAGGTTGGAGTTAAGGTTTGTCCCACATTACTTTGGTGGGCAAACTTGGTGTGGGTTTACAAGGCTTGGGTTTACTACTTAGGGAGGGCCCCAAGGGGTACCTCAGTTTTGTGAAAGGGTGAAATTATAGGTAAAGTGAGCTAGATCCATTAGACCCAAAAATAAACATACGCACCACCTGTTGTCCTGTCGGGCGGGCTGGGTTGGGCTAGGCTTGGGCATGGGTGCGTAGTGTGAGGTTGGGTTGGGCTTGTTCGGCCCAATACTTATCTTTTTAGGCCAAAAATATTTGAATTTTATTTTTTCTAAAATTAAATTCTTATTGTTTAGAATTTGAAATTCGAACATAATTCCGAATTGACCCCAATACATTGAAACATTGGCAGTTTGGTCCCTTGCACCTCTTTAGCATTTTCCTCCAATCGAACAGATACACTATCTGTTCAAATTTAAACCCGAACAGGTATTGTACCTGTTCTATCTATCTGAACAGGTTTCTATCTGTTCAACACTGTTTCAAATAGGTTTTTACTTGTTGAAACCTGTTCTGAAAAGCCACAAGTTCTCCCATAAATAGACGGACCCTCATTTGGATTTTGCACTCAAATTTTTTTTCGTTCGTGCTTTTGTTTTGCTCTCTACATTTTGCTGCATTTATTTTTCTTATGAGAAAGTGTATAAACATAAAGTGTGTTCGTTGTTGATTATTTTATTCTGGGAGATAGACGTCCATAATTTGAAAATACTGAGAAGAGGACAAATCTATCTTAAGGACACAGTGTTATACACTGGACTTGATCAAAATTTTGTTTGAGAAAATAATAATGTAGGTGATTAATTTACTTTTCTGTTTTATTAATTTTTCCTTTTCAGATTCAGATTTTGTTTTTTGTAACAAAATAAGAATCTGTTGTTTTATTTTATTTTATTTTATATATACTGTTTTGATTTTTGTAATCAAACAGTCTCTCTCTTTTCTTTAATCATTTCTTTGAATACATTGAAAATTGTCCAACATAGACTATAGGGGACTGTGGCATCTTCTGTCTTTGAGACTACCCTGCTACTTGCAATGGTTTAGAACAGAGCACTGAAGGATTTTTTGTTTGCATGGCCACTTTCCCATTCAATGGTTCCCAGTTCATGCATTCAAGAGCAAATGTTTTACCCAATACGGCACGTGTTTGAAGTAAGTTGAAATTGAATATAATATATGTCAGAGCAATACTATAAATATAACTCACTTTAACAATTGAATCTATTTCGTGCAATATTTGAAATGTGATTGTTTGTTGTTTGATTTTATTGACTAATTAAGGGACATGTCTTTATGAATAATTTATTTTTGTAGTTGGTGTTTTTAACTTTTTTAGATTGTGAAATTATGAATGAGTTTTTTTGATTTATAAACAAGTTATAATCAACCCAAAAAATAAATTCTAGTTTTAGAACAAAAAAAAAAAAAAAAACTCTAAAAAAATAAAGTTCAATTGCACAACTCAATCTTTTGTAAGCAACACGTGCCTAACATAAGTTAAATTTATTGAGTTTGAATAGCACTTGGCTTAAATACCTTAAGTTGGCAAGTCAAGTTTGGATAGGCAGAGGTAATTTCGAGCATTACTGGAGCTGGATCGGGGCAAGTTTTGAACCCAATACAACCCATTTGACTTGCACCTTACCTATTGATGGGTCGTTGAACACACCAAAATTAAATACTAAACTATACCAAATTCTATTAGAATAATGGCAAGTCCAGGTATCGATCCACAGGGACTATTGTGAAATTAAACTAATTTAATCGTTAAATTCCTAAATTAATTTTGATAAAAAGATTGAATGATCATAACCTAATTTAATAACGAATAAATTAAACTAAGGAATTAAATTATTAATAATAAATGAAATTGGTTTACTGAATTGGGGGAAAAACTAGGGCAAAGAATCCACCACTAGCCACGTAACTAGGGTTTCCAATTGAAATCAATTATCCTAGGGTTTGAACAGATTAATGCTTTGCAACTACAAGTTCAAAGCATTTAACAAGAAAATCATCACATTCAATGTACGGGCACGAACCATCTCAAGTAGTACGAACCGTTCACTCTAAACTAGGGTAGTGACACGACTCGTCCCTCGTAGTATGGTTCGTCTCATACCTTGAATGTGAAAGAATAGAAAACTCATGTATGGATAACATTCAACAATCACAGAAAGTCAAATATTTGAAAAGATAATGAAAATTATATATAAAGAATTTCTAAAACACCATACAATGGTTCAAACCTTTATATAATTGAGAATCAAAAGGAAAACAAAATAGTTACATGGCTAGGGTTTCATCAAAACCCTAGAAAAGGCGACTAGCCACTCATAGAGGAGTGGAAGGATGAAGATGGAGAAGAAACTACCATGGAAGACATCTTGGAGCTTTTGCTTTCCTCCTCCTTTCCAAACCCTAGCCTCCCTCTTTAGGTTAAACAGTTTCAGAACCCTAGAAAAGCCTTTTTCTTTTCTTTTTATACTTCTACTTATTTCCAAACAAGTTTAAAACATCAGTTTGACTTTTCCAGAAAAAGTCAACTCTGTCCAAATTTGGTCTTTTTGCCCATTTTATGCTCCGACGATGTACAACCTGATTGACATTTAACACACATAAATTATACGGTTTGACCAGTAAGTGAAGTTAAGAGATTCTAATTAACGGCCTCAATGATGTACATTTCGGCCTTAATCACATCCCCCAACTTACTACTTGCTAGTCCTCAAGCAAGTAAAATAAAATAAAATAAAACAAAATCTATCTATTTCCTCTTTCGTGGGACAACGGTTGCATTTAGCATATGCAACAAGCCTTTAAACCACAAAGTTCCCCCAAGTGGACGAGTAAAGTCTCGTGAAGGTTTCCAGAAATGATACCCACAAACATTAACATATTCATATATACTCAACAACAAATGACCACACTACTCCACCTAACAATCAACTTATGTGCCACTACAGTGTGATATTGAGACATCATGAGTCATTAAAGACACAGTGGACAAGCATGAAGGAACCTATTGAGTCGAAACCACAATTCAGTTAATACAAAAGTAAAGTTCCCTATACTTGTGCATGCTAGTAGACAAGTCATGAGTACCCTCAGTGTAAAGTGCAATCTCCATATTAGTTAACTATCCACTATAATAGCCCAGTGTAACTCATAATAACACCCAACATATACAGAAAAACTAACCTGTTGCAGCCAAGATTTTCAAAAGTTTTTTTTTTTTTTTTTTTTTTTTTTAAATGACTGTGCAATGTCTTGATCCATTAAGCTTTCTAATCAACTCATGTAACAAGCATTGGGCCAATGACTCCCAAACCAGACGGTTTTAGGGCACTAGGTGTAAAGACACCCCTACGGGCTTAATAACTCGAGTTGAAAAGGCTACGAATCTGAACAAGTCATTCTTCTTATTTTTCCTTAACTGTGCAATGTCCAAGTCCCTTAAGCTTTCTAATTAACCCATGTAGCAAGTTTTGGGCCAATGACTCCCGAACCAGACGGTTTTAGGGCATTAGGTGTAAAGACACCCCTACGGGCGTAAAGACACCCCTACGGGCTTAATAACTCGAGTTAAAAAGGCTACGAACCCAAACTAGTCAAGTGTTTTTTTTTTTTTTTTTTTTTTTTTTTTTTTTTTTTTTTTAAGAATCTTGGCTCCTCATTTATTCTTTTCTGCAACGCTAGCTATTATCAATGATGTACACCAGGGATTATAATAAAAAGATCACCGCTATGATAGTGTGTTCATGTGAATTAAGGACATACTCATGACAAGTGTACTAAAATCACAAACACAGACAACTCTCCTCGTGCAAACATCGCATGCAAGTATCTACCCAATAAATCCTTTTCATACAAGTCTACTATGCTCTCCAATTGACATATGCAGACATCATCACACTACTTAGCAAAAAGTCACATCAAGTGAAGTAATGCAATCAAGTGAAACAAGTATAAGCATGAATTATGAGCCAGATAGAAATGCACAAAAGGAAATATAACCCCCATCCCCCAACTTGAATATGACATTGTCCTCAATGGAAAAGTAAAGAGAAATGAGAGAATATTACCTGAATTGTAGGCGCACATCAGGTAGGCAGAGAGTAACATATACACATTTCACACTCTTTTTTTTTTTTTTTTTTTTTTTTTTTGTAAATAAAAACGAAAAAAATAAAATAAAATAAAATAAAATAAGGAATAAAAAATGAACTTAAACTAAATTAGCTAAATTATAAACTAAACTAAAATAAACGAAACTAAAAAAAATAACTAAACTACAGAAAAGACTAAAGTATAAAATAAAATAACCTAAACTAAACACTTTTTTTTTTTATTTTTATAGAAGAAAAGAAAAGAAAGAAAATAATATGAAATAAAAATTCCGAAATAAAGTAAAATAAAAACTAAACTAAACTACTTGAATAATTAAATGAACAAAGACATTATAGAATTAATAATTAAAATGAAATCACTAACTACACAAGTATAATAAAAATAAAATAAAAATAAAAATAAAACCAAAATCCACTAAGTAATTAAGCGAACCAGAATTACTATGAAATAATTTAAACTAAACAAATAGAGGGAATAAACTTTTTTTTTATTTATGAACTTATGAACTTTTTTTTTTTTTTTTTGGTATGAAAATAAAAATAACAAAATAGGAAATAAAAATAAATAAAATCAAATAATAAAAATAAAAAAAAAATAAGAATTTTTTTTTGAATTTTTTTTTATTTAAAATTATAAATTAAATAAATGTATATTTATTTATTTATTTATAAAATTTATTTATGTACTTATAAAAAATTTATTTACTTAAATAAATTAAAAATGAAAGAAAATAAAATTAATAATAATAAAACAAAACCAAACAAATTTTCAAATTTTTTTTTTTATTTTTTTATTTTTTTTATTTTTTTTTTTGAAATAAAATAAAAATAAAATAAATAAAAATAATAGAAATGCCGCACATGGGCCGCACTTGGCCACGCTCATGCTTTTAAAGCAGAGTGAGGGCTCGCATATTTGCACTTTCCCGCACCTGCGGGGATCAGCCGCACCTGCGGCGATTCTCGAGCATTTTTTTTTTTTTTTTTTTTTTTTTTTTTTTCGGCGTCCGCACGTGCGGGAGTCAAGCCGACACGTGCGGCTTTCATCAAAGTTGCCCAGCCCGCACCTGCTTTTAAAGCAGGGGGCAAATTGTTTTGTGAGATATTTTTGCCTCATGTGCGCACAGTGCCGCACATGCGGCATTTTCTCCCTCTTTTTTTTTTTTTTTTTTTTTTTTTTTTAATGAACAAGTATAACAACTATTTTTTTTTTTTTTATTATTATTTTTTAAAAACACAGAAAATAAGCATGAAAAGTATGTTTTTTTTTTTTAATTAACTCTCAGCACCTAACAAAAGGCACCAAAGTTATGGCATAAAATTGCCACTTCAGAATCCCCCAGGTAATAAAACCCAGCGTAGTTTATAGCCTTCGGGCTAGTATAACCCAAATATATTAAACCATTTCTACCTTCAATTGCCATCCGAAATAAATATAACACATGGGAAAATAACGGAATGGCCACTAAGGTATAATCTCACGCGAAACCACGGCTACTACTTTTCTCCCTAACATGTGTTTGTAACTTTCCCTATTCTCCAACAGGGTGACAGACTAGGTTGATTCGGTATCCAGAATCGAGGCGCATTAAGCTACCTCAACCTCATGGGGCTACCATACAGAGTTCAAGCCGAGGTAGTTTTGAAGCAATCTCCACACCCCTGGGTATTTAAACCAGACTCTAGTATCGGAAATCCCAAACCTTTGTGTTCTAGGCTTTGCCATTCGAACTCTAGTTTCCACCGTCTCAGTTGGTCTCCTAGGAACTCACTACAAACACGGTTAGGTAGCTATACCAGACCGTCAGATGCCGTTCGGGCACGGCAAACACCAAAGGAATTACACCTTTAGAGGATTTAAAGTCTCCTAGACGCAAGTACAGCATGACGAGAGCAAAGAAAAACAAAATAGCATAGAAGGGACAGAAAAAGGAATAAGAAATTAATCTATCAATCGAAGTAAAATGGGTCCATCAAAGCAATGGACTCAATCATATCCCCATTCCAATCCCCTCTATATATGGTTTCAATCTTTGGCCATTCACTTTGAAAGTGTGGCCGGTCTTTGGATCTGCACCTCAACGGCGCCATGAATGAATGCCTCAACAACTACAAAGGGGCCATCCCATCTAGACCTTAGCTTACCCGGAAAGAGTTTCAATTTTGAATTAAAAAGCCACACTTTTTGGTCGGGTTCAAAGGATTTCCTATTAATGTGCTTGTCATGGAATTCTTTAGTCCGAGCTTTAAAAACTCTCGAACTCTCATATGCATCATTCCGGATTTCTTCCAACTCATTGAGTTGTAATTTCCGGTTGAGCCCAGCCGCGCCCATATCGAAGTTAAACTTCTTTATGGCCCACAATGCTCGGTGCTCAAGTTCAACAGGAAGATGGCAAGCTTTACCGAACACCGCTCTATATGGTGACATCCCAATGGGTGTCTTATAAGCAGTGCGGTAAGCCATAATGCATCAATTAACCTTTGTGACCAATCTTCCTATCCGGTCTCACCGTTTTCTCAATTATGTGCTTTACCTCCCTATTTGAGACTTCCACTTGGCCACTAGTTTGAGGGTGATATGGAGTGCCAACTTTATGAGTGATAGAGTATTTCTTAACTACAGACTCAAAGAACCGGTTACAAAAGTGTGTACCCTGATCACTTATTATGGCTCTAGGAAACCCAAAACGACTAAAGATGTTTTCATGTAAAAACTTGATTACCACTTTATGATCGTTTGTTCGGGTAGCTATTGCCTCCACCCACTTAGACACATAATCTACTGCCAAGAGATGTACTCAAACCCGAATGATGACGGGAAAGGGCCCATAAAATCAATCCCCCAAACATCAAATATTTCTACTACAAGAATAGGGGTCATTGGCATCATGTCACGCCGAGACATCGAACCATTTGCTGACAGCGCAAACAAGTTCTACAAAATTGATGGGCATCTTTAAAAATTGTGGGCCAATAAAACCCACTCTGTAAAATCTTGGCGGCCGTTTATGCCCACTAAAATGACCGCCACATGCAGAAGAATGACAAAATGTAAGAATGCTATGCACCTCACTCTCCGGCACACAACGTCGGATCACTTGGTCGGAGCAGTATTTAAACAACTCCGGATCCTCCCAAAAGTAATACCTGACCTGCGAAAAGAATCGGTCTTTGTCTTGCTTAGACCAATCTGCGGAATTTGTCCAATGGCCAAGTAATTTACAATATATGCAAACCACGGGGGGCTCGCTTGTGACAGCTCAAAGAGTGTTCGTCCGGAAACGAATCATGCAGAATAAGAGGGTCACTATTATACTCAACAAGGATTCGGAAGAGATGAACCGCCACCACATTCTCGGATCCTTTCTTATCACGGATCTCTAAGTCAAATTCCTGAAGCAACAAAATCCATCATGATCAGTGAAGACTATGACCTTGGAACCTAGGAGAAAGACCGGAATTTGTCTAAGGCAAAGACCACAGCTAGCAACTCTTTCTCGGTAGTAGTGTAGTTCAATTGAGCATCCGAGAGAGTGCGACTAGCATAATATATAGCAAATGGTGCCTTATTGACCCTTTGACCCAACACAGCCCCGACAGCATAATCAGAGGCATCACACATGATTTCAAAGGGAAGTGACCAATCTGGTGATTTCATGATTGGGGCAGTGGTCAAGGCCATTCTTAGTGTTTCAAATGCCTTTAAGCATGCCTCATCAAAGACAAAAGGCGCGTCCTTAACTAGTAAACTACACAAAGGACGTGATATCTTACTGAAGTCTTTAATGAACCTACGGTAAAAACCTGCATGCCCTAAGAACGACCTGATTTGACGCACGGAATTGGGTGGAGGAAGGCCTGCAATGAGGTCAACCTTAGCCTTGTCAACCTCTATACCTCGAGGGGACACAATGTGTCCCAACACTATACCCTCACGAACCATAAAATGGCTCTTTTCCCAACTCAATATTAGGTTTGCCTCAATACATCGTTCTAACACTCTAGTCAAGTTCCTAAGGCATTCCTCAAAAGATGGTCCAAACACCGAAAAGTCATCCATAAAAACCTCTAAGAATTTCTCCACCATGTCGGAGAAAATGGCCATCATACACCGTTGAAAGGTCGCCGGTGCATTACATAGCCCGAAAGGCATGCGCCTGTAAGCAAAAGTGCCAAAAGGGCATGTGAATGTGGTCTTTTCCTGGTCAGCGGGGTACACCGGGACTTGATTATACCCCGAATAGCCATCAAGAAAACAATAGAACCCCTGCCCCGCTAACCGCTCTAGGATTTGGTCAATGAAAGGTAAGGGAAAATGGTCCTTCCTAGTCGAGGAATTTAGTCTCCTATAATCAATGCACACTCGCCACCCAGTAGTGGTTCGTGTGGGGACTAACTCTCCTCCCTCATTCTCAACAACAGTGATGCCCGATTTCTTGGGCACCACTTGTGTGGGACTCACCCACTTGCTATCCGAGATGGGGTATATGATACCCGCATCCAACAATTTCAAAACCTCCTTCTTCACCACCTCTTTCATATTAGGATTCAGTCTCCGTTGCATTTCGCGAGAAGGTTTAGTGTCCTCCTCTAAGTGTATATAATGCATGCACACGGAGGGATCTATCCCTTTCAAATCAGCCACTGACCACCCTATAGCACTCCGATGTGCCACGAGAACACTCATTAACTGACTCTCCTGCTCAGCAGTCAAGTCAGATGCAATGATAACTGGTAAAGTCTCCTGGGGCCCTAAAAAAGCATACTTGAGTGTGGCCGGAAGTGGCTTCAACTCAAGTGTAGGTGGTGTGACCAAAGATGGTGGGGCAGGCTCTCTCGATAGAGGAGGAAGTGACTCAAACCGGGCTTTCCATGGAGGAAAATCCGGTGTAGAAGAAGAATTAAGCAAGACATTTACCTCCTCAACTGACCCATCTATATCAAAATTTTCAAATCCAAAATGAGCTAAACAAGCCTCTAAAGGGTCCTCTACAAGAATGGAGGGCAAAGCCTCCTCAACAATCTCATCCACAACATCTACTAATAAGCACTCCTCTCTCTCATGAGGTTGTTGTGATGCTTGGAAAACATTAAGTTTCACTTGCATGTTACCAAATGAAACTTCCATAACCCCGGTTCGACAATTAATGCATGCATTGGCCGTAGCCAAGAAAGGTCGACCCAAAATCACCGGGATTTGTTTCCTCGAACTGGCTACCGGTTCCATATCTAAAACCAAAAAGTCAACAGGGAAGTAGAACCTATCAACCTTAACTAATACATCCTCAATCATGCCACGTGGCACTTTAAGGGACCGGTCAGCCAACTGAAGAGTAACAGTAGTGGGCTTCAACTCACCAAGCCCAAATTCTTCGTACACAGAGTACGGCAACAAATTGACACTCGCCCCTAAATCCAATAAGGCCCTATCAATGAAGTGGTCCCCTATAATGCATGCAATGGTTGGGGCTCCCGGGTCCTTAAGCTTAGGAGGTGTGTCATTCAACAAAATGGAGCTTACTTGCTCCGTGAGTAGGACCTTTTGGGACACATGTGTCCTAGATTTACGCTTTTGCGTACAAAGGTCCTTCAGAAATTTGGCATATGATGGTACTTGCTTAATCGCCTCCAACAGGGGGAGGTTGATTTTTACCTGTTTAAAGACCTCCATCATTGCCTCCATAGATGCCGCCTTCTTATTAAAAGGGGACGGTGTGTCAAGACATTGGGGAAAGGGTGCCTTAGGCACATATGGTGCATTGGGCTCAAATGAAGTGCTAGGGACTAAGTCATCCCTCTTAAGTGTTTCCCCCTCACCCTTACTCTCACTAGGTGAACCACCGTGGTCACCCTTCCTAACTCTAGTTGCATCAGACGCAACTGACTGATGCTCTAATGTCCTACCACTTCTTAAAGCAACCACCGCCTGCACTTGCTCATGTTGCTTACCATTTCCACCCGAACTCTCAACCCCGTATTGTCCCTTAGGGTTGGCCACAGTTTGACTCGGTAATTTTCCCTCATCTCTCCGATTCATGTTGTTAGCCATTTGACCCAATTGGGTCTCTATCTTGGCAATAGAGTGAGTGTGGGAGTGAACTATCGGTGCTAACCCCTTAAGTTCTGAGAGAACTTCTAACACCTGAGTCTCAAAGGCAGAGTTGCCCTGAGGAACAGGCGGGGGTTGTAGTTGTGGTTGCCGGTATGGTTGTGGGGGTCTATAAGGTTGCGGTGGTCGGTAAGATGATTGGTTGGCAAAATTATTGAAATTCTGCCTTGGTGGTGGAGGATTGTAAGAAGTGCCTTGTGAAGGGGGTCTCCATGAGAAATTAGGGTGATTTCTCCATCCCGGATTGTATGTGTTGGAGTATGGGTTATTACCCGGGTTGGAGAGTCCTTGAGCCGCATTCACATGCTCTTGGACTAACTCCGGAAATTGTGATGCCGAAGGGCACTCACTCAAGTCATGAGCAGGGTTCGCACAAATAACACATGCCTCGTGAAATTGAGGCTGATCTTGCTGGGTAGGGGCATGTCCTATAGCTAATAATTGGTCCATCTTGCGGGACAATGCCTCTACTTGTTGGGCTAACTCTAGGTTTTGCCCGACCTCATAAATGCCCCCTCTTTTTGGGGCTCCAACTACGGGTTGCCGGACTTGCCGGGCTGCGGAGGCATGGTGAAGGGAATTATCACTTAAGTTCTCAAACAATTGCCATGCCTCGGCATCATTTTTAGACATAAATGTCCCACCACAGGACGAATCCACCATTTGGCGGTGTGGCTCAGTTAAGCCATAATAGAATGTTTGAACAAGTTGCCAATCAGGCACTTGGTGGTGGGGACACTGCTGGAGAAGGTCTCTAAGTCTTTCCCAAGTCTCATGGAATTGCTCGCCATCCATTTGAGCAAAGTTTGTGATGGCTCGCCTAAGTTGGTTGGTTTTGCCTATGGGAAAGTACTTCTCCAAGAACCGTTGCTGTAATTGGTCCCAACTTGTGATTGAATTAGCAGGTAAAGAATTTAGCCAGTGTTTGGCTTTATCCTTTAATGAGAATGGAAACAATCGCAACATTAAGGCCTCATTTGTGAAATTCTGGATCCTCACTGTCGAGCAAATTTCCAGAAATTCATTCAAATGCTTATAAGGGTCATCATGAGTTAGTCCATGGAATGATGGGAGCATTTGTATGGTGCTGGACTTAATCTCATAATGAGCAGCAGTGGTGTTGGGCAATTGGATGCATGATGGTGATGTATATGCAGTGGGTGTAAAATAATCCTTAAGTGTCCGGTTGGGCACATTCGGGACATTAGGATCTGCCATCTCTAATGGCTCAATGTATGAATATGAATATTCAAGCTTAGGAACACGGGCAGAGGCCCTAAATCTCCTAAGGGTCCTTTCTAGTTCAAGGTCCAAACTCCACAATTCAGGGTGACAAGAACGACGCCCGTGCATACACTACCCAAACACACACAAAAAGTTCGACTCGGTGCACTAAGTATGAAAGCAAAAAAACAAAGAAAGAAATACTCACAGCGGTTTAACGAAAACGCTTTACTCGTCTTGCGGATGCTTGATGTGTAGACGTTGTCTCCAATCCCCAATTGAGCTTTGACTTTCGTCTTAGCACTTTGGTGCTTTGCTTGTGAGTGTTTGCTTCTGTTTACTCACTTTAGTGCTGCGGTTTTTTTTTTTTTTTTTTTTTTTTAAAGCTCGGCTGCGCTCCGCTTGCACTTCAATGATAGCTCCAATTTCAAACGCTCTGCACACTTAGTAACACCAAAAGCATAAAATCCTAAACTAAAAATTAAAATAAGAATATAACTTTAAATTAACTAATTTCGCCAGAAGTCCCCGGCAACGGCGCCAAAATTTGATGGGTCGTTGAACACACCAAAATTAAATACTAAACTATACCAAATTCTATTAGAATAATGGCAAGTCCAGGTATCGATCCACAGGGACTATTGTGAAATTAAACTAATTTAATCGTTAAATTCCTAAATTAATTTTGATAAAAAGATTGAATGATCATAACCTAATTTAATAACGAATAAATTAAACTAAGGAATTAAATTATTAATAATAAATGAAATTGGTTTACTGAATTGGGGGAAAAACTAGGGCAAAGAATCCACCACTAGCCACGTAACTAGGGTTTCCAATTGAAATCAATTATCCTAGGGTTTGAACAGATTAATGCTTTGCAACTACAAGTTCAAAGCATTTAACAAGAAAATCATCACATTCAATGTACGGGCACGAACCATCTCAAGTAGTACGAACCGTTCACTCTAAACTAGGGTAGTGACACGACTCGTCCCTCGTAGTATGGTTCGTCTCATACCTTGAATGTGAAAGAATAGAAAACTCATGTATGGATAACATTCAACAATCACAGAAAGTCAAATATTTGAAAAGATAATGAAAATTATATATAAAGAATTTCTAAAACACCATACAATGGTTCAAACCTTTATATAATTGAGAATCAAAAGGAAAACAAAATAGTTACATGGCTAGGGTTTCATCAAAACCCTAGAAAAGGCGACTAGCCACTCATAGAGGAGTGGAAGGATGAAGATGGAGAAGAAACTACCATGGAAGACATCTTGGAGCTTTTGCTTTCCTCCTCCTTTCCAAACCCTAGCCTCCCTCTTTAGGTTAAACAGTTTCAGAACCCTAGAAAAGCCTTTTTCTTTTCTTTTTATACTTCTACTTATTTCCAAACAAGTTTAAAACATCAGTTTGACTTTTCCAGAAAAAGTCAACTCTGTCCAAATTTGGTCTTTTTGCCCATTTTATGCTCCGACGATGTACAACCTGATTGACATTTAACACACATAAATTATACGGTTTGACCAGTAAGTGAAGTTAAGAGATTCTAATTAACGGCCTCAATGATGTACATTTCGGCCTTAATCACATCCCCCAACTTACTACTTGCTAGTCCTCAAGCAAGTAAAATAAAATAAAATAAAACAAAATCTATCTATTTCCTCTTTCGTGGGACAACGGTTGCATTTAGCATATGCAACAAGCCTTTAAACCACAAAGTTCCCCCAAGTGGACGAGTAAAGTCTCGTGAAGGTTTCCAGAAATGATACCCACAAACATTAACATATTCATATATACTCAACAACAAATGACCACACTACTCCACCTAACAATCAACTTATGTGCCACTACAGTGTGATATTGAGACATCATGAGTCATTAAAGACACAGTGGACAAGCATGAAGGAACCTATTGAGTCGAAACCACAATTCAGTTAATACAAAAGTAAAGTTCCCTATACTTGTGCATGCTAGTAGACAAGTCATGAGTACCCTCAGTGTAAAGTGCAATCTCCATATTAGTTAACTATCCACTATAATAGCCCAGTGTAACTCATAATAACACCCAACATATACAGAAAAACTAACCTGTTGCAGCCAAGATTTTCAAAAGTTTTTTTTTTTTTTTTTTTTTTTTTTAAATGACTGTGCAATGTCTTGATCCATTAAGCTTTCTAATCAACTCATGTAACAAGCATTGGGCCAATGACTCCCAAACCAGACGGTTTTAGGGCACTAGGTGTAAAGACACCCCTACGGGCTTAATAACTCGAGTTGAAAAGGCTACGAATCTGAACAAGTCATTCTTCTTATTTTTCCTTAACTGTGCAATGTCCAAGTCCCTTAAGCTTTCTAATTAACCCATGTAGCAAGTTTTGGGCCAATGACTCCCGAACCAGACGGTTTTAGGGCATTAGGTGTAAAGACACCCCTACGGGCTTAATAACTCGAGTTAAAAAGGCTACGAACCCAAACTAGTCAAGTGTTTTTTTTTTTTTTTTTTTTTTTTTTTTTTTTTTTTTAAGAATCTTGGCTCCTCATTTATTCTTTTCTGCAACGCTAGCTATTATCAATGATGTACACCAGGGATTATAATAAAAAGATCACCGCTATGATAGTGTGTTCATGTGAATTAAGGCATACTCATGACAAGTGTACTAAAATCACAAACACAGACAACTCTCCTCGTGCAAACATCGCATGCAAGTATCTACCCAATAAATCCTTTTCATACAAGTCTACTATGCTCTCCAATTGACATATGCAGACATCATCACACTACTTAGCAAAAAGTCACATCAAGTGAAGTAATGCAATCAAGTGAAACAAGTATAAGCATGAATTATGAGCCAGATAGAAATGCACAAAAGGAAATATAACCCCCATCCCCCAACTTGAATATGACATTGTCCTCAATGGAAAAGTAAAGAGAAATGAGAGAATATTACCTGAATTGTAGGCGCACATCCAGGTAGGCAGAGAGTAACATATACACATTTCACACTCTTTTTTTTTTTCTTTTTTTTTTTTGTAAATAAAAACGAAAAAAAATAAAATAAAATAAAATAAAATAAAATAAAAAAAATAAAATAAGGAATAAAAAATGAACTTAAACTAAATTAGCTAAATTATAAACTAAACTAAAATAAACGAAACTAAAAAAAATAACTAAACTACAGAAAAGACTAAAGTATAAAATAAAATAACCTAAACTAAACACTTTTTTTTTTTATTTTTATAGAAGAAAAGAAAAGAAAAGAAAATAATATGAAATAAAAATTCCGAAAATAAAGTAAAATAAAAACTAAACTAAACTACTTGAATAATTAAATGAACAAAGACATTATAGAATTAATAATTAAAATGAAATCACTAACTACACAAGTATAATAAAAATAAAATAAAAATAAAAATAAAACCAAAATTCACTAAGTAATTAAGCGAACCAGAATTACTATGAAATAATTTAAACTAAACAAATAGAGGGAATAAACTTTTTTTTTTATTTATGAACTTATGAACTTTTTTTTTTTTTTTTTGGTATGAAAATAAAATAACAAAATAGGAAATAAAAATAAATAAAATCAAATAATAAAAATAAAAAAAATAAGAATTTTTTTTTTTTTTTGAATTTTTTTTTATTTAAAATTATAAATTAAATAAATGTATATTTATTTATTTATTTATAAAATTTATTTATGTACTTATAAAAATTTATTTACTTAAATAAATTAAAAATGAAAGAAAATAAAAATTAATAATAATAAAACAAAACCAAACAAATTTTCAATTTTTTTTTTTATTTTTTTATTTTTTTTTATTTTTTTTTTTGAAAATAAAATAAAAATAAAATAAAATAAAAATAATAGAAATGCCGCACATGGCCGCACTTGGCCACGCTCATGCTTTTAAAGCAGAGTGAGGGCTCGCATATTTGCACTTTCCCGCACCTGCGGGGGATCAGCCGCACCTGCGGCGATTCTCGAGCATTTTTTTTTTTTTTTTTTTTTTCGGCGTCCCGCACGTGCGGGAGTCAAGCCGCACGTGCGGCTTTCATCAAAGTTGCCCAGCCCGCACCTGCTTTTAAAGCAGGGGGCAAATTGTTTTGTGAGATATTTTTGCCTCATGTGCGCACAGTGCCGCACATGCGGCATTTTCTTTTTTTTTTTTTTTTTTTTTTTTTAATGAACAAGTATAACAACTATTTTTTTTTTTTTTTTTATTATTTTTTTTAAAAACACAGAAAATAAGCATGAAAGCATGTTTTTTTTTTTTTAATTAACTCTCAGCACCTAACAAAAGGCACCAAAGTTATGGCATAAAATTGCCACTTCAGAATCCCCCAGGTAATAAAACCCAGCGTAGTTTATAGCCTTCGGGCTAGTATAACCCAAATATATTAAACCATTTCTACCTTCAATTGCCATCCGAAATAAATATAACACATGGGAAAATAACGGAATGGCCACTAAAGGTATAATCTTCACGCGAAAACCACGGCTACTACTTTTCTCCCTAACATGTGTTTGTAACTTTCCCTATTCTCCAACAGGGTGACAGACTAGGTTGATTCGGTATCCAGAATCGAGGCGCATTAAGCTACCTCAACCTATGGGGCTACCATACAGAGTTCAAGCCGAGGTAGTTTTGAAGCAATCTCCACACCCCTGGGTATTTAAACCAGACTCTAGTATCGGAAATCCCAAACCTTTGTGTTCTAGGCTTTGCCATTCGAACTCTAGTTTCCACCGTCTCAGTTGGTCTCCTAGGAACTCACTACAAACACGGTTAGGTGGCTATACCAGACCGTCAGATGCCGTTCGGGCACGGCAAACACCAAAGGAATTACACCTTTAGAGGATTTAAAGTCTCCTAGACGCAAGTACAGCATGACGAGAGCAAAGAAAAACAAAATAGCATAGAAGGGACAGAAAAAGGAATAAGAAATTAATCTATCAATCGAAGTAAAATGGGTCCATCAAAGCAATGGACTCAATCATATCCCCATTCCCAATCCCCTCTATATATGGTTTCAATCTTTGGCCATTCACTTTGAAAGTGTGGCCGGTCTTTGGATCTCGCACCTCAACGGCGCCATGAATGAATGCCTCAACAACTACAAAGGGGCCATCCCATCTAGACCTTAGCTTACCCGGAAAGAGTTTCAATTTTGAATTAAAAAGCCACACTTTTTGGTCGGGTTCAAAGGATTTCCTATTAATGTGCTTGTCATGGAATTCTTTAGTCCGAGCTTTAAAAACTCTCGAACTCTCATATGCATCATTCCGGATTTCTTCCAACTCATTGAGTTGTAATTTCCGGTTGAGCCCAGCCGCGCCCATATCGAAGTTAAACTTCTTTATGGCCCACAATGCTCGGTGCTCAAGTTCAACAGGAAGATGGCAAGCTTTACCGAACACCGCTCTATATGGTGACATCCCAATGGGTGTCTTATAAGCAGTGCGGTAAGCCCATAATGCATCAATTAACCTTTGTGACCAATCTTTCCTATCCGGTCTCACCGTTTTCTCAATTATGTGCTTTACCTCCCTATTTGAGACTTCCACTTGGCCACTAGTTTGAGGGTGATATGGAGTGCCAACTTTATGAGTGATAGAGTATTTCTTAACTACAGACTCAAAGAACCGGTTACAAAAGTGTGTACCCTGATCACTTATTATGGCTCTAGGAAACCCAAAACGACTAAAGATGTTTTCATGTAAAAACTTGATTACCACTTTATGATCGTTTGTTCGGGTAGCTATTGCCTCCACCCACTTAGACACATAATCTACTGCCAAGAGAATGTACTCAAACCCGAATGATGACGGGAAAGGGCCCATAAAATCAATCCCCCAAACATCAAATATTTCTACTACAAGAATAGGGGTCATTGGCATCATGTCACGCCGAGACATCGAACCCATTTGCTGACAGCGCAAACAAGTTCTACAAAATTGATGGGCATCTTTAAAAATTGTGGGCCAATAAAACCCACTCTGTAAAATCTTGGCGGCCGTTTTATGCCCACTAAAATGACCGCCACATGCAGAAGAATGACAAAATGTAAGAATGCTATGCACCTCACTCTCCGGCACACAACGTCGGATCACTTGGTCGGAGCAGTATTTAAACAACTCCGGATCCTCCCAAAAGTAATACCTGACCTGCGAAAAGAATCGGTCTTTGTCTTGCTTAGACCAATTCTGCGGAATTTGTCCAATGGCCAAGTAATTTACAATATATGCAAACCACGGGGGGCTCGCTTGTGACAGCTCAAAGAGTTGTTCGTCCGGAAACGAATCATGCAGAATAAGAGGGTCACTATTATACTCAACAAGGATTCGGGAGAGATGATCCGCCACCACATTCTCGGATCCTTTCTTATCACGGATCTCTAAGTCAAATTCCTGAAGCAACAAAATCCATCTAATCAACCTAGGTTTGGTCTCTTTCTTAGATAATAAATACCGCAAAGCGGCATGATCAGTGAAGACTATGACCTTGGAACCTAGGAGATAAGACCGGAATTTGTCTAAGGCAAAGACCACAGCTAGCAACTCTTTCTCGGTAGTAGTGTAGTTCAATTGAGCATCCGAGAGAGTGCGACTAGCATAATATATAGCAAATGGTGCCTTATTGACCCTTTGACCCAACACAGCCCCGACAGCATAATCAGAGGCATCACACATGATTTCAAAGGGAAGTGACCAATCTGGTGATTTCATGATTGGGGCAGTGGTCAAGGCCATTCTTAGTGTTTCAAATGCCTTTAAGCATGCCTCATCAAAGACAAAAGGCGCGTCCTTAACTAGTAAACTACACAAAGGACGTGATATCTTACTGAAGTCTTTAATGAACCTACGGTAAAAACCTGCATGCCCTAAGAACGACCTGATTTGACGCACGGAATTGGGTGGAGGAAGGCCTGCAATGAGGTCAACCTTAGCCTTGTCAACCTCTATACCTCGAGGGGACACAATGTGTCCCAACACTATACCCTCACGAACCATAAAATGGCTCTTTTCCCAACTCAATATTAGGTTTGCCTCAATACATCGTTCTAACACTCTAGTCAAGTTCCTAAGGCATTCCTCAAAAGATGGTCCAAACACCGAAAAGTCATCCATAAAAACCTCTAAGAATTTCTCCACCATGTCGGAGAAAATGGCCATCATACACCGTTGAAAGGTCGCCGGTGCATTACATAGCCCGAAAGGCATGCGCCTGTAAGCAAAAGTGCCAAAAGGGCATGTGAATGTGGTCTTTTCCTGGTCAGCGGGGTACACCGGGACTTGATTATACCCCGAATAGCCATCAAGAAAACAATAGAACCCCTGCCCCGCTAACCGCTCTAGGATTTGGTCAATGAAAGGTAAGGGAAAATGGTCCTTCCTAGTCGAGGAATTTAGTCTCCTATAATCAATGCACACTCGCCACCCAGTAGTGGTTCGTGTGGGGACTAACTCTCCTCCCTCATTCTCAACAACAGTGATGCCCGATTTCTTGGGCACCACTTGTGTGGGACTCACCCACTTGCTATCCGAGATGGGGTATATGATACCCGCATCCAACAATTTCAAAACCTCCTTCTTCACCACCTCTTTCATATTAGGATTCAGTCTCCGTTGCATTTCGCGAGAAGGTTTAGTGTCCTCCTCTAAGTGTATATAATGCATGCACACGGAGGGATCTATCCCTTTCAAATCAGCCACTGACCACCCTATAGCACTCCGATGTGCCACGAGAACACTCATTAACTGACTCTCCTGCTCAGCAGTCAAGTCAGATGCAATGATAACTGGTAAAGTCTCCTGGGGCCCTAAAAAAGCATACTTGAGTGTGGCCGGAAGTGGCTTCAACTCAAGTGTAGGTGGTGTGACCAAAGATGGTGGGGCAGGCTCTCTCGATAGAGGAGGAAGTGACTCAAACCGGGCTTTCCATGGAGGAAAATCCGGTGTAGAAGAAGAATTAAGCAAGACATTTACCTCCTCAACTGACCCATCTATATCAAAATTTTCAAATCCAAAATGAGCTAAACAAGCCTCTAAAGGGTCCTCTACAAGAATGGAGGGCAAAGCCTCCTCAACAATCTCATCCACAACATCTACTAATAAGCACTCCTCTCTCTCATGAGGTTGTTGTGATGCTTGGAAAACATTAAGTTTCACTTGCATGTTACCAAATGAAACTTCCATAACCCCGGTTCGACAATTAATGCATGCATTGGCCGTAGCCAAGAAAGGTCGACCCAAAATCACCGGGATTTGTTTCCTCGAACTGGCTACCGGTTCCATATCTAAAACCAAAAAGTCAACAGGGAAGTAGAACCTATCAACCTTAACTAATACATCCTCAATCATGCCACGTGGCACTTTAAGGGACCGGTCAGCCAACTGAAGAGTAACAGTAGTGGGCTTCAACTCACCAAGCCCAAATTCTTCGTACACAGAGTACGGCAACAAATTGACACTCGCCCCTAAATCCAATAAGGCCCTATCAATGAAGTGGTCCCCTATAATGCATGCAATGGTTGGGGCTCCCGGGTCCTTAAGCTTAGGAGGTGTGTCATTCAACAAAATGGAGCTTACTTGCTCCGTGAGTAGGACCTTTTGGGACACATGTGTCCTAGATTTACGCTTTTGCGTACAAAGGTCCTTCAGAAATTTGGCATATGATGGTACTTGCTTAATCGCCTCCAACAGGGGGAGGTTGATTTTTACCTGTTTAAAGACCTCCATCATTGCCTCCATAGATGCCGCCTTCTTATTAAAAGGGGACGGTGTGTCAAGACATTGGGGAAAGGGTGCCTTAGGCACATATGGTGCATTGGGCTCAAATGAAGTGCTAGGGACTAAGTCATCCCTCTTAAGTGTTTCCCCCTCACCCTTACTCTCACTAGGTGAACCACCGTGGTCACCCTTCCTAACTCTAGTTGCATCAGACGCAACTGACTGATGCTCTAATGTCCTACCACTTCTTAAAGCAACCACCGCCTGCACTTGCTCATGTTGCTTACCATTTCCACCCGAACTCTCAACCCCGTATTGTCCCTTAGGGTTGGCCACAGTTTGACTCGGTAATTTTCCCTCATCTCTCCGATTCATGTTGTTAGCCATTTGACCCAATTGGGTCTCTATCTTGGCAATAGAGTGAGTGTGGGAGTGAACTATCGGTGCTAACCCCTTAAGTTCTGAGAGAACTTCTAACACCTGAGTCTCAAAGGCAGAGTTGCCCTGAGGAACAGGCGGGGGTTGTAGTTGTGGTTGCCGGTATGGTTGTGGGGGTCTATAAGGTTGCGGTGGTCGGTAAGATGATTGGTTGGCAAAATTATTGAAATTCTGCCTTGGTGGTGGAGGATTGTAAGAAGTGCCTTGTGAAGGGGGTCTCCATGAGAAATTAGGGTGATTTCTCCATCCCGGATTGTATGTGTTGGAGTATGGGTTATTACCCGGGTTGGAGAGTCCTTGAGCCGCATTCACATGCTCTTGGACTAACTCCGGAAATTGTGATGCCGAAGGGCACTCACTCAAGTCATGAGCAGGGTTCGCACAAATAACACATGCCTCGTGAAATTGAGGCTGATCTTGCTGGGTAGGGGCATGTCCTATAGCTAATAATTGGTCCATCTTGCGGGACAATGCCTCTACTTGTTGGGCTAACTCTAGGTTTTGCCCGACCTCATAAATGCCCCCTCTTTTTGGGGCTCCAACTACGGGTTGCCGGACTTGCCGGGCTGCGGAGGCATGGTGAAGGGAATTATCACTTAAGTTCTCAAACAATTGCCATGCCTCGGCATCATTTTTAGACATAAATGTCCCACCACAGGACGAATCCACCATTTGGCGGTGTGGCTCAGTTAAGCCATAATAGAATGTTTGAACAAGTTGCCAATCAGGCACTTGGTGGTGGGGACACTGCTGGAGAAGGTCTCTAAGTCTTTCCCAAGTCTCATGGAATTGCTCGCCATCCATTTGAGCAAAGTTTGTGATGGCTCGCCTAAGTTGGTTGGTTTTGCCTATGGGAAAGTACTTCTCCAAGAACCGTTGCTGTAATTGGTCCCAACTTGTGATTGAATTAGCAGGTAAAGAATTTAGCCAGTGTTTGGCTTTATCCTTTAATGAGAATGGAAACAATCGCAACATTAAGGCCTCATTTGTGAAATTCTGGATCCTCACTGTCGAGCAAATTTCCAGAAATTCATTCAAATGCTTATAAGGGTCATCATGAGTTAGTCCATGGAATGATGGGAGCATTTGTATGGTGCTGGACTTAATCTCATAATGAGCAGCAGTGGTGTTGGGCAATTGGATGCATGATGGTGATGTATATGCAGTGGGTGTAAAATAATCCTTAAGTGTCCGGTTGGGCACATTCGGGACATTAGGATCTGCCATCTCTAATGGCTCAATGTATGAATATGAATATTCAAGCTTAGGAACACGGGCAGAGGCCCTAAATCTCCTAAGGGTCCTTTCTAGTTCAAGGTCCAAACTCCACAATTCAGGGTGACAAGAACGACGCCCGTGCATACACTACCCAAACACACACAAAAAGTTCGACTCGGTGCACTAAGTATGAAAGCAAAAAAACAAAGAAAGAAATACTCACAGCGGTTTAACGAAAACGCTTTACTCGTCTTGCGGATGCTTGATGTGTAGACGTTGTCTCCAATCCCCAATTGAGCTTTGACTTTCGTCTTAGCACTTTGGTGCTTTGCTTGTGAGTGTTTGCTTCTGTTTACTCACTTTAGTGCTGCGGTTTTTTTTTTTTTTTTTTTTTTAAAGCTCGGCTGCGCTCCGCTTGCACTTCAATGATAGCTCCAATTTCAAACGCTCTGCACACTTAGTAACACCAAAAGCATAAAATCCTAAACTAAAAATTAAAATAAGAATATAACTTTAAATTAACTAATTTCGCCAGAAGTCCCCGGCAACGGCGCCAAAATTTGATGGGTCGTTGAACACACCAAAATTAAATACTAAACTATACCAAATTCTATTAGAATAATGGCAAGTCCAGGTATCGATCCACAGGGACTATTGTGAAATTAAACTAATTTAATCGTTAAATTCCTAAATTAATTTTGATAAAAAGATTGAATGATCATAACCTAATTTAATAACGAATAAATTAAACTAAGGAATTAAATTATTAATAATAAATGAAATTGGTTTACTGAATTGGGGGAAAAACTAGGGCAAAGAATCCACCACTAGCCACGTAACTAGGGTTTCCAATTGAAATCAATTATCCTAGGGTTTGAACAGATTAATGCTTTGCAACTACAAGTTCAAAGCATTTAACAAGAAAATCATCACATTCAATGTACGGGCACGAACCATCTCAAGTAGTACGAACCGTTCACTCTAAACTAGGGTAGTGACACGACTCGTCCCTCGTAGTATGGTTCGTCTCATACCTTGAATGTGAAAGAATAGAAAACTCATGTATGGATAACATTCAACAATCACAGAAAGTCAAATATTTGAAAAGATAATGAAAATTATATATAAAGAATTTCTAAAACACCATACAATGGTTCAAACCTTTATATAATTGAGAATCAAAAGGAAAACAAAATAGTTACATGGCTAGGGTTTCATCAAAACCCTAGAAAAGGCGACTAGCCACTCATAGAGGAGTGGAAGGATGAAGATGGAGAAGAAACTACCATGGAAGACATCTTGGAGCTTTTGCTTTCCTCCTCCTTTCCAAACCCTAGCCTCCCTCTTTAGGTTAAACAGTTTCAGAACCCTAGAAAAGCCTTTTTCTTTTCTTTTTATACTTCTACTTATTTCCAAACAAGTTTAAAACATCAGTTTGACTTTTCCAGAAAAAGTCAACTCTGTCCAAATTTGGTCTTTTTGCCCATTTTATGCTCCGACGATGTACAACCTGATTGACATTTAACACACATAAATTATACGGTTTGACCAGCAAGTGAAGTTAAGAGATTCTAATTAACGGCCTCAATGATGTACATTTCGGCCTTAATCACCTATGGCCCCTCCGGTATAGAATCCTAATTCCGTCTCTGCTCACTAGCACTAACTTTTGAAGGAAAATATTGATATCATACTTCTATCAAATTCTGAAGAATCTATTTATGCCAAATGAAATCTATGGAATAGTCAAAAAAATTCATTATTATTTACTTGTTTTGCTCTTTTAAGATTTGATGCAACAAGTCTCAGGTAAAAACTGGAATATTGGAAAATTTTCAAGGTTGATTCTACAAATTAGAAAGTAATGAAAGACTTAGATGCATTTTGTTCTGTAAATACATGCAGATTTTACATGTTTTGTGATTTATTTGGCCAAGAAATGAAATATATTCTTCCCAATGCCTTTCAAATGCTTAATATAAAGATTATGTAAATGTTGATGTCAGCATTTTTAGTCTAAAATTAACTGAAGTTATAGGAAAGGGCCATAATGAATTAATGTGTGAAGTTCAAAATATAATTGATAGTATAATTTAGAGACTATTTGTGTAATTTATCCATCATATCAATAAATGAGTAAAACACAATCCATAGTATCATGATCCCTACTAGAGCATCAAAATGATGGTGGCTACATGCTAACCACCTCATGCTGTATACTATTTCCTTTATATAAAGCTTTGTTAATATTATATTTTTAATAATTAATCTTTAAAAAATATTGGGTTTATTATACCTTGAGACTAACTTACTAGATACCTAATAATAGAACATTTAGGAAGATTTTCTTCCCCAAAAAAAATAAATTTGTCATTGAATTTTTTTTACAAGTTAGCTGGTTGCTTGTAATTGGTTCTGTGATTAAAAATATATTAAAAAATTAATTGTTATAAAATCAATTAAAAATATTTATATGAAAAAATTAATGAAAGTCGTGCTATGAAAAATATTCAGTGAAGTAAAATGATGAGAAAATAAGTGATATAGCATTCTTTTTATTTATGGTGAAAATTTACATAATTTAAAAGATAAACTTAAATTAATGGATTAAGAAGAGAGAATAATGACTTTGACTTTGGCTTTTAATCAATTTTTGTAGGCTTATATTATAAAAAAAAGTTCAAATTCAATTGCAAGAAAAATTACAACTCATACAACATTACGCATTGCTTTTAATTTTTATTTTATTTTTTATAATTACAATGCAAAACCAATATTACAATATTTTTTTCTATTAAAAAAAAACCTTATTCTTCAAGGAACAAACATAATGAAAATCTAGAAGGAGTTGGCTGACAATGCAAGACAAGAATGACCCATTTGTCTCAAAATAATTCAATACCTCTTTTTTTTTCAACAAATGATAAAAATGAATATTCTTTGTAAGCTCATAGATGAGAGTTGGACTGGCCTACGTTGGAAAGATGGTTAATAGTTGATTTTTTGATTTTTTTTGACTTTTTTTTTTTAAAAATTTGTGTAAAAAATAAGAGAAGTGATGTGATCCAAAATATGATAAAAATTAACTTTTAACTTTTTTAACTCTTTCCAAAAGATGTCAATTAGACTTTAATAGAAATAACAAAAGTTAGTGTAAGATCAACATTAACTATTGTTTAATTAAAATCAACCAAGTTAAAGCTCCATAATTGCCCCTATAGTTTTCACTTTCCACATATTCAAATCAAAACGAACACATCGCATCACTAGCATCCGCATCAGTTTTTTCAAATTTTTAGTCAAATTATAGCTAAAAAAAGCTATTTCACAATTTAGCTAGTCACCTCTTTAGTACTTATTATATCAAGCTCTCTATTTTAACTTAACTTTATTAAAATATTATTTTCTTATTATGTTTATTATTCTTTCTTTTTTTATTAAATTGATGAGTTACCAATCAAATAATTCTTAAAAAATGAAAAAAAAATAAAATAAATTTTGGCCGTTGACCGGTTGACCGGCCGGACTTCCGGACGGACATCCGGTAACACTAATCTCCGTGTTGTAGCGATGAACAGTGCCTCGCTTGTTGTAACGAGTTACTGTAACAATCGTAAATTAGCGACCTACTGTAGCGAGATTGATGGAGGCTCGTTTTTTATGAATAGTATCATCAAACTAGTTAAAAAACGACTTTAGCTAGTTTGATGCGGATGCTCTTAAGAGCATCTGCATCAGACTCTCTTCAATAGTTTTGAAGCTATTGTAGAGAGCATCAACATCAAATCCTTCCTCCATCAGCCTCAACAAATTTTTTGTAAATTAAGGAGTTGTTTGGGGTGTCCTAAATAAGTGCACTTTTTAATTTTTTGGACTAAAAAGATGGTTGTTTGGGATAATTTTTTATCTTTTTACGAAAAAAATGTGTATTAAAATGGCAAAATTACGTTTTTACCCCTACATGGTAAACTCATCAGTGACAGACGACAGGAGGATAGTACGGCTGGTTGAAATGGTGCATAAGGCTTCACGGGTATTATTGGGCCATGGGAATCCACCACGGGTCTTGTTTCGATAATCCGAACCGTTCAATGTGTAGAACTCGTTGAGTACTATCTGCCTATGAAAAATCACTTTAATCAGATATCGATAGCTATGTGATCAAAATAGTTTTGTATGAAATTAATGGACGGTGAAAAATAAACAGCTGAAAAAAAATCTGATTTGATCACATAGCTATCCATATCTGATCAACGTAATTTTTTACAAGCATATAATACTTGATGAGTTCTACACATTAACGGTTCAGATTATTAAAACGGGACCCGTGGTGGGCCTCCATGGGCCCAACATTACCCTCCAACTTAATAAATAAATATATATATATAATTTTCTTTTTTGTTCCTTTGACAGACCAATACGTACTTATGAACCATCAATTCAGTACCAGCACTGTTAACTCATTGGTTTGTATTAAAATATTGTGTAAATTAATTTTTTTATATTTTTAATTTGTGAATAGTGATAACTTTTTAGCTTTTTGGATTTTTTCTGGTAAGCCAAACTAGGCCTAACTTTTTGTTAAATTTGCTACAATACCTCAACAAAAATAAAGAGGCACTGTTCATTAACTGCATTATTTTTTATTATATTTTCTTAAGCAAAACTGGGCCAAAATCTTTAAACCGGTCGTCCACTCGGATGTCCGCCTAGATATCCTACCAGATGTCCCGTGAGTGCCTGTAGCAAAAGAAGAAAAATGTCCAAAATTAGCCTAACCGGTCGATCGGTCGGTTGATCGGTCAACGGCAATTTTTTTATTTTTTTTTGCATTTTTTAAGAATTGTTTGGGTGGCACCTCATCAATTTAATAAAAAAAAGAAAGAATAACAAATACAATAAGAAATTAATATTTTAATAAGATTGAGCTAGAATAGAGAGTTTGATGCAGTGAATACTAAAAAGGGGACTAGTTAAAATAGAAAAAGTGGATTTTGGATTAAATTTGACTAAAAATTTGAGGAAGCTCGTACGGATGCTCTAAGGTGCATTGGGGAGATCATAAAAGAATGAACAAAAGTGAAAGAAAAATAGCATATAAAAATAACCTTTATACTAAAAACTAGGAATTACTAAAAAAACATAAAAAGATAAAATTAATTATATAAGTCAACAAGACAAAATCTCATATTCAAATCATAATCATTACACTTTTTCTCTCATATAAGTCAAAAAAGTCAAAAAAATCAAACTAAACGAGGCTAAAAAAACCAGGTTAAAAAAGTCTCGACATAAAAAAGTTAGCTAAAAAAGCCAATGCCAAACAAAACTTAGAATTTGTGATAATATCTATATTTTGCCCTCAATAAATGAGTAATCATAAAATAATTAGTTGAATCATATCTTGTCTTTCAAATACCTTGCAAAGATGAATCTTATTTCACATGTAAAATTTTCATAATTGATTGGGAGTATAACATGAATAATGCCATAAGATATTTTGAGACTATTAAATAATTACCACTAAGAAAAATTCATTATATTGATGTGACAGTAAAACCTAATTTTTAAAAATAACATCTAAAATCCTTTTTTTTAAAAATAATTTTTTGTGCTAATTTTAAGTTTCTTAAGTAAAAAATAAATAAAAAAAATCAATAAACCAAAACTTTGAAATGTGAAATTAAACATTTTTTTAAAAAAAATATAATTATTTAAATAAATAATTTCAAATTTTAACAAAAGTAAACGGCAAGTAAATGGACCAAAGGGGCCATAATTTCAAAAAAAACTGTGCTTTAAATAAATAAATAAATATAAAAAAGAGACTTCCAAGTCAAGTCCAACCGTATTTATCAGTTCAAATAAATTAACAAACAAAAAAGGTTAAATTACACTAACACCTTTTTTTATAATTTTGAAATAACAACGCATCCCTCTATTTTTTGAAATTACAAAATCACCTCATGTTAGCTAACACTCTAGTACAATAGTGAAAAACCGATAATACTATTGTTTGAGATTCTAATTTTCATCCAGTAAGAAGAATACACGAAAAAGATAGATTTCCTCCAAACACAGCTAGATTGAAGAGAGAGAGACCATTTCTCATTTTTTAATTAATATTTCTTCAAATTAATCCTAATTTCAATTTCAAAAAATGCAAAATATTTTCTCTTTTTAACAGCAATGTCTCAATAATAGATGAAATTTCTACAAAGAAATTTATCCCCAACAAGTACTCAAAACCACAAAACCCTTTAAAATTTAACTTTAACATATATCAATAATGTTATTCTCTTACAGTAACATAAAAGGAAAACAAAGGCAAAAAAAGAGACGAAAGACAGAGACAAAAAAGGAAAGGAAAAGACAAAAAACAAAGAGATGGTAAAGGAAAATGCATCAGACCCCCCAGGACCCTAGTGGGGTTTGATTAGTCAAAAAATTTTTTTTTTTTTTTTCTTCTTTCACTTGTTGCCCCCCACGTGGAGGTGGGGGTGTTGGAGGTCAACCCCACTGAGGGTCCTTAGCAGGACTGGATGGTAAAAATAAAAGGGTTGCAATGCTAACTTTTCAAAAGAGACAAGGAAAAGAATCTAAGAATAATTTTGGTATTTTAAATTTTATTTATGTTAATCTGATCAATTTCTATTTGGTCAACTGATGATGAACGTAAATGTTGCACATTTTTTAAAAAATAAGAGAGAACAGTGACATTTCAAAGCATAAAGGGGATGCTAGTGTAATTTCAAAGGAATATAAGGATATCTTAGTAATATAATCCTAAATAAAAATACAAAACACAAACGGATACCAGAGTCGACTTCGTTGTATATGTTCTTCCTCTCATCTTCCTTTCATATAAAAAAATGATTATCTCATTTTCCACGTCTCTTTCTCTCTCTCTCTCTCTCTAAGCTGAACTATCCCAGAAGGAATTCATTTCTATAGTCCAATCTCTCCTTATAAAACTGTTGTATTCTCTCTCTGTAATCAACATATAGATTCTCTCGCTCTCTCTGTAAAAACATCTATAAAAACAAGCTCATCACCACCACCACCACGGAGCTTTTGTTCAGATTGTGAACTATACAGCTGAAAAAAAAGGTATTTTTCTGATTTCTTGTTGTCTGTTTTCTCTTTGCTGTGTTTTGAGGATTTTTTAGTTGTATGGGTGAAGGTTTTTGATGGGTTTTGTTTGATCATAATGGGTTTTATTAGAGATTTTGATTTATTTGAATCTTTGATGAAAATTAGTTTCGTTTAATTGATTTTTGAGTTGTATGCGTGAAGGTTTAGATGGGTTTTGTTTGATCATAAATGGGTTTTTATCAGAGCTTTTTGAAGAAAATTAGTTTTGTTTAATTTTTTCTGAATTGATAAATGAATCTTTGCTGCAATCTAGCTTCTCTGTTTTGTTTTGTTTTGTTGAAATTTCTTGATGAAGCTGTTTCTTTTTAATTTTGACTTTTTCATACGAAAATAAACAAAGAAAATAAAATAATAATAAATCTATTTTCTTGTTGGCTAAGGAATATAAGTGGAATTTTCCCTCTGTTCTAATTTTTTTTTTAATTTATTTGAACTATTTTTCTTGGGAAACAAACAATGAATAGGACCCTTCTCCTTGTTTACCTAAAATGTTTTCTTAAAAAATTTCTTTGAGATATTTTTCTAGGGAAACAAACAGAGGATCGGACCCTTGTCCTTGCCCCCTGCTTACTTAAAGATTTATTTATTTATTTTTCAAAAATCCCTTGCAAACTCTGTTTGGTTGCTTGCTGATAAAACTGTGGGTATTAAAAGTCTATTTGAAACAGAATCGGCTAGGAAAAATCTAATCGTTAATTTCTCTCTAGATTATAAACAAGCAGCAGAGTGCTTTCTGTTTGTTCCCTTTTTTCTCAATTTTCATTTCATGATATTGTTATGTAAAAGTGTTTTAGCTTTTCCTGAGAAAATAGACAAATGTCTAGTAAATTTCTTTTTGATTCTTTGCCTTTACCTTTGCACTGGATTTTACCTTTGCACTGGATTTTGTAGTACTTCATAGGATATTCTGTTACTTTTGATTTGTGAATTTGTTTCTGGAAGAGCTTGTTGAGGGGGTTGTCACCTGCCTATCCGCTTGTGTGCGTATCCAATGTTACACGCACTCGGGTACGAGCGTCGGACACCTATTAAATCTCAAATTTAAGGATATGTGAACTCAGGGGTCTTATTTTAATACTTTTTATATATTATGTGAGGTAAAATGAAATTATATGTAATACACCATGTCAAAAAGTTATTTTATCCATTGTATAGCAATTATACAATAATATATACAACGATAATTCGATGAAAACTATCATACACATATTCCACACACTCGTGTTCAAGTGTTTGGTATCCAATACGGATATTTAATTAATTTTGGAAAGTCCATGTAACATAGTGCATATCTATTACTAAAAATTGAATAATGATATACAAATATTTTTTTTTTTTTTGGTATAGAATATTCATACAAATGATACAGTATCTTCAAACCGAAACTCCTACTATTTTGGTTCATAATTTCGAAAATGTCATTTGTAAATCACTTTCCCTAAAAATCGGCTGAAAAAGCTATCTCTAGGAATTTCGCTTGGGCCCAGGCGCAAAGATATCTGCTTGTGGTTTTCTTTTGTTACTTTTTACTCTGATAGAGACTTCGTTTGAATTTGGTTGTGTGTTAATGATTCTCTCAAGTGAATCAGCTGAAAAAGGAAACCTTTTAAAAATTTACTTTTTAGGGTTTTTGTTAAAAATGGGGAATCTACTTGTTATTCGACTCCTTTTACCCTTCTTTTTTATTTATTTTTTTTTTATTTTACCTCTGAGAAAAACAATTTTACTATGCTGAAATTTTCTCAGTTTTGACACCTTTGAAGATGAAACCTTTTGGAAATTTTCTTTTTCAGATTCTATGGAATTTATTTGTTTATTGTTATATTAATGCATAGTAAGTGACTCTGTTCCGATGTTGATTGTTTCTAGCTCAGTTCTCTTTGTCTATGTGAGAAAAATGATCATATCTGGCATTGGTTACTTGAGGTTTAACATGGTTTAAGACTTCCAAAATCTGAAATTATTGTAGATAAGCTCTTTTATTTATTTATTTTTAATGCTTAGTTCCTTTTTCTAGTCTCTTCGTTTTGTTTCTCTTAAGCCTAGTTTTAAAAATTTCAATTTTGTTTGTTTGTGATTAGTTGCCTCTAAGACGTGTATGACATTAGGCCATGCCTGATTGGGAGTTTGGGAGGGTGGATTGGATTACCAATCTGTGGGACCCACCAAACCCTTGTTTGGATGCAACAAAATGTCATAGGATTAGCAGTGAAGGGGGCTTAGTAATCCCTCTTTGTAGGGGGGGATTAACTTGGGTGAATTTTAAGTGGAATTAGAAAAATAGTGAGGGGATTGAGTCTATTGTATATAAAAAATTTATTTTTTTAATTTTATGTTTTTTACCAAATGCACGTATTTGTTTTAATATTTATTTTAGTTTTTTTTAATATAGAAATAATTTATTTATTTATTTTATATAAAAATAATTTAACAATCCCATCACTAATCATCAAAACAAATACACTTTTACTTAATCCTCTCACTAACAATCCACTAATTAACAATCTCTTTACTAACAATCATTTTACTAATAATCCCATCCAACCTAATCCACTAAACAAACGTGGCCTTAGGAACTTAGAAGAGGGTTTGAAATTCAAGTACAGCTTCAAAATCACAGTTTAACATGTAAACCGTTTAAGTCATCCGTCACTTGTTTTTTTAGAAAATGGAAGTTGTTTTCTGAGATTTGTAAAAAGTTTTAGAGATTGTGGATTTTGAAGACATGTTTCAAAAGTCCAGCTATTGTTTAAGGAAAAAAGAAATAAACTTGGTCCTTGGAAGATTTTTTTTCTTTGCTGGTGATTGTAAAATGATCTTTTTCCATTTGAAAGAGGGTCTATTTTTTATAGCTAGAGATGAACAGGAACTAAGCATGGTCAATTCGATCAGGCTTTCGCCATTTATTTTTATTGTTCTACTTTTTGCAACACCAAAAAAAAAAAAAAAAAAGCTCTGCCATCCCTCTTTTTATTTTCGTAGTCATGTGAATACATTGTTTCTCTCAATACTAGGTATTTCATTGATTAATTCCTTGTTGTGAGATGGTAGGAAGTGATGTATTTGTCTCTGACTCGATGGAATCTGGCTCTTACCTGTTATTGTAAAATGGAACTTTTGTGCTAACCTTTTTAATGTCTGATATAATAGCATTGAGACTTTGTTGAGTTCAGCTGAGATTTCATGACTTTCAGACTTAAAATTCTCAAATTATAGGCTCTCTTTCTTGAAAAATCGCATTTAATAACATCGGTTTCTCCAACTTATTAAACCAGTTTTTAGAATCAAAAGTACTCTATTTCTTGTATTTTGACCTCATGTTTTGTTTGATAATCATTTTGGACAATGCCCTCTATCTGTTTTTTTGTTACATTGTTACGTTGATGCAATAGGTTGTTTTTTACTTTTTTATAAATTTTTTTTCTTTAAATTTTATTTTTAGGTTGTTGGAATTTACCATTAATTACGCGTTTATGCCTTCCTTTTCAGGCACAACTCGTTTCTTGTTACCATTTGTCGCAATTTTGTTGATAAACCGCCATGAGCAATCTGAAGTTAGTTGTGGAGGTTGTGAGCGCACACAACCTTCTTTCCAAAGACGGGCAGGACTCATCTAGCTCCTACGTGGAGCTTCACTTTGATAATCAGAGATTCCGGACCACCGTCAAAGAAAAAGATCTGGACCCTGCTTGGAATGAAACTTTCTATTTCAATATCTCTGATCCAAACAACTTATCTGACCTCACTCTCCATGCCTATGTCTACAACAATGTACAAGCAAACCACTCCAAATCATGCCTTGGCAAGGTTAGCATCAACGGGACATCATTTGTACCTTACTCTGATGCTGTTATTTTACATTACCCTCTAGAGAAAAAAGGCCTTTTTTCACGTGTAAGAGGTGAGCTTGGCTTGAAAGTTTTTTTTACTGATAATCCTTCCATTAGATCGTCAAATCCCCTTCCTGCAATGGAATCTTCGATGTATACAAATTCATACCCAAATTCATACCCTACCCAAGCTCAAGCACCCCCTCAACAACTTCCGAACTTTGTCCCAAACTCATTTTCCAACAAAAACAATGAGCCAAGATCAAGACACACATTTCAGCATCTTCCAAACACAAACAACCCACAGAATCAGCCTCAGTTTTCTGCCCCGGTGATCCAGCCACCAGTAAGATATGGGGCTGATGAGATGAGAGCTGAACCACAAGCTCCAAAAATCGTGCGCATGTACTCTGCTTCCTCATCACAACCGGCTGAATTTGCACTTAAAGAGACAAGCCCAGTCCTTGGAGGGGGACGAATTGTTGGGGGACGTGTTATTCGTGCAGACAAACCTGCTAGCACTTATGATCTTGTCGAGCCAATGCAATTCCTTTTTGTGCGTGTTGTGAAGGCCCGTGACCTCCCTACGAAGGACCTTTCTGGGAGCCTTGATCCTTATGTTGAAGTCCGCATTGGGAACTATAAAGGAATCACAAGGCACTTTGAGAAAAACCAGAACCCTGAGTGGAATGCAGTGTTTGCATTTTCCAAAGAGAGAATGCAATCATCGGTCTTGGAAGTTGTCGTTATGGATAAGGATTTCGTGAAAGATGACTTTGCTGGGATAGTTCGGTTTGATCTTAATGAGGTCCCAACGCGTGTCCCTCCAGATAGCCCATTGGCGCCAGAATGGTACCGTTTAGAAGACAAAAAAGGCGAGAAAAAGAAAGGGGAATTGATGCTTGCTGTTTGGATTGGAACGCAAGCGGATGAAGCATTTCCTGATGCTTGGCATTCAGATGCAGTTTCCCCTGTTGACAGCTCATTTGGCTCCACACAAATCCGGTCGAAAGTCTACCATGCCCCGAGGTTATGGTATGTACGGGTTAATGTGATTGAGGTACAAGACTTGGTTTTAGCTGAAAAGACTCGGTTTCCGGACGTATACATTAAGGCAGTGATTGGTAACCAACTTTTGAAGACTAAACCAGTTCAAGCTCGGACGATGAATGCATTTTGGAATGAGGATCTCATGTTTGTCGCTGCTGAACCGTTTGAGGATCACTTGATTCTAACTGTTGAAGACCGCGTGGGACCCAACAAGGATGAGGTCCTTGGGAAGGTCATTGTGCCATTGAACTCTGTCGAAAGGCGTGCTGATGATCGTCTTGTTCACTCCAGCTGGTACAATGTTCAGAAACCGAGTTCAGATGATGTGGAACCGTCGAAGAAAGATAAGGATAAAAAGTTTTCTACTAGGCTTCAACTCCGAATCTGTCTCGATGGGGGGTACCACGTGCTTGATGAGTCAACTCAGTACAGCAGCGATCTCCGCCCCACAGCGAGGCAGCTCTGGAAAAAATCAATTGGGGTATTGGAACTTGGGATTTTGAATGCTGACGCACTCCACCCAATGAAAACAAGAGATGGAAGGGGTACATCCGACACGTATTGTGTAGCGAAGTACGGTCACAAATGGGTTCGAACCAGAACGATCATCGATAGCTTGAACCCAAAATATAATGAGCAGTACACATGGGAGGTCTTTGATCCTGCCACGGTGCTCACTGTGGGAGTTTTTGACAACGCTCAGCTTGGAGACAAAGGCTCAAACGGTAATCGGGATATGAAAATTGGGAAGGTCCGTATTCGACTCTCTACTCTTGAAACTGGTCGCGTTTACACACATACGTATCCGTTGCTAGTCCTTCACCCTTCTGGGGTGAAGAAAATGGGAGAGTTACATTTGGCAATTCGGTTTTCGTGCACATCGATGGTTAACATGATGTTTATATACTCGCGCCCGCTATTGCCAAAAATGCACTATGTGAGGCCATTGACCATGTCACAACTCGATATGCTTCGCCACCAAGCTGTCAACATAGTAGCGGCTCGGCTTAGCAGAGCTGAGCCCCCTCTTAGAAAGGAAGTCATTGAGTACATGACGGACGCACATTCGCATTTGTGGAGCATGAGGCGGAGCAAGGCAAGCTTTTTGAGGCTAATGTCGGTTTTCAAGGGGTTATTTTCCGTTGGAAAGTGGTTTGGTGAGGTTTGTATGTGGAAAAACTGGATCACAACCGTGCTAGTACACATACTCTATGTGATGCTTGTTTGTTTTCCAGAACTCATTTTGCCCACAGTGTTCCTATACATGTTCCTAATAGGCCTTTGGAACTACCGGTTTCGTGAAAAATATCCTCCTCACATGAACACAAGGATTTCCTGCGCTGACGCTGTGCACCCTGACGAGCTTGATGAGGAATTCGACACGTTTCCCACTTCAAAAAGTGCAGAATTGGTCCGATATAGGTATGATCGGTTGAGAAGTGTGGCAGGTAAGATTCAGACCGTGGTGGGTGATGTGGCAAGTCAAGGTGAGCGGGTTCAGGCCTTGCTGAGCTGGCGCGATCCGCGTGCTACAACTATTTTCGTGATATTCTGCCTTTTTGCTGCCGTTGTATTGTACTCGACTCCATTAAAGGCATTAGCTGCCATTGCCGGTTTTTATGTGATGAGGCATCCTAGGTTTCGACATAAGTTGCCGTCAGCCCCACTCAATTTCTTCCGCCGGCTGCCAGCTAGGACTGATAGCTTGTTGTAAGGGTGTTGCTTGCAAATTTTTGTTGTTTGTTGATCCATCAAATTCTGTTTTGCTTGCTAGTGTTTGTATACTTTTTCATACATAAAACTGAAAATTTGTTATATATACTTTTGTGTTCAATGACATGGAAGTGTTCAGATTTGATTTTTGTTGCGGTTGGTTCATTTGTCATATAGGATTGGCTTTTAAGTGAAATTTTTTGATTAAGTCAGTCCCATCATTCTGTATAAAATTTTTGTGTAATTTTTTTATTGTGTTTTTGTTTATATACTGTGTAATTCTGTATAAGATTTTGTTGTGTTTTTGTTAATATATTATGTTGAAATTGGCTTTTTGATTATTTTTATTTTAAGATTGTTAAGCAGAGCAATTTTGTGGATTGTTAAGCAGAGTACAACCATTGGCTTTTTTATTAGTTTTATTTTTTACTGAGTTTTTAACTCCTATTTTTAGATTTTTAATAATTTTTAAATTAAATCTACTTAAGCTTACTATACTTAAAAAATAAAAATAAAAATTATATAAAAATCTTTTAAAAATTGATTGAATACAACAAAATAAGAAAATGTATTAAATTTTGTATATTTTTTGTATTTGGTGAATTTTTTTAAAAAAATTCACAAATATTATACTTTTTAAGCTTATTTAAATTAAGTGTATCTAAAAAATAAAAAATTTGAGTAAAATATTAAAAAAATTCACTAAAAAAATACGAGAAACAAAAAATTTAATTTTTTAAAAAGTTTACTCAATTTTTTAAAATCAAACATGATGATGACTTTTTTATTTTTTTATGACTTGGGAACCATAACCCTACAAGTAGGGGTGTGCATAATACCGCCGAAACCGTCAAAATCGCACTGAGCTGCACCGTCAAAGCAAATTCGTTATTATTTGTCAATCGAACCGCCGGTTTTTGGTAAGAAAAATAGCAAATTCTAGTGACACTTTTATCAATCCGCCGGTTTCTATTTTTCTTCCAAACCGCACCGACCCGCACCGCTATTAAATCATGTTTTATAAGATTCTAAAAATTCTTTTTTACTTAAGTTTGCTTGTTGTTCTATACCTTAGAATATAGTATTACATTACTGTTCGAGGGGAATTCAAGATGTCAGTAATCCAAAATAAAATTGAATTCCAATTCACTTTTCAATCCATTTCTTTTTTTTTTTTTTTTTTTTTTTTTTTTTCTGGCTATGTTGCAAACTTGTATCAGTTCACTTTTCAATCTAAATACTTCTCAACAGTAAACATTTTCAATATATTGTAAACCCTGAATGATATTAATTTTATGTATTGTATTTGATCATTGTAACTTCCACAGATGCTTGTAATGAACTGATGGCATAGTCGTTGATATTATCATATTGTTGCTACACTTGTTGCATCAGAAGAAAGTTTCGCAAGATGCTTAACATCACGGTATCTCTCGTCTTTTTTTTACTCTTTGATTTAAGTTTTGTAATTTGAATTATATTTTTTATAAACCGCCAATCGGCCCGAACCGCCAAATCAAATCCGCCATTATTTGCCAACTGAACCGCCGGTTTTTGATAAGAAAAATAACAAATTCTAGTGACACTTTTATCAATCCGTCACCCGCCATATGGTTTCTATTTTTCTCTCAAACCGCACCGTGCACACCCCTACCTACAAGCAAACCACGGGAAGGATATTTTAGTCAAAGGCTTTTTTGTTTTTTTTTGATGACCTGGGAACCCTAACCCTATGAGCAAACCGCAGGAAGGATATTTTAGTCAAGTAAGGTTTTGAACCTAGGATCTATGGTTCGTAAGGCGTTACTTTACCAACTCATTCAATTCTTGGAATTAAAATAAATAAATAAATAAAAATAGTGCTTCTCTCACAAAATATATAACTTTTGCTGCAAAAAATATACTGTAATTTTTTTTCTTCACAAAAAAAATATAACTTTTTACTTCTCACAAAATGTATAACTTATCTCACAAAAAATATAACTTCAGTTATACATTATTTTTAGGTGCACATCATAATTTTAAAATTCATAACTTTCATCTCAAAAAATGTATAACTTGTCTCACAAAAAGTATAATTTTTCCTATAATGTATAAGTGCATATTGTAACCTTACCTTTTTGTTTTTTTTCTTATGTTGAAGTTCCATTCATATGTTTCTAGAGTTGTTCAGCTTATTCGAGTTCTATTTGTATTCAATTAATTAAAAATTTGATTGTAGTCAACTCATTTTAAATACATTTAAAAATCTAAACTATTCACTTGAATTGTCTGTCTTAAATAAACTATTCACTTGAATTAAAAATAAGTTTGAATAACGTAACACTTGACCTTATATGAGATCACCTTGAAAAGTAAATAAGCTAATATTCAATAACCTACCCTTCATTTCGATTTGACTCTCTCTGACTAACTATTATTGAGTTATTTTTCTCAAATAGAATCATTCCATTTTTTTAAAGGGTAAATTACACTTTACCCCCCCCCCTAAAGTTTCACTCATTTTTCACTTTGATCTTTTAAGTTTAATTTTTCTCATTTTGGTCCTTTATGTTTACAATTCTTCCCACTTTAGTCTTTCATGGGTGCCTCTATTTACACATCATAATTTATCTCAAGGCAAACCATTTCTAAAGGCACACCTTTAATAATTTGGTAAATAAATATTTTACTCAATACACATCACAAATTTACATATTTACCTTTACTCACACGCCTTACCCACCACAATATACTCACAAACTTCCATCTTTACCCTCACTCACTCAATACATACCATAATGTCCTTCTGCGATCTGATGGATTCTTTTGATGATTGTACGATTCTCAACTATACAGTCAAGCCCTAGAAAAGTTACAATATTAAGTGATTCTACTACTGTTACTGTCACTATGAATAAAAATCTTCACCCTTTGTTGATGTTCTTGAATAATATGGAGTACTACTACTACTACTACTACTACTACTACTACTACTACTACCAAGCAAGTTCAGTTGGTACCCCTGCGATCCTGTTTGAGTTAGATTCTCAACTCCTTCTCAACCTAGATCATCAACAAGTACTGTTTGCCTAATCTCTTTCTTTCTTTCTTTTAATTATTAAAATATCGCAAAAACTGTTTGAAACATGAGTTGTTATTAAAAATTAACAAATGAATTATTGCTTCTTTCTTTGATAAAAATCTTTCTTTTTTTTTTTCTCTCTCATCTTCCTTTCATACTTGCAGTCTAAAAAAAAATAAAGGGAGTCTGGAGGTCTGGAGCTTATCAATCTGCAGTTTTGTAAGTATTTCTAATGATGTCCTTTATGGTAATTATACATATGGTGTATATCATAACTTGTCCTTTGTAGTCATTTCACTTAAGGTTAAAATTGTAATAAGAAATAAATTAATTAATGGTGTGCCTTGAGAGGAAATGTGGTGTGTAAATAGAGCCTCCCGTCTTTCATGTTTGCAATCCTTCTCACTTTGCCCCTTTAAATTTGATGTTTCCCACTTTAGCCCTTCATATTTGTAATCCTTCGCGCTTTGACCCTTTATGTTTGCAATCATTCCTATTTTACTCCTAGACTAACTTCCATCCAAAAAAGTAACAGAATTTGTCACGTCACTAACATATCAGCTCCATATGTGATGTAAAAAATTCACTAAAGATGCAAAAAATAAAAAATAAAAAACAAAAAAATTGGAATTTTTTTTAGTCTTTAGTAAACTTTTTTTTTTCTAATTTATTTATAAACATTATTACATTATAGATGCATTTAGATTAGATGCTGCTAAAAAAAAAAAATTTAACTAAAAAAAGAAAAAAATTCACTAGAGACGAAAAAAATGATAGTAAATTTTTTATTTTAGAATTGACAATACAGGTGTTTGAGTAATATATTTTCATTTTTTTTTGTCTTGAGTAACCTTTTTTCTTTTTTTTAATTAAATTTGCTTTTATTTTTTTAGCAGCATCTAATATAGATGCATCCATAATGTAATAATGTTTATGAATAAATTTGAAAAAAAAGTTCAATAAGACAAAAAAAAATTCTAATTTTTTTGTTTTCTATTTTCTATTTTTTGCATTTTTAGTGAATTTTTTACATCACACATGGAGCTGATGTATTAGTGATGTGACAGATTCTGTTAGTTTTTTGGATAGAAGTTATTCTAGGAATAAAATGGGAAAGATTGCAAATATGAAGGGACAAAGTGAGATGGATTACAAACATGATGGACCAAAGTGAGAAAAATTAAACTTAAAAAGCCAAAGTGAAAAGGATTGCAAACATGAAGGGTCAGGTGAGAAAAATTAAAGGGCCAAAATGAAAAATGAGTGAAATTTTAAGGGGGCAAAGTGTAAATTACCGTTGTTTAAATAATATTTTTCTATTTGACAAATAGAACATGAAACTAACTTATAATTGTTTTATTTATTTATTTAAAGTGAATTTGTCATTGCTTATAGCATAGAATTAAGCATAGTATCCAAAACATAAGTTGTATGTCAAATTTCAGCAAATTCTTACTGGCATGAATATTGCATGATTTACTAATATATATATATATATGTGTAAAACAAAAAGTAGTAAAAACGCAGCGGATGAAAAATATTTAGATCATACCTTTAGATGATAGAACCTCGTGGGTAAATCACGTGCTTCCTGAATGATTAATCAACCCAACAGTGGAGTGATATTACAGAATGAATATCACCCACACAATTCACAGTGCAAAAGACTTGATCGTTGTTTTTGTTTTTGGGAGAGAGTCAGAGAGAAAGGAGAGTCTGGAAAAAAAAAAGTTATGGGTAAAAACCCCATAACGTATCTGATATACGTCTCTAATTCAATATATTAGATTAACCACATAATCTGATATATAACCAATATCTATCTATCCATCTATCCATATCTATTGATATGATAGATATAGATATCCTGAATGATTATCCAAATAAGTTTGAATTCAAATTCAAACTTACATGGATAAGGATCAAAAGGTTCAAAGGGTCATGCCACATGGGCGCCCAATTTCTAACAATATGATTATAGATACCGTTCATTTTATAAATGTATTTTGTAATTTTGATGGGTATAGCATATATTACACTCATCAAAATTACAAAATACATTTATAAAGTGAATGGTATCTATAATCAAATATATATATATATATATATTAGTAAATCACGCAAACTTGCTTCTTTAATTCCTCATGCAACCTAAGTGAATCGTGCAACATTCATGTGAGGAAGAATCAACTGAAATTTGACATACAACTTATATTTTGGATACTATGTTTAATTTCATGATATAAACAATCACAAATTCACTTTAGGGTAAATTACACAAATAGTCCCTATAGTTTGAGGCATGTGTCACTTTGGTCCCTGACTTTTCAATTGTGATACATTTGACCCTAAATTTTGAATCTTGTTCCAAATAAGGACAATTGAAGATATCATTAGATTTTTCAAGGGTAAAATTGTCAATTTAATAAAATATAAACTAATTTGACAAAAATAAATGTCAAGCAAATATTTTTGAATTTTTAAAAATTATATCTACCCATTGAAAATAAAATTATGTAAAATTGATAAATCTTTTAGACATTTATTTATTTTTTTACCAAATTAATTTTTATTATGTGTTTGGATGATGATCATGTAAAATTAATTTTAAAAAATTAATCATCTAATTTTTATTAATTTTATATAATTTTATTATTAGTGGATAAAAATAATTTTAAAAAAACTAAAAATATTTTTGACATTTATTTTTGTCAAATTAGTGCATATTTTATCAAATTGACGATTTTACCCTTGAAAAATCTAATGATATTTTCAATTGTCCTTATTTGGAACAAGATTCAAAATTCATGGTCAAATATGTTACAATTGAAAAGTCAGGGACCAAAGTGATACAAGCCCCAAACTGTAGGGACTATTAGTGTAATTAACCCTTCACTTTAATATATATATATAGTTGCTTTGATGTTGTATTTGTCAAATAGTAAAATATTCACAAAAATAAAAATAAAAAATGAAATGATACTAATCACTATGTGAGAATAAAGAGAAACATAATTCTAATAGTTAGTTAGAGTTATAAGCGAGTCAGGTTAAAATAAGTAGTAAGTTATTGAAAATTAGGTTATTTATTTTTGGGTAAATTACATTGACACCCCTTGAGGTTTGGTCCAATTACTATCCATCCCCTGACGTTTTGGAAATTACATTCCCACCCTTGTGTTTAATAATCTCATTTCACAAACCCCCTACTTATATAAAAAGTAACAACTCCTATTAGAAAAACAGAGGAAATTACATTAAAAAAAAAAGGTAAAGAAAGGGAGAAAAAAAAAAAGAGAAAGTAAAGCAAAGCAAAAAAAAGAGAGTGTGCATGAGTTCAATGTATTCATTCCGTCTAAATAAATACAATGACAGGGGGATTAATGTAATTTTCCAAGCGTCAGGGGGTGATATGTATTAAGCCCAAACTTCAGGAGGTGTAAGTGTAATTTACCCTTTATTTTTTGAGATGATCTTAAATAATTTTTAATCGAGCCAATCATAAGATGAGCTCGAATAATTTGGATTTTTATAGTCATACAACCAAGTTGAGCTAAGTGATAAACTTATTCAAATTTGACTTGAAAACTTAACAAATTTCTAAATATATTTAAATCGAACCGATTACAAACGAATTTTTAACAAACATAAATGGATATCATATAAGTTGAACAACTACTAAGTCAGCCTAGCCCAAAAGAATTGTAACAAGAGAAGCAACACAAAGATAGTTTGAAGAATTACCATAGAAAATATATACAAGTAGATTGAATTGGAGCAAATGAGCCACTCTTTTATTTATAGGCAACTTAGGCCTTCTCTAGAACATTCTAAAATATACAAGAAATGAATGGTATAGAAGCTTCAAGGAAGCCTTCCACATCCTTACAAGAGGGTTTAAGAATTCTTTCTAGAAATATTTATACAAATATCTACCTCATTCTAAGTATGTACAAGAATCCTTTGCTTTTTCCATTTTTCTAGGAGATTCTAGAATCTTCTATTCCTTCAATTCCTCCAACCTTCATTTAAATTCTGTAGAACATGTTCTAGATCCTTCTATATATAGTATAGAATTATGTTCACCATTCTCATATTCTCTCAAGTCTTCCAGAAGTTTTCAGAATCTTTCATTAGCCTTCCTTCCTTCAGCCTTCCTCTTGATAAACAATTCTATCAAGGTAATTTGATGGGACGTGACAAACTGCTAAAAACATGTGAATGGAACTTTACCATCTAGGGGCGATGGCAACTAACACTTGATGGGATCCCATCCCCCATCAAGCAAACAAAAGTTATTAAAAAAATTATTTGTATTAATAATATTTTATTTTATATAGTTTGACTATTTTCAAAATTTAAGAAATCCATCAAATAAGAAAAAAAATATTCAATACAATTGTGATACCATGTTATTGGTATCACCATCCAATAACATGTTGTCATTTAACTTTTCATGTATATATATGTGACAAGTTAGTTATATCATGTGTGAGGTTCACCATCCACAAGTTGGTTCAGGGACAGAGCCAAAAATTTATTCAAGGAGGGCCAAAGTAAGTGTTAAAAAGAGTCTCCATGCACAAAGCTTTTAATGTCATAGAATTTGGGAAGATCAAATATACACAACCCTTATTCTCACGTGGAGAAATTATTTCTGTGATTTGAACTCATGACGCCTAGGTAGCCTTAGGGACAAGTTAAGTGTTAAAAAAATGAGAAAATCAATTTCTTACATAAACAATTTAAAAATAATAATAAATGAGCATGTATCAGTCATTTTCTAATAGTTATTTAATTATTTTATACAATTTTTGAGTTATTTAGTTAATATCTTAAATTAGACTGCTATTTTATTGCACCTCGTCTTTTGATATATACATTCTCCATCTTTTACTATCTTGTAATTTTCCCTTTGAAATACAAGAGTAGGAGAATTTTTAAAATTAAAAAAAAAATAAAAATAGAAGGATCATCCCATCCACATTGTAAAATTAATCTTGAATATAGAAGGTCTTTTCATGTACAATATCAAAATAATTTTAGAATTAACAAGTAATAGTGTAATTTTGAAGAATTTTTTTTTGAGGGGGGAGGGCATGGCCACCTTTGGCCATAGCATAGCTCTGTCCTTGTGTAGGTTTATTGTTGGTAAGTAATATCACGTGTCAATGGTGATATGGTATTACCGTCATATTGAACTTTTACTCAGTTTGGTAAACATATTTCAAAAATAGTTTTTGAGTTTTTTTGTTTTTCTTGTTGTTTGTGTTTGGTAATTTTTTTAATATTTTAGTAGATTTATTTATTTTTAGATTCACTTAATTTAGATACACTTAAAATGTTAAATATTTGTGAAATTTTTTTTTCAAAAACAATTTACTAAATATAAAAAATACAAGAATTCAGTATATTTTGTACAAATATTATTTTATAGGTGCATTTAAAAAATACTAGAATATTTTTAAAAAATCACTAAAAGCAACAAAACACAAAAAATAAAAAATAAAACTCAAAAAATATTTTTAAAAATTCAAAACCCAACATTATAAATATCGTTTAGTTTAAAAAAAATTAATTTTAAAATTTAAGCTTATAAAGTGACTCCATTTATAAAAATTTCTAGAATCGCCACTGTGAATAGTATATAATAAAATTACATAAAAATCAATATGAACACTTTCATGAACATGAGTATATATAATTAACAAATTTGCAGTTTTATGTATGAAAAAAGTATACAAACACTGGCAAGCAAAACAGAATTTGATGGATCAACCCTAGCTGGCAGCCGGACATATGTGATTTTCGTCGGCTTGAAGGTACCAACCAAGTTCGGGAGGTGCCCGCGGAGTGTGGAG
Organism: Camellia granthamiana; assembly: GCA_036172215.1. Lineage (NCBI taxonomy): Eukaryota > Viridiplantae > Streptophyta > Magnoliopsida > Ericales > Theaceae > Camellia > Camellia granthamiana. The sequence continues at coordinate 11,484,034 of CM069908.1, read as the reverse complement.
CCCGAGTTACTCTGCAAGAAGTGCTGATTGTTTTGTTTTGTTTTATTACTATTATTGTTTTTACCTCAAGTAAAACGATGTCGTTTCAATCAAAATAATGCCGTCTCGAAGAACTGAAGAAAGAGGAACTCTAGATGATCTGAATTCGTAGAAAGGCTTGGGCATGATTTATGCTTCATGCTTTAACCTTGTATTGTTGTTCTTTATCTTTTGTACTCTTTTATTACATCAATAAATTATCTCTGTTAATTAATTATTATTATTATTTGTGTGTGTAGTTTTAAGTGTAATACGGTAGATTATGATTTTGTTTTGTTCTATTCGATGAATAGGATACTCTTCTAATGCAATTTTGACGACCAAGATCGTTCAGAAGGGTTCATTTTGGGGCAGTTGTTATCCTCATGAACATGTTAGTGTTTCCAAAAATTTTGGGACATGTAGCATTTTATCCCTTATGATTTGAATATATGTTGATATATTTTCTGTGATTTTAGATTGATGCGCAACTGTTAGCTTTTTTAATATATGTTGATATATTTTCTGTGACTTTAGATTGATGCGCAACTGTTAGCTTTTTTATCTAGCTAAACGGTAAGTGTGTTACACATGTCTAATGCCTCTGTTTACTTTTCCCTCCAAAAATAATTTATCAAAAAGACCAAAATGATTTTACCATTCACTATATAAGAAAATGACATCAAATATAGATTGTTATTTATAACAAATTAAATTATAAATTAATCTAAGTACCTTAATTTATTATCTTAAAATTACCTTAACTAATTTAAAATTTTTAACTTAATTTATTATTTAATAACATTTTAAATTATATGTACAATATATATATATAATTAAACTGTAAATTAATCTTGACACCTCTATTATCATAAAATCAAGGGCACTCGATTCATAAATCCAAATTTCAATTTTGTTTGACTAAAAGTCTAGGCATTCAAATACCCTACCCAAAAGAATAGGCTTAAACAAAATGACCAAAATACCTTTTATCATATACACAGTACCATTTACACTAAGTCTAGATCCTCTACCGTTATTTCTTGCGGGGCTTTCTGCAGTGCCCCAAAATGACATCGTTTTGGGGCAAAATTCAAAATTCAAAATTCAAAATTCAAAAAAAAAAGCAACAGAGCACAGAACTCTGGTGCTGCTCTTTCTCTCTCTATCGATCGTCGTCTTCAACAGAGAATTGATCCTCTAGACGAACACAGAGCGATTCATGACTGACACACCATAACAAAAACCAGACAACAATACATTTATATCGGTGTGTGTATGTATCAGTGTGTGTATTCCCCTTCAATAAATTATAATCTCTTTATATATACATATATATATCTTTATATTTATATAAATCTACAATACATATATATATATATATTACAAATCACAAGTGAATAGGAATTTCTTTATGATTTCTGTTGCATCCTATGATTTCTTTATCAATTACTGTGAATGTATACTCAGTTTATCCCCAAAAAATAAAAATCTTGAATTCTCTCTCTCGGGTCTTAGCGTTGCGCATGAGCGGCGGCGGCGGCGAGGCTAGGGAGTAGAAGTGGCCAAACCCTAGATCTAGATCGAGATGGTGGCTCGTCATTGTGGCAAGATCGAGGTCGCAAGAGAGAGAGAGAGAGAGAGAGAGAGAGAAGAGGGCTATTGGTTATGGGGATGGTTGTAAGTGAGTTGGTAGCTTTAGAGAGAGAAAATAGGAGGAAGAAAAAGAAGAAGAGGAAGGGAAGATGGGTTGCGGCGGCGATGGTGGGGAGGTAGTGGTGCCGTAGGTGAAGGAAGGCCGAAGGTCACTGGCTGTAGGGGTCACGGTGATGTGGGCTGCCGCTACTTTCTTTCTTTTTCCCCGTCGCCTCCCTGGGTCTGTTTTTTTTTTTTTTTTTTTTTTTTAAATTTTGCCCCAAAACGACATCGTTTTGGGGCACTGCAGGAAGCCCCTCAAGAAAGGACGGTAGAGGATTCGAACTCCATTTACACTCACCCTAACATTTACACTCCCCCTCTCTCTTTCTTCCCTCTACTATTTCTCGCTCTATTTCTCCTCCGCCTCCTACGCACAGACCTCTTCGCCTACCGCCGCCATGGAGTACGACGCCTAGAAGTCTACCGTCGAAACCCTAACCCCCAGCTAGTTCTGCACCATTCCTGGCAAGTTCTTCGATCTAGCTCTATTCTTTCTTCTCTTTCCGCTTTATCTTCTCCAATTTGAACCGCCATTGCTATCTCCAGCAAAGAACAAGTCTCCATCCTTGAATCGGTGAAGAATGAGTTTGACGTCGCTCCGTGGATCATCACCGTCGACTTTTTGTTTTGCTTTCTCTCTCTCTCTCTCTCTCTATATATATATATATATATTTATTTGATTCAACAGGGCTTCGATCATGGAACTACTTCGGCAAAACAGTCAAGTGGTTATACCGAGCCAAAACTAAAGATCTATCAAGATGTCTAACATCGAAGACACCGTTACACCAACTGAGCCATCGATAGCCAGAGAGATTAGACCAGAGTATCTCTCTCTCTCTCTCTCTTAGATACTATTTTTTTTTTTTTAGATCTAGCTTCTTGTTGTATGTATATATCACTTGATGATGATGAGTCTGATTGATCAGCTCTTTATGTTTGTTCAACCTCCATTTCCATATCTCCTGCTTACTGTAGGTGTATTTCTTGAAGATTTTTGTACATAGGTTGAGAATTCCATTAGTATAGTTTAGGGGTCCAACTTGGACGGCTCAATCCGAACAACTTAAATCCAGCTTGATTTTTTGTAGGACTTGGATAAGATATTTTCAAATTTGGTACGAATTTGGACAAATATTTAGAAGCCCGAATTAAATTTGGATGGGCTTGGCTAAAGATATCAAACAACCTAAGCAACCTGAAGCCCGATTTATACAGATATAGATATATAAAAATATTATATATATATATATATAAATTATTAGCTATTACATGATATTAAAATAATTTAGATTATTAAATCATATTGAATATATATTATATATACAAATAGCATAAAACTTTTTTTTATTTTTATTTTCACTCATAAATTGTAAAGACTACTATAGCAGCATCTCTGTTACATTATATAAATTATTTGTTTTAATGGTATTAATAATTTTCTATAAAAAAAAAAATGTAAATAGAGTCAAAGTTTAATAATTTAATAATGTAGCTAAAAAAAAAAAATTTGAAATTGATTTACGATTCGGGCAATTCGGGTTTAACTCGGGTTAGGCTTAGACATGCAACCTTGGGTTATAATTTGGGCCTAGGCAGATCTCAACACAACTTGGGCTAGGCTTGGATAACCTCCTAAGACCATCTCCAACGTTGCATCAGCAGTATCAAATTTGAATTTGATGAAAAAAGTCATTTTTTTGCTTCAATGGTTTCACCAAACTGATATCAAACTGAGAACAGAACAAATTTTTCACCAAATTGAGAATCTGCGTGAGCCTTCACCAATTCATTGTGCTGTAACGTTACAAGTAGGCCCACCGGTCAACTTGTCGAACGTCTGGCCGGCCGACCCACCGGTCGATTGAAAAAAGATTCAAACAGTTCAAATAGTTCGGTTCAAACAAGTTTAAAAAGGTACAAAAAAATATTTTTTAGTCTTACCGGTCGACCCACCGGATGTCCTGCCTTTTGATGACAACCATTGGAGCAGCTCATATCAGATTGAAAAAATAGTCATTTTTTACTCAGATTTGATGAAAAAAAAAAAAGTGAACCATTGGAGATGCTCTAACCCGACCGAACCGGCCCGAGTTGCACGCTTTGTATAGTTAGGTTGGAAATTTACTGCATATCCAACCAAATAGTGTGAGAACTTTGTTTGTTACATGCAAAAACATCACAGTTATGTTTCTATCATAACAACTTCAATTAATGCACCAAAAACATTTTGTAAAATCACATTTCTCTTCCAGATCCACACAGATTTGCTTCGTCTCTTCTGTTTGGCTGCCGAGAAAAGTCCAAAATGTTGAGGAACAATCTCTTTTAGCACTAAAATGGTTGTGGAACACAAACAATACTTGATTCTTCTTTTAAATAGTGGATTTAAATAGATCCATTGAATAGATCTGTTGAATAGTTGACTTTTAACAGATAAAATAAAAGATCAGATTTGTTCAGATCTACTTCAATTAAAAAAAAAAAAATTTGAATAGATAAAAAAATTAGACAGATAAAATTTGGACAGTTAACAAAATTTAGACACACATTCGAATAGATAAAAGGTGATGGTGGTTGTGGTAATGGTGGTGATGACGATGATAATAATTATGACTATGACGATCAAAATCAAACATACTATTAATTTTTTGTTTTTGTTTTATTTTTTGTGTTGAACAGATAAGGATGAAAGAGAGAAGAAAGATTTGACTAGATAAAAAAATTTAAACATATAAAAAATTAAATAGATAAGTGAAAAAATTGAACAGATAATAAAATTTGGACAAAGGGAAAAAATTTGAACAAATAGGAAAAATTTTAAACAGATAGGAAGAAATTTGAATAGATAGTCAATGAAAGTTAACAGGTAAAAAAAGTCAATAGATAAATTAAGGAATAAAATTAAAAATAAAATGTCCTCCAAAACTAACAAAAGAATCTCTCATCAAAGTATTTCACAAAGGGTGGAGATTTGACAACAAAGAAACCCATACAAACGGAAAGAACATAACACAAGCATAAGCTATTGGCAAAAAAAAAAAAAAAAACAACCATAAGCATAAGCTCGACCTAGAAACCAGAAAAGTGAACATATATCTCTTGCAAATAGAAAAACAACTATTATCAGTGTGTTTGGTAGTTTTTTGAAAATTGAGTTTTTTTTTTTATTTGTATATTTTTGTTTTTAGTGAATATTTTTAAAATTTTAAACAATTTTTTTACTTTTTTAGATGCATTTTATTTAGATGTATATAAATAATAAAATATTTGTGAAAAAATATTTTAAAAAATTAATAAATACACAAAAATAAGAAAAATGTATTGAATTTTCATTTTTTTATATATATTTTTAGTATTTAGTGATTTTTTTTAAAAAAATCACAAATATTATACTTTTTGAGTGTATTTATGTTAGGTATGTGTAAAAATTAAAAAAAAAAATTTGCTTAAATATTAAAAAAATTTAATAAAAACAAAAAAATACAGAAAATAAAAAATAAAAAATCCAAAAATTAAAATTTAAAAACTGAAACCCAGCAGAGTGATTTATTTATTTTTCTGGTTGATATTAGAGCACCTTTCTTTATTTGTCAACGTTAATAGGGTGGAAATCAAGCATCGGACCAATATATGTTCAAATTTCCTCAGTCGTGTTTTGGAACTCCCAAATCCTTCCACACGGCACTGGAGCCATCGACAATATTGGGAGGACATGGCGGCTGGTAATCATGGGTGGCATTACAACCCATAGTGGAGTCACACACTCGTCAATTACCTTTGCCTTTACACTTCGTCCATTACCAAAAATGGTAATTTTGTTATTGAACCACCCAGTTGACAGTGCCACCACTAGTGTGTCGTCCAAATGGTACTTGTTATCGCATTCAGATGGCCCGCCACCATCTCCACCCTTTTGAAAGTTTTTCAGTGTCAACACTGCCTTTGTATGATCAGACACTCGCGGCGAACAGCACTGCAAGCTTCTAATTTCTTGCAAAAATACAGAAAAACACAAAAAAGTTTAAATTTGTTAGTGACTTATAATTAAAATTTCTATTTTCTTGTAAAATTTTATCCTAATTAAATTCATACTAGCTTCTCCTTTTCGTTTCTTTTCTTTCACTTCATTTTCTACCATTTAAATTTTCATCAATTATTTATTTCTAATCAAATGGAGCCTATATGTTAGTTTTTTTTTTTTTTTTTTTAAAATTTTAAAAAAAGGATAAATTACACTCACCGCTCCTGAAGTTTGAGAAAAATACAGTTAGCTCTACATTTTTTTCACATAATTAGACTACTCTCCCACTAAGTATGGTTAAAACGACTAAAACTAATGCATATGATGGGTAGATATTAAATAAACAAAGATAATATACAATTTAGTTGAAAATAGAACATTTCTAGTGGTTACTCTTTTTTTCATCAAATTTGAATAAAGATTTGGACTAAAAGCTTCATCAAACAACCGGGAGGATGTCTGGACGGTCAACCAGCTTAGTGTAAATTTTCTTCAAATTTTCCCCAATCCGCTCGTCCACCCGGTTGTCCAGCCAGTCATCCATCCGGTCCGTCCACCAATGGTCACCTGTGAGATTTGATGAAAAGTTAAACGCTTGATTTGATTAAGAAAAAAAAAATAGGGCTCCCTTCATTTAATACCAATTTGGTGAAACAGTTGAAACATCTTTTTCACCAAATTTTCATGAAATTTAAATTTGACGAAAGATTTGAATCTGAGTTGGAGATGGTATAACAAATTACTGATAAAAAAAGATCTAATTATTATGTGAATTAAAACTTCATGGGAGACCAATGTAATTATATGTCAAAAGTATGAGGTTAATTATATTTTCTCTAAATTTTAGGGGAGATGATTGCAATTTACCCAAAAAAATTATACCATTTGTATAAAATATTGTGTTGGTAATACACTCGGGCGAAGTTACAATCTGCACCTTTACCAAATATCACAATGTACGTAATATAATTATAACGTTCCATATCAAATACTACAAGTCATAACTTTTTTTACTAAAATAATTCGTAGCATTTCTCACCATAAATGTTTCGTAATATTTTCACTATATCATTCATAATATAACCACAATAGTTTGTAATTTTTACTCTAGGAGTTCACAATATAAATTCACCATTCATAACTTTTATTACAAATTAACGTAATACGCACAACATTTATAATTTTTACCACAAAAATGATAACATTCTTATGGTATGTTGTGCACTCTTTTAGGGAAGCATACCATAGATTTCTCCTAGACACTAGGTAATTTTTTTGGGGGGGTATCAATTATAAAAAATTATTTACAATATGAAAAGAATTATATTCGACAATCATAGTCCAACCAACATAACAAAGATCACCATAATGGAGAAAAAACAATTTTCCTAACAATCAATCTAAGAAAAAGTCTCATAATGAGGAAGAATTAAACAATACAAAAAATGCCAAATAATAAGAGATAAATTCTCAATCCTTACATTTAACATAAAGATTGACCTTCTAACCTTTTAAATAGAAGTGTACAAGGGCAGACTGAAGGTGAGATTGATCCCCTACATTAGTAGACGGTGTGATTAGTCCTCCGAATTAGTCAATCTAGTGAGCCAGATACTAAATTATCATGCAAAAAAAAAAAAGAAAAAAGAGCGGACTGAACTAGCCAAGTTGATTAATACACTGATTAAGTAGTTCTGTGGGGTGGCTGTCTAGATTGAATTTCTCTGGGTGTGAATTGTGGGTGTTGGCTCTTGTTATGTCTGTGTTGTCTTGTTGGTTGCTCACCAACCTTGAGATGTGCTAGCAGATAATTTTGCTAGCTCTGTGATGCCAACCTAGCTAGTTCGGAGTATAGATACTTTTTGCACCCTCCCTCTTTTATTGATGTATATCTTTTGATTATTATCAATAAAGTTTCTTTTGCTTGTTCAAAAGAAAAAAAAAAAAAAAAAAGAAGTTATGTGGGGTGAAAATTATCACAAAAAAACAATAGCTACCACTACAAAAAATTACACTTTCAGCTACCAAATTTTTAGTCACCAAAAGTCAATGGTGACTAAAGTTTTTCATTGCCTCCTTAGTCGCCAAAGCCTTGTCGGTGATAGTCAATGGCGACTAAATTTACGTTGGTCGCTGATTATCTTATCTTCGGCTACTAAAACGAAGTTAGTCACCAATGACCACTTTTTGGCGACAAAAAATTTAGTCGCCAAAAGTAATCAAATGAAAATAAAATTCTCTTTTAGTGACTAAAATATTTAGTCTCTAAAATGTTTTAGTCGCTAATAATAATACATTTAGTGACTTCATATTTTAGTCGCCATTTTTTGTCACCATTAGCTACCAAATAGTTTAGTCACTGTTATTTTTCACAACTAAACATTTTAGTTGCCAAAAGACTGGATATTTTCATTGCATTGTATTTTGCGACCAAAAATTTTAGTTGTCAAAAGATGTCATGTTTTTTCATGACTAAAATATTTAGTCGGCAATAATTTGTTTCCTCATCTATATTTGTTTTGGCTAGCTACTTAACTATTTGGTTGCCTAAAGTCTCTTGTTTTTTTTTTTTTTTTTGCTACTAAATATTTAATCATCAAAAATCTTTGCTTGCATTTTTGGCTACCAAATATTTAATCGCCAAAAACTTTATAATCTTTTTTTTTTTTTTTTTTTTTAAAAAAAAAAAATTAACTTCTCAACCACTTATATTTCTTCCATTATTAGTGCAACTTGTATCCTGTATACAAACAAAATAATCAATATGCTGATTATATTATCAACCATTCCACAATGTGAACACATTTCACTTTCAACCATTCAAAAAATTCATATTTAACATCAAATTCCAAATGTTATAGAAATTCCATACAAATTAAATATAATCCAACCTCAAAAATGTAATTCCATAC